>CM036759.1:9969184-10621684 GCA_020796225.1 Arion vulgaris | reverse complement strand
TTGAAAGGCAAAACAGACAAGCGCAAACTGAGAAGTTGTCACATTTAAACATTCAATTGACCGTCTGTAGAGACGAAAAGGCCTACATTCCTCATGGCATGAGAAGGGTTATTTATTTACTTATATATATATAATTGATTTGATATGGACATCATCATTGCACTTTAGGAGTAACCGCGTGTGATCCGATCTTTTACTTACAAGGAAGATCTCAGCAGCAGTGCACGAACTCCGAAAACAGCGGAAGGTTCCCAGATATAATTTTGAAGATGGTGAAGATATTGTTTTAAAAATGAAATTTTAAACTTTAAAATTCATATATATATATATATACTATATATATATATATATATATATATATATATATATATGTAAATATGTGTGTGTGGTTCTGTAGTGTTGTGTGAATATAGAGTAGTAGTATGTAGTAGTAGTAGTAATTAGTAGAACAACTGATAATGTAGAGGATAACAAGAAAATGATAAATAAAGCTAGAAAGGCGTTTGCCAATCGAAATAACATTAAAACAACTTCAATATAAAAACGAAATTAAGAATATTTGAACATACTTGTCGCCGAGTGGTTACGGGGCCCAAATTTGGGTGAAGATAGAACCACTGGTTACCTGCCACACATGTCGAAGAGGGGCTAAGGAGGTTTTGCTGAAATCGGATGCACATGTCCTAAATTAAAAGTCTATCGTTTAGGGGCCTACCAAACCAATGTGCAAGACACTTCTTGGAAGATCAAACATATCTCAGAAAAGTGATTAAAATTAGTCGTAAAGAACGAACGCAAGAAGAAGAAGAAGAAGAACATATTTTAGAACATTTGTATGCATCTGAAGAATAATAGCAAATGTATATATATATATATATGAGACTGTCAGCATTAAATACAACATGTTTTAGAAAGATCCTCAGAATATTTAGATCATACAAAATTAGCTAAGCAAGAATACACTAACAGGTGCAATTGAAAGAGAATGCGCATAGAGATAAAAGACAGATGCTGGTGTTGGATATGAAACATGCTCAAAAAGGATTCAGAAACATCCAGAGAACTGTCATATAGCTACATTTGTACACAATTCGAGATGGTAATTCAGCCTTGTGTACATGTACCTTACACTATATGGTCTTTTCTTCGTCTTTACAGACGGTCAATTGGCAAGAGTTTTACTGTGACAACTTCTGAGTTTTCGCTTTTCTCTTTTGTCGTTCAGCTCACACATAAGTCTCTTCTCAAAAGATTCTGCGCCCTTTCGCAAGTTGGCTTTCCACACAACTCTGTCATCTCTCTCTGTGCCTAGCCTGGGCAGCTGATATGAAGAATGTGCCTTGCCCATTTTGCACAAACCCCTCTCTACCCTACTGTTTCATCCAAAGGAAAGACAAAGTCTATACGTTTGGAATCAAGCAGGGTTTGCAGGAGATGCCAGAAGATGGCAAGGAATACACACTTAACTATCAACTGCCTTAGGGTCCCTCCCTCCGGATTTTTGGTCAAGGTTTACTCCTCTAGCCTTCTGCAGTACCTTGCTGACCCACAAGGCATTGATGATTTTTGATTAGGATTACTCCCTAGTTACACTATATAGAACACATACTGTAAGACTGCTTGGTAGGCGGGGGAGTCTCTGTGACGTATAGCTTAGGTGCTCGGCTAGCATTCCAAGAGTACTCGATTCGCTCCCTCGTGGAGCCATCAGGATATTTTCCAAAGATTCCTGATTTTATTATAGGTGAGATCGAGTTACAAGTCCTCGAAACCTCTTTGTGAGCTGCTACAGGCAGTGAAGTTTCAACAAGAGAAAGCTTTGAAAAAAATTACAATGTTTAAAATGTAGACTATAGAACAATGAAAATGAAAATCGTGGCATATCCTTTACAGGACGTAGCCATGAACCACAGTAAAAGAGTCGTTGATTTTCTAGGCACCACTTATACGCTCAGTAGGTTGACATTATTTTATGAACGGTGTCTGTTTTTATTTTTGTAAAACCCACGGAAACGAATTTGCTTCTAAACTTGCCCACCGTGGGGTTTGAACCAGGTACGTTTGGGTTGTGATCGAGCTCACTACCGCTAGAGCTACAGACGCTCACTATATAGAACAATAGAACAATAGAACAATAGATGAAGCAAATAACTAAGATATTACTCATGATTATAGAAGAAATAATTAAAAACAAAATAGACAACGAAGTAGGAGAAAGAACAAATGAACAAAAAAAGCAATACTTAAGTCTCAGAGTACTAACTCAGAGTAAGTGTACAGAAGTTCAGAAATGTATTTACCTTTGTTTCATTGACTGCAGCAAAACTTTTGACGGAGCTCAACACGAAAAGCTAATTACATACTTTCAAGAAATATTAGGCCTGGATGGAAAGGAAATCAGACTAATCATAAATATGTCATCATGTCATCATCATCAAATAGCTTGTCCTGAGCAGAACTTTGCCACCCCAACAGTCCTCCGGAATTTCTCTCTCTCATATGCCAGACGTCCTGCCTCTGCTGCCGTCATGTTCAAACCATCAGTTACATCCTAAATCCATCTTCTCTGTGTTCTTCCTCTTCTTCTCATTGCCGGTATGCCTCCTTCCGTGATGATCTTCTCCAGCCGTTCATGTCTTTTTCATCATCAAGGTGCGTATCCTTTATAGGACGTTGCTCTCTTTGCAGCACATCTGAAATTCACTCTGTCTCTTGCCAGTTCACCCACTTCGTCGATGGTCATGTTCATGGTTTCTTTAATATCTTGTAGTCATCTTCTTCTTGGTCTGCCTCTGCCTCTGCGTCCTGGGAAGATGCCCTCTAGTATTGTTCTTTCCAGGCCATCTGACGCTTGATGTGACCAAAGTATGTAATTTTTCTGTATAGTATGTTGTTCATCAGCCAATTCTCTTTAACATTTAGTAGTTTCAGGACATGTGTGTTCTTTCTTTTTCTGTCCATGGTATTCGTAGGATCTTTCTGTAGCATTTAGTTTCGAAGGACTGGATTTTCGTTCTGAATTTTTGTGTAATAGTCCATGTCTTTTTATATGTCCAAAATATCTCAATTTTATATTTCTTATTTGTACTTCAGCAGTTTTTTTGATTTTGAGTTCTTTCTGAATAGATCTATTGTTTCTCTCTCGTCCAAGATAACGGAGACTCTTTCTCGACACTTATACTCAAAGCATATATTTTTTCAATTGCTTTATTAAATGTCATGTTCACACCCATACGTTGCCACTCGGGAATATCATGCTCTTAGTATTCTGATCTTTGTTTTATTATCAGTTCCGTTCCATACATTTTGAATTGTTTAATTTTTTCAGACATGTTTGTTCTTTAATTTCCTTCATCCCATTTCCATCTGTTGTTAGCAATGAACCAAGATATTCAAAACTGTTCATTTTCTACTTTTCTCCATTGATAAAATATCATTTTCATACGTTCGTTTCATCTGTTGTCATTATTGTTGTTTTTGCCACATTGAGATATAGATTTTGTTTTTCGCTTTTATCTTTCACTTTCTCTAATAAATTCTCAAACCTTTTTGTGATGTTGACAGTAACATGTACTGTCAAATTGTATCATGTATTTCTCTTCCTCCGATTATAAAAGGATCGTTTGTTCTTTTCCGCTATCTTCTATAACATTCCTCATGATGTTTTATGCATTATATGTTAAAACAAGGCGACAGAATGCAGCCTTGTCTAACTCCTGCCCTATGTCAAACCAGTCTGATGGACATGTTCTTACAGCCGGCATTTGATCACTATAAGGTTCTCTTATGATCTGTATCAAATGTATGAAACTCCCATTTCTCCACAATCTTCCACAATTCCTGATGCTCTACACAATCAAATGCCCATAAATATGTACTGGTAACACATAGCATAGCATCAATAAAACTGATAAAAATCGACTTTCAATACTTTACATTAAAAGAGAGTGAGACAGTGATCTATCATGTCTCCCAGTCTATTTAACATATCACAAAAAATCTTCAAACAGCTCAATGACTGTAAGGATCAAGATGGATCAAAAGTAATACATAAACTAGGATATGCAGATGACACAATATTGGTAGTCGAGAATGGGCAAGAACTAGTAGACCAACTAAACAGAACTAGCAAGGAATATGGATTCGATATTATCATGAAAAAAACCCGAATATTATTGTTATAAGTAAAGTAGGAAAGTAGCTAAAAATAAATATGAAAATACAAGGAGAACCACTGAAGCAAGTAAATCATATTGTATATCAAGGACACATAATTACAGATGTTGACAGATGTGAGAACCAGATTAGGAAAAACATAGCAATAGCGTAAAGTACATTCCATGATAAGAGCAAGATATTAACGTGTAACAAATAAGCTCAAGAGCAAGATATTAACGTGTAACAAATAAGCTCAAGAGCAAGATATTAACGTGTAACAAATAAGCTCAAGAGCAAGATATTAACGTTTAACAAATAAGCTCAAGAGCAAGATATTAACGTGTAACAAATAAGCTCAAGAGCAAGATATTAACGTGTAACAAATAAGCTACAGATGAGGATTATCAAGTGTTATATTTACTCTGTATTTTTGTAAGGTTCAGAAACATGAACAATGAGCGTATATATAATAATAATTTCTCTCGTACCGTTATACGTTACATAGAACCTGCAAGTAATTTCTCCATACCTGGGCAACTCGCTCAATCTCCTCCATGGAACTGAGACCGATATTTCCTGCCTCTCTCAGCAAAGTTCGTTTCAGGGTCTCCTTAGGTCGACCTCTCTTTCTTGAACCCTTTGCGTCCCACTTCAATGCCTACTTTGATATTCGTTGATCATTTCTCCTCAAGGTGTGCCCAACATATCTCCATCTTCTCTTTCTTATAACAGTTGTCACTAGTGGTTGACCAGACATATCTCTGATTTCATCACTTCTCCTGAATTCATTCCATTTTATATTCATTCATTATTTTTCGCAGACATCTATTTTCAAATGCATTCAACTTGCTTTCTATATCTTTAGTCATTTTCCAACTTTCGCTGCATACGTTAGGATTGATACAACATTTGAATTGAAAATATATGGATATCGTATATATGGAAGATATAATTAATATCTTTGTGATAGGGATATATAGAAGAATATGTCTTATTTCAGGGAAATAAAAACAGACAGGTCCCGAAGTTCTAGAAAAACAAGTCAGGAAGAAAGAACTACTGTATGAAATAAAAATAATAAAAATATATTTCAGACACATAAAGGGACATGACATTACATGAAGAGAAAATTTGAAAGACGGTGAGCAAGAAGAAGACAAAGATTCAAGTGGGAGAGAATCATCAAGAGATGGAACAATTACAGTCTGCTTGAGCTAGATTCAAGTGGGAGAGAATCATCAAGAGATGGAACAATTACAGTCTGCTTGAGCTAGATTCAAGTGGGAGAGAATCATCAAGAGATGGAACAATTACAGTCTGCTTGAGCTAGATAGTAGTATCGATATAGGGAAGACTCAGTAAAACTATGTAGCAATAGCGAAACATGTAAACACAAAGTACTGTAATTTTATAAAATACAAAAACAATGACAATACACAGCAACGTTTCGACCAAAAGGCCTTTATCAAGCAAAGGATACAACAGAAGTGACGAATTTCACTTCTTTCACAGAACACTACATACAACAATACAATACTATACAAATAAATACATACAATCCTAATATAGCTAGATAGAGAAGAGACAGAAAGATGTTGGAAGTCTATTTCAGTTAGCTTTCAATGTAGAGACTGCAAACGGCACCTGGTGGATTAATGAATTTCAATCAAGCAATCCTATTGCTTTGTACTCATTATACTAGAGCCACACAGAAAAAAGTATAATGAGTACAAAGCAAGAGGAAGACCACGCAAAATATGGAGCGACTGCATCAAGGACAGCCGTACAAAAATGAATATCAGCTTACAAAGTGCCTTAAAACAAGCACACACAAGATTACTATGCTCCTTCCTCCCACCACTTCTATAAAGAAGTAAATGGTGGAAGAGAAGAAGAAGAAAAGAACCAAGCAAGCGACAAAAAGAAAGGATAATGTAAACAGAAACATCTTAATTTAAGACAGTATTTAATTTGTTTTTGACATAATTTGCCATAATAAAATAAAGATAATATCCATCCACTTTTAATAACGAATTTGGACTATTATTTTCTATAACTCCCCAGCCAACTTCAACTGCTTGTTTCGTTTTGCCATGGACAATGCATAGCCTGTTTACTTAGCATCGATCGACGATGCTCATAATTGATGTTTGCGTACAGCTACACTAGTATCTGGTTACATTGATTGGGGAGTTTTCTGCCACATAATTATTCCGAACGAAAGTTATTTCCTGCTACATCAAATTTATATACTAGTCTATGTTATCTGTATCTTATAATATACACAGGTGTATAATAATGAACTGAGAGAAATATTTTATAATACTCAAGGTATAAGGTATTGATAGTTCTATATGATAACTAAGAAACATATCCAAAAGTCGATGTCCGGCTCAATCGTTTTCGCTGAATTTTGACTACATTTGCTGTGTAGATGGTGAACAATACGGGTGACAGAGGGGAACGATGTAATTATCCCGAGCATATTAGCCGTCCATCGCAAGCGACGATGACAACAGTCTCAGACAGGTGTTGCTACACCACACTGGTGTGTGCAGGGATGACTGTAAAGTCAAATCCTCGAACACAATCCCCTACCACAGGTGGGGCATACATGATCGAAGTTAGACATGTGGGTGTTGTGTGTTTTGTCTTTTAGCTTAGCACGATTTCTATGCGCCTCAACAGTACGACGATTCTAGGTTCTTGTTGATTGATTTATTGATTGGACCATAATCATTGCACTTAGGTGAGTAACCATGTGTGCTCCGATCTATTTCTTACACAGGAAGATCTCAGCGACAGTACACCAGCTCCGTAGCACCGGCGAGGGTCCCTCTCACCTCTTATGATATTACATAGGTGCTGATTCTGATCTCCATGTTTCTAAACCTAGTGCAACTGTCCTCTCCATCAAAGAAGCAGCTATCCTGTTCAAGAGGTCAAATATTAACCCCACTTTTTCGGAGAGAATTTCATGATTGCAAGTTCCACGTAATTATACACATTCAAGGTATATTGCATACCATCTTGCGTTGGTGTAGGAAGTCTCGCTCTCAGGTCAATGTTGAGTAATCATGTGTTGTGATGCTCTTGAAACTTGAAGTCAGGGCTGATCTACCTGGAGTCACTTTTGATGGGCAGGCTAGCGAGTTTTGTGACAGCCTGAACAATCTTGGGATAACTTTTGATCGAAACATATCTTTTAAGCATCATGTTGAACAAACGATACATCTGTGCAAGCGTGGTCTTGCAGCTCTCAAAATTATGGTGGCTACACACCTTGTGCAACAATTACTTACTCTTTTGTTCCATCAACTGGTTATGTCGAGGTCAATTGCTGTCCGAGATCACTGACCAGGGCCGTGCTGTGCTATGATGCAGATAGGCGGCCGCATCAAGCGGAGCTGTAAGAGGGGCGGCATAAGCAATCAAAACACATTTACAATTGAAGGTTATTTTAAGGAAACAACAATTTAAGGGGCGGCATTTCGAAGACTTGCATCATACTGAGAAAATATACCGCACGGCCCTGCCAATGACCCTAGTGGAAAACAACATACAAGGCCAATTCACCTCCATCTTCGACTTTTAATGATTGTCTCCAATCATGCACAGTCTGTTCGTGTTAAAAGATCTTCATTTGTTATTGTTTTTGGGACAGACTATTTACAGAATTATTCTCAAACATTTATTTTGGAATATCTCCAACTTGTGTATGATGTTGTGACATCCATTTTCCCTAGCACTCAATTTGTAATTTGATTATCCATTACACCAAATTTCTGTACCATTATATGTGTATCCTCTTGTGTATCTCCTTACCATTATGTGTGTATCCTCTTGTATATCTCCTTACATCTTTCCGTTGAAGATGAGAGTGGGACTTTCTCTTTCCGTTGAAGATGAGAGTGGGACTTTTTCTTTCCGTTGAAGATGAGAGTGGGACTTTTTCTTTCCGTTGAAGATGAGAGTGGACTTTTTTTCAGTTGAAGATGAGTGGGACTTTTCTTTCCGATGAAGATGAGATGGGACTTTCTGATTTGCAAGAGATGTTTCAGCGTTATTTGAACTATCACTACATTTTCTCCATACTAAGAGTTCATAGGGTAGTGGTCATAATAGACAGTTCATAGGGTAGGGGTCATACTAGACAGTTCATAAAGTAACGGTCATACTAAAATAGAGATACGATGTATGTCACTTTGCAGGAATCTTAATTATAAAACTGATTGTTTATGTGCCACTGGAAAACATAAGAACGCCAAACTCCAGAATTATAACATTTTTACAGTTTATTCCTGCAGAAATTGGTAGGTAACGCGACCATTTTTAACATTTTACGTGATTTCTTTACCTAGTTATGAGTTAGTTAATTTGGATTTAAATGATTACATTTCATAGTATGTTTAGTCAGCCATTAAACTAGCTCATTTATCATACGCAGCATTCTTCTTCTTCTTCTTTTGTCGTCACACTGCTACCGGGTTGTTGCCCAGTGTCGTGGTTTTCTGTTTTTGTCTTGCGCTGTTCTGGTGGCTTGTGTGATTGTTATCTTTGCTCTTTCACAGGATTCTGCTACGCCATCTAACCATCTTTTCCGTGGTCTTCCTCTTGCCTTCTTTCCCGATGTTCTGTTGTAGAGTTTGTATTCTGTATACTGTGGAGTTTGGATGCATTCTTATTAAGTAGCCAAACCACTTCATTCTTTGTTTATCTATGTAATTTAAGCACGGTTTTGTGCCAACTTTCTTTCTTATGCTGATGTTGGTGATTCTGTCTTTTCTTGTGTTGTTGGTAACTTTTCACAGGCAACGCATTTCCCATGTAGTTATTTTTTTGACTGCGCTTTGCTCAATGTCCATGTTTGGCTCTGGTAACACAAAGTAGGTATAAAAATGCTGTTGATCATCTGTTGCTTAGCTGCCTGTGAAATTTTTGGGTGCCTTAACAATGGGGCTAGCTGGTAGGTTACAGCATTTGCTTTTGTACTCTAGCCTCTATCTCTCTATCCAGTTTTCCGTCTTCTGTGAATATGCTTCCTAAGTATTTGAATTCTTTCACTTGGTTTATTTTAGTGCCATTGACATGGATGTCTAGATTATTATGTTTTCTTCCCATATTCATTATTTCTGTTTTAGTGTTGTTGATTTTCATGTCATGTTTTACACAATTTTTGTTCAAGGTGTCAATATGATGTTGTAGATCTTGTTCATTGTGATGTATCAGGCACTGATCATCTACAAACAGCAGTTCATTTATTTCATCATTATCTGAATTTGACTCTTGAGTTATTTTATCCATATATGCAATAAAGAGTAGTGTAAAAAATGTAATTGCACTATTTGTGAAAGTACACAAGATCAATCGCATCTCTGAAATCGAAGTAAGACTCGCCTGAATGGCGAGGGACACTGGTGATAAGGAAAGCAATCCCTCACACAAAAATCAGTCAGAGGTGCCACATTAGGTGGCATGACTACGTCTGAATTCATAGCTGGCGAATGAGAAAAAAAGTTAATTACAAATTCGGATCAAAATTTTTCAGCTTATCAAAGCACATAAGACAAATTTATTTCTCCGTTATTTTTTTTTATCTTGCAAAAGTCAATTTCATTAAGGATTTTTTTCTACTATCTCCCTCCGGTTACTTTTACTTCAAGCGATGGCAGATGTATAACAGAAATTAAAAGAGAATAGGAATGGCCAAGGATAATTTCAATAGTATGAGAAAGTTACTGACATCCAAACAAATTACAAACATGCTAAAAATGAGAATGATCAAATGTTATATATATATCCTATATTAATGTATGGCTCGGAAACATGGACAATGAACAAGCAGTTAGAAGACAGAATTGATGCATTTGAGATGTGGATATATAGAAGAATAGGCAGAGTTTCATGGACAGAAAAACAGACAAATAAACAAGTTTTAGGAAAACTAGACATGAAGAAACAATTATTAAGAGAAATAAAATTCAGACAAGTAAAGTATTTTGGGCACATAAAAGACATGACACCATGATAAAATCTTTACTAGAGGGGAAAGTTGAGGGGAAAAGAGCAAGAGGAAGACCGAGAGATAAGTGGAGGGAAACTTTAAGAAATGGACAAGTTACAGTCTGGCAGAGTGCAACACCCAGGCGAAAGACAGAGGATGCTGGAGATTCATTGCAGCCAACCTTCGATGTGGAGACGGTACTTGATGATGAATTTACTTCAGTGTGTTTTTCCGACATCCAGTTGAAGCTGGGTCGCCCTGTGAGCCGCTATGGTCCATAAACAATTCCAGATGTAAATCCCATGTGAAGATATGTAGTAAAATTAGTAGTTGAATAAAGAAAACGAATCTATTATGCATGTCTATTGAAATGCGTTGTACGTGGCCAAATGCCAAACAAAACCGTACAGGAGACATGAAAAGAATATTAAATTAAACATGTTTTATAAAACACTGTTCTACGGTAAGGGAACCTATCTTGACTTGAAAGAAATAATTTCTTCTATATATACCATGTCTACAAACGTTATGAACCTCTTCATGTGACTCTTAATGTGACTCTTCATGTGACTCTTCATGTGACTCTTCATGTGACTCTTCATGTCACTCTGCATGTCACTCTTCATGTGACTCTTCATGTCACTCTTCATGTCACTCTTCATGTGACTCTTCATGTCACTATGTTCTGTTTATCAATTATTTTGTTGACTTTCTTCCATCCCTAAATAATCGTACATCATTTGTTGTTAGATGTTGTGCTTACGTTTTCTGGTGTCTTTGAAAGTTCTGTACGTTTCGTTTCCTCTTATCCTGTTTTGCTTCACAGCGTCACGATAAGAAGTGATTTATAGAATGAGATTTGTATGTGCTTCATAAATAGTGTTTTTCACCGCCTCTGTAACTTCTGATGTTCACCTTTTGCGTAGTGCGCCTTTTGATTTGTATCCATTGTATCGGCTTAGCATTGCTCTTTGAGGCGCACTGTCTCTTTGAAATCTGTTTATATGGTCGAACCATTTAATTTGTTATTGTTTCTTGATGAGGTTCAGTATTTGATGCTGCACCCACTTTACCCCTAACGTCTTCATTTCTAAACTGGTCTCTCTTGATACTCCCAGCGTTCTGCATAGATATGTTATCTCTAAATTCAGAAAACTATGTCGGTGATTCATAAACGCACTGCGAAAAATCATATATAAAATACTATGATAGAAGAAGATAGCAGGAATCAAAGTAAAATTGGATGAATTATACAATGAGGTCTAAAGTACACTGAATGAGATGACGTAGGCTGGGAATCTCTGAATCATACACAGTTGATCAAGACTTACTCCACCTTCAAGTGTGGAGAGCTCACGCTTTTGAGTTCCTTATTTTCAGCCCATTTGTTTATCTTTACATTCGACACAATTTTCCTCCAAACCAGATCTGATTTTTGGTATGTAAGCGCTTGTTTTCTAATGTCTGACCAGTCTTTTCTGTATTCTTATTCTGTCACCAGTCTGCTTCTGTACTAGTGTCTCGACCAGCGATCTTCCATCTATGCCACTTGTCTTGCATCCTAGTGTTTTCCCAGTCAGACAATCTATGTTGTAGACAGTCTGATCTTCTGTATCCTTAGTGTATGTATCGACCAGTCCGATCTTCTGTATTCTTAGTGTATGTACCGACCAGTCTGATCTTCTGTATTCTTAGTGTATGTACCGACCAGTCTGATCTTCTGTATCCTTAGTGTATGTACCGACCAGTCTGATCTTCTGCATCCTTAGTGTATGTATCGACCAGTCTGATCTTCTGCATCCTTAGTGTATGTACCGACCAGTCTGATCTTCTGTATTCTTAGTGTATGTACCGACCAGTCTGATCTTCTGTATTCTTAGTGTATGTACCGACCAGTCTGATCTTCTGTATCCTTAGTGTATGTACCGACCAGTCTGATCTTCTGTATTCTTAGTGTATGTACCGACTAGTCTGATCTTCTGTATTCTTAGTGTATGTACCGACCAGTCTGATCTTCTGTATCCTTAGTGTATGTACCGACCAGTCTGATCTTCTGTATCCTTAGTGTATGTACCGACCAGTCTGATCTTCTGTATTCTTAGTGTATGTACCGACAAGTCTGATCTTCTGTATCCTTAGTGTATGTACCGACCAGTCTGATCTTCTTTATTCTTAGTGTATGTACCGACCAGTCTGATCTTCTGTATCCTTAGTGTATGTACCGACCAGTCTGATCTTCTGCATCCTTAGTGTATGTACCGACCAGTCTGATCTTCTTTATTCTTAGTGTATGTACCGACCAGTCTGATCTTCTGTATTCTTAGTGTATGTACCGACCAGTCTGATCTTCTGCATCCTTAGTGTATGTACCGACCAGTCTGATCTTCTGTATTCTTAGTGTATGTACCGACCAGTCTGATCTTCTGTATTCTTAGTGTATGTACCGACCAGTCTGATCTTCTGTATTCTTAGTGTATTTACCGACTAGTCTGATCTTCTGTATTCTTAGTGTATGTACCGACCAGTCTGATCTTCTGCATCCTTAGTGTATGTACCGACTAGTCTGATCTTCTGTATTCTTAGTGTATGTACCGACCAGTCTGATCTTCTGTATCCTTAGTGTATGTACCGACCAGTCTGATCTTCTGTATTCTTAGTGTATGTACCGACCAGTCTGATCTTCTGTATCCTTAGTGTATGTACCGACCAGTTCATCTTCTCCATATCCTGTAATTATTATGTCAGTCTGGATGATTCGTATTAGTGTATCTTTATCCTAGCCAGTCGATCTTCTGTATCTTTATAAGTCCTATGTATGCAATCTGTCTTTGTTTTCTAGTGTCTGTACCACAATCTGACTTATTGATTTTAGTGTATGTACCGACCAGTCTGATCTTCTGTATCCTTAGTGTATGTACCGACTAGTCTGATCTTCTGTATTCTTAGTGTATGTACCGACTAGTCTGATCTTCTGTATCCTTAGTGTATGTACCGACTAGTCTGATCTTCTGTATTCTTAGTGTATGTACCGACCAGTCTGATCTTCTGTATTCTTAGTGTATGTACCGACCAGTCTGATCTTCTGCATCCTTAGTGTATGTACCGACTAGTCTGATCTTCTGTATCCTTAGTGTATGTACCGACCAGTCTGATCTTCTGTATCCTTAGTGTATGTACCGACCAGTCTGATCTTCTGTATCCTTAGTGTATGTACCGACCAGTCTGATCTTCTGTATCCTTAGTGTATGTACCGACCAGTCTGATCTTCTGTATCCTTAGTGTATGTACCGACCAGTCTGATCTTCTGTATCCTTAGTGTATGTACCGACCAGTCTGATCTTCTGCATCCTTAGTGTATGTACCGACCACTTACATCTCTCCTCCATATAATTTCCTCGTTAATATTATTGATGTCTGAGCGCTGGATGATATCAGTATTATGTATTCTTGTATCCTAGCCATGTCAGATAATTCTTCTATCTTTACTCAAAGTCCCTTATGTGATTGTCAATCTTTGTATTTGTTTTCTATGTCTTTGATCACCACAATAAAACTGAGCGCACATTATTGATTGAAAAAATATATATTTATGTTTCTGTAGCTAGCCTTTTTTCGATGGTGGACCGTCAACCAAACTCAAATTCCTTCAACCACCAGAAGGGTAAAGGTGTCACTCTTCGCTTGATCACTATCTTTTGATCTGTTCAGCATTGTTAAACCTACCGACAGCAATACTACCTCCGATACCTCTCTCTCTCTTTCTCTCTCTCGGCCGCTGAGATACTCAAGCGCTCTCTCAACAACACACACAGAGGATACCGTTGAAAAGTTCCTGGCAATTTACTTTATCTCTCCGAGTAGGAATTGAAAAGCGAGGACAATCAAATTTAGAAAAAGCCGTGCTGTGTCTCTACGGTCTGGCTAAGGGAGTAGAGGTTTAAAAGCAAAGACACCCTCGTTTAGAAAAAAAGGCGCTGAATATAAATGCATCGGATCGAAAATATCTATACCGCAGTCGCGTTGTAAACTGCAGCACAGCGTAACTATACCATTTTCAGATCGAAGATATCTATACCACAGTCGCGTTGTAAACTGCAGCACAGGGTAACAATACCATTTTCAGATCGAAGATATCTATACCACAGTCGCGTTGTAAACTGCAGCACAGGTAGCAATACTATTTTCAGATCGAAGAATAACTAGAAGACATACAATAGAACATTCACAGATAACTCAACTTGTCATTCTCGTGTGATCAATAGTATAGAGGCCACAGAGTAAAAAAATGAAAAAGTAAATGAACATATTGAAAGGTAACACAATGATAGTAGTGATAAATAGTGGAATCACATGCTGAGAGAAAGAGAAAGCTTTAACCAGACAGGCGTGAATAGAGGTGTGGTGTCATTAATTTATGTACCAAAGGTAGGCAAGAGCATTGATTGATTCATTGATCTCCCGTCACCCGCTGAGGGCTGATAACTAGATATGTAGAATTGAGTAGTCGAGATGGATTAATCAACAGTCAGACGGAGAAATATATTTACATTATTTTGTTGTGTGTTACCAATGGTTTGAAGGATCATGATGATAAAGGTCAAAGTGCAGCGAAACCCTTTGGTTTGAGGGTTTTCTGTGACGCAAAGGTTAGGTGTTCGTCTCTCGTGTCAAGGTTCAGGTTCGCTCTCTCGTGGAGCTATCTGGATATTTTCCAGAGATCTACAATCTCAGTGTAGGTGAGATCGAGTTCCTAGTCCTATCGGAGACGGACGATAAATCGTAGGTTCCGTGTTCAATTTGATCCCATAAAAGAACCAGTAGCAGTTCAAAAGTGAGAAGAGCAGGCTGGAAAGCTGTTCCTCGGAGAAAATTCATTAGAAAAGAATTTTTTAAATCCTTCAAAGACACAAGTGCCCTGATAATCACTACAAAAACAGCACGATTACATGGCATGGAAGAAACAACTGTAGTGTGTCCCTCATAACCACTACAAAAACAGCATGATTACATGGCATGGAAGAAACAACTGTAGTGTGTCCCTCATAACCACTACAAAAACAGCACGATTACATGGCATGGAAGAAATAACTGTAGTGTGTCCCTCATAATCACTACAAAAACAGCACGATTACATGGCACGGAAGAAACAACTGTAGTGTGTCCCTCATAACCACTACAAAAACAGCACGATTACATGGCATGGAAGAAAGTCAACAACATACTTAATATACAAAATAATCTAACATGAAATTGTAGAACTCAATGCACTATTACCAAAACCCAGTGCTGTCCAAGGTGGTGACGGCGGGCCCCAGGCTACCCTGTGATACATCCCTAGCGCCCTAATTTATTCCTCCCACGATAACGTTAATCAGAATTTCAAGAAAAAAAAGAATATGTTTTCTTCGTAAGTACAATTAGTTAGTTAATTTGTTCCTTTCGTGCCAAGGCGGCAATAGGAGCAGAGGTTTAAGATCTCCATGTGATACGGTTCTTTGCTAGCAGTTGGAGATCTTGTATGGTTTACATCCCAATAGTTTACTTTCCTGTTGGATAGTTCTTCGAAGAGTGGTCTTTGGTCTTCCACGTTTTCTTTCCCAACTGGTGACCTCATAAGGACTTGTCGATTTAGTCTCTTTTCGTCTGATCTAAGAACATGACCTAAATATTTCCACCTTCATTTCCTTATAATATTTGATACGGGTTGTTGGTGTGTTCTATCTCTCACTGTGTTGTTAGAAACGAAATCACTCCATTTACTTTTAATAATTTTCGTAGACATTTATTCTCAAAGCTGTCCAGTTTCTTATCAATTTTCTTTGTTGATTTCCAACTTTCACAACCGTAGGTCAGTACAGGAATCACACATGACCTAAATAATTTAACTTTTGTGCATATACTAAGGTCTTGAGATTGCCAGATATTCGTTAATTTAGTGAAGGCACTAGCTGCTATAGCAATACGAGGCTTTATTTCTTTCATCGTGTCTCCATTGTTTGACATTTTACTACCCAAATATGTAAAATGTTCAACTTTCTCCAGTGTTTGGCCATTTATTACGATGTTGTCTGTCGAGTTTGTGAGGTAAGTACAATACAACAATATTAAAATTGTGGACGGGATTTAGCTTTCAAATGTTATTTTAAAAAATGTATGTTGCCATTAATATTACTTTATTCTTATTACTGTTATTATTGATACTGACACTTGGTGGCAGCGTATCCAGACGATGCGCCCGATATTAATTTTAAAAAAAACGTTGCATAGCGCTGCCATAGCACTGCCTATTACGCGCGATGCAGAATAAAAAACACAGTATGTTATATATTCCACGCACGTTTCCTTCACTTCTTGTAGCATTTTAATGTACATGATTGTCTTTCCTGCTTGTCGCTCTTCTTCGTCGCTGTTTTCTTGATTCTTCTGGCACCACATACAATTTTCTTGAAATAACTACATCGAGAGCGTAAGAACTTGGGAAAGGAAGAGGCAGCTTCCATCTTAAGACGAATTATGACTCATTATCCAATGTATTAGATATTTACTTTATCTTACATTTGTTTATTTGTTTGTGAGTGTGTTTGTTCGCGTGCGTCCTTGATAGATTTACGCTGATGTGTTAACCTCGTGAGTGCTGCATGAATAATATTTATGACAGCTGCACAAGATAACTATATACATATCATATATCAGCAACAGTATTGTTTGACGCAATGTTATTATTAGATTCCCCTCGTACCGTTATATGTCGCTTAGGTCCTGTATAACATTTCTACATATCGCTCTATCCTCGTTCAATCTGTGCTATGGAATTGAGTCAGATAAGTTTCGCCTCTCGCGCTGCTCTCAGTAAAGTTCATTTCAAGGTTTCCGTTTTTTCTTTCTTCTTGGCCTCGTATTTCAATGCCTGCTTTGTATTCTTCAGTCATTTCTTTTCATAGTATGCCCAACATTTTCTATTACCTATAACAGTTGATAGTAGTATCTGACCAGACATTTCTCTGATTTCATTACTGTTCCTGAATGAATCCCATTTTACGTTCATTAATTTTCACAGACATCTATTTTCAAATGCATTCAACTTGCTTTCTATATCTTTAGTCATTTTCCAACTCTCGCTGGCATATGTTAGGATTGATACAACATTTCAATTGAAAATTCGTAATTTAGTTTTAAAACTATATAACTTGGGAGTTCCATATTTTATTAAAACTTTTTAAAGCTGATGTTGCTTTGAGAATTACTAACTTGTGCATTCCCATAAATATATGTCACGAGTAATGACTATCATATAGTATTTATATATTTTGTTTCGTGATATTAAAATAGAGGTGTTCCGTTTTTTATCAGTTCTCAGCGATTTTACCTGTTATCACATTTTTAAAAACTAGGCCCTACTCGACAGTGCCGCAATGTGTTGAGTGGAACCAGTACGGGTGAACGAGTAAACTCCGAGTTTTTCACCATCCTTTCGGATGAGAGCTGCTCGTAGCTTGTTTAAGTATATAAGTGTGTGTCTATTGGTGTTTATGAAGGCTCACACCATCTACCGCTATCAAGTGTTGCGCAATACACTTTGATCTTAGCCAAAAGGCCGTGTTCCAAACCTCCAGCTTCTATGATGTGTATGAAAACAATGATTTCCAATACATGTATTAGAGGGTGACAAGTATTTTGCTTGTTTTTATATGTGCATTGCATTTTTTTTTAGCACTTTAACATTAATATATAACATTCTCAAAAGTATTTTTGTAAAAGAACAATTTTGGAACTTCGTAACATCTTTCGTTCCTGTATTAATTATCTACTAGATGTTTAAACCATCATAGAATTAGACATACCGGCAAAAAGAAGAAGAGGAAGACCACGGAGAAGATGGAATTAGGATGTAACTTATGGTTTGAACAAGACGGCTGCAGAGGCGGGAGAAATAGAGAATTGATAGAGAGAAATTCCGGAGGACTGTTGGGGTAGCAACGTTCTGCTCAGGACAAGCTATTTGATGATGAGGATAAGAAGATTAAATCTAGTTGTAAGTGTATTTAATGAACGAATGTAGATAATGATGCTCAACGTTTGTTTAAGTTAACTAAAAAACAGATTCGCAAAGTCCTGTAAAGGATATGCAATTAACTTTTAATGTGCAGAATTGTATTGTAACACTAACCTACGTTCCTTTAAAATGATCTGTCATCATCTTCTGTGTCTTTTTTAGACGTTGTCGAATAACAGAGGCTGACGATTAAACGAGTGACGGCCAATCGAGGTTTTACTGTACTTTGAATGACTGTCATTGAAATTTGTTAATAGTCACTGCCAAACAGGGTTTACTGGGAACTGATGTCAGTCTAAGTGGTGGAGGATTATGCAGAAGAGAAATTGAAGGGAACACTCCGTTGTTGATCACAAAAGATCAGAATGTCCATCATCCCGATTGTCTGAGAAAACCAATACCGTAGAATTCAAGTGACCGAGTCCAAAGTCGCATTTCTTCAGTTTCGTCACGAACCATGATGATTCCTGACTCAAAGGCTGAGACCTGAACATAAGTAACGTATGTCTGCGACTTAAATATAAAAGCTACATACTACTCAGAAGTTATACAGTCATCTGTACTATAGTTGCAAATGAAGTTTCTGTAACTATCATAATTTGTCATAATGTGGCTGACAACTTTATTGTGGGTACACATATAAAATATTTTAGTCACAAACAGTGCAAGACTGAGAGTGTTAAAGAGACATACTCCGTCCACTGCAACCGTATTAATTTCAAAATCGGCTTCTCTTTCATAAATAAAAATATGTTTTCTCTTCATGTAACGCCCATTAACAAATAATTGTTTTGATAAATGCAAGAGTATGTTATAGCCTTAAACAGTTAAACGTTAAACTTAAGAAAAATTAAACGTATGATGTTATAACTTATTGTTATGAAACTCCGAGAAGTCAGTGGCCTAGGAAAATGAAGAGGTTTGTTCTTAGTTCATAGTTCATAAGTACGGTTACAACTTCACTGCAACGGGTCACCCCATAATTGCTCCGTTCCTGTGCCAATGACAATTACACGAAATGCCAACAACTGTGAAATGTTTCCTGTGTGAGCTAATTCCATAATGAAACAGCCGCATACCGCCACAATAAGAAACCTGCACCGCATAAAATGCATATGGTCGTCGCTAATGTAGCAACACAAAACTGTTCATCACTTGAATTGCAATTCTTGTCGAAGGAACATCAATCATGACAAAATCCAGCTTTCTGCACCCGCAATATAACTGCATACGGTAGATTGAGCTTGCTCGTCATAACCGCTGTCCGCCATTTTCTGAATACACACAACAAACGCACGGTTGACACAGCAAAAGCATTCCATGTAACAGTCATAACTCACAGCGTTGCTCAAGCACTAACTCAGTAGCTCGGCAAACGAAACCGGAAAATACCAAACCAAACATTGCGAAAATGCGCTAGGAAAGTCGTGTTCAGAATCAAACACTTCTGACTCTGAATGGCCCTCCCGCATTCCGCCATTGCTGGCCAGGTTTGTTCTTGTATCACACAATCACAATCAGCAATTGAACTGGTATATATAAATCAGAGGGGAGTATAACAAGAAGAGCCCTTTCCTGGAACTCACAGGGAAAGTGAAAAGTGGGAGGCCTAGAAATACTCAGAGAAGTCCTGCGGAGGCAAATATTAATGATATACAAATAAGCTGGGGGAAGCTGCAGGAGATATAAAAAGATAGGAAGACTTGACATGAGTTGGTTGAGGGCTTATGCTCCAATGATGGTTAAAAAAGCATAAGAGAGAGAGAGAGAGAGAGAGAGAGAGAGAGAAAGAGAAACGTCAGTTATTAGAAAGATCAATATTTTAGGAAATTGCACCCGGAAGACGAGACAGAGGACGACAAAGGCGACGGTTAAAATATGATTGTAGGTAGATCTTGAACAAGACGATGGAGGAGGCGAGAGAACCAGCTAGAGATCGAGAGTTTTTCCAGTCATCTTTGATGATAGTGTCTTTCTGGAAAAACTATCCTACATGAAGCGGATTATATACATCAATATGCACCGCCCGAGTGGTTACCGGGGCCCAAATTTGGGGTGTAAAGAATAGAACTACTGTTACCTGCCACGCATGTCGTAAGAGGCGAGTAAGGAGGTTTGGCTGAAATCGGATGCACGTGTCCTAAACGTGTACAAGTCTTTGCGTTTAGGGCCTACCAAACCAATGTGCAACGTATACATGTTCTTGGCAAAGATCAAACATATCACAAAGAGTGATTAAAATTAGTCGTAAAGAACGAACGCAAAGAAGAAGAAGATCAATATACATGTTGTTCTACTTCTACATTCTCACAATATGAATGTGAGATGTTTTAAAATGGGAATATATAAAATCGGCAAATTACACTGAAGAATGAACTCACTACTGGATCGATGGCAAGACAATACATTACCTATATATTTACTTGAATACACCTGTTAGAATGTTAACATCTAAACAAATACATAATGAGAACTTAATGAGAATCACCAGGTGTTATGTGTGTGTGTGTATATATATATATATATATATATATATATATATATATATATATATATATATTTTGTGTGTGTGTGTGTGTGAATATACTGGAGGGAGGGATTGGGGAGCTCAAGCGCTTGGGGTGAAGCGGTTGAGCTTTTGACTTGGGTTCTGAAGGTCTTTGTTTGAATCCGGACCACGTCGTTCTGTTCCCAATTGCCTTTTTTCTCGAATGCGCTTTAGGATTGTAGTCGAAGCTACTAAGTTTGTGCTTAGTGCAATATTCTCTGTATTCAATATTCTACAGCGATGGACACTGATGATAAGGAATGCAAATCTTGACGCAAAAATCACCAGAGGTGCATATTATGCGCCCTTGAATACTCCGCTTGAATTCAAAGCGAGCGGAATAAAAAAAATAATTCAGTTCAAGTATTAAAAATATATTCACTGAATGAATATAGGTTATGATGTTTCATAGTTCTTATGTGATATGATAAAACAACTCGTGAAAGTGTTTGGTATTTGACAAGACCTTTCTTTTTAGTATTTGGTAGTCGTTTGTATAGTGCACTTGAAAACGGCATTTTGTTCGATATGTCGATTAAACCTGTTTTGTTTCTTTGTAAAACTACGTTACTTTGTGTATCGCTATTTAATGTTTGGTTTGCCCTCCTGCTTAGCGTGTTCGTAGCGCATTGGACGACGGGTATAAGCCCTCTGTGAGTGCGGGTTCAATTCCACGGGCTGGCGAAAAAGCCCCAGGTACTCCAGATTTACGGTGTTTGTGGTACCGAACCGAAGGGTTAAGATGTCCATGGCACCGAGCCGAAGAGCTGAAAGCTCGTGTACTCCTGGATTGGAAATAAAAATATTTGGTTATATATAGTTTTACCAGTGGCGGTCATTTTTTTAGTGGAGCCAGACACAAATTTTCGGAAAAATCATGTTTTTTTAGCATTTACTATTCCGGGAAGTTATTACCCCTTTCGATTATTAGTGGAGTCGGGTCCCCCTGGCCCTTAATGTCGAGCCGCCCCTGAGTTTTACTGTAGTATTATCTTTTAAATGTCTATGTATAATATAATATATGTTTCTGTGCTTTTATTTTCACTCGAGTTCATAATTGTTTACTGTAATTTTTTTCTTACCTAAAAATTTACGGTTCGATGTCTATACGTGTGGTTATGTTTATGTATGCAAGAGCAGATGTGTCCTGCTTGCACGCTCAGAGTGTGTCTACTTGTGATGTGTATGTCTGTATACACGCGCAATATTGTGTCTACTTGTGTGTTCCTATATACGAGCAAGTGTCCTTCTGGTGTTCTGATCACAAGCAGAGTGTGTCTTGTGTGTATCAGCATGCATGCGCAGATATGTGTCTACTCGTGTTTGTCTGAATGCGCGCTCAGATGTGTGCACCTGTGTGCACCTACATGCCCTCGCAGATGTGCATATAAATAATAAATACAATTTAACGTAGCATTTTTACACATTAGAGTATGAATTGCATGCCACTTCATATTTCTATTTTTTCTTCTTCTTCTGTTGCCTCGCCCGCTGTGAATTCGGGCGTTAGCCATGACGCCTGGTATGACTGATTTTTGCGAGAAAGCTTGCTTTACCATTTGACTGGTGTCCATCGCCATGCAGGCGGCCCTTTGCTGGCTTCAGAGGTATATATTTTTTATTTACTAGTGTGAAGGAGGTAGGAGGGTCAATTCCTTTCCTCACATATGGAACGTCGAGTGCGGAAATGAACCCTCAACCCTCTTGTGTCTGAGTCGTTAGGAAAACGCTTATGCAATACGCTAAGTAGTTCCGCATGTGAATATATATCCACCATAATACTTTGTTAATCTCTACTTCATTATCATTTTCATCACAATCGTCGTCGTCATCATCATCACTATCATCGTCATCATCATTATTGTTCATAGCATCATCATCATCTCCATCGGCATCAGTACCATCATCATTACCTTTGTCGTCATCATCATCATCAGCATCATCACCATTGTCACTATCATCATCATCGTCATCACCATTGTCACTATCATCATCATCGTCATCACCATTGTCACTATCGTCATCATCATCTACCATATCATTATCACCATCGTCATCCTCATTATCATCCTTAGTCATCATCACACCAAAAAGCACTTAAAGCAGAGATAAAAAATCTCCATTCAAATGAACAGTTTTGATGTGTTCTGTTTGTAGCTGTTTGCCGTTTCAACAGTGTGAAGTAGCTGGACCCAAACCTGCCCCTCTGTCAGTCCCATTTTACGACCTCGTGAGAGGAAACAGTGGTTCTATTTTTCGCTACCCCCGAAACCATACAATGAAAAAGACATCCCGTAAAGCAGATTGCAAAAGTTATGTCCTTGGAGTTGTTGATTCTGCCACGAAAGGTCAATAGTTATCCTGTTAATTGTGAAATAATTCAACGTTATTTCCTCGGTCGCCGTCTCCCTATCAATCCATGACGCACATTGTGTGCTGTAGTCTCCACTATAATTATTGATACATCTGTGTAGTAGGCCTTGCCTTGTGAGTCGGATTGAGAAATTACTGAAAGTAAATGATTGGTGAGTAATTCAGAGATAAAACTGTTCAGTCTATACATGTTTTTTTTTTTTTTCTATTCAGAAGCACTTGAGCTTTCAGCTCTTCGGTTCGGTGCCATGGACATCGTAACCCTTCGGTTCGGTGCCACGAACACCATGAATCTGGGAAACCTGTGGCTTTTTTGCCAGCCCGCGGAATTGAACCCGCACTCACAGAGGGCAAGTCACCCGCAGTCCAACGCGCTACGAACACGCTGGGCAGGCGGGCGTACATGTATTAAATATAGGTTCGTTATCCTAGACATACCTTCTGTATGCCCTGAATGTTTAACAAGAATGCCCTGGTATCGCCTACCACAGAAAGCCAAACAGAAAAAGTATAATGAGAACAAAGCAAGAGGAAGACCACGCAAAAGTTGGAGCGACGGCATCAAGAACAGCCTTATGAAAATGAATATCAGCTTACAAAGTGCCTTAAAACAAGCACACACAAGATCACTACGTCCTTCTCCCCCACACTTCTATAAAGAAGTAAATGGTGAAAGAGAAGAAGATACCTTCTGTCTTGAAGGAGGGGGCTGTCTCTATGGTGAAGTGGTTAAGACGTTTGCCTGACGTTCTGAATGTAGTGTGTTCTAATCCGCAACGAGTCACATTTGCAATTCTTTTTATACGATCTTTAGGATTGTGACTGGACCTACAGGGATCGTACTTTATGCAACACCCTCAGTAGATGGCGTGCCATTTCTGCCGACTGGGATGGAGTCATATAGGAAACCCAGGCAATGAAGTAAATCCTTCGACTTTGGACCCTTTTATTAGAAATCTCGTAAAGGATCTTATGCTGAATGATTGATTTCATTGTATCAGGTTTTACCCATATGGCTCGGTTCCCTTTCCGTAGAAATGGCACACCACCTACAGCGAGTACTGCACAAAGTATAAACTCCGTAGCTCTGGTAACAATCATAGGGGTCTCTGGAAAAAAATTCACTCGCAAACAGAACGGCGCAGTCCGGATTCGACCCAGGACCTTCGGAACGCCAAGTAAAAGCTTAACTACTTAGCCACAGAAACCTCCTAAATATCTCCTGCTTTGCAGTGGCATTAGAAGCAGGCGGTAGAGGTATCTTGCCAGACTGTCTCTAGCATAAGCGTGTTGGATTAACAGGTTCGGTGGGCACGACTTGCCGACAAAAATCACATTTGGGAGAAAAAAAGTAATAGACTCAATGTCTTTACTCAGAAATCTCCCATAGGTGCTTAAGAAATTTCAGCTTGCTAGCGACATATCCCTTACAGTGTGTGAATAAACAAGTTTATCACTAAGTAGCTAATGGCATTCATTTTAAAAAACGGTCGTTACATCGCCTTGTTCCTATTTATGAGATTACGTTTGGGGAGTATATAGAACAATAGAATTAGGGTCGCTTACCCGAAGCTGTCGTCAGGCGTGTGCAGGTCAATTGGTTTTATTTCTCCCGCCAGGTTCTTTTACATGCTCCACTTGAACTTGGGAACAACGTTTTATTATATGTCTTTTATTGATATGACTAGGAACTTGATCTCACCTACATTTTCATCAGTGATCTCTGGAAATATACGTCGATCGCAACACAGGAAACAACTGAGTACCCTCCTGGGAAAAAGGCGAGAACCGTGCCTCCACGCAACAGAGACCCCCGTAAAAACATAGACAGAGAAAGAAACAAACTGGTGACTAGTTAAATTATGTTTGGTACAAAAGTAGACAGAGGAAGAAACAACAAACTAGTGACTAATTAAATTATGTTTGATACAAAAGTAGACAGAAGAAACAACAAACTAGTGACTAATTAAATTATATTTGATACAAAAGTAGACAGAAGAAACAACAAACTAGTGACTAATTAAATTATGTTTGATACAAAAGTAGACAGAAGAAACAACAAACTGGTGACTAATTAAATTATATTTGATACAAAAGTAGACAGAAGAAACAACAAACTAGTGACTAATTAAATTATATTGATACAAAAGTAGACAGAAGAAACAACAAACTAGTGACTAATTAAATTATATTTGATACAAAAGTAGACAGAAGAAACAACAAACTAGTGACTAATTAAATTATATTGATACAAAAGTAGACAGAAGAAACAACAAACTAGTGACTAATTAAATTATATTGATACAAAAGTAGACAGAAGAAACAACAAACTAGTGACTAATTAAATTATATTGATACAAAAGTAGACAGAAGAAACAACAAACTAGTGACTAATTAAATTATATTGATACAAAAGTAGACAGAAGAAACAACAAACTAGTGACTAATTAAATTATGTTTGATACAAAAGTAGACAGAAGAAACAACAAACTAGTGACTAATTAAATTATATTGATACAAAAGTAGACAGAAGAAACAACAAACTAGTGACTAATTAAATTATATTTGATACAAAAGTAGACAGAAGAAACAACAAACTAGTGACTAATTAAATTATATTTGATACAAAAGTAGACAGAAGAAACAACAAACTAGTGACTAATTAAATTATGTTTGATACAAAAGTAGACAGAAGAAACAACAAACTAGTGACTAATTAAATTATGTTTGATACAAAAGTAGACAGAAGAAACAACAAACTAGTGACTAATTAAATTATGTTTGATACAAAAGTAGACAGAAGAAACAACAAACTAGTGACTAATTAAATTATATTTGATACAAAAGTAGACAGAAGAAACAACAAACTAGTGACTAATTAAATTATGTTTGATACAAAAGTAGACAGAAGAAACAACAAACTGGTGACTAATTAAATTATATTGATACAAAAGTAGACAGAAGAAACAACAAACTAGTGACTAATTAAATTATATTGATACAAAAGTAGACAGAAGAAACAACAAACTAGTGACTAATTAAATTATATTGATACAAAAGTAGACAGAAGAAACAACAAACTAGTGACTAATTAAATTATATTGATACAAAAGTAGACAGAAGAAACAACAAACTAGTGACTAATTAAATTATATTGATACAAAAGTAGACAGAAGAAACAACAAACTAGTGACTAATTAAATTATATTGATACAAAAGTAGACAGAAGAAACAACAAACTAGTGACTAATTAAATTATATTGATACAAAAGTAGACAGAAGAAACAACAAACTAGTGACTAATTAAATTATGTTTGATACAACAGTAGACAGAAGAAACAACAAACTAGTGACTAATTAAATTATATTGATACAAAAGTAGACAGAAGAAACAACGAACTAGTGACTAATTAAATTATGTTTGATACAAAAGTAGACAGAAGAAACAACGAACTAGTGACTAATTAAATTATGTTTGATACAAAAGCACTAAATTCAAGAAAGGCACCAACGACCTGTGCTCCTTATGGCTTTATCGAGTATAACAACAGAGCATATCCTATAGAACTGCGACTCCAGTATGCAGACCAGAGATCTTCTTCTTTGCGTTCGTTCTTTACGACCAATTTTAATAATTCTTTGTGATGTTTGATCTTTGTCAAGAACGTGTATACGTTGCACATTGGTTTGGTAGGCCCCTAAACGAATAGACTTCTACAAATTTAGAACACGTGCATCCGATTTCAACCAAACCCCCTTAGTCGCCTCTTACAACATGCGTGGCAGGTAACAGTGGTTCTATTCTTGACACCCCAAATTTGGGCCCCAGCAACCACTCGGGTAGACCAGAGATGAAAGAGGTGGCCCACTTACACCATCTCCTAAGACAAACTATATGGCGTGGCTGACAATCTGAGGCAGACAGCGGTCTTTATTAGAGAATCCGAAATCCCAATCTAGTGAGAACGCAGAAGAAGAAGAAGAAATGATACAAAAGGACAAAGTGATTCTTCTTCTTCTTCTGCGTTCGTTCTTCACGGCCCAATTTGATCATTCTTATTGTGATGTATAATTGGTCCACTGGCAAGAACGTAGTGATCTACGTCAGGACGATTGTGCGCCCATGGTGACATTTTTGTTTAATACAGAGCACTTAAGCTTTCAGCTCTTCGGTTCGGTACCATGGACATCGTAACCCTTCGGTTCGGTGCCACGAACACCGTGAATCTGGACAACCTGTGGCCTTTCTATCAGCCCGCGGAATTGAACCGCACTCACAGGGAGCTTGTCACGTCCGGTTTCAGCCAGCTTTTGATTTACTAGGGTGAACTTTCCCTAGGGTACGACTATGTCGGCTCAGAATCTACGCCTTTACGATCACCTTTGCCGTATATTTGGGCTTTGTGATCTACGCCAGGACAGTGAGTTACGCTGTTTTGCCGGTTCTGACTGAGAAATATTTCTCGGGGCTTGTCAGCTTGTCCTCGGACGGCGTCTTACTCGTATAAAACACCGTGTAAAGTATCGGCCTTCGCCAATGTTCGGACCCAAACTTCCTGTCTGATCCGTACATTGTCGGCCTTGCTTTACCGTACATTTTTAGTTTGATCCGGAGAAGGAACATTCTCAGCCTTTTCTAGACGCGCGTTGGCAAGTGGCAATTTGCAATTAACCTCGAAAGGCACCGGCATGGGGCCGAGTACAAACAATGTAGAGGGTCGTTTCAGTCGGCGCTATCAGCGTAACTGAGGATTTTGCGCTCGCCACCATCACCCGCCCCAGTTATTCCGGGGATGTTAGTTACGACTGAAATCGAACCTTGCCCGGTTGCCCCAAGGCTGGCATTTCCTTTAGGTATCACCAACCTCAGTTCTCCCGATAATGTTAATTTTTTATCGCACAGTACCTTGCACGGTTTTCCCAGGGCGGGTAGTTTCGTTATGCACTAAAACGCAACTTGTTCTTTTGCGCTCGGCAAACCTTGCCCAGTACATGTATCTGCACCAGGCTACCGATGCGAAGTCAGCTGCAATCTTCTCTCGTACCAACACGAGGGTAGACTTTTATTCGTTACGGTCCTGTCTCTCTTGCCGACGGGCTGGCAATGTTTGCCCCCTCCTCAGGGCTTAGAGCTTCGCCCCACACGTTTGGTCACTGGATGCACCTCTCATCCATGTCAGAGACGTTTCGTTGCTGTTTCTTTGCGTTCAGGGACTTGGGCAATATCTTGTTGGACATCGGTCAGGAGATTTGTGCATTTTGTTTGTATGTATCTGTATTGCATTTCCGTACTTGCACTGCTACTACTACCAGTAGTTCTACCCGATCCCTGCCCCTCTTATCCAGACCGGAACCAGAGTCTGTTTCCAGGGTCACCACGTGGAGGTTGGGGGCAGGGTCTTGGTTTGCGCGCCCCTCGCTAAACCCTGGCTCATGTTACCACCATGACCTCATGAGCCTTTGACCCCGGACAAAGTGATTCATTCTACTTACAAAGAAGATAATAAAAAGAAACAAAAATGACACTGGATCTTTATTTCTAACGTAAAAGCTTTTAAATTAAATACCGGATTGTAGCTAACGGTTTTTATGGAATCTTACACGCACGCGTACGTGCATTTGGAAACTTACACAACACACCCATCCTTCAACACAATTAATTGATTTTATCATCATCATTGCACTTCGGTGAGTAACCATGTGTGCTCCGATATCTTTTATGTACAGGGAGATCTCAGTGACAGTACACGAGCTCCTTAGCACCGGCGAGAGATTCCGATGTAACTTAGAAAGTGGTGAAAATATTTTGTATACATTTTTTTTTGTCCAATGAATTCATCATTGATGTAAATTAGTGAAGTACAAGAGAAGAGAAGTATTTATTGCTCGTGTCCAATACAACATACATTTTAAGATCACTTGCACCGGTTTCTATTTATAGTATCAGCCCGCCTGCCCAGCATGTTCGTAGCGCGTTGGACGACGGGTGACAAGCTCCCTGTGAGTGCGGTTCAATTCCGCGGGCTGATAGAAAGGTCACAGGTTGTCCAGATTCACGGTGTTCGTGGCACCGAACCGAAGGGTTACGATGTCCATGGTACCGAACCGAAGAGCTGAAAGCTTAAGTGCTCTGTATTAAACAAAAAATGTGTAGTATCAACTGCAACTTTAGTGAGTCTGTTTAACACATTAATGGATTCAACACAATTAAAATGTGAGATGTAATTGTCACAATAACTGTTCATACCAGTGGCGGCTCGTGATTGTTTTTGTTGGTGGGGCCAGACACACAATTTTCGGGAAATCACGGCTTTGGGTTAGGTTATATTTTAATTTATTAAATAATAAATACACGCTACATATTATTATTCTTGGTGGGCCCGGGCCCTCTGGCCCTTAATGACGAGCAGTCACTGGTTCCTACATCGTTTTGTAACGATAATTTCCATTTTCGAAAACGGAAATGTAATTTTTCTCATACGATTCTTAAATTGGGAAGAAGGGGGGTGACTAAGTGCTATCGCTTTGCGTTCCGTAGATCGTGGGTTAGAATCTGGACAGCGTCATTCTGTTTACTAGTGTATTTTTCTAGAGATCACTAGAACTGTTGCAGGGGCTACAGAGCTCGTGCTATGTGAAACACTCTCGGCAGGGGGCATGCAATTTTTGTGGAGAGGGACAGATCAATATGGGGTAAAACCCGGTGCAATGATGTCAATCCTTCGTTTTTAGACCCTTTCGTCTTTAAACTCTTTAGATTCTTCAATATTTGTTCTCATAATTTTAAAATGACGATAGAGAATAGACACAATAAATACATGACTGCTTTCTTGCAGAATGTGTTATTGTACGGTTGCTGCGCCCGACTGGTTACCGGGGCCCAAATTTGGGGTGTAAAGAATAGAACCACTGTTACCTGCCATGCATGTCGTAAGAGTCGCATAATGAGGTTTGGCTGAAATCTGATGCATGTGTCCTAAGCGTGTAGAAGTCTATGCGTTTAGAGCCTACTAAACCAATGTGCAACGTATACACGTTCTTGGCAAAGATCAAACATATCGCAAAGAGTGATTTAAATTGGTCGTAAAGAACGAACGCAAAGAAGAAGAGAGTACGGTTGCTGAAAAAGCTATCATCTACCTCAGCTCTTTCCAACTCGGTATCCTTGGATGCCCGTTTTATACTTTCATGACGCCCTATCTTACCCCGCTGACTTTAGATCTTTCTCTCTCTCTCTCTCTCTCTCGATCAACGCCCAGACCGATGTACCAGACCTCCATATAAATTCTATTCATGTGGAAATCTGAATCATGCAGCCTTAGCATTGGTGTGTTTTACGTCACATCTTCAGCACCATTTAGAGCTCTGGTGCTTATCCTTCAGCGATGTGTCCTGTTTCAGCCAGCATTTACTCAGTTCGCTCTCCGTTCTGTAGCCATCTAATATTTTTTTACGGTGTGGGGTAGCTAGCCCCACCCCAACCTCCTTAGTCGCCTCTTACGACATGCGCGGTAAGTAACAGTGGTTCTATTCTTTACACCCCAATTTGGACCCCGGTAACCACTCGGAGGACTTTAGATCTAATCAGATCTCAAGAAAACAAACAATTTTTTCCCGAGTCTGTTTCGTAGCACTCCCATGAGCCCTATCTTCCCGTTTTTTTTTGGAACCTTGTTTTATCTTGTAACCATTCTACTGCTCCCTAACACCACCATTTGCTTTTTCACTGGAGAAAGCGCCGACATCTCAACTATATTAATATTCAATCAAGTGCCATGCCGGTCGGCGTAGACGATCATGTCTCTCTACAACTCTCTCTACTTGGTGCACGTAATCAGTTCTGATGTCATTCTTTTGTCGAATGATGATGTCAAGCCATTCACCATCTTCTCCCTCTGTCTTCCACGATCTCTCCTTCCCTGAATTTTACCTGTAGTCACCAACCTTCCCTTATCATTATATGCCCGAAGCACCTTAATTGTCTGATTCGTATTCGTTTGATACGGTTTCTTTGTGTGCAGGCCTTATTTAAAACCTTATTTGTTTTCTTCGCTATCCATGGGATTTTCAGCATTCTTCTGTAAAACCACATCTCTGTGGCTTCCAAAGATCGTATTGACTGTTTGTTCATTGTCTATGATTCGCTGCCATACATAATTATTGGTTCAATATATCACTGGGGTACTCATTTTCGCAGTGTCATTTCGCAGTAATATTAATATCATTATTATTATTATTATTATTGCAACCCTCGCACGGCGCCCGCACCTCCACAATCATCAGTCAGTTGCACACCAATATACGAGTATAAAAACGTTGGAGAGCATTGCTTACCTTGTTCGTGAATCCATGTACCCAATCTTGCTTATACTGGAGCTTATACCCAATCTCGCTTATACTGGAGCCTAGAGATTTTGGTTTGATTCGTTTTGGCAGAGAAGCAGTGAACTCGCGTGGTGCTAAAAATAAAATGTCTCTGACATTGAGGTCAGGAGAATGCCAGGATAAACTACCAGTTTTCTAACGATAGTTCTTACACCGTTGTTAGTGTATTTTTAAAAATATAATAATTAACTATTTCTAATATTGGAGATGTAATCTCGAATACAACGTATGGGTGTAAAGCTGAAGCATTTATTAATGCAGTGGGAAAAAATATGCTTTTGAATATGTATAATACAAAATTAAAAGGCTCTAAAGCCAAAGGATTGACTTCATTGCACCGGGTTTATTCCATTTGGCGCAATTCCTCTCCGCAGAAATGGCACGCCAGCTTCCGAGATTATTGCACAAAGTACGAAATCCGTAGCTCCGGCATAAATCCCAGGGTCTCTGAAAAAAAAATGCCAACCTAGAAGACGATGTGTACAATATGTCATTGACGATCTGAGAACGACTGCTGCTGACGCCGGTCATCTTGTACAGAATAAAGTGTTTTTTTCAGGACTGCTGTCAAGGGAACCAAGTTCCGGAAGGGACAAGCTACTTGATGATGATGATGATGAACAGACATAGGCTTTCTTCAAAACGAACCCCCTTCCCCGAAAAAAACCCCAAACATCCTAGCAAAATAGTACACGGTGCACCATCTCGATTTATCCTCATTATAAATAATTGTACAGGTACATGGGATTCTGTTTCTGTGTACGTTTCTGTGCTTGAGTGTGTTTGCGAGAGCGAAATAAGACTTTCACTACACACTCAGAGATCACTGTCAACAAACCACGAACAGTGGAAAATAAAACAATACCAGCCATTATTATGTGAGCATTTGCTTTGCGAGCATTGAACACATTGGCGTATCATATAATCATAACCAGGGGTGTTCAACCCTTGATAAACCAACCGTCGAGGATACAAGAAGTTAAGTAAGGATTCATTGGAAGTTAAGAGTTTCAGGGTTATGAATCTCAGTCGTAGAGCCGTGCCGTGCTATGATACAGAGATTCGGCCTAGCCGAGCCGTAATGGCAGCGGCATAAGCTGTAAAATCAAAATGACAATTGAAGGCTATTTGAAGAAAAAAAACATTTAATGGACGGCATTTCGAAGACTTGCATCATACTGAGAAAATATACCGCACGACCCTGCCCAGTCGGTGACCAGATTGAGAGAGGTGGGTGTCGATATAGGTATAAACAGACTGATTAATCAATATCGAACAGGCGTTTTGGACCGATGGACGTTGTTGGATGTGTTCAGGCGGAGGTCGTATCCAATATAGACATGTCCGGAGTACTTATAACTGATAACTGATAAGTAAGGGTTGACAATATTCATAAAATGTTACTGCTAATGTGTATTGATTTTTCATTAAAATATACACAGATAAGACGAATATATCTAGAGATCTATATTAATCATTTCACTCCGTAATTGTTTGTTTGTTTGTTTGTTAAGTAGGGGTTAAAGCCTCTTTAAGCCGAGGCACGCCCCTTTCAACCTAAGGCGAACCTTTTATTGGTTATATCAGAGCGTGTAGGCCAACAAACATGAAAAATAAGAATTAACTCCTTTCGGTGAATCCAAGGATAAACCAATCCTATTAGGTTACCTCCTCCGTAATTGTTGCTATCTTCCGACGTATTTATATTGTAGTGTGTACTCAAATAGTTAGTATATCAGTTTTGTGTCATCCAAAGAAGTACAGCTAGTCAGTATATCGGCTCAGAAGGGCGAAGGGGTTAAGGAAAGTAATCATTCACGCAAAAATCAGATAGCGACACCATATTAGACCTCATCACTTTGTCTGGATTGTGTTTTCGAATCTGTATCGCATCCTACTGTTCAAAAATGCATTTGTTTCGGAGACTTTTAGTATTGTTGGGGGAATTCCTGCTTTCTCTAATACTTTATGCAGTTTTCCATATCTTCTCTCTCTCGCGATCACTGCCCAGACCGATGTACCAGATCTCCCCATAAATTATATTCATGTGGATATCTGATACATGCCGCCTTAGCATTGGTATGTTTTACGTCACATCTTCAGCAACATTTGGAGCTCTGGTGCTTATCCTTCGGCGATGTGTTCGGTTTCAGCCCGCGTTTACTCAGTTCGCTTTCCGTTCTGTAGCCATCTAGTATTTTTTACGGTGTGGGGTAGCTAGCCCCACGCCCTACCTCCTTAGTCGACTCTTACGATATGCGCTGCAGGTAACAGTGGTTCTATTCTTTACACCCCAATTTGGGCCCCGGTAACCACTAGGGCGCCATTTCTTCTGAGATGGATATCCAAGACATGCAACATGTCGTGTCCTTATCATCATAACTATTCTTGTGCATTTTGTGTCTTTGATTCGTAATATGCCACATCTATGCTTTAATTTAAGCAATAGCATAACGGATCATCATCAGGTGCCATGCCGGCTGGCGTAGGCGATCATGGATATCCAAAAGTCTCTGTACCTGGTGTTTACTATCATCTCATATGTTGACGATTTTCCATGCGATAAAGTCAGGCAAAAGTCAACAAATTCCTCTTTATCTTGTCTCCCCTTGATTGTCACATTATGTTCTAAGCCCCCTTCTCATTACATATCCGAAAAATGATGATTGCCTCTTTCTTACATTGATAATAAACTTTCTCTGTGTCTTGGCCTCATTCAGCACCTCCACATTCGTCATTTTAGAGTCCTACAGGATTCTCATCATTCTTCTGTAAAACCCTATCTCTATAGCCTCCAAAGATTTTTCTGTTTGTTTACTGTCCATGACTCGCACCAGTATGTCAGTATAGACTCTATATCACACTGAATAACTTATACCTAATACTTATACTTAACAGATATCTAATTTTAAAAAAAATATTATGACTATGTATATAAAAAGTTGAGGAATTATTAATTAATTGACAGTAAAAATAATTATGGTTGCAAAGTTGCTGTCATTATTGTTGAAGGTCCACAAACTAAAAAAGGTTGAAAACCACTATTTTACACTTTACATCGAGCCAAGATGCCTAGCCTTCTTACAGGTTCCATCTACGTAGACAGGACAGGTATTGCTCACGTGAAATGTATCAGATCGTACCTGTTTGTGTTCTGGTATAAATGAGGCTCATACGTGTGTACGTACAGATGTGCCTGAGTAACGGCAGTGGCGTATCTCTCTCTTGATAGTGGAAAGTGAATGGAAATGTCATAACAAAGAAATATAGTAAATTACGAAACACATCTTCTTCTAGTGGTAAAACAAAAATAAGAACAACAAATTTCATGTTTATACTGGATTTAAACTCTTATTTTGAGTACACCCTGATAACAATCAATATATAAGACTGTATGTCGTTTTATCCTTCGTTTAGTTGTCTCTAACTCGCTTCTTAGATTAGTGGTCTTGGTTCAATTCCCACAGCAGGCGTGAAGCATTTTTCAGTCCGTAACTGCTGTCATGTCAACCCAGCCTCAATTGAGTACCAGGAAAAGCATTGGAAAGTAAAGGTGGTCGGCGTGATGTTGACCACATCACCCAGCGTGTGATGACGGTCAATGAAAAATACGGGCCTAACACCGTATTATCCAATATACATATTTTCTCTTGTTTATTATTTTCTCCAGTTCTGTTTTGTCCTACAACGTCATGATAAGAAGAGATTTCTAGCTCTTTCCACGCTTTAAGCCGCACACTGCGCCACGGCGGAAGTCCGTTGCACGCTTTAAGCCGCACACTGCGCCATAGAGTTGCTTCCTTGTAAGAAGTATTTCTAGTTTTACTTCTACTATTTTACTCATAGTACTTTTCAACCTTGTTATTCTATTAGGTTGTCCTGTTTTCTTCAATTTAATATATAATAATAAAATATGTTTATTTATTGACCAGTAGTTGGGATCGTAATTAAAATTATTTTTTTTTTTACTTCCTTGAATTAACTGCTTAAAAATTGAGGAAATAAATGGGCGTGGAAATATCTAGCACTAACTTTTGTGTGCGATTCATAAACAGTGTCTTTCGTCGCCTCTATTATCTCTGAGGTCCACCAATATACCTCGAGATACGTAAAGGGTTCCTTTACTTTTTAAAAATACCTTTACTTAGTTGTCTCTATTTAATGCATTAAAAATATGTATGTGCTTTGGAATATAAGTGTTCAAGAAGAGTCTCCCGTATATCATAGCAGAAAAGACAATACATAGATTTATGCAGAATGAACTCAAAATCAAAGAAACCTGGCTGATGCTACAAATAAGAATGACAACATATAAGTATTTTGGACATATAAAGAGACAAGAAGGGTTGGAGATGACCAATATGGAAGGCGACATCCCGGAAAAGAGGAGAAAAGGAAGACCGCAGAGAAAACGGATTTAGGATGTAACATGATTTGAACATGACGTCTGCAGAGGTGGGGCATCTGGCCTATGAGAGAGAGAAATTCCGAAGGACTGATGTGGTGGCAAAATTCTGCTCAGAGAAGATGGTGTGTGCATTTATGTTATATGTGTATACTTGTGTGTATGTATGCTGTTGATGTGTCTCATATATACAAGAACCAAAGGCTTATCGCATGTGTTTGTGGAAACCACTATTTGATCGAACCTGACCTTACTATTCTGTGTTCAACCAGAGCCAACTATAAACTTATGGGCCTTCGGACTCGGGAAAGAATTATGAAAAACCAGACCCCAAATACACCACGTGACCTTGCATTCCAGTATTGGTGTGTATAGATGAATTCATTTTAAAATCAACACAAAATACTAACTCGAAGTTATATTATGCAACAAGTTAAGTTTAACAATAAGGAATATCAATATTATGAATATTTTTCACCAATAAATAACCATAGACTCACAGAATTGAGCAAAATTGCAAAAAGCTTGCAGTGTTCTATCAAACAACTATATTTTCCGGTCCCCTTTTCTGATCTAGGTCAGGGAACACCCACTCAGTTGTCTGGCCTAGTTATCTAGAGTTGGCTGTGGTTCAACAGTCGGCTCTGTTTATGAAAGACACGACTTAGTGAAGCTCTTTTTTATTGGAGAGTTAGTTGGCTGTGTTCTTACGCGCGCTAGGAAATGGGAGTCGTAAGAAATAATGGTTTGTGGCTCGAATCCTTCGTTTGGTAATTATTTTTTTTTCGAAATCCTTTAATACTTATTCACTGACAATTTTTTGATCGTATTCATTAGCTTCTGTGCTTCCCCTGGGGTTCTTTATCCTCCTCTTCCTGTACGAAGCTTCAATAAAACTATGGGGAAACTCACTAAAATGTATAAAACAGAAGACATAAGGTAATATTAGGGTCAGACTGTCTGGAACGGTTATCATACTAATGTGTCACACAGCATGACGTAAGAGGTAATTGGTTCAACGGTTGGATGTTCACTCACTAAAGGCAGACCAATAGAAGCACACACTGACACTGTGTTTAGCAAGTACGAATGAAAGGTGTATACACAGCAAGCTATCAGTGTTGATTGATTATACAATTTTTGTATTATTCGTCTTCTTATATGCTTCTTTCGATTTCCGTCCCTTTTGATTTCTCATTTCTGTTGTCCCAGTATAACTGCCATCATCGATTTCCATGTCATCAAGCTATATATGGTCGTTGAGTGACTTTAGTACAATAAATATTTATCTGAAATGGGTTTTAAAAAATATACCACTTATTGACAACGTCAAACATATGCATATATTGAAACAAGGTGCTATAGAAAAGTTCTTAGAACATCCTGGACAGAGAAGAGAAGAAACAAAGACATCCTACAAGACCTGCATATCAAGGAGAATTGGCTCATAAATAACATCATGTCCCGGAAGATAAAATATGTTGGTCACATTAAACGCCACAGTGGTCTGGAGAGAAAGGTAATGGAAGGCATGGTTTTTGGAAAACGAGGAAGGGAACGACCAAGAAGGAGATCAAAGAAATTTTGAACATGACGCTGGAAGAGGCAGAAAAACTTGCAAGAGATAGAGAGCTTTTCAGGCGGGCTGTGATGAATGCGACGTTCTGCAAGGGACATACTGCTATATGATATATATATATATGGGGGAGGCGTGTGCGTCTGTAGCGTTAAGCAGTAGTGGGCTCGATCACAACCCAATCGTTCCTGGTTCAAACTCAGCAGCAGACAGCCAAATTCGTTTTCGTGGGAATTTTACTAAAGGTAAAAATAGACATCACCGATCAGAAAGCAATGGCAAGTACTGAACGAATAAATGGTGCCTAGAAATGTATAAGTCGTTTACTATAGTCGATAGCTAAGTCCTGTAAAAGATATGACACTATTTTGATTCTTCATATATATATATATATGTGACAGAGATGAAGTGTTTACGACAAATTCTAAATGTTACAAGAAGGGGAATTCAGAAACGATGAAATCAGAAGAAGAATGGAATGCTTGCTGGTGCTACAATATGTCAAGAAACAGCAGATCAAATGATTTGGACACGTATCAAGGTTACCACAAGACAGTCTCCTACAAAGAGCTCTAGCGCTATGATTCAACAGCAATAGATCCAGAGGACATCCAAGTAAACGATGGTTCGATGGAATATCAAATGCACTAAATCCCACCTTGTAAAAATCTCATAAGAAGGCTCGGTACAGGTGTCTCTTTTTTGACCTAACGACGAAAGGTAAAACAGGATTAGAGACGCCCGAGTGGTTACCGGGGCCCAAATTTGGGGTGTAAAGAATAGAACCACTGTTACCTGCCACGCATGTCGTAAGAGGCCACTAAGGAGGTTTGGCTGAAATCGGATGCATGTGTCCTAAACGTGTAGAAGTCTATGCGTTTAAGGGCCTACCAAACCAACGTGCAACGTATACACGTTCTTGGCAAAGATCAAACATATCACAAATAGTGATTAAAATTGGTCGTAAAGAACGAACGCAAAGAAGAAGAAGAAGGATTAGAGAGAAAGAAAAGAATATATATATATATATATATATATATATATATATAAAACAAACCGTGATATGTGTTTCTCTAGCGGGGGAAACATGCACATAATATTTTGGTGGTCTCTGTGGCTAAGTGGTTAAGCCCTTGCCTTGAGAGTCGAAGGTCTCTGTGGCTAAGTGGTTAAGCCCTTGCCTTGTGCTGCGAAAGTCGTGGGTTCGAATCCGGACCACGCCGTTCTGTTCACGGGTGCATTTTCTCCCCAGAAACCCTAGGATTGTTACTGGTGCTACGGATTTTGTGCTTAACGTAATGTTCTCTGCACGGGTGTGCCATTTATGTGGAAGGGACTGAGCCATAGGGAGTAAAAACCGGTGCAATGAAGCCAATCATTCGCCTTTGGAAGCCTTTAGAACTAACACAACCATTGGAAGAAAAACACTTACACAAATACCCTTCTCTCTAAAAGAAATAAAAATAAAACTAACACGAAAATAAACAGCAATAATCATAAAAAGGACATAGCATTTTGTGACATAAAAAAGTCACTATAAATCCTTATGTTATTATCCACATTAGGTAGACGCCTATGACAGTCGGTTTCTAACAGATAATTCCAATCCATTTACGTACCAGTTTTTATTCTTTCTATTCGACCCAGCTTCCTGTGCCGACAGCAACTCATGCGGTTTCGTGAACACACACATACGTGAGTCGCCCTCTATAACACAGTGGGATCAAGCACGAAATATACCGAGATATATGTACCTGATATAAGTTTGTACTTGCACACACACATACACATATACACACACTCACGCGTACACACATCATAGGCATATGCTAACACCTGGTAGGTTACTGTATCGTAATCTTCTAGGCTTGCGCACGTGAGACAGAAATCATCTTATATTTTCTTACAGCGCTTTGTTCTAATTTTCGTATACGTTGGGGTCTTATACGTTGGGGTCTTATACGTTGGGGTCTTATATAGGACAGAAGAATTAAGGCTGCTTGAACACAGACTGTCGACACACCTGTGCTGGTCATTGTTTTTTTTTTTAAATTTTCTTTCCAAAATAAAACACAACACTTTTGATCTTTCAAGGGGTCGAGCACAGGATGTATCAGTCATGACGAAACACGTAAAAACAAAGTACTGTAGTTTTACACAGTACAATAACAGTACACATCAACGTTTCGACCAAAAGGCCTTTATCAAGCAAACGATACACCAGAAGTGAAGAAATTCTTATAATGTTGTGTATCTTATAATGTTTCTTATAATGTATTTACGTGTTACGCCATAGCTACATAGTTTTACTGCATTCTTCCCTTATATCGATGTATCAGTCAGGAAACACTAACCTACTTAACCATTTGACCACACGCTCTTCATATCACATATTAATTGCAAGAAAACAAGAGATAATGAATTCATATGTTTTTTTCATCTAGATAATATTTTCTGTGTCTATATGCTAACTGGGACAGGCTGCAAGTGTATGTCTGTGCGTTTGTTTATGTGCATACTATTAGGATTGCACTGAGACTTATTCTTCTGCGTTCTCACTAGATTGGGATTTCGGATTCGCTGAGACTTATATATATATACATGTCCGAATGGGAGTGTATGAACATTTGAGATATAGATGGATATATGAGATGCCTACGTATACGTTCAATGAACTTTTCAAATATAGAGGTAAAATATAACTTTTCAAATATAGAGTTAAATATGCACGATACGTAATAAAACCGCAATGTATGAACATTTCAGATATAGAGGGAAATATAAAATATAAATGTATATGTAGTAGCACTGGAGTGTGTGAACATTTGAGATATGGAGGGGACATATTTAATACATATGTATATGTAATAGCACTGGAGTGTATGAACCTTTGTGATATAGAGGGGAATAATATATATATATATATATATATATATATCGCCTACCACAAAGAGACATACAGAAAAAGTATAATGAGTACAAAGCCAGAGAAAGACCACGCAAAAGATGGAGCGACAATATCAAGAACAGTCTTACAAAAATGAATATCAGCTTACAAAGTGCCTTAAAACAAGCACACAAGCACACACAAGATCACTACACCCCAACACTTCTATAAATAAGTAAATAGGGAGAAGAAGAAGATATATATATATATATATATAATGTGTGTGTAATAGCACTGAAGTTTATAAACATTTGAGATACAGAGGGTAATATTTCACTTTTATGTATATGCAATAGTACTAAAGTGTAAGAACATTAGATATATATATATATATATATATATAGAGAGAGAGAGAGAAAAAAAATATATATGTATATGTAATAACACTGAAGTGTAAGGGCATTAGATATATATATATATATAGAAAAAATATATATATATGTATATGTATATGTAATAGCACTCACGTGTATGAACATTTGAGATATAGAGTGGAAATATTTAATATAAATGTCTACATGTAGTAACACTGAAGTGCATGAACATTAGAGATATAGAGTGGAAATATTTAATATAAATGTCTACATGTAGTAAGCACTGAAGTGCGTGAACATTAGAGATATAGAGTGGACATATTTAATATAAATGTCTACATGTAGTAACACTGAAGTGCATGATCATTTGAGATATAGAGGGAAAAGGTTAAATATGTACGTTTATGTAATAATACTGGAGAGAATGTTTATTTCTAATATAGTACGACAAGATTAAATTGTGGGGAAAATTATAATGCAGTTTAACGTGTCTATTGCTACCAAGTCTCAATTTCTGCTCTTGCTGCTCTTTATCCCAAGTTATTTATTCCTAGCTTTATAAATTGTATGCTATTTTTCCACATGAACTCAAATGTCTGTCCTCTGTATGTTGCTGAAATCAATACGATGTCTGATATTGATTCTTTCAAATCGTCATATTTTTTTACCATACACAAAGAATCTGCTGTAGTTTCCATCGCATGCCACTTAGACATCTCCGACGTTATTATGGAAAAGTGCATGCTCCATGATTATTAAATCACACTTTAATGGAATTTTCTAGTATTCAACAATTCTCTTTCACTCTCGTGACTATTCAAAATCTCTTGTGTGTAAACCAAAGCTTCTAAATAATTTTGAACTCCCATCTCCACGCATCAACGTTTAAATGTTAAGGCAAAGGAGGAGGAGGGAATTGCAAGTGACCCTCCCCTTCCTCTCTGGAGAATGCCATTTTGATAAAACAATTTTATGGGAATCTGGTCTTCTCGATTTCCGCGTAGTAATCTACCAACTAAAATTTATTTTAGTCATTTTGTCCACCTCTGGAAAAATGTATGTGGACGCCCATGTCTGCACGTAGAGTCTTAGACCATTAAACTTTCCATAGACAGCAACACAATAATATTAGATTATGATGGAACGATACATTAATGTTCTCTTTGAAAACAATTATCTTTGCTACATTCAATATTATAGTTCATTAGTTCATTAATTTGTAATGTTGATTTCTGGGGGAAATTGTTAAGAAATCAAGTTATTCTGATATGAGAACATGTTTCTTTAATGTGTCGGCTGATGATCTGACACAGCTCAATATCTGATGTTTGATATTACTTAGACGTTTTATTTGATATTGTTAACGAACTAAAGATTATTAGAAATTATGGTAGTTGCTATCATGTCGACTCGGCCTCAATTGAGTACCAGTAAAAGCACTGGGAAGAAAAGGTGGCCGGAGTTGTGTTGAATACATCCCCCATCTTGTTCCGACTGTCAATGAAAAATACAGGACTAACAACGGTTTACACAATATAACTCTAGATATGTAAAAACGGTTCTCTTACTCTTGTTATGGCAATTAGTTCAGATTATAAATCTTCATCTTGCTTAAGAAGAATTCTGCAAATATTCTGGGCAGATACAATGGCAACTTAAGAGATGTTAACTTGAACAAACTAGGCATCATTTGAGATAAACATTAAACGATGAAGATGGAAGGGGATTGGTCATGTGTGTCGTAAGCCTGTACAGACATTGACTAGAACAGTAGATGGGAAAGAAGGGAAAGATTGGTCATGTGTGTCGTAAGCCTGTACAGACATTGACTAGAACAGTAGATGGGAAAGAAGGGAAAGATTGGTCATGTGTGTCTTAAGCCTGTACAGACATTGACTAGAACAGTAGATGGGAAAGAAGGGAAAGATTGGTCATGTGTGTCTTAAGCCTGTACAGACATTGACTAGAACAGTAGATGGGAAAGAAGGGAAAGATTAGTCATGTGTGTCTTAAGCCCGTACAGATATTGACTAGAACAGTATATGGGAAAGAAGGGAAAGATTAGTCATGTGTGTCTTAAGCCTGTACAGACATTGACTAGAACAGTAGATGGGAAAGAAGGGAAAGATTGGTCATGTGTGTCTTAAGCCTGTACATATATTGACTAGAACAGTAGATGGGAAAGAAGGGAAAGATTGGTCATGTGTGTCGTAAGCCTGTACAGATATTGACTAGAACAGTAGATGGGAAAGAAGGGAAAGATTGGTCATGTGTGTCTTAAGCCTGTACAGACATTGACTAGAACAGTAGATGGGAAAGAAGGGAAAGATTGGTCATGTGTGTCGTAAGCCTGTACATATATTGACTAGAACAGTAGATGGGAAAGAAGGGAAAGATTGGTCATGTGTGTCGTAAGCCTGTACAGATATTGACTAGAACAGTAGATGGGAAAGAAGGGAAAGATTGGTCATGTGTGTCGTAAGACAGTACAGATATTGACTAGAACAGTAGATGGGAAAGAAGGAAAGAAGTCAAAGCAATCTTGGAGAAGAACTGTAGAAAGAGAGTTGAAAGATTGTGACTTTGATACGGGAGACAACTGGTAGAAAAGCGGTAGAAAGATAGCAACGGTTATCTTTTGTGGAAGCTTTATGTTTCAAACGGTATACGAAGATCTTCTTCTTTGCGTTCGTTCTTTACGACCAATTTTAATCACTCTTTGTGATATGTTTGATCTTTGCCAAGAACGTGTATACGTTGCCCATTGGTTTGGTAGGCCCTAAACGCATAGACTTCTACACGTTTAGGACACATGCATCCGATTTCAGCCAAATACGAAGATGATTTAGATATAGATAGATCATCTTCATCTTCGTTCGCTTGCATAAATATCTCATTAATGACTCTAATTAAAGTAGCTGTAAGTGCTAGTGTACCAACATTACAGTACTGTTTTTTTTATAAAGGAAGAAATAATGTGGCCATATGTTTCTCTGTTCACTATCTCCCATTGGGAAGGTCTGCAATAAGTGCTCGTCTGTTATCGAGATGACATTACAGGTACACATAACTAGTGTGTCAATGCTGAATCAGCTATATAGATACATGTTTCAGTCTGTGGGCGTCTGTAGCTTAAGCGGTAGTGAGTTCGATCACAACCCAAGCGTACCTGGTTCAAACTCCGCGGCGGGCAAGTTTGAAAGCAAATTAGTTCTCTTGGATTTTCACGAGCGATAAAAATAGACATCCCCGTTCAGAAAGCAATGACAAACTACTGAATGTATAAGTGGTGCCTAGAAAACCGACGACTCGTTTACTGTTGTTGACGGCTAATTCCTGTAAAGGATATGCTATGATTCTCATTTTTCTCACTCTGTTGTGTCTTGTGCGCATCAGGAAAGCTATAATCCTGTCCCGTCTGGGGAACTGATAATGGGTAAATGTTTTAATTTAGTTTTGGCGATCTGGTTCCAATTTCGGATAAACTCTTCTCATACCGTAAATGTTACCGGATTCTGACCGACATTTTTTTAATGACATTCATAGATTATGACGTCAGATTATGAAGTCAGCGCTGTTCTATGGCTCGGAAACATGGAGGACAACAAAATAAACCACCAGAAAACTACATACCTTCATAAATGAATGTTTACGTACGTGTAAGTAGAATAGAGGGGCTGAAATGGTATGATTAGATTACGAACGAGGAACTTAGAGAAAGAACTAAGCGGATACCAGTGGAGAAAGAGCTCAGGAAGAGACGCCGACGATGGATAGGACATACATTGAGAAGACCGCCCGGAAGCATTGCAAGACAGACATTGTTTAGGAACCAGCAGGGAATGAGGAGTAGGGGAAGGCCTAGACATACCCGGAGAAGAAAGCTGGAGGCTGATATTAAAAGGATAGGTAAAACATGGAAAGAATTGGAAGGGATGGCAGGAGAGAGGAAGAGCTGGAAAAAGTTTGTTGAAGACCTGTGCTCCGTTGGGAGTTGAAAGGTGAAGAGAAGATTTTGATATTACGAAAGTTTGCATTGTTTACAGTAGATATGCTATTAACTGCTAGTAAACACACACTAAAACCACTTTTCCAAGTGTGATTTTTATCAAAACAATTTTCAACAGAGCATCAGAGTACTATTTCATAAATTGGTACTGCCCGAATGCATTTTTGATCGGACAGATGACATTTCAGTCTATTCTCATCGATTTCCCACACATCAGTGTGGTGATTTTTAAGTGCTCAACTTGAAGATGAGACTTACATTGTATCGTTCATCTTGGATATAACTAATAACGCGATCTCATCAACATTCAAATCAGAGATCACTGGAAAATAACCACACATGGGACTCGAACTGAGTACTTTTTGAACTAGAAGCCAGCACCTACCTCCACAACTCATAGATTCTGGTGTAATTTTTATAAACAACATATTTGAAAGGTAGAAAAAGCAAGTTATGTGTGTGTACGTGTGCGTGTATGTGTACGTGTGTGTGTACGTGTGCGTGTATGTGTTCGTGTATGTGTGCGTGTGTGTGTGTGTGCGTGTATGTGTGAGTGTACGTGTGCGTGTATGTGTGCGTGTATGTGTGCTTGTATACACACATTTTGTGTCTATTTTTCTGCTGTGGTGTTGATAACAGTTAATCGTTGTTGTTACACTTTCTAATTGTGGGCTGTAAAAGATTAGCGCGTGGACAGAGAAGAAAGGAACGCTCAAGAAACATTAGTTGTACGGCAGACAGGGACAATTGAGATTAGACTAATGTTGACTTTAACAGAGCTCATAACAATAACAGTGAACAAAGAAGAGACATGATCAGATGACTTCAACATCAGTTATAAGACTGTTTACCGTTGGGATGGGGACTTATCCCCAAATATTTTTGTTGGGTCCTGAGCAGAACTTTGCCATCCTAACGGTTCTGCAAAATTTCACTGTCTCATAGAAATTCCAACTGACCTTCTTCTGCAGTCGTCATGATAAAATTACCAGTTACATCCTGAATCCATTTTCTCCGCGGTTTTCCTCTTCACCTCTTTGATGGGGATTGGATACGATAAAGAGATATTGTTCTTCATAAACATAGCTCAATATTACATCTTTCATTATCATATGTCTGTTTCTGCGATTCCCTGAGTACGATACAGCAGATCAAGACTGGTTGTAGTCGTTGCAGTCGTAGACCGTTGATACAGCTAATACAAAACGCGAAAATCCAGACACTCATCTTCAACTTTATCCACGATCGTACTGCGGTTAAGGGCAATGAGAGAACGGATGCACTGATGAGCAATTCTACAACCGAGAATGAAAATTTTATTGACAAACGCAACATCATCAATGTTCTAAACATACGCTCTGAAGATTTCAACGAAGAAGATAAAGGGTATTTTTTATCTTGGCTATTCAATCTATTATGTTGGGCACACCTTGAGGAGAAATGATCAAAGAATATCAAAGCAGGCATTGAAGTGGGATGCAAAGGGTTCAAGAAAGAGGTCGACCTAAGGAGACCCTGAAGCGAACTTTGCTGAGAGAGGCAGGAAATATCGGTCTCAGTTCCATGGAGGAGATTGAGCGAGTTGCCCAGGATAGAGCGGTATGGAGAAATTACTTGCAGGCCCTATGTAACGTATAACGGTACGAGAGGAATTATTATTATTATTATTATTCAATCTATGCATACCGATAGGTACGGCAAGACGATAAAACCAAGTGAGAAACCCAAATAGGTATTTCAACCAACACAGAAGGAAGTTGTTAGTCTAAACATACTGGAATACATGCTTAAGAGGAGATCGGTGCATTTATGGAAATAGCCGATGTGCAATGAAGATGATCCACAAAATAACAATGAGCAATGAACAATCTGTTGGCTATCCTTTGTTAATGTATGTCTCTGGGTGTCTTTCATTATCTTACGTCTCAGTTTCATGTCCTTCAAGATTACATGTAACATACATATTTCAATATTATATGTATCAATCTCATTTACTCCATCACCATATTTCTCTGTCTCATTTACTCCGTCAACAAATGTCTCCCTGTCATTTACTCAATCAACATATGTCTCCCTCTCATTTACTCCATCAACATATGTCTCCCTCTCATTTACTCCATCAACATTTGTCTCCCTCTCATTTACTCCATCAACATATGTCTCCCTCTCATTTACTCCATCAACATTTGTCTCCATTTCATTATTTACTCTATCAACATTTGTCTCCCTCTCATTTACTCCATCAATTCAAATCTCAGTCTCATTTACTCCATCAACACAAGTCTCTGTCTGATTTACTCCATCAACTCACATCTCAGTCTCATTTGGTCCATCAACACATGTCCCAATTTCATTTACTCCATCAACATCTATCTCAGTCCGATTTACTCCATCAACATCTATCTCAGTCCGATTTACTCCATCAACATCTATCTCAGTCCGATTTAGTACATCAACATATGTTTCTGTCTGATTTACTACATCAACATCTATCTCAGTCCGATTTACTACATCAACACATGTTTCTGTCTGATTTACTACATCAACATCTATCTCAGTCCGATTTACTACATCAACAAATGTCTCTGTCCGATTTACTACATCAACATCTATCTCAGTCTGATTTACTACATCAACATATGTCTTATACTTTGTCATACAATTAGCAGAAGTTATACAAACACAAACATATGAGAAAATAAACCCAAGATAACAGCAAGTAAAAAGGCTGGAGATTACATCTGAAGTTGGTTGGAAATACCGTTAGAAAACAACATATAAATTACATTAGACAGGTATTTGGCTAAAAGCCACAGGAGAAAATAATAGGAAGGAAAATGAAGAAAAAATAAAAACATACTTAGAAAAACTGATGCCTTGCTGAAGGATCACGAGATGAATTCACAACATAGAAATATATGTAAAACAATAGTTGTAGACCTATGTTTTCCAGGGAACAACAAAGAATATATATTAAGTAAAGTTAAAAATTTGTTAATAATTTATATTTCAATTATATTTTTTAATTCGATTTACTCGACAAGCCATACATAAAAAAGCATTGATTGCTGAATATTTTGATAGTTACAATAAATTGAATATGAGAGATTGGTTGCGTGTTGCGAAAATTCAGAATAAGAAGGATAAAGGAAGACTTTCACAAGACAAAATGCTTAACTGATAATTTTGTTTCAGAATGGATATATACAGAGAGAGGGGAGAGAGGGGGAGAGAGAGAGAGAGGAGAGTAGGAATAGGAGTATCGATGAAGCTAACATTTAAATCGAAAAAAACCTGAAGTAGCAAAAACAAAACACAAAAAAACCAACCTCTTACGACATGCCTTGTAGGTCTCAGTATTACTGTTCTTTGATCTCATTACGGGACCCGGCAACACACGGGCGAACGACAAGATGATCGATCGACGACTACATTTTCTTGTTTTGTTCTATTTGAACCACTTGTTAAACTACTCTTTATGGTCTGTATATGATGTGCCCCTAAAGCGTGAGTTCGTTATGCTAGTTAGGCGCTTACAGACCCTTAAGCCAATAGATTTATGCATGCTTTTTAATTCTGGTACACCTTCATAAATCGCGAGATGAGGGCACACGCAAAAACAACTTAACCTATTGGAATCTATCTATTAGACGAGCCATATAGTAGCCTTCTGATGACCCGTATAACATACTAGCCAACCCCCACCTCCTAGTGGTGTAGACGGGGAAACTTTGACCGCGAGGTCTATGACTAACGCGTTAGGGCACTGCAAGACTGCCCTGTCCTGTGTGAGCTAAGAGTAAACGTGTGGCCCCACCCAACTGACATAAAATCTAAGCTGTGGGGAAACCTGACAGACCTGAAGCCGACTGTCCAGTTTGTGGTCCATAGTAAACTACGCGCATGACCAGAGATTGCTGAAGAAGAATAATAGAAATCTTTGTTAATTGAATAGTTTTATTAACACGCTAGCTACAGGGTGTTCAAGATAAAAAGCAGACTATGAATGGAGCTAATCTGGCATATATGTATGGAAATGAGAAGGTTCAGTTATGACGTAGTATAGGTCAAGGTTGTGTGATGGCGTGTAATTGTAGTGCGGGAAGGGGCGATGAACAAATGTGACGTAGGACGAGGTAGCCAGAACCGGTTTAAATAGTAAATAAACACAACGCGATAGGTTATCTGGCAACTTTCGATTTGTCATTGGGGCTGCAATTATCTTGAACACCCTGTACTAGCTTAGTGACTGTCAACATATTTAGTAAATGTCATATAAAGATAAGACCATGTAAAGATATACAACAATCGTACGTACAAATAAATAAGTATCATCATCATCAAATAGCTTGTCCTGAGCAGAACTTTGCCACCCCAACAGTCCTCCTGAACTTCTCTCTCTCATAGGCCAGATGTCCTGCCTCTGCAGCCGTCATGTTCAAACCATCAGTTACATCCTGAATCTATCTTCTCCGTGGTCTTCCTCTTCTTCTCTTTGCCGGTATGCCTCCTTCCATGATGGTCTTCTCAGCCCTAAATAAGTATAACAAGTTGATATAAGCAGCCTGCTTCGAATATAAACAAAACCATAATCGGCGAGGTAAATAAACATTACGCAAAGTAAATTCTCACCAGAAAGTATTTTTTAGAACAAACGCGCTGGTTTTCAATTGGTTGTCTGTTTTGAATGTGCAATTCAATCGTATCAACACGCGATATTCAAAATCTATAAAAGCATGTTTGATAAATGACAAGACTGATGGTTGAATGGCACACTGCTGTAGGGGAAGATGGAGTGGGGGCACTACATGCAGACATCCTGTAGAGAAATACGTTAGGTGCCGAAAAATTGGCTCTGCAAGTGTGTGGACACATTCCTTAATAAAAGATATCCTGCCCGTCTGCCCAGCGTGTTCGTAGCGCGTTGGAAGACGGGTGACAAGCCTCCTGTGAGTGCGGTTCAATTCCGCGGGCTGGCAGAAAAGACACAGGTTCTCCAGATTTATGGTATTCGTGGCAAAGAACCTAAGAGTTACGATGTCCATGGCACCGAGCCAAAGAGCTGAAAGCTCAAGTGCTTCTGAATCGGGGGAAAAAAATCAAAGATGTTCCATGGAAACCGACCTTGGTCAAACTAAACTCGGAAAGAAAAGTCATTGCAGACTGTTTCTTTTGTCGTCACCATTCTACTGGGTTGTAGCCCAGTGTCGTGGTCTACTGTGTTTGTTTTGCGTTTCTCAGACGGCCTTAGTGATGGATTTCTGATTCTTTTAGCCTGATATAGAGACTTCATCTATGATCCCTCTTTTCCTTTGTCTTGCCTTCACCTTTCGCTTTGATGTTCTGCCGTATGACAAGTGTGTTTTGGTTGTATTCCTACTAGATGGCCAAACCATTTCATTTTCTGCAGATGTAATTCAAGCACGAGCTTGTCCCAACATTCTCTCTGATGCTGGTATTTTTTATTCTGTCTCTTCTTGTGCTTGTGTAATTTGTGTCCTTTCTTCTTTTCTTCTTCTTTTTGTGATCGCTTTCGTAAGCTCATCTAAACCATGAGATGGGCTGCCTCTATGAAGCTGCATGTCATTTAGAGTTCCTCGTGAGTTTCCCCATAGGAATTACGGGTTTGTCCAAAAAAGGCGTTCCTGTAGTAAGTCCATTTTTATTATAGACATGTAGCAACTTGAAAGCAAGATCAAAATAAGCTAAATAAAATATATCAGCAGTCCCAAACACATGTAGACTTCAAGAGCAATTCACTGGACAAAAATACTTTTCAAATCAGTGTCTTTCAAGATTATGAAAACTAATTAAAAACTACTATGAAAACTAATTAAAAACTATTATGAAAACTAATTAAAAACTATTATGAAAACTAATTAAAAACTATTATGAAAACTAATTAAAAACTATTATGAAAACTAATTAAAAACTATTATGAAAACTAATTTAAAACTATTATGAAAACTAATTAAAAACTATTATGAAAACTAATTAAAAACTATTATGAAAACTAATTAAAAACTATTATGAAAACTAATTAAAAACTATTATGAAAACTAATTAAAAACTATTATGAAAACTAATTAAAAACTATTATGAAAACTAATTAAAAACTATTATGAAAACTAATTAAAAACTATTATGAAAACTAATTAAAAACTATTATGAAATAACTAACATTAATATTAAAACTATTATGAAAACTAATTAAACTATTATGAAAACTAATTAAAAACTATAGAAAACTAATTAAAAACTATTATGAAAACTAATTAAAAACTATTATGAAAACTAATTAAAAACTATTATGAAAACTAATTAAAAACTATTATGAAAACTAATTAAAAACTATTATGAAAACTAATTAAAAACCTACAACAAGTAACCCCTATCTCTAAACGTGAATATATTTACAGATTATGGTCATGGCTGGTTGCTTCAGAGATTAAAGGGATCTCTGTAACGTGGAGGTAATGTGCTGACTTCTCGCTCGAAATGTACTCGGTTTGCTTCCTGCGTGTAGCGAACTTTCAAAAGATCTCTGATCTCAATATAGATTAAATTGAGTTCATTGTTCTATCGGAGACGGACGTTTAAACGTAGGTCCTGTGTTCAAGTTGATTGTATTTAAAAAAACTCTTGATAGTTTGAAATCGATTAAACGTAGGTCCTGTATTCAAGTTGATTGTATTAAAAAACCCTTGACAGTTTGAAATCGATTAAACGTAGGCTCTGTGTTCAAGTTGATTGTATAAAAAAAAACCTTGACAGTTTGAAATCGATTAAACGTTGGTCCTGTGTTCAAGTTGATTGTATAAAAAAAACCTTGACAGTTTGAAATCGATTAAACGTATCCTGTGTTCAAGTTGATTGTATTAAAAAAAACCTTGACAGTTTGAAATCGATTAAACGTAGGTCATGTGTTCAAGTTGATTGTATAAAAAAAAACCTTGACAGTTTGAAATCGATTAAAAATACGTTGCAAAACCACTTCCCTGGCAAAAATTGAATTAAAAAAATAAAAATAACATTTCGACACAACTGTATCCATCATTGTCAAAATTACACAGAGGACCTTCGCCGGTGCTACAGATTACTGTCGCTGAGCTTTTTGTTCTGTGTAAGATAGAAGTCAGGGCACACGTGGTTATTCACCGAAGTGCATTGATGGTGGTCCTATCAATCAATCAATCACTTCATAGAGAAGCTACCACAGACTAATAAAGAATTTATTAGAAATGAAATTAAATTTCACAGCTATGCAGATAGTTGCAAAACATGAAACACATTTCGTCTGCGAAACATTTATGTTTGTTAGACGTGTCAAATTAGTTTTAGTTTTGTTTACTAACACGTCGAATTCTTCTTTCTATCTTTATTTTATCTGCATATTAATGATACATGACATTGTAGCATTGAATTCGGTGTACATTCTACGCATGAATTTGTGTTTACAATATTTTATTTATTATTTATAATTGAAAAATAGATATGGAAATACACGATCCTCTTCTGAAAATAAAATAGGCCTAAAATAGATTCGCAATGTTCAACTTGTAAATAGAATGAGGTGATAATTTTAACAAAAAATAGAACTTGAACTCATGCGAAATAAAACTAGCAGCAATAACGAAAGAAAAATTCTTATCTTTATCCAAATTAAACTTGAAGTAATAATGATTGTGAATAAAAGAAGATTTTATCTGCAATTTAGTAGAAGAATAGAAAGAAGAAAAAGAACGTGTGTAATATCAAAGCTTACACACTCCAACTTTATTAACACGACTATAACATAGAAGCGAATGTTAAGGAGCACAGGAACAGCGAAAGAAGGAGAGGCCTAGAAATACATAGTAACGAGATTTGGAGACAGAGATCAAGAATATTCAAAGCGCTGGAGGGAGCTACAGGAGATAGCTAGAGATAGGAAGACTTGGCATGAATTGGTTTGGTTGAAGGAATATGCCCCAATCCGGGTTAAAAAGGCAGAGAGAGTGAGAGAGAGAGAGAGAAAATGTTAAGGAAGCTTATGACATCGTTTACAACGCGATTAAACCGACATTATTATTAATTAATTTATTACATTAAATGTGATAGGATATGTAGTTCAAAATTTAGATACTTCCTTTTTTAAAAGTCTGTTAAAGCATTTGTCTGACGTTCCGAAGTTCGTAGGCTTGAATTCGGTCAAAGTATTTCTGCTCACGAGTAAAAGTAAAAAGTAAAGGAACCCTTTCATACCTTGTGGTATTTTAGGGCAATACAGTGTTAGGCCTGTATTATTCATTGACCGTCGGCACACGTTGGGTGATGTGGTTAGCATCACGCCGGCCGCCTTTACTTTCCCAGAGCTGAGGCTGGGTCGACCTGAGAGCCGTCGCGGTCGGGAAAAATTTCACGCACACTGCGGGAGTTGAACCCGGACCACCAGCTTTGAGAAGCGTGTTCACTAACAACCACGCTACCGCGGTTCTGCTCACGAGTAAAGGTTTTCTATATATCCATAGGAATGTTGCCGAAGTTACCGAGTTCGTGCTTTGTGTAATACTCTTGTGAGGTCATGTGCTATTTCTGAGGAGAGGATCTGAGACATGTGTGGAAATCTTGTGCAATAAATTTAATCCTTTGCCCCGTGAACCCGCTAGACCCTTTGTTCTTAAAAGAGAGCCTTAAGGAGAGCATATGTTGAATTATTTGTATGTATATTTTGTTGTTTTCAGTTTTAGGAGATAATTAATTACTTTGGTTATTTGTTACAGAACTGTCGTCATAGCGATCCGATAAAGCCAAACATGCTCAACATCGTGCCTCCGCCCCCACCCCTCCTAACTCCATCAGATATCAAAAGTCGTTACATCATGTAATACCCCTTTCTATGGCGATGTAGAACAAGGGAACATGAGTTTGTGGAACTTAATGACTGAATGGCTAGTGCACTCACTAAGAAACTGTTCACTGATTTTTTCTTTGTGCCCATGACAGAAAAAAACGCCTTGCCCTTATCAGTGACTGAACCCGGATCTCCCGAATGAGAGCCCGCCCTCTAATCTATTTAACCATATACTCCACAAAAAGTATACCATGTTAATTTATATTTAGATATATAGTCTATATTTCGTTACAAATATATGTGGGTTTTTTTTCTAGGATGACATGGTGTGCCTTAGCTGCATTGCACCAGTAGCCAAGGATGCAAGCTCTACAGAAAGAGTGTGTCTAGCAGCGGAAGGATTTGGAAATCGTATGTGCTTCCTGGAAAGTGTAGCTAGCAGAGTAAGTACTTCGGTTGTAACAAATGTCACCAGCCAAAAGGTGTTTTAATCTTATTACTAAAAGTAACACTATTTCTTCTTAACACATTAACTACCGAATAAAAAAAAACAGCTTCCTCTGGTTGAATTAATTTTGGTTAACTTGTTCACACCCCAAGTTAATGTACAAATTAAATTATTGTGCTATTATTATTATTTTCTTTAACGAAATTTAATGAATAACATGTTATTTTGTAATTAAATAAATAAATGTACTTTTGTTACAAGCTAACATAATGTGAAATAACAAATTAAGAACAGATAACGATCAGAATGTGTTTAAATAAATCTAGAATTAATTTAACAATTGAACAAGTCACGGCACAGTCTGTGTCACGTGGCCAAATAAGACAGAAAAACTGGTGCAGGCAACGAAATTTGGTAGTTAATGTGTTAAATTACTGTGCCGAATTCGCCAGTTGTTTAGATTTTGATAGTAAAACTGACACTGAATTCTTTAGTGTACTGTGCCAATGTCACCATAAAAATGTGTTTAAATGTTAGTACTAAATATGGCACAGTTTCTTATTAGTGTAACGTGCTTGTTCGTGTATGTGATCATGTCCCTACATAGCTGTCAGCACTGGGTGTTACATTATAACTCTGTTGCAGAACTTCGCTCAAAATGTATTATTAAATTGCCTTTAATTTTGTCTCATTGTCATGAATCTCTTCAAACCTTTCTCAATCTCCCCCAATAGAAGCATGAGCATATCTCTGCATTTAGAATCCTTGTAGGGCTCCATCGAAAATGCTTTTATTTCCTTTATAGTAGTATTATTTGTGGCAATTTGTGTTATGTAATGTTGCAGATTTCATGCACGACACTTTAGTCGTCTTTGAGACAAATGCTTGTTAGATTATAATTGTTATATACTTTCCTTCCCTCAACAACAAAAAAAAAAAACAAAAAATGCGCCGCCTGTAATAAAACTGTTCTGTTTTCTAAAAAAAAAAAAGCTTGCTGAATAGCATACTATGTTTTTGATCACTATTGTGATATATTTGTTATTTTTCAAATTCCACAGTGGATTCCGAATGTTTGCCGACCATAACGGTTTTCTGGTCAACTCAGCCTCAATTCGGTACTAGAAAAGCATTCTGAGGTAAAGGCGGTCGGCGTGATATTGACCACATTATACATCTTGTACGCCCGCCTGTCCAGCGTGTTCATTACGCGTTGGACGATAGGTGACAAGCCCTATGTGAGTGCGGGTTCAATTCCGCGGGCTGGCAGAAAAAGCCACAGGTTCTTCAGATTTACGGTGTTCGTGGCACCGAACCGAAAGGTTACGATGTCCATGGCACCGAGCCGAAGAGCTAAAAAGCTCAAATGCTTCTGGATCGGAAAAAATAAATCTTGTACTAATGATTAAAAAAAGAACAAAATATGAACCTAACTTCGTTTCTCCAATATATCTCATTGTATACAATCAGGCTCTTTTAGTTGAATAGTTGACTTTTTCAAAAAAAACATATTTTGAATTTTTTTTAAAAAAAGAAGAAATTTCATATTATTGTTGTTTTACAAAGTAGTACAACTTTGATTTTATTTATTGCTATATTATATGAAATTACCATTCTTATGTTTTTTAGTTTATTGTTTATCATATTTGCCGTCCGATCAATATGTTTGATGCTAAATATTCGAACACGATCTTCTGCTCTTAAGTTAACTTTGATTGTTTGATTGATTGATAGGACCATCAACACTGCACTTCGGTGAGTAACCATGTGTGCTCCTATCTCTTTCGTACACAGGAATATCTCAGCTGCACTGTACGAGCTCCGTAGCACCGGCGAAGTCACCGTGGAATTTTAAAGATAGTGAAGACAATTTTGTAGGAATGTTTTATTTGTAATCTTTTATAATGAACTTTGTCCGGGTAGCGGCTTTCTGGCCTGCTCTCCTCGATTTTGTACTGCCAAGGGCACATATACGTGCTCAAATTTAACACGGGACCTACGTTTTATCGTCCGTCTCCATAGGACTAGTGTTATAGTTTCAGTTTCTCTTAGTGAGAGTTTTACATATAGTATATTATAGTTCTAGTTCTTTACGTGTGCTCGTTTCTATTTTTGCTGTTGTAGCAAATCTCCTTTTCCCATATGCATATCACATTCAATTATCTCTCTTCTCTTTAGCCTGTTACGCCCTTGGCGTTTAGGGCACAACAAACGCCACCATTCTTCCCTGTTCATGGCCTTCCTCTGTATTATGTTCCAGCTATGATTCATTTCTTTCAGTTCTTGCTCTATTGTTCTCCTCCAGGTCGTCTTGGGTCTTCCACGCTTTCGCCTACCCTCTGGAGTCCATCTCAGTGCAGTTTTCGTGTAGGAGCCAGTCTCCATGCGCATCACATGTCCAATCCATCTCCAGCGTCGTCTTCGGATGATAGTGCCCATATTCTCTTGTTGGCATCTTGCAAGCAATTCTTGGTTCGAGATAGTAGTCGGCCAGTACACGCGTAGATTTTTCGCAGACAAGTTGTATGACAGGTGAAGAGTCTGGACATATCCTATTCTGTCATTCTCCAGCATTCCGATCCGTACAGCAATGTTGACAACACACAGCTGTTGTAGATACTAGTCTTGGTTCTAATGCTGTATTGGGCAGATTTCCAGGCGGTCTGAAGGGTCATGAATGCACTTCGTGCCTTGCTCAGTCTGCTTTTAATGTCAGATCCAGCGCCTCCTTCATTGCTAATAACACTTCCAAGGTATGTGAAAGCGGTTGTATCTCGGAGGGTTTACCTTCTAGTTTGACTGGTGCTGGGGTTGCTATGTTCAGAGTCATTATTCAGTTTTCTTTGATTTATTTTCAGCCCAACCATCTCATTATATTGGTTAAGGCGGCAGGTCTTTTCCTATTCAATTATCGTCTCATTTATAATGATGATGATGAGAGCACGTTTCCTTTATTATATTCTTGCTGATGATTTGTTGTAGTTCGAAGTTGTATTATATTTTATAGAAGAATTGGGGTGCCAACTCTATGACCTGGTATTCTTATTCCATTCTTACCACATATTCCTCTTTCTGTACGTTTATTTTTGCCATATATTCTTTCCTACTTATATTCCATCCTTCTGTCCATTACATCTTGCCATATATTCTTTCCTATGCATATCCCATCCTGCCGTAGAGACCTCCTACTGTACATTTCATCTTGCCATTGTATATGTTTTCCTTATGTAGATGGCCCTTCTGTTAAGTTATTTATCCAGTGGTTTTTAAACAGTGTACACATTCCAAGACGATACAACATAGTAAACCATGTTTTATTTATGAGCTCAGATGTTTATTGATATCTCACAGACACAGACAAACACGTCCGTTCATCTTCAATGTTATGGTTCGTTTTCTTATTTACTAACGTTGCTACGCCGTCACTGCACAAAGCTACGTCGATTGGTTTAACTACGTCAGGTCTCGTTTAGTGTTGCCATTCTGCTTATAATGAGCAGATGCAGATTTGGTGCGCAAACACTACAGTCAACTAATTAAATACTTACAAACTATAAACTAAAGCTACCTGTCTGGTCTACCAGCTACCACCTGGGGCGGCCACCTGGGACAGGGGCTGGCTCATGCCTTCTACACTAGGAACGCGATCTACCTACACTGAGATCAAGGATCTCTGGAAAAATATTCAGACTGTTTCAAGAGGGAATGAACGTGGTACCTTTGGCACGAGAGATGAGCATCTAACCTCTACGGCACAGAGACTCCCTTAATTAACTCCTCAGATGTGCTTGATAATTTTCCACCTCCTTTCTCTAACCTCAGCTAGGACCACCGGAACAATGTAGGATATTATTAAATGCAGACAATCGATGAATTTTGTCCATATTAGCAGACACAGTCCCAGGTCCATAAGAAATAATGCCAGCTTTACATAAATTTCTGAGCGTCTTCATTATTAGATTATTAAAAGATTTTCCATTCTGATGTACCTAAATTTCATTGTTTGTCAACTGTTGTTTAGTATAGTCTCCGTAAAGAATTAACCTTATAAATACTTCAAATTGCTATACCTACCTTTCTTATAAAAAATAAATGCTATACATATGGTAATATTCTTCACAATACCTTTTTATTTATTATGTAGCTAGAATTGTGTTAAAATAGATCAAGTTACATATCTCTAGAATATCGAAATAGAGAAGACTGCAGTAAATACTTATAAATAATGAACTAGTACAAAATACTTAATAGTTTTAAAAATTTATAAACTGACGATAAACAGCAATCGTTTTCAGCACAACAGAGGCCTTTAGTACAAGCAAAAACGAACAGACATGAGGATACATTTAAATGGACCTTTAATGACAGACATCAAAATACAACTATCTAGAGAAAATTGATGATAAAAACGAATACATTGAAATCAAGATGGACAACACACATAAAACTAGAAGATGAAGAAAGAAACAAGTGAAAGAGCATCTATAAATAATCTGATACATGCAAATATACCTATGTTATAGAAAGCATGAGAAGAAAGTCTAAGAAGCATAGAATCCTTCATGCACATATCATAAATTACAAAGCATTGGAAAGAAAGTACTAAGAAGCAAAGAGATCTCTGGACACGCAGTCAAAGAGTACCAGTAAAGATTCACCGAATTTCCGAGTCCAAATCGACTTGATCATCAGAGGAACGATCAGGATGCTCTGATTCCTGAACGATCGCAAGTCCTGAATGTGCAGTATCATGAAATGGTCACTACGAGTTCCAAGAGTGCATTGGCTGTATGATGCGCGCAAGTGTTGGGCTGAACGGTACTAGTCTCCTGCTGGTCATTCCCTTCAAAAAGCCTGTTCTCCGTTCGAGATACATGGCATGACAAATCTGAAGCTCAAGTGCACTGATCAGAACAAGAGTGGCTTGAAAGACACGTGCCGGTCTGAATACATGCACAAGTTAACTAGCACCACAGCAACTGATGTGCAAAAACTCAGATGATTGGCATTGAGCAGACTGTGAATACTATATCCATAAAAGACTGTTCTGTACGTCTAAGTACACCACTCAAAAGGATAGTGTTCAAATTGAACGTGTATCAGATCGCTGAAAAATGGACAGATGACGGAATTAAACTTTCTTCCAAAGGAACTTGATATTTAAGAAAGCTTAGACAGAGTTCACCCTGTCAGAATTGGAAGTTCATCGGTTAAGACATCCTGCGAAATGGCTTGAACGCGCACCATAGCAATACAAACACTACCAGTAGTAAGCCTTGCAGAAAAATCCAATCTTGAGGCTTATCAGAAACTTCGTCTGCTTACAGAATGCGACAAGCGCAGAATTGAAGAATGTATAATAATCAGACAAATACATTCTTCAATGTTGCATCTCTGCAAACATGAGACACATAAACTTTGCGTAATAAACGTCGTGCATAACGAATTTTCTTCGAACTATCAACACGGTATGAAGATTAAATCGATTAAATTCACAGGTCGCATAATTATAACATGCATAGACTGTGGACCTTGACATTGAGGCAATTTAATCTCATTCTGTTAAGAAAGTCTATTTGTCGAAAACTCATATCCTTAATTTCGCCATTCGTCCACATTACTTCAATTCTATCAACCTTTGTGCGTATGGACGAAGCTTTAAGAATATGTTAGTTCGTATATGTCGCCTCAACAAACATCGAATATTGTCACTCAATCGTTTGTCTTTAAATGTGCTTTAATTGATCTAACCCGCACATTCTTCTCAAAAGCAATCGTGTATTTTGAATGCAATTATTTTCGTGACAGTATGATGATTATTAGTCTGATGCCATGTTCTGCGAAGCCAGGTGCAAAGAGTAGCAACTGGACGCTAGCAAGACATTCGTAAGCGCGATACGGCTGGTTTACGTAGGCTGCCCTATTCAGTGAAAATTAGCCATCCAAAACTGACAATGTCACATACAAATCAGATAATGTGCCATCAAGGAAAGGGAGTTTCTGATATGAAGCGATGCAGAAGCCAGCAGTCTCCTTATCTTCTTTCACTGACTTCCATGTATGCCTAGTATGTTGAGTATGTACATGGAACATGCGTCTGTAATGCTTTCCATGATTGCATCTGGGATTATGTGACATGAATTCAGGTAATATTTACAGGATGTTTACATGTGTTCTTGCTATTGAAGAATCCCATGTGGAATGTTTAATGTTCTAAAAGTGACTGCATTATATTCAGGATCTAGTATCCAGATACGATTAGATCGTCCATAGTATCTCTTAATTGTACTCCGTTTATTCGATTTGCTGATAAAGTTGAAACTGCGTATCCATTTTTATTTAAAACTAATACTGTTTACATGTTTCCTATCTCTAGAATACGTTAAAATACATCACGCTGACAGTAGAATTACTCTTACTCAATATTATATATATATATATATATATATATACATTTAATATTTAAAAAAATTTGTTATAATACTTACATTTTTAAAATGTATTTTTTGTGTTGTCTGTTTTCTTCCAAATCTGTGCACAAACGTAAGCGAAGTTTCCTGGTTAGTGAGCATCAGTTCAATCTTCTATATTTGTTAGCTTTCTCTTGTATTACATTGTATCTATTGATGGATACGCTTTTAACTGTTTCGTCCTTTCACTGTTTGTCACGCAGAGCATGCAGTGAAAAAAAAGCTACATCTGAAAAAATATATTGATTTGTTTCTCTCCATAATAGAAGATGATGACATTAGATATCCACGGGCAAGACTGGACAACGAACAAGATTGAAGTAGTTACAAGTGATGAAGAACAGAATACAAATTCAGAAGCGTGACTTCAAGAGTCATCTTTAAACTCAATCTATACCATGAGGAATTCTTAATGTTATAAGATAAGATCAGAGTCAACGAAATCAGAAGCAGAGTGAGATCCTTGCTGGTGCTACAATATATAAAACAACAACAGGTCAATTGGTTCAGACATGTATCAAGGTTACCACAAGACAGTTCCCCACAAAGAGCACTGGCACTCTGGTACAACGACAACAACCAAAGAGGTCACCACGTAAACGATGGTTCGACGGAATATTCGAGTCACTAAATCCCACTTTGTATAAAGCGCATAAAAAGGATCGCTCAAGGTGTCTCTTTTTCGAACTGACGGCGAAAGGCAAAACAGGATAAGAGAATAGATAGATCTATATCATGAAATGTTTCACCTACGATGTCTCCGCAAGATGATGAACATCAGGTGGTATGATGCCCGTCTGCCCAACGTGTTCGTAGCGCGTTGGACAACGGGTGACAAGCTCCCTGTGAGTCTGGGTTCAATTCCGCGGGTTGACAGAAAAAGTCACAGGTTCTCCAGATTTACGATGTCCATGGCACCGAGCCGAAGATCTGAAAGCTCAAGTGCTTCTGGATCAGGGAAAAAAAAGGTGGTATGATAAGATAACCAACTCTGAAGTACTGCAACGTTCAAACTTACCATCCATCATGAGAATACTCATCAGTAGAAAACTAAGATGACTAGGACATGTGAGTAGAATGGTGGGAAATAGCTATATACCATAAAATGTACTGTTCTGTTAACGTTCGAAAGGAAAGAGACTACAAACCAAACCACTACTTAACTATAAGGATATTTCCAAGACCTCAATGAAGAACGTTTCTATCGATCTTAACAAATGGGAAAAACCAGCTGATGACAGAGGTAATTGAAAAACCAGCTGATGACAGAGGTAATTAAAAAACCAGCTGATGACAGAGGTAATTAAAAAACCAGCTGATGACAGAGTAATTAAAACCAGCTGATGACAGAGGTAATTGAAAAACCAGCTGATGACAGAGGTAATTGAAAAACCAGCTGATGACAGAGGTAATTAAAAAACCAGCTGATGACAGAGGTAATTGAAAAACCAGCTGATGACAGAGGTAATTGAAAAACCAGCTGATGACAGAGGTAATTGAAAAACCAGCTGATGACAGAGGTAATTGAAAAACAACCTTTCGCAAAGATACTTGATATTTTAAAAAGAAACTTAGAAATGAGATTGAAAGCATGAGAAACACGCACAACCTCAGAAGTCGTCACAGTTAAACACCTGACAAATGGCCTTCTGTAAAGGCGAACGGCTACACATAGATATACACATTTAACAGGTAACCACTGTAGTAGAGTACCCATGTGCAGCAACAACACCACCAATAACTTTGGGACGTTTCACAAAGAGCACTTTCTTTCTGTTTGTATCAAATCTACCATTTTTTTTTATCGCAGTTATAAATAGTAAAATAAATGTATATATTAATAGTATATAGAATAATATACATTAATGTGACATCTACTGCAAACAATGTAAACACATAAACTTTGCGTAATAAAAACGTCTGGTGACATAAAACAATTTTTATCAGAACTTATCAACAATCATGGTATTGAAAGAGTTAAATACGTATTTAAAAATTACACAGGTCACATAATTAAATAACCTAGCATAGACTGTATGGACGCTTTTGACATTGAGGCAATAATAATTCGATTATGTTAAACGATAAGTGGTATTAATTGTCTTGAAAAAAACTTCATATCGACTTGTTCGAAAATTTGCGGCCATTCGTTCCACACATTTACTTGAATAAATTCACATAACCTTTTGTTATTCGTACTTTGAAGTTTAAAAATTATTTTACGTTTTCTTGTTTATATTGTATGGACTAACATATTTACAGCAACAACCCGTTTCAAGCCAAAAACGTTTGTTTTTAAAAATGTGTCACATTTTAAATTGATCTATTTTCATCTTTTTACACCTAACCAATATTTCTACAAAAAAGATTAATCGTAGTATTTTTTTAATGCAATTATTTTTTGTGACAGTATTGATTTTGATTGTATTAGTCTGTTCTGCGCCCGTGTGCTGCCGGGCCTGCAAGGGAGCAAAGAGTAGCAGCACTGCGACCTACAAGGCATGTCGTAGGAGGCGACTAAGGTGGGGTTTGGCGTAGGGCTGGCTACCTTATCCAGTAGAAAATTTTAGCCACAAAATCCAACCAACCATGAACAAGTCACATAAAATAAAATAAAAACTGTGCCAGCCAAGAGGAAAGGAAGCTCTTCTAGAAGAGGTATGAAGCGATGCAGAGAAAGCCGCAAGGAGTCTACACCGCAGATTATCTTCCTTTCACCTAGGAAAACTCCAGAAGTGGCACCTGGAATGTTAGAAGTATGTATCAAATGGGAAAGACAGCACAGGTTGTAAATGAGATGAAATTTCACGGATTGGCATCTTGGGATTATGTGAAACTAGGTGGAATGGTGCAGGCAAACAACGTCTAAACACAGGAGAAACAATGCTGTTCTCAGGCCATATGGAAGAAAATACCCCCATAGTGAAGGAGTAGCTTTAATGCTATCTAAAGAAGCGGAGACTGCACTAATAAAATGGGAAGCAGTGAGTCCTAGGATAATCACAGCAACATTCAGAACCACCAAAAGAAAGTATTCTTGAATGTGACCCAGTGTTATGCACCTACCAATGATAAAGAGGAAAAAGTAAAGAGGAATTTTACATAAAACTTCAAAATACTATAGGTAATCAGAGAAATGGGAACATCAAAATTCTGATGGGTGACCTCAATGCCAAAATAGGTTCGGACAACATAGGCTACGAGGAGATCATGGGAAACACGGACTAGGAATAATGAACGAAAATGGAGAACTATTCACTAATTTCTGTGCAGCGAATCAATACGTCATAGGTGGAAGGGTCTTTCCACATAAAAGAATACATAAAGCAACCTGGGTATCACCAGATCACAGAACAGAAAATCAAATTGACCACATATGCATAAACAAGAAATTCAGGTCATCTCTACAAGATGTAAGGGTCCTAAGGGGGCAGATGTAGATTCGGATCACCATTTGCTGATAAGTAAATTAAACTGAAGCTTAAGCGATACATAACATCCCATGAACATAGACACCAATATAATGTAGGATACCTCAGAAGTCAAGAAACAAAGGAACAGTTCACGGTCACAGTCTCTAATAAGTATGAGGTGTTGCGGCAATTAGAAGATGAGGTGAGTGCGGAAGAATGCTGGCAGCAAGCCAAAAATATTTGGAATGAAACATGCACAGAGGTATTAGGAAAGAAGGAGCGGAATCATAAGGCATGGATAACTCCAGAAACTCTCAAGGAAATAGAAGAAAGGAAAAGAGGAAAGCAGATTTAAATAATAGCAAAACTAGAACTGCCAAAGCCATAGCCAGGAAAAGTACACAGAAGCTAGCAAGAAAGTGAAGAAACAAATAAAGTTAGATAAAAACAATACGTAGAGATCTAGCAAGAGAAGCAGAGTAGCTGCAGGAAAAGGAAACCTTAGGGATCTTTACAATATCACTAGAAAGCTAGCAGGAAAATACAGACCATCAAATGGGTTGATCAAAAATAGTAGTGGGAAAACTATCACTAATGTTAGAGACCAAATGGAAAGATGGATGGAATACTTCAAGGAACTCCTGAACAGACCAGCACCTACAAACCCCAAGATATCCAACCGGCAGAAATTGACTTGGACATCAACTGTGAGAAACCATCCAAGGAGGAGATTAGTAAAGCCATTAAACTTTTAAAAGATGGAAAAGCGGCCGGTCCAGATGGTATTCCAGCAGAGGCAGTTAAAGCCAACATAAACACATCCACAGAAATACTGTATAAATTATTTAGCAGAATCTGGGAGACCGAAGAAATACCAGCAAACTGAAGAGAAGGATACCTGGTGAAGCTACCAAAAAAAGGGGACCTTCAGAAGTGCGAAAACTATAGAGGAATAATGCTGTTGTCAGTACCTGGGAAAATACTAAGCAGAGTCATCCTGGAGAGACTGAGAGATACCATCGATATAAAGCTAAGAGATGAACAGGCAGGCTTCCGACCAAATAGATCCTGTGCTGACCAGATAGCCACATTACGTATAATAATAGAGCAAAGTATTGAATGGAAATCCCAACTTTATATCGGATTTGTTGATTATGAGAAGGCTTTTGACAGTATTGATAGGAAAACCCTTTGGAAATTAATGAGGCATTATGGAATCCCACAGAAAATTATTAACCTAATAAAAGCAACATATACAGATATGAAATGTAGAGTTCTTCATGAAGGTAAACTAACAGATACTTTCGGAATAGAAACAGAAGTGCGTCAGGGATGTCTTCTATCACCTTTGTTGTTCTTACTGACAATAGACTGGATTATGAAGACCACAGTAACTAACACCAGAAATGGAATCCAATGGACTCTGACAGAGCAACTAGATGATCTGGACTTCGCTGATGATATAGCCCTTCTGTCACATACACAAAATCAGATGCAGGATAAGCATAACACATTGAATCAAAGGTCCCAGCAACTAGGGCTGAACATTCATAAGGAAAGACAAAGATATTGAGAATTAACCAAGCAAACGACAACTCGATCTCCTTGGGGGAAATCCCACTTCAAGAGGTAGAATCATAACATATTTGGGCAGCAACGTAGACAAAGAGGGTGGAACAGATAGAGATGTTAAAATAAGAATACAGAAGGCAAGGAGCTTTCATTGCACTGGAAACATTTGGAAGTCCAAAGAAATCAAATCTAGAACAAAATTCGGATATTTAACTCTAATGTTAAAGCAGTTCTACTGTATGGGTCAGAAACATGGAGAACAACTAAAACAATAGCCCATAAATTGCAAACATTCATCAACTGGTGTCTGCGCAGAATAGAGGGAATAAGATGGTATGATAGGGTCACAAATGAGGAACTTATGGAGAGAACAAGACAGATTCCAGTGAACGAACAGGTTAAAAAGACGCTGGCGCTGGATAGGACACACTTTGCGAAAACCGGAGGGAATATAACAAGAAGGGTCCTTGCCTGGAACCCGCAGGGACAGCGAAAGAAGGGAGACCGAGAAATACATGGAGACGAGATTTGGAGGCGGAGATCAACAATATAAAGAAGAGCTGGAGGGAGCTGCAGGAGATAGCTAGAGATAGGAAGACTTGGCATGAGTTGGTTGAGGGCCTATGCCCCAACCCGGGGTAAAAGGCAAAGAGAGAGAGAGAGTCTGTTCTGCTTGATAAAGAAGGACATTTTAATCAAAAGCAACGCGGACTTCTAAAGACGGAGTGTACCAGCTACAATGTAGAAATATAATAAATCAGTGTACACGCAAAGACAGCTAAGGATATTGACAAGTGATAGTCAGATCTATAATGATGGCGTTGCTACTTTCAGCTAGAACAGAGATTCTTAAACTGAGCGATATCGCCCTCCTGGGTGGGGGCGTTGAGACGCTGTAAGTTGGTGATAATATAAAAATGGGAAATCAGACGGCGATGATGTGTAAAGGGGGAATAAAGGGTGTTATTTTTAAAAATGTAAGTAGTTCTATCTGCCCCCTTCAGTAGTATCTTCAGTTTCTTTCTAAAAGAGTCTAAAAACAAAGGATTGACTTCATTGCGTATGTTTTCCCATATGGCTTCGTCTCTCTAGGAAGAAATGGCAAACAACCTGCGAGATTGTTGCACACAGTAAGAACTTCGTAGTTCCAGCAACAATCCTGTGAACCTCTGGAACAAATTATAAATGTGATTCGGCTCGAATTTGAACCTACAACCTTCATAACAACAGGAAAACGTCTTAACCACTTAGCCATATGTACCCACAATCAGTTTCTTTCATTTCTGAAGAATGATAAGTGTTCTTATGATAATCCATTCCATTTAATCGTCAATGCTGTGACGACACAAGCTGCTATCACAGTGGTGATAAAGTAACGAATACGTTTTCCAAGGCTATACTCCTTACTCTGTGATCTATTCAACAAAGCGTATTCGAGTAACGAATATTATTTGTTATAACTATTGTATATGTTAGAATTTAGGAAGTGATGAAATCAGAGACATGTCTGGTCAACACTAGTGACACTGTTATAAGAAGAGATGATGGAGATATGTTGGGGCACCTTGAGGAGAATGATCAAGAATATCAAGCAGGCATTAGTGGATCAAGGTTCAAGAAGAGTCGACTAAGGACACAAGGAACTTTGTATTTGTGCAGAATTAGTGTGTGTCTGTTATCATCTGTATAAGTATGTCTGTAATTATGTGTGTCTATGTGTATACTTGTGGAAGTGTAATTGTGTGGGAATGTGTCCGTGTGTATGCATGTTTATATAATGTTACGCATTTGTCTGTAAGTGCTTATGTAAGTATGCGTCTAAATATGTGTGTATATGTATACCTGTGCAAGCGCGTGTATATGTATGACGGTGTTTGCGTGTGTGTGAATGTGTCCGTGTATATATGTATCTTTATTTGTGTGCATTTGCCTGTAAGTGTCTGCGTAAAAATACATCTTAACACATGTGTCTATGTGTATACTTGCGTAAGCGCGTATGCATGTACGAATGTGTCCATATGTATGCATGTTTATATATTTGGGTTCGTTTCTATTCTAAGTAATAGAAAAACCTGTTACAAATCGCCGGATTCTGCCCGTTCCTTTCTCAACAACCTGCCATTTTGTTTCCTCTGGCTACCCTTCTCCTAAATCATCGACTGCTCTATTTGTTTTATTCAGAGCTGTAAATGAGAAGCATAATTAATGACTTGTATCAACAAAGTGTCTATAAAACAGTACCAGACCATCGTAAATTTGGATCAGATTGTGACTTGTTAGCCAACGCTTTCAGACGTATCGCGTTTCTTGTCACCCAGAGGTTATTCATACTTAATTTTATTGACTCATTGTTGAGCATAAATTGTTCTCTCTGTCTCTTCTCTGTCTTTCTTCTCTCCCTCTTACCTCTCTCTCTCTTTCCTTTTTCTCTCTCTTTCCCTATCTCTCTCTTCTCCTTTTCTCTCCTCTTTCTCTTTCCTCTCTCTTCTCTCTTTTCTCTCTCTCTCCTTCTTCTCTCTCTTCTCTCTCTCTCTCTCCTTCTCTCTATTCATTCTTCTTCACTATTCCTGATATCTCCCTTAATTTTCTCTCTATCTCTATCCCGTCTCTCACTTGTCTCACTCTCTTCCTTCTCTTACTATCATCGTTCTCTTTTCCTTCTATTTCTCTTCATTCTCTCTCTCTCTCCTCTCTCTTACTTCTCTCCCCTTCATTCTCTCCCTCTTCATTTCTCTCTCTCTCTCTCTTTCCTTATCGCTCTCCTTCCTTCTTGTCCTCTTCCTTTCTTTGTCTCTCTTTTCCTTTCTCTTTTCTTCCTCTTTTATTCTTCTATCCTCTTTTCCTCTCTCTCTTCTGTTTCTCCCGTCTCTCTTTTCATTCTCTCCTTCTCTCTCTTACCTTCTCTCTCTCTCTTCTTCTCTCTTTATTCTCTTTCTTCTCTCTCTCCCTCTCTCTCGTTTCCTTCTCGTTTCCTCCCTCTCTCTCTATCTATCTCGTTGTGTGTGTGTCTTCCTGTTGTTATGTTATCATCAACTATAAAACTATGTTCTATAGAAGCAGCTGATATTTAGATGTCAGAACTACGATAGCGAGAGAGAGAAGAGAGGAGAGAGAGAGAGAGATGTCAGAACTGAGGAGATTATCAAATGTTACAGTATACGTTTGCTATTGATTTTTGTTCCGGCCTCAAGATGAAATTGAGAATACGCAATAAATTTGAAAATTCTCAGAATTTTACAATTTAAAATGTTCTTAGATTTAAATGAAGTTCTTAGAAATATAAAACAGATCTCTAACTGAGTAGATCCCAGCATTGTACTTTCGTCGAGAGTGCTAGCCTTTGTTTCATGAAAGAAATGTCAGGAGAACACTCCAGAGGAAACAGTAGTGGAAACTCGTAATTCGTACTTCATATAGAATTATAAACAACTTTATTAAAAGACCTAAAAATAGGGTTCTCTGGGACGAAGCTGTTAAGACGTTAATCCTGCGTTATAAAGGTTGTCGGTTCAAATCCGTATCGCCTCGGTCAGTTCAAATGTACAGGTTTTTCTTTCTGAAGATCCCTTTGATTGTTGCAGGAGTTACGGAGTTTGGGCTTTGTGCAACACTTGGACAGATGGCTTCCCATTTAAAAATAAAATGATAAAAGATGTAGATAGATGTAGAGTAGATAGATAGGTAGATAGATGATAGATAGATAGATAGATAGACGGACAGACAGACAGACAGACAGGCAGACAGACAGAGAGAGAGGGATAAAAAGCGAGAAATAGAAAAAGAAAGAAATTAAATCAGAAGATATCTATAACAGACAATTTTTATATTGAAACACAAGTCAGTAAAAGAAATCAAAATATAGTTCAACAGGTTTAAAGCAGGATACATCGACAAAGACAGTTTAACAGAGCACAAACCCCCCACACACACACACAATAATAGTGAAGAAAAATAAAAACATTAAGGAAAATGGAAGATTTTGGATATTTGATATATATATATAATACTCAAACATCGTTACGGATAGAATAAGAAATTTGATACAGAAATACAAACAATCTCGGTTCATATTCTGTGATCATGTTGACAGATTCTTGGTCTTATTTTTCTTCCTACGTTTCATATCGAACACTTGTTAAACCACTCTTTGTGATTTGCATATGATCTGAGACTAAGAGCGATTAGTCAGCACAGTCAATTTATGCGACACTTTTTATTTACTAAGGTAGCTTCCCTAGGTCCTTACCTCAGTCACCTCTTACGACATGCCTTGTAGGTCGCAGTGTTACTATTCTTTGCTCCTATTGATGACCCTGGCAACACACGGGCGTGACCGATTCAAGATACACCTCAAACATCTCAGTAAAATAAAATACCAGGTCTACAAATCATACTGTCTGTAGCATACTGTGCAACTAGAGCAATGTTAAAGTGGATACTCTCTCACTGTGAAATACCAGACAACGAGACAGCGGATCGACTGACCAAGAACGGGGCTACAAAAGAACAACTGACTTCAATAATTACTTATAATCAGAAAACAAATGATGAAATCAATAAAAAACCATCAGTATGGATTTTTTGTCTGGATGTACTCCCATACAACTTCTGAGGCTTCCATAAGACAGTGCAGCTATTTACTCATAGTTCAAAGTCTGATTCTTGGACATCAGGGTAAACAGACTCATCGGTGAGCCCCATATCACAAGTCTAGAGGTCAGACTTCCTCCGATATTTTCGGTCAGAATTATACTTCCCATCAGACACTTTAAAAAAAATAATCTAGGGAAGTCCATCCCTCTAGGCGATCCAGGGCCACTTTAGCCTTTGACCTTGTGGTTAAAGTTTCCCAGTCTACACCCAATACTAACATTAAACGATTATTAAGCTATGATCAGATTAGAGGACGTTGTCATTCTTCGCAACAGAACATGAAACAATCCAATGAACTCAAGAGCCAAATGTATCAAATATGCATTTCTTACAATTACAAAACAGTCTATATATGAAATAGTATATATTATATTATAAAAAATGTGTGAAAATCGTTCAGAGTGGACTGCAAAGATGTTGCCGGGAGCAAAATTCATTAAAAATATTAAAATAACATTCTTACATCAAATTGTCACCATATTCATCGCGGACAATCACCGATGTAACAGAGTTCATGCACTGAAGCTGAGATCTTGCTGTGTAAAAAATAAATCGGATTTAATGTGGTTATTCACGAAGTGTAATAATGATTGTCCAATAAATCAATAATTCAGTAAATCTGTTATCATGGATGGAAATATACCAAATACTTATTCGATAATATTAATATGGAACTGCTAATTAGCTTTCTAACTCTCTCTCTCTCTCTCCCTCTCTCTCTCTCTCTCTCTGCTTCCATCGTTAAGCTTCCAGTCACAAGACTCTCAGTGAACAACAATTCCTTTTAATTTAAACAAAACATGTGCTAATCCCCACAGAGTTGGAAATAACTGTAAAAGATTCCAGACTGCAAACGCAGTAACAGATAATTAGTAAGAATACTGAAGTACGCCATTATCGATTCTTAACAGTTTGCTCCCCTTTGTTGACATTGGCATCCTAGCTAAGCAACAACGATGTTTACAAAATGGCTGAACAAATATTATGTCATGTCATCCCGCCTCTTTCCTTTTTAAAATATGTTTGAAACGATGGTTCGTTCAATCTTACCTGACGTGTTACTGTTAATCTCATTTGCGTATTGATACCGCTTTGACAAACTTGCACTTTTCTTGTGAACTGTTCATCAAAGGATTGTTTGTACATGTTTTTCATCTATTCATTACTATCTCCGATACTCTGTCATCTACGAGTTCATATCTATTTTATTAGAGTTTAAAGTATATAGAAAACAACATTTGGGGATCTCTGTCAGAAAAGAAATCGTTGACCATATATGCCTGACATGAACATTGCCCGAACACCTTTCGCATGCGCTATCTAGGGGAAATTTACAACATCCGATGGTGAGACCACATCTCAAATATAGAAGTCATGGACAGTGTTGACTTTTCAAGCATGTAAAAATTGTGCACTCATCGACGTCTAAGATGGCTGGAACAAGTGTGTCGCATGAGTGATGATAGAATCCCAAAAGACATTTTGTATGGCCAGCTCGCAACTGTTACTAGACAGCATGGACGCCAATTACTACGCTTCATTGACACATGAAAGCGTGATCTAACTACATTCAGCATTGAAAATTAGGAGCTGTTGGCCAAAAACAGGAAGACATGCGAACAGCAGTGACGGATGGCTCAAAAATAAAAGAAGCGACCATCATCATGGCATTACAGTAAATAGCAATCTGTGCACCCAACTCTGTTATACATAGGAAGATCTCAGTGGCAGTGCACGAACTCAGTTGCTCCGATGAGGGTCTCCGATGTAATTTGTGAAACGACCATATTTCTAACCATAATGTAGACACAACTAACTATATCAACCGCAATGGTTTCACTAAAACAAACATAACAGTACATTTAGTGTTATTGTGAAAGTCTGTTGCCCAGACATTGGTCAGATCTACCGATGTCTCTTCCATTATGTAGTACTAAATCCCAAATGACTAAGTCTAAATTGATTAGCCTCGACAGACGACTTCAGTTCATCGCTTGTCTGACAGTTATTAGAACAAACCATCCCCCGAATCGACTCCGCTGCTTGCGCTTTTCTTGAGTTTGATAAGGAGTTACATAGGTTTCATAAATAAAAAAATCTTAACATGCTAAAATATATTGCGTTTATATACGTCTAGTGGGCGTCTGTAGCTTAAGCGGTAGTGAGCACGATCCTAACCCAAGCATCATCATTATCACATAGCTTGTCCTGATCAGAACTTTGCCACCCCCATAGTTCTTCGGAATATATATCTCTCATAGACCAGATGTCCCGCCTCCGCAAGCAAAGAAACCAAGCATACCTGGTTCAAACTCCGCGCCCGGCAATTTGGATGCAAATTTGTTTGGTGTGGATTTTTATGAACGGTAAAAATAGACCTCACCGTCCAGAAAGCACTGGCAAACTATTGAACGTTTAAGTGGGGCCTAGAAAATTGACGACTAGTTTGTGGTTGATCACGAAGTTCTGTAACGAATATTCAAATTTTATTTATGTTACATATATATATATATATATTTTATTCATATTATTGTTTATATATTCCATGTATATACTCAAAATGAAAGAAAACTGGCTGATGCTAGAAATAAGAAAAAGAAAATTGAGAAATTGTGGACATATAAAAAGACATGGAGGGCTGGAGACGACAATCATGGAAGGAGGCATACCGGCAAAGAGAAGAAAAGGAAGATCACGGAGAAGATGGATTCAGGATGTAACTGATAGTTTGAACATGACAGCTGCAGAGGCAGGACATCTGGCCTATGAGAGAGAGAGAGAGGAGAGAGATATATTCCCCAGGACTGTTGAGGTGGCAAAGTTCTGCTCCGGACAAGCTATTTTTCTATGTATATTGTTTTACGACCAATTTAATCACTCAGATGAAAGTGACTAAGAACGTATAGTTGCACATTGGATTGTAGGCCTAAACGATAGATAATACATGTTTAGACATGATCGATTTAGCAAACTCCTTAGTCGCTCTTGAAATAGCATGGCAGGTAACAGTGATTCTATCTGACACCCCAATTTGGCCCCTAATCACCGCAAGTTTGATACATATATATATATTTATGAATAACTAACAGATGAAGAAATATTTGCAACATCTTTGAAAAAGTATGTACATAACTAAGATAAATAAAGTGACAAGAATAAAATAGGTACAAATCATGTTGAAAAAGACTTATCGCCTAGTGTCAACCACACCTTCCACCTATGCAACATGTAGATTTACCAATATAGGACTCTAACGAAACGAGACGAAGGGTGTGTTATATTTCTGGAGAATGCATAATTTTGACATTTTCTTTTAAGGGTATTTTCGTCCGGAGACGTGTTCTATTTTTCTGCTTTGTCTTACTACTGCAGCCTGTCATAAGAGCAGTTCTCTTTACATCTTGACCTTACATTTCTGAGAACGGAATGTACACTTTTGATGTCGCAATTTTTAAATATTTTTTCCGATCTAGAAGCACTTGAGCTTTCAGCTCTTCGGCTCGGTGCCATGGACATCGTAACCCTTCGGTTCGGTGCCACGAACACCATAAATCTGGAGAACCTAAGGCTTTTCTGCCAGCGAAATTGAACCTGCACTCACAGAGGGCTTATCACCTGTCGTCCAACGCGCTATGAACACGCTGGGAAGGCGTGCATCCCAATTTGTTAAAAACCCTGTTTGCATTTTCGTTATATGCTTATTAGTTTAGATACGCAAATTTACATTAGTGTATGATTTCAAAATAGGCGTAGATTTGGTTCGTATGTTTAACTAGAACCCTGTTATTAAGTTCATTATATGTTTACTGTAGCAGTTTGTTAATATTTATCAGATCCTTCGTATGCCAGATAAGCTTATGTATATTTGTTATAATCCAATACAGTAACCACATTTTTCCATCCCTTTGCAGATTGTAACATCAGATAATAGAACAAAGGCATGTATATCTCATTATGTTCTCGCATTTTTATTACGTTTTCCCATATATATATTCTCAATAACCAAACAAGCATATATCGCCATAAGTATACTGCTTGATGTGAGAGTGTCGGCCATATTGGACCAGCACATATCAATATGATATTTTGTGCACATAATTCGTTACTTTATACACTGTTCTGTGCTGCATTACTTGACATTTCAGATTTATTTAAATTATTTGTATGTTGTTCCTTGTTCATTATAATGCTTTCAATAATATTTAATCATTAATTGTGTAAATATTATTCTTGCCTGCTGCATGTTTTATGTAAATAATATACTTCTTGCATAAAGTCTCGTGTAGAGCGTCGTTCTATTATAACCCACATATCTTTGTCTTCCTTCCACCATTTACTTTTTATAGAAGTGTGTGTGGGGGTAGTGATCTTGTGTGTGCTTGTTTTAACGCACTTTGTAAGCTTATATTCATTTTTTAAGGCTGTACTTTATGCCGTCGCTCCATCTTTTGCGTGGTCTTCCTCTTGCTTTGTATCATTATACTTTTGGAGTAACCACATGTAACACCTCAATACGTGTTATCTTTCTTTGGGTCACATGGGTATCGATTGCAATGAGAGAGCGGAAATGTTAGCTGGTTCTGTCACCATATCGGGCGTCTGTCAATGGATAGAGCTGACATTCTGAACGCTCTCATAGAACGTGGCCGCAAAGAAAATATCATGTAAACCAATCTTCTAGAACTGCTAGGCTGCAAATGCTTGGATTGAAGATTAGAAAGGCAAGAATAGAGCCGCACAACAGGCGTATAAATGGGCTCATAAATCAACGTCGAGCTAGAACGGTCGGTCGCTGGAAGCTGTTGGAGATATTGAAAAAGAAGATCAAAGCACATGTGGCTATTTTAAACTAAAACTGAAGACTCTCAATCTCTACCGATTTCTCCCACCACCTCCATCGTCGTTTTCAAGGTGTCCTTAACCATACCACTCCGTATTTTTATTTTAACATTTTAACTTCTGTTCACTTGTATTGAAATGTATACTGAATTACATAGTAAACAGACCTTGCGTCATCTTAAATTAAACCGTGAGCCAGTATATCGGTTCAGAAGAGTGAATGGGTTAATGTGCCTTCACATATACAGTTTATCTTTCTCTTAAATTGATGCAAAAATATAATATTACACATTTTTATTTATTTTTAAACTGTTGCTACATTTACTGCATGGCATAATATTACATTGTATATTATATTATTTGTCTGAATGTATGCAGCTTGTAAATAATAGCAACATTTAACAATGTTCTTACAAAATGGTAAACATTTCTGTTTTAGACTATGAAATATGTTCTTACTTTTCTGTGTTCATTATTACAACATATTTATTTAGTAAAATGATAACCATATTACAATGTCTTTAACTAGCGTCTTTTTTCTTCTTAATTATACGCTATTCTACTTCTTCACTTTTCAGCTCCCAACGGAGCACATGTCTTCAACAAGCTTCTTCCAGCTCGTCCTATCTCTTGCCATCTCTTACAAATTCTTTTAGTTGTATATTCCATGTTTGTTGACATTTGTTTTAGATGATCGGAATATTGTAGTCATCCCCAAACCATCATCCTTAGTCACCTCTTACGACATGCTTGGCAGGTACACATTGCTGCATCGTCTTTCCTCCCCCTTTGGCAGTAGAACCTACACGGCGGATTATATGATATTCCGACTGATATTTTATTTATCTTTTTTCTATGGAGACAATGAAGCTGCACAACTTGACACTATACCTGTTAATCAGTTTTGTTGTTAACTTTCTGTTTCTACCTTGTTGTTCTATGTCTCTATTACCACCACACGTGCTCGCTGACTTAATTTATTCCAAGTCTTCAATTCTCAGAACATGACTCCCATAAAATATTGCTATTATGTCATATATATATATATATATATATATATATATATATATATATATATATATATATATATATATCAGTGCCGACTCGGCATTAGGGGCCAGAGGGCCGGGCCCACCAAAAATAATATGTAACGTGTATTTATTATTTAATGGATTAAAATATAACCTAACCCAAAACCATGATTTTCCCAAAATGTGTGTCTGGCCCCACCAACAAAAACGATCATGAGCCGCCACTGATATATATATATAATATGCTTTCTTTACATAATTCAAGTGTATTCATAATTTACTCACTGTTTTTAAAACTAGCTTGATTCCTAAAATTCTTCAATAGCAAACACGCATATGGGAGTTTAGTGATCTTCTTATTTTCTTATTAATTATCCATGATTTACTTCCACAGCCCAATATTGTTCATACATATAATACTGAGTAACTCTATTGTTTGCATTGACAATGATCTGTTGTATCGCATTTTCATTATTTTCTGAAATATTAACCCTTTCAAACTTTGAAATTTATTTGAACCTACGGCAGCATTTCTGTATACTGAATTAGCAAGTATACTGACTTTTCGTCATCTTAAAATGTGTCGCGAGCCATTTTATCAGCTCATAAGGATGAATAAGTTAATTTTATTTGAATCTGACATTTTATGGTTAAATTTTTGTATAAGATCAATCAGATTCTTCTATTTAATCTAAAATAAATTGACTTGTTTTTAAAGTACCTCCTTTAATCTATATTGCAAAATTAAAAATATTGTTGCATCTTATCATGAAACGAATTGTATTACCTTAACTCGGATTAATTAAAGAAAATCTTCAATTGAGCAACGCACAAGGAAGTTTCTAGTGATAGCGTTCATAATAGTATTTTGAAAAAGTGACACAAGACAAGACACATTGCGTCATGGCACCATCGATTCCATGAGCTGAGATTAAAAGAAATGTTATTTTAAGAAAGCAAAAGTATGATTCCTTATTGTTTGAGTGAATAGTTTGTACAGGGACCTATTGTACCAGTAAAAACGTTACGTGATACGGTATATCGTATACCAGTCTACTGACCCATATACAACTGTACAAAGAACACTCCTAATACTTAATTCAACAAACGAACACTCCTAATGGCAAACTCCACTCACATACATCAATACACACTCTAAGAAATAAACAACACAAAAGAACTAACACCAACGTCACGATTCAAGAACAGTAATTATAAAGCATCTATTGTAGATTGAAATTTCATATAATCATTACTCATAAACATAATAACAAACATCGATGTCCATGTCCATGACGATGTCCATGGTACCGAGCCGAAGAGCTGAAAGCTCAAGTGCTTCTGGATCGGGAAAAAAGTAATGGGACACCTCTGACCGATGGTTGCGGATGCCTAAGCGCCATGTGACGATTGAATGACTCATACTTTATTCTAATTTTAAACACTTTTATGAGTCCATGGTTATTTATTGATGAAAAGTATTATTAATAGTTATAATCTTTAGTGTTAAATTTAATTTGTAACACAATATAACTATATTTTTGCATGCTATGTTGTTTTTAAAATGAATTCATCTTTATATAACAATACTAAAATGTTAGAATCACGGAAACGTGTGGTCTGATATCCTGGAATTTTCACTTGACTTGAAAGGCCTTCCGATTACAGTGGGATATTATTTTTTAACTGTGGCCTCCAAGCCTCCGATAAACATACGGCCTGCGGGCTCATGTAAAAATTCTAGGAAATAAGACCACACTCGTCGCGTGACCTCGCATTCCAGTATTTTTGTATAAAAACTAATTCATTTTAATAACAATTCAACATGCTAAATCAAGGTTACATTACGTAACAAGTTAAGTTTAACACTAAGGAATATCAGTATTATTAATATTTTTCATCGATAAATAATCATGGACTAATCGAATTGAGTAAAATTACAAAAAAGCTTACAGTGTTCTATTAAACATATACAAAAAATGCCCCATTAAACAGGAATTTTGATTTATTTTGCTGGGGCCATGCTAAGAACATTATAGGAATTCTACAAAATAATTTTATTTAAAAATACATCGCACCGACAGAGATTATATAGTTAATCGTAAACAAGTAATTGATACTAAACAATAATTATTTTAAATAATGATATATTGAGAAACTTTACAATCAGCTGCACATAAAAGTAGTAATAAAGGTAATATTACATTTGTAACAAAAATTTAACGAAAATACGAAATAAAATAATGCTGATTTATAAATTGATGAAACCAACGGTTTAATTGGTTGTTAGCGTAATTGTTGTTAAAAATAAGAAAACAGCTTAACAAATGTGAGAGAAAAAACGTACAGACAAGCAGCAATAAAATAAACTGACATATGTTTATCAGAGCGATAACGTAAACATCAGTTTCAGAAAATCAATGTCTTTCGCAAGGAAACAAAGAAAATATAAAGTAAAAAATGGAGCACTTTAAATCAGCACGTAAAAACATTTTGTGTTTTAATTATTTCGAAGAAAAGCAGAGATCAAAATTGATTAATAATAGTAAAACTCAAAATGAGACGGTTCTTACCCTATAGGCAGTAAAGATAAATTGTAAAAGGTAATCAAATTATGAATTCGATTGTTGTCAAATACCATTATAGTTTAATCTTGCCTTCATAGATCAAAGGATAGTTGTTTGATAAAAAAGTTAATAGACATTTTAGAATATTATTGAAGACAATCATAACGAAATTGCAACATAGCTTTTGAAATCTTTCTGAAGTTTTCAAACGCATTTTCAATGAAACATTTACAATCTAGCAGTGCATGGAACACCATGTAGTTGTATTATAAAAGTAAGTGTTAGACCTATAAACATCCGTACATATGTTAAGTTAATAGCGGAAAATGGACTTTTTGATAAAACATTGTGATTGACTGTTGTAAACTAGTTATGGCGTAAACATTTATAAGAAGTTTAATTTCTATACATGAAGTCAAAACCTGGTCTGCATTTGATCTTCTCCATTTCCGCATAGTGAACTCATCATCATCATCATCATCAGGTGCCGTGCCGGCTGACGTAGGTCATCAAAGATCACCATAAATCTCTGTCGTTGGTGTTTGCTATCAACTCAGATGCTGACGCTCTACCGTGCCATGAAGTCAGGCTATCCAAAATTTTCTCTCTCTGTCTTCCTCTGTCTCGTCTACCCTCGAGTTTACCGGTTGTCACAATGTGTTCTAAACCACAGTGAACTACCAATGACAAATGTTCATATTCATTTTGGCCCCCGCCAAAAAAATAATTTACAAATATTGGAGGCCTATGATGATGATGGAGAGCCGCGGTGGCGTAGTTGTTAGTGAACTCGCTTTGCAAGGCTGGTGGTCTGGGTTCAGCTCCCGCAATGCGCGTGGAATTTTTCCCAACCACGACGGCTTTCAGGTCGACCCAGCCTCAACTGGGTACCAGACATGCTCTGAGAAAGTAAAGGCGGCCGGCGTGATGCTGACCACATCACCCATCGTGTGCCGACGGTCAATGAAAAATACAGGCCTAACACTGTATTGACCTATATACCACGAGGTATGAAAGGGTTCCTTTACTTACTTACTATGATGATGATGACGATTTGTGGTTTTTTTTGGCTTTCTAAATCTTATTTTCACTACTTAAAGTAAACACTTCAGCAAAGAACAACTTCAAAAGTTTTTCTTTAATGCATTTGCACACCAAATTCGTGCACATCGATAAATCGAGTGTGCCTTTTTCTAAACACAACATGTTGGAAGTCAAAGATCTTGATATTAAATACGTTTTAATTATATAGTTTGTAAATATTATAGTGAATCTTGTAACTCTGAAAAAATGGCTCAAAATAAAACTAGGCTATTGAAAGTTGACTTGTATCATGATATAATCCTACTGTTGCATTTTCACACAGTGTCTCATTGTTAACTTTACATGGCTGATTAGAACCGAAAGGCATGGCATATTATTGATGTTTGATTGTATTATATGCCACATATTCTAAAATCTTGAAGTTATTTTCAGTATTTTGACTATTTCTAACATTTGATTGTATATTTCTACTGGCATGATAATTTCAGCTTTTTTGTTTATCAAAACCATGTACCTGGGCATTACATAAAATTATTGCAAGTTTGCTGAGTACCTGGGAGATTATTTTATATTTTCAATGTTTGCTACGAAAAGGCATGCGATATGAAGCATTTATTCGTATACTTTAGCTCCCTGTGAGCGCAGCTCAATTCTGCGGGCTGGCAGAAAAGCCACAGATTCTCCATATTTACGGTGTTCGTGGCACCGAACCGAAGGTTACGATGTCCATGGCACCGAGCCGAAGAGCTGAAAGCTCAAAGTGCTTCTAAACTAAAAAGAAAATAATTCTTATACTTTGATATACGAACTATTAGATCTAAATATAAATTTTAGTCAGTGTTTGTTCAACAACAAGGCTTTCACGAGGCCTTTCAAGTAAATCTATCCGGTCTTCAGTAAGAAACAACTTTCCTTACTACCTGTAGTACCCTTTTTATGGCTGTGTAGGACAGGTGAGACAAGAGCCTGATGAATTGAATGTCCGCATGGCTAGTGCAGTACCCACGAAGCTGTTCAGATTAGGATTTTTCATTTATGTCTACAACAGACAAGTCCTTAATCTTACCGTGAATTGGCACGGGTCTCCCGCACGAGAGCCGCACTCTAATCTATTCGGCCAGACACTCGTCTCAGGCTTCATAGGCAGTTAAAAATGATACTTGCTATACAAACTTTTTCTTTTTTTCATTTAAAACGATGTCTATAGACACAATGAAATAAATAAACTCTCGTATTGCTATAGCAGCTAGTGCCTTCACTAAATTAACGAATATCTGGCAATCTCAAGACATTAGTATATGCACAAAAGTTAAATTATTTAGTTCATGTGTGATTCCTGTACTGACCTACGGTTGTGAAAGTTGAAATCAACAAAGAAAATTGATAAGAAACTGGACAGCTTTGAGAATAAATAAGAAAATTATTAAAAGTCAAATGGAGTGATTTCGTTTCTAACAACACAATGAGAGATAGAACACACCAACAACCCGTAACAAATATTATAAGGAAACGAAGGTGGAAATATTTGGGTCATGTTCTTAGATCAGACGAAAAGAGACTAAATCGACAAGTCTTATGTGGTCACCAGTTGGGAAAAGAAAACGTGGAAGACCAAGACCACTCTTCGAAGAACCATCCAACAAGAAAGTAAACTATTGGGATGTAAAACCATACAAGATCTCCAACTGCTAGCAAAGAACCGTATCACATGGAGATCTAAAACTCTGCCCTATGTGCCGCCTTTAGCACGAAAGGAACAAACTAACTAACTATAGTATCATTAAGTTGTTTCTTGTCACAAATTGATGATAATATTGTCATTATTATAATAGGAAATAATTGATAGAAGCTATCTAAGTTTTGTAAGTTCAAGCTCAAACATCTAATTAAGATTGCCATTTCTTTTCTTACATGTGATAGTAAAAGTTGTACTGTTTAGCTCAGCGGTTTAAACCAAAAAATTATATCGGAGTTTATATGTATGGCATGGATAGACTAATTTTTTAGTTGCAAGATTTCTTAATTTTGGCATTGAGGAACTTTTTAAATTTGCATATTAAATTGTTTGTTTGTTTATTATATATGGGATTAAAGTCTCTGTAAGCCGAGGCTCGTCTCTTCAATCCTAGGGACACACTTTTTATTGGTTATATCAGGCCAACAAACAAGAAAATTATCTAATTTCAGAGAATCCAATATAGTTGTTAATGTATATTAAATTATTATAATATTCGTATATATATAATTTTTTCTTCTATAATATTCGATGTAAAATTGTGCCATCCAATTTCATCTTATCATGATGAAAGTTTGGGCATCTCTGATTTACAATGATTTGTTTTATCTGGTTATATCTTGGATGACATAATAATGTTGTTCATGTTGTTTTTATCTCTTTATATCTATTCTTCATACTAGTTTTGTTCATTATTTTCTTCTGAAACTATTTTCGACATAAAAATTCTCACAATCTTTAAAGAACAGCCTTTAAATTGAGAACAAATAAATTCAAAATCATAAGTTTTAAAAAAATGGTTGTTCTGCAGATTCTGTGGTTAGCAGCTGCAGATCTATTTTTGATGCTAGTTATTATTTTTATTTCAGAGCTGTTTTTTTTTTTCTATCAGATCTGAAAGTACATTTAAGAATATAACATATGCACTTTGCATCCACCCATCCATTTATCCATCAATTCATCCACCTACATACATGGTCTGTGGCCTAGGGGTTAGTGACTCGGTCTATTAACCCCGACGTTCTGAGTTCGAATCACGCTGCGGACAGTTTGCTTGCAAATTGTTCTCTTTGATTTTAACAAAAGACGATGGCGCCACCCGTTCAGAAAGCAATGGCAAACTACTGAACGTATAAGTGGTGCCTAGAAAATCAACGACTTGTTTACTGTGGTTGATGGCTACGTCCTTGGGGATATGCCACGATTTTCATTTTCACATACAGGGTGTTCAACTTAAAAGCAGCCTGTGAATGGAGCTAATCTGGTATATATGTATGGAAATGGGAAGGTTCAGTTATGACGTAGTATAGGCCAAGATTGTGTGATGGTGTGTAATTGTAGTGCAGGAAGGGGCGATGAACAAATGTGACGTATGACAAGCTAGTCAGAACCGGTGTAAATAGTAAATATATGAGATGCAATGCGTACCTGGCAAATTTCTATTTATCACTGGGGCTGCTTTAAGTTGAACACCCTGTACCTACCTGCTACCTACCTACTTGCCTACTTACCTACCTACCTACCTACCTACCTGTCTGTCCATCTTATCTGTCTAGCTGTCTATCTGTCTGTCTGTATGTCTGCCTGCCTGCTTGTTTGTCTGTCAGCCTGTCTGTCTGCTTGTGTATATCTGTGTATTTGTCGTTCTGTCTGTCTGTCTGTATTTATGTCTGCCTGTCTGTTTGTCTGTCTGTGCATATCTGTGGTTATGTCTGTGTCTATCATTCTATCTGTATCTGTCTACAAGTATGTATTATTTTAAACAATCATTTCTTACAAAATTAAAATAAGATATTTAAATAAATTGTACTACTCTTTATTGTATATGAGTTCTATATTTATGTTTTCTCTTGACAGGATGTACCACCAGATTTGTCAGTCTCAGTGTTTGTGTTGGAGCAAGCACTTTCTGTCAGGGCCTTACAAGAGATGGTTGGATCTTCCAATCAAGAGTCAAAGGTATTGATCTCCTGTTACTCTCACTCCGTTTGTTGCCACTGTCTACATTTGATTTATAACGTCGTTTCTGATGCTTACAGAAATGTACTGTTAACAAGGCCTCGCTGAACTTTGGTTATCTTGTCGAAGCGTTCGTGAAGTTTTGTAAAGATCGAGAAAGATCGAGATAATTTTATCTTTCGTTTTTAATAAAAATATTTTCCCACCATGTATACATAATCATCAGGTACCGTGCCGACTGGAGTAGGCGATCATGGATCTCTGCAAATCTCTGTCTCTGGTATTTGCTATCATCTCAGATAGATGTTGAAGCTCTTCCTTGCCATGAAGTCAGGCTGTCCAAACATATTTCGTTATGTCTCCCTCTGTCTCGTCTCCCTTTGATTATACCGTTGTCACAATGTACTCTAAATCTATGAACTATGAACTCTAAATCTGCCCTTCTCATCACAAAATGATGACTCCCCTTTTAAATTGACCATATGTTTTCTCTGTGTCTTGGCTTCATCCAACAAATCTAGCAGTCCATGAAACACCATGTGGTATATTGTAAAATTAAGTGTTAGACCCATAAAAATCCGTCCATATGTTAAGTCAAGAGCGGAGAATGACTTTTTGATAAAACATTATGATTGACTGTTGCTATACGTGGAACCCATATATATATATATATATATATGTTTAGTAGTTTGTCATTGCTTTCTGAACGGTGAGATCTATTGCTATAGTTTGTAAAAATCCACATGAACAAATTTGTTTCAAAATTGTCAGCTGTGGTGTTTGAACCGGGTAATCTTGGGTTGTGATCGAGTGAGTCCACTACCGCTAAGCCACAGTCGCTTATATATATATATATATATATATATATATATATTTTAAAATTTTATATATCATATATTGGCCTCTTTGTCTCAGGAGACAATATGTGTTGCGTCACGTAGTATGTTCTGTGCTGAATCACAACGTTTCAAGTGGCTGTAATGGCCTATTCTGGAGTAGCAATCCTTGCCACAGTTGCTGCAGGTAAAACTGGAGACTAGAGCCAATGCATGGGATGTTCTCTCTGCTCTCTGTGCTCTCTTTGCCTCCACATGTGATGTTGTTTTTCTTCTTTTCTTTTTGAGCCGCCTTTCACTGCCGCTCGCCATGCTTGCCTGTCTTTGGCAAGCCGCTCCCAGTGTTTTTGTCTATGTCGCATGAAGTTAGATCACGCTTGCAGGTGTCAATGAAGCGTAATAATGGGCGCCCATGCTGTCTAGCACCAGATGCGAGTTGACCATATAGAAAGTTCTTTGGGATTCTATCATCGCTCATACGGCACACGTGTCCCAGCCATGGATACATATATATATATATATATATATATATATATATATATATATATATATATATATATATAATTATGACCCATTCATAGAAGTTATTCACTAGATAAACCTAACTACTGACATGTCGCATCATATCCCTTTATCTGTTTGAGCCTTCTCTCTTCGGCACACTTCAATAACAAGAGATGCGTTTAGCAATTATTTAATAGTAATTAAAGTAAAGAATCCGTTCTCATGCCATGTAGAATGTTGAGAAATGCTTTGTTATAATCCTACAGATGTCTTTGATCAGCTGCGTACGATTGGGTAATTGATTGATTGATTGATAGAACCATCATCATTGCACTTCGGGGAGTTACAATATGTGCTCCGATCTCTTTCTTACACAGGAAGATCTCAGCAGCAGTGCACGAACTCTGTAGCAACGGCGAGTGTCCCCGATGTAATTTTGAAGATGGTGAAGTTATTTTTGCAGAAATATTATTTTTAATATTTTCTAATAAATTTTCCAAGGCATCGACTTTCCAGCCTGCTCTTTTCGATTTTGAACTGCCAGGGGCTCTTTTACGTGCTCAAATTGAACACAGAACCTACGTTTTATCGTCCGTCTCCGATAGGACTTGAAATTCGATCTCACCTATACTGAGATCAGGGATCTCTGGAAAAATATCACTATGGCTCCACGAGGGAGCGAACCGGCTAGCTGTGGCATGAGAGGAGAGCACCTAAAAACTGGTGGCATGTAATATGTGATGTAGCCAACACCATGCAGTCATTTATACTTGTAGATTTTTATAAGTCCATTTTCTTAACAGAAATTTGACTCATTGTCAATCCGTTATAACTTTCAACTTGAAATGCTTACCTTGAAATAAGACATCATAAGATGGTCTGAAGACGGGTTATAAGGTCATCTGATTATAATTCATCATTGCACCCTACCCATAGTTAATATCTTGAGTGTATAATACTTCATATATCGCAACTAGCAGTGATATCGGATATATTAGCTGCAATGACATCAGTTCTATTAACTAACAGGAACATCAGTTCTATTTTAACTAGTAGGGACATCGGTTCTGCTAACTAGTAGGGACATCGGTTCTGCTAACTAGAGGACATCGGTTTGTTAACATAGCAGGACTTGTGCATGTGGTCAGCAAATATCACTGGTCGTACTGCAGTCCTATGGTCCCAAATATGCTGCGTCGAATCTCAGATCCCTGATGGTCGAAAAACAGACTCTGACTGAGAATTTGATCCTGGAACCATGGGCGTCTACAGAAATGTATCCAGAAGAGGGCAAAATGAATTAAAGAAATTGTAGTTGGTAGCTTACTACACTTCATTTCTTCTGCAATTTGAGCTGATTTTGTAGCCGTGGCCATCGTTCTCACATTCCAAAATCCAATTTTAGTGTGTGTTTCTGAGCCAAGTAATGTACGAGTCGGGTTGCTGACTTCCGCAAAGCGAAGAAATATCGGTTTTGCTGAGAGAGGCAGGAAATATCGGTCTCAGTTCCATGGAGGAGATTGAGTTAGTTGCCCAGGATAGAGCGGTATGGAGAAATTGCTTGCAGGCCCTATGTAACGTATAACGGTACGAGAGGAATTATTATTAATTATTAACTTACTACACGGAAAAAGAAAAGATTAGAACCGAATAAATGTTATCAAAAAGTCATTTTCCAGGGGTGACACTTGACCCCCTCCTACCTAAATGTATGGACGCCCATGCCTGGAACAAAGGGCATGCGTATCAAATCCATTACCCAGTATGCTATTGAGGTTTTCTCATTCATTATTTGCAGTTTTCTTATGTTTATTTGGAATAATAAAAGTGTATGACCATAAATTGTGTAAATTATTATTCAAACAATTCTGATAATTGGATCACCTATAGACATGTCCGGAGGGAAATGCAGATATTCCAAACTGAAACTGAAATGACTTTCTCTCACTAAATAGTTGACAAGCATATTCTACACTCAAACTTAATCATTCCCATACAATTTTAACATCAATATTTAACAATACAAATTTGTTATAATGTTAGTGGTTAATCCAGTTGTCTTCTTCTTAGCTGATTGGCGTCATTGCACCGGGTTTTACCCCATATGAGTCGGTCCCTCTCCGCAGAAATGGTGCGCCACCTGCTGAGAGTATTGCACAAAGCACGAACTCCGTAGTTCCAGCAATAATCCTAGGGGTCTCTGGAAAAAACTGCACTCGTGAACAGAACGGCGCGGTCCGGATTCGAACTTACGACCTTCGACTCACAAGGCAAAGGGCTTAACCACATAGCCACAGAATTAAGCTAACTTGCTCAAGACAGATCAGGTTGGAGGAAATTCGTTCATGCATTATCCTTCAATGGAAGTTAAGAGAAGAAGTGGTTAGTCAGTTTCTTTACTTGTGTACAGTTTATCTCGTTGAATTTATTCTCATGATCGTGAACTTGTCCTGTTACATAATTTTGCCCTCGGAAAATTCTTTAGGAATTTATCTCTATCATAAACCAGGAATAATGCCTCCATTACTGTCATGTTGAAGTTTACCGTTACATCACGCATACATCTTCGACTTGGCCTTTATCTTCTCCATTTTCACGAAATTCCTTCTTCAATAATTGACTTCTCTAAACTATTATGTATCTTTATGTGTCCAAATACTTCTCTTCTATCGATCTTACTTTTCTCATTAACAAATTTTCTTCAATTCTGAGTGCTTTTTGAATAGACCTGTTTTTTTTATTGTCTCTCTCCATTGAGTAAATAGAGCTTTTTTATAACATTTATATTGAAAATCACCTACTTGATTTTAGATGAATTTCTAAATGTTCAAGTGCTGTACACATATGTTGCCCTTGGGAATATGTATGCACTTAGTACTCTGAGCTTTGTTGGTTCCACTTTTCAACGAATTAAGTTGCTAAGTTTTGTTTGTTAAACTCGGTGTATTTTACTTATTTTAATTAGTTAATGGTTTTTGGTTACTAAACTGACGTCATTGCACTCCAGGCAGACCCATAGGTGCTCAGTCTCCTTAACAGATATCTAAGAGTATGCATACGGATGGCTGTTGTGGCTCGCTGGTTAAACACACTTCTCACTCTGCCTCTCAGGCATCCAGTTCTACCCGTACAACGAGTAACTCCTTAAATCTGTGAATCGATTCAACATCTATTTTAGTGTCTTCATCCAACAGACTCGGACAGTTAACACCACTGTTGTCACATAAAGAGATACCGCTAACAACTAAAGCAAATATCATAAGAACGATTTTCTGGCCAACACTATGTTACCAGTGTCAAACATGGCCAATAACAGCAGCTAATGAGCGGAAAATCATAGCGACAGAGATGAGGTGTCTTAGAAGAGCTGCAGGTGTGACAATAAGAGACAAAATTAGAAATGAAGAAATCAGAAGAAGACTGGATGTTAAACCAGTCATGCAATTCATAAAAGAACAACATAAATGGTTTAGACACCTGACAAGAATACCCTGGTATCTTGTACCATAGAACCACACAGAAAAAGTATAATGAGTACAAAGCAAGAGGAAGACCACGCAAAGATGGAGCGACGGCATCAAAAACAGCCTTACGAACATGAATATCAGCTTACAAAGTGCTTTAAAACAAGCACACACAAGATCACTACGTTTCACTCCCAACACTTATATAAAGAAGTAAATGGTGGAAGAAGAAGAGCAAGCATACACAAGATCACTACGTTTCACTCCCAACACTTCTATAAAGAAGTCAATGGTGGAAGAGAAGAAGGAGATCCAACAGGAAGTCGCATAGAGACTGAATATTAATTAGATAACAATTATACATCGAAGTGGCTACCTAGAGAAGTGACGAGTGTCAAGAGAAGACCGATTTATGAAGGAAAACATCACGACAAAAGTAGGTACACATTAGTACTGAGCTTCATCAAGAAACAAGAAATTAAATTATTCGGCCACATAACCAGATTACCAACAGACAGTGCGCGACAAAGAGAAATGTTAATCAGATACAGTGGATACAGGGCAAAAGGTCACCCTTGCAAAAGGTCGACTACAGAAATAACAGAGGCAGTAAAAGACACGCGCACGCAAGAGCCCGCTATAGAAATATATCCTGACGCGAAGAATCAGTTCAGGCTTAGGGAAAATATATGAAGAAAATAATTATACACCTTTATTGTCTTTGAGTTTTCTTCTTGAGAACACATCGTTGTTATTACCTTAGGAAAAAATATGGCCAGCAATGGTGGAATGCGGGAGGACCATTCAGAATCAGAACTGTTTGATTCTGAACACGACTTTGCTAGCGCATTTTCGCCATGTTTGGTCGGGTATTTTCCGGTTTCGTTTGCCGAGCTACTGAGTTAGTGCTTGAGCAACGCTGTGAGCTATGACTGTTACATGGAATGCTTTTGCTGTGTCAACCGTGCGTTTGTTGTGTGTATTCAGAAAATGGCGGACATCGGTTATGACGAACAAGTTCAGTCTTTCGTATGCAGTTATATTGCGAGTGCAGAAAACTGGATTTTGTCATGATTGATGTTCCCTTCTACAAAAATTGCAATTCAAGTGATGAACAGTTTTGTGTTGCTACATTATCGACGGCCATATGCATTTTATGCGGTGCAGTTGCTTATTGTGGCGGTACACGGCTGTTTCATTCTGGAATTAGTCCACACAGGAAACATTTCACAGTTGTTAGCATTTCGTGTGATTTTCATTGGCACAGGAACGGAGCAATTATATGGTGACCCGTTGCAGTGAAGTTGGAACCGTACTTATGAACTATGAACCTTAGGTAGAAAAAAACCAATGGAATTGTTGTCTATAGGGGCAGGGTACGCTGATAAGTTCTGGCAAAGTAAAAGTATTAGCTCCTGATGACGGGTAGAGTAGTTCCACCAACAAATCCACGAAAGTCGACTGTTCCGATAACGAGCACCGCCTGCTAGTACGTGAATCCAGCATGACTGTCTTTAAAATATAGAAACGTATTTACCTTTGACAATAAATACATACATAACTGGAAATTTGATTAATTCTGAATGGGCTTTCATGAGATGTGAGCGTAAACTTACAGATATACACCCCTTCAGAAGAAGTTGTCAGAGGATCCATTAGCCTAGAGGTGAAGAAAGTATAAACTTCACTGCCTGACACAGGGAACAGGAGATCAAATCCATACTTACTTGGAGATAGGAACACTTAGTCAATAATGTGCCATCTCCGCATTGCAGTTTGGCTTTCGTGACTCTCAAACAACTTATATTCTTTTGCCTTGACCGTACAATCTGTCAGACTATTGTATGCCCCCTTCATGCTGTTTTCATTTCAGATGAATCTTTGTTTATGCCTTGCTCTCCTACCTTCCAGAATGATTTTCAACTTCCGCCTGCCCACTGCCCAGCGTGTTCGTAACGCGTTGGACGACGGGTGAAAAGCCCTCTGTGAGTGGGGTTCAATTGCGCTTTTTCCGATTGCAGTATATATATCTATTTCCACGGTCACCACGTGGAGGTGGAGTAAGGTCTTGATCTGTGCCAGCTCACTGACCCTGACTTTTCACTTTTGTTTCATTACGCCTATAGCCCTAATATATATATATATAAACTGATACATTTAATTGTGCTTTCAATTTGGCCATTTGTGACATTCCTCGTTCGATTCTTCTGACTTTGATATACGTATTGTATGATAAACATATTGTATTACTCTCATACCGTTATACGTTACATATGGTCTGCAAGTAATTTTTTATACCGTTTTATTCTAGGCAACTCGTTCAATTTCTTCTGTGCAGTCTAAGTAAAGTTTGTTTCATAGTCCCTAAGATACTTTTTTAGTTTTTGAACCATTAAAAAATTGATATAAATATAAGTACCGTAATTCTCTTTATGCACTGTGGCACATCAGGCTTCTGCAAGGCTCTGCATGCTCCCCAGTCTTCTAAGACTCTCAGGGCAGTGTTGAATGTCAGAGACACTTCGTGCATTTTCTCTTCCATAATGCGTTTCTAACTTTTGATAGAAGTATAATTATTAAATAATATACGTTGAAAGTAATTGAACACATATGTGTGCGTCCTAAGTGAAGATCAGCCAATTATATCAAGTTTTACATTACGACAGAACAATACAAGCCATTATGTACTTTACTTATCTCTCTAAAAACGAAAGAAGAAAATTAGTAGAATAGGGACATATGGGTACTTTCTCGTCAATCAGAATACACACTTGCTAGGAGCACTTTCTCGTCAAGAACGCTATGCTGGCAGACAAAGGAGAATTGTAAACCAACAAAGAACCGATGTCGTTAGTCTGATGGACACACGCTGATGGACATACTGAGGGAGAGATCGGAGCACTTATGGACTAATTTGTTCGACGTGCAGTGATGGTGATCCGACGACTAAACTAAACTAAACTTTCTCGTCAGTTAGAAGCTTGCTAGGGGCACTTTCTCATCAGTCAGAAGACACCTTGCTAGGGCACTTTCACGTCAATCAGAAGACACACTTGCTAGGGGCACTTTCTCGTCAATCAGAAGACAAACTTGGGGCACATTCTCGTCAATCAGAAGACACACTTGCTAGGGGCACTTTCACGTCAATCAGAAGACACACTTGCTAGGGGAACTTTCTCGTCAATCAGAAGACACACTTGCTAGGGGCACTTTCTCGTCAATCAGAAGACAAACTTGGGGCACATTCTCGTCAATCAGAAGACACACTTGCTAGGGGCACTTTCTCGTCAGTCAGAAGCTTGCTAGGGGCACTTTCTCGTCAATCAGAAGCACACTTGCTAGGGTACTTTCGTCAGTCAGAAGCTTGCTAGGCACTTTCTCGTCAGTCAGAAGACACACTTGCTAGGTACTTTCTCGTCAGTCAGAAGCTTGCTAGGAGCACTTTCTCGTCAGTCAGAAAACACACTTGCTAGGGGTACTTTCTCGTCAGTCAGAAGCTTGCTAGGAGCACTTTCTCGTCAATCAGAAGACACACTTGCTAGGGGCACTTTCTCGTCAGTCAGAAGCTTGCTAGGGGCACTTTCTCGTCAGTCAGAAGACACACTTGCTAGGGGTACTTTCTCGTCAATCAGAAGACACACTTGCTAGGGGCACTTTCTCGTCAATCAGAAGACACACTTGCTAGGAGCACTTTCTCGTCAGTCAGAAGACACACTTGCTAGGGGTACTTTCTCGTCAGTCAGAAGCACTTGCTAGGCACTTTCTCATCAGTCAGAAGACACACTTGCTAGGGACTTTCTCATCAATCAGAAGACACACTTGCTAGGGTATTTTCTCGTCAGTCAGAAGACACACTTGCTAGGGGTACTTTCTCGTCAGTCAGAAGCTTGCTAGGGGCACTTTCACGTCAATCAGAAGACACACTTGCTAGGGGCACTTTCACGTCAATCAGAAGACACACTTGCTAGGGGCACTTTCTCGTCAATCAGAAGACAAACTTGCATGTCACATTCGTCAGTCAGAAGACACACTTGCTAGGGACTTTCTCGTCAATCAGAAGACAACTTGGACTTCGTTCAAGCTGCTAGGACTTTCTCGTCAGTCAAGAACTTGCTAGGGCACTTTCTCGTCAATCAGAAGACACACTTGCTAGGGGTACTTTCTCGTCAGTCAGAAGCTTGCTAGGGGCACTTTCTCGTCAGTCAGAAGCACACTTGCTGGTACTTTCTCGTCAGTCAGAAGCTTGCTAGGCACTTTCTCGTCAGTCAGAAGACACACTTGCTAGGGTACTTCTCGTCAGTCAGAAGCTTGCTAGGCACTTCTCGTCATCAGAAACACACTTGCTAGGGGTACTTTCTCGTCAGTCAGAAGCTTGCTAGGGGCACTTTCTCGTCAATCAGAAGACACACTTGCTAGGGACTTCTCGTCATCAGAAACTCTAGGGCACTTTCTCGTCAATCAGAAGACACACTTGCTAGGGGTACTTTCTCGTCAGTCAGAAGACACACTTGCTAGGGGCACTTTCTCGTCAGTCAGAAGACACACTTGCTAGGGGCACTTTCTCGTCAGTCAGAAGACACACTTGCTAGGGGTACTTTCTCGTCAGTCAGAAGACACACTTGCTAGGGGCACTTTCTCGTCAGTCAGAAGACACACTTGCTAGGGACTTTCTCTCAATCAGAAGACAACTTGCTAGGGTACTTTCTCGTCAGTCAGAAGACACACTTGCTAGGGACTTTCTGTCATCAGAAGCCTTGCTAGGCACTTTCCGTCAATCAGAAGACACACTTGCTAGGGGCACTTTCCGTCAATCAGAAGACACACTTGCTAGGGCACTTTCGTCAATCAGAAGACAAACTTGGACTTCTCGTCAATCAGAAGCAACTTATGGGCACTTTCCGTCAATCAGAAGACACACTTGCTAGGACTTTCTGTCATCAGAAGCAAACTTGCAGGGCACTTCTCGTCAATCAGAAGCACACTTGCTAGGTACTTTCTCGTCAGTCAGAAGCTTGCTAGGCACTTTCTCGTCAATCAGAAGCACACTTGCTAGGGTACTTCTCGTCAGTCAGAAGCTTGCTAGGCACTTTCTCGTCAGTCAGAAACACACTTGCTAGGGTACTTCTCGTCAGTCAGAAGTTGCTAGAGCACTTTCTCGTCAGTCAGAAACACACTTGCTAGGGTACTTTCTCGTCAGTCAGAAGTTGCTAGGGCACTTTCTCGTCAATCAGAAGACACACTTGCTAGGGGTACTTTCTCGTCAGTCAGAAGCTTGCTAGGGGCACTTTCTCGTCAGTCAGAAGACACACTTGCTAGGGGCACTTTCTCGTCAATCAGAAGACACACTTGCTAGGACTTTCTCGTCAAGTCAGAAGACACACTTGCTAGGGCACTTTCTCGTCAGTCAGAAACACACTTGCTAGGTACTTTCGTCAGTCAGAAGCACACTTGCTAGGGCACTTTCTGTCATAGAAGACACATTGCTAGGTACTTTCTCGTCAGTCAGAAGACACACTGTGCTGTAGGGCACTTTCTCGTCAATAAGAAGACACATTTGCTAGGGTACTTTCTCGTCAGTCAGAAGACACACTTGCTGGGTACTTTCTGTCAGTCAGAAGCTGCTAGGCACTTTCTCGTCAGTCAGAAGACACACTTGCTAAGGGCACTTTCACGTCAATCAGAAGACACACTTGCTAGGGACTTTCTCTGTCAGTCAGAAGCTTGCTAGGCACTTTCTCGTCAGTCAGAAGACACACTTGCTAGGGACTTTCTCGTCAATCAGAAGACACACTTGTAGGGGCACTTTCTCGTCAATCAGAAGAAACTTGCTAGGGCACTTTCTCGTCAGTCAGAAGACACACTTGCTAGGGGCACTTTCTCGTCAATCAGAAGACACACTTGCTAGGGGCACTTTCTCGTCAGTCAGAAGCTTGCTAGGGGCACTTTCTCGTCAGTCAGAAGACACACTTGCTAGGGGTACTTTCTCGTCAGATCAGAAGCACACTTGTTAGGGCACTTTCTCGTCAGTCAGAAGACACACTTGCTAGAGCACTTTCTCGTCAGTCAGAAGACACACTTGCTAGGGGTACTTTCTCGTCAGTCAGAAGCACACTTGCTAGGGGCACTTTCTCGTCAGTCAGAAGACACATTGCTAGGGTACTTTCTCGTAGTCAGAAGACACACTTGCTAGGGGACTTTCTCGTCAGTCAGAAGCTTGCTAGGGAATTTTCTCGTCAGTCAGAAGACACACTTGCTAGGGGTACTTTCTCGTCAGTCAGAAGCTTGCTAGGGGCACTTTCTCGTCAATCAGAAGACACTTGCTAGGGCACTTTTCGTCAATCAGAAGACACATTTGCTAGGGTACTTTCTCGTCAGTCAGAAGACACACTGGCTGAGGGTACTTTCTCGTCAATCAGAAGCTTGCTAGGCACTTTCTCGTCAGTCAGAAGACACACTTGCTAAGCGCACTTTCACGTCAATCAGAAGACACACTTGCTAGGGTACTTTCTGTCAGTCAGAAGCCCTTTCTAGGGCACTTTCTCGTCAGTCAGAAGACACACTTGCTAGGGGTACTTTCTCGTCAATCAGAAGACACACTTGCTAGGGGCACTTTCTCGTCAATCAGAAGACACACTTGCTAGGGGCACTTTCTCGTCAGTCAGAAGACACACTTGCTAGGGGTACTTTCTCGTCAATCAGAAGACACACTTGCTAGGGGCACTTTCTCGTCAATCAGAAGCCATTGCTAGGGCACTTTCTCGTCAATCAGAAGACACACTTGCTAGGAGCACTTTCTCGTCAGTCAGAAGACACACTTGCTAGGTGCTTTCTTGTCAGTCAGAAGCTTGCTAGGGCACTTTCTCGTCAATCAGAAGACACACTTGCTAGGGGTACTTTCTCGTCAATCAGAAGACACACTTGCTAGGGGACTTTCTGTCAGTCAGAAGCACTTGCTAGGGGCACTTTCTCGTCAGTCAGAAGACACACTTGCTAGGGGTACTTTCTCGTCAATCAGAAGACACACTTGCTAGGGGCACTTTCTCGTCAATCAGAAGACACACTTGCTAGGGGCACTTTCTCGTCAATCAGAAGACACACTTGCTAGGGGCACTTTCTCGTCAATCAGAAGACACACTTGCTAGGGGCACTTTCTCGTCAATCAGAAGACACACTTGCTAGGGGCACTTTCTCGTCAGTCAGAAGACACACTTGCTAGGGGCACTTTCTCGTCAGTCAGAAGACACACTTGCTAGGGGCACTTTCTCGTCAGTCAGAAGACACACTTGCTAGGGGCACTTTCTCGTCAATCAGAAGACACACTTGCTAGGACAGTATTTCATATTGCAGTGAAACGTTATGGTACCATACCTGTTTGTCAAAGCAAGAATTGACAAGATTCTAAATCCTGGAGAAGACAGCTGAAACATTTATTTACTTGTGTACTGGAATAAAATGGTTGCTATTATATTCATTATGCCTTCGGGATTGTAAGAGAGCAGAAGACTATGCAGGGTTCTCTGTTTAGCCTTCTTGTAGAGAGCAGAAGACTATGCAGGGTTCTCTGTGACAAAGTTGTTAAGCCTTTCTTTGTAAGAGAGCAAAGACTATGCAGGGTTCTCTGTGACAAAGTTGTTAAGCCTTTCTTTGTAAGAGAGCAAAGACTATGCAGGGTTCTCTGTACAAAGTTGTTAAGCCTTTCTTTGTAAGAGAGCAAAAGACTATGCAGGGGTTCTCTGTGACAAAGTTGTTAAGCCTTTCGTCGAGGGTCAGAAACGACCTATTGCTAGGGATTTCTAATGTGGACAAAGTTCGGTTATGCATTATCTTTGTAAGAGAGAGCGAGCCTATCGGATCCTGTAGACAGAAGTCAAGCCTTTGTAAGAGAGCAAGATCATGATGGGCAGTGACAAAGTTGTTACCTCTTTGTAAGAGCAAAAGACTATGCAGGGGTTCTATCCTGGACAACAGTTGAAACTTTCTTTCTTGTAAGAGAGCAGAAGACTATGGGTTCTTTGACTATTGTTAAGCCTTCTTGTAAGAGAGCAAAAGACTATGCAGGGTTCTCTGTAGTTTAGCCTTCTTGTAAGAGAGCAAAAGACTATGCAGGGTTCTCTGTGACAAAGTTGTTAAGCCTTTCTTTGTAAGAGAGCAAAAGACTATGCAGGGGTTCTCTGTGACAAAGTTGTTAAGCCTTTCTTTGTAAGAGAGCAGAAGACTATGCAGGGGTTCTCTGTGACAAAGTTGTTAAGCCTTTCTTTGTAAGAGAGCAGAAGACTATGCAGGGGTTCTCTGTGACAAAGTTGTTAAGCCTTTCGCCCCGAGGGTCATGGTATCGAATCCTGACCGTGTCATTCTGCTGACGAGTGTATTTTTTCCAGAGACCCTTAAGATTGTTGCCGGAACAACGGAGTTCGTGTTGTGTGCATATATCTCTATAAGTGGCGTGTCATATCTGCAGGCAGAGGCGGAGCCATATTCGAAAACCTGTAGCAACGAAGTCAATCCTTCATCGTTAGAACATTCAGAACCTTTAGGTTGTTTATTATTACTTTATTACTGGATGCTTGTTGAGACAGTTAACAAAGCGGCACTGGGTCAACCCGTAGATAATCAGTCATTTTCAACAGATGACGAAGTGTGCGGACACACTGATGGCTCAAATTCTGCCCACTTCGAGTTCACCTTTGCAGGTCACCATTCCTACTGGTGCGATATTGCAATCGGAACTGTTTCTGTCACATGACTGCCTAATAATCAATAGCTTTGCTGATATTCAACATGCTATCATTGAGCGCACTAAAAACACCCCACCCTCGTGGGCGTTCATTGTTCTCACAATAGGTGCCCTGGGTTCAATCTCATTTTCTGCACTGCATGCCGAGAGCAATGATGGTTTTCTGATAGTTTGTCATCTCTTTGGGGATGACCCATTATTTCCTCTTGAATATTGTTTTGATATGGGCGTCCCTATGCATGCATGTATGGGAGGTCTAGGCATGGGCGTACCTAGCACCGACAACTTTGCAGCCTATTTCATCGATGCTGTTCTATACTTATTTCTTGTGCCTGTGATATCATCATTTTTTCTGTTGTTAAGTGGATGATATCTCGTATCTTTGGTAAATCTCATACACTCTACCCGTAGACCCCTAGGCATGTAGGATAGACACATCCGAATTTCAGCTAAAGTGTATGCAACAGAACACAAATTAGCTAAGGCTAACAAGATAGGTGTACAAATTAAAGATGTTAAAACAGAAATAAAAGTAAAGTTAAGGAACCTTTCATACCTCGTGGAATATAGGTCAATACAATGTTAGACCTGTATTTTTCATTGACCGTCGGCGCACGATGGGTGATGTGGTCAGCATCATGCCGGCCGCCTTTACTTTCCCAGAGCATGTCTGGTACCCAGTTGAGGCTGGGTCGACCTGAGAGCCATCGCGGTCGGGAAAAATTCCACGCACATTGCGGGAACTGAACCCAGACCACTAGCCTTGCGAAGCGAGTTCATTAACAACTACGCTACAACGGCTCTCACAAACAGAAATACCCCACATTAAAGTACCACATCTCGTGTTATACTGTAGCATGGTATCAGATCTGATTGGTCATAGGTATGCCGTAAGCGCTGACTCATGCCGCGAGTCTTTGATGCCACACATAAATTATAAAACCATGGTTACAAAGTGCATTAAGTTGAACCTAACACATACATATGATTGACGTTCGTAACAGTTCATGGCTAGAAATATTGCATACATCTTCTATTTCAGTTTCTATTGAGATGTTATTATTACGAAGTGTTATCAACCGGTAACTGCCACATCAGCTCTTTGTACTCGTGAGACTTTGTGAAATAAGTAGCTTTATTTTGTATATGTTTCTGGTTATTATCTTCATTTGTAAATGTCAGACATTTTGTCTAGGACTGAGATGCACCAGAACATAAATCTCACTGTAGACAGTTCTCCCCCCTGATTAGCAGATATGTTGTGAAATTCTCTGCTAATGTACTTACATTGGAAGGCAGTGCTGCTGAATCATTAGTACTGTTACGGTTTCTATCCCCGAGAGAAAGATAGATAGAGAGAGAGAGATAACAAATGTGCACTCATGTTCACTGTAATAAGAGTATAGTTTGTACTTTTGATTTCTCTCTCTCTTTGTATCTCTCTCTCTCTCTGTCTTTCTCTCTCTCCCTCTCTCTCTCTAGCCCGTGACACCCCTGGCACTTAGGGCAGCAACAAATTCACACCATACTTCTCTATTCTTGACTTTCTTCTGTATCGTGTTCCAGCTGTAATTCTTTTCTTTCAGTTCTTGTTTTACTGTTTTTCCCCAGGTCGTTTTTGGGTCTTCCACGTCTTCGTTTACTCTCTGATGTCCATCTTAGTTCAGTTTTTGTGACAGAGTTAATCTCTATGCGTACAGCATGTCCAATCCATCCCCAGCGTCTCTTTGGGATTTTCAATTTCAGGTTGGACAATTTACTAACTACTCTTTCTGGAGAGGAAGGTTTCCAGTACTTTCTTTCAAATTCCAGACAGTTGCTTGACTCAAATTGACAGCCGATGCCACAAGCTGGCATTCTAGTATTCTAGAGGGGACTTTGCAGTGATAGTCTTACAACATTTGAGCAATGTTAATACGAGTATATATATATATATTGGGTAGACACTATACCAACACATTTCACCTGATAACTGTAGTACTAGCTCTCATTGCAGAACAGAGGGTAAACACTTATGGCTATAGAGATTTGTTTGCTTCTGTGTGCGATTTTCATCATGTTTAGACGTGCATGGCACGGTTTCGTTGCCAATGTACTAAGTTCAGTGCCCGGAGCGACACTGTGAATATAATTGGAAATATTTATTTTCTGTCCACGGTAGTTGTGTTATAAAAGACATTCCGAAAATGGCAAGCAGTTAGTTAACTGGCTATCTAGCTGCTGCCGTATGCAGTAATGCTTGTGCGAGCCGCTGTTTTTGTCGTAACTGCTGCTTCCTTCGACGTGAATTACACATTAAAGTGACGGACGGTTGTAGTTGGCACTCTGGTGACTTCTTTATGCATTTAATGCAAATGCAAACTGCCGTTTTGTGTAGGGACTTCTGTTTCCTTTACGAGTTCACATGGGAAAATTATGAGCATTTTGAAAGGTGTTTGCTGGTACAGGAACGGAGTAGTCATGGGGCAACCTGTTTCCGTGAAGTTTCAATCATGACCACCTTGTTATAATTTACTGCAATATATATCCCTGAAAGAATGAACCTTCTGTAGTCCTCGACAGCCTATATCAAGATGTTCCTTGAGATTGGCACAAGCTTGGATAGTATTGTTACAAGAGCAAAAACACAAAAAAAAACCATATTATAAATATACACTGCACGCTGAATAACCGATACAATCATTAGTATGTATACTCTTCGCCACCTGCTGAGAGAGACTAGGCAGTTACATGACTGCATCAGAATGCATTGATATTTGTTCTATCTCTTGATCCTTGAAACAAAATAGCTTTCAAATAAAAAGAATAAACTTTCATGCAGTCGGACTGCTATAAAAAAAAAGTCTGTCCATTAATTCGTGAGCACGTTTGAAATTGATTCTCGAAAACTACCTGTTGGATCTCAGTGATGTTTTGCAAGCAGCCTTAGAATATCCATGACGCTATAGAAATATTTTTTTCCAAGAAAATTTGATGTAAATTTTGAAATATTTCCTCAGGTTATATTAAAATCAACCTCACCGGATTGTCACATAGAACAGATTTACGGTACACAGACGCGTTGTTCTAAAATACATTATGGTAACATAGAAATATCGTGAGTTTCACGAATTCCCGTGCACCCAACCCAGTCGACTTTGAAAGCGGAAAGCATATGACGTTATAATTGGGATACCGTTTTAAGTTATAGGCGTATCTCGCTATTTGTATGAAGCTATTGTATCATATTTGTTGGCTTATCAAAACTGACATTGATATCACATTCATAATGAGTCTGAAGTGCACATTTATAACAATGCAGAAGGTTACAGTTTTACTATACCAACACTTCCGTAGGGAATCTAAGAGAGGTCATCTATATTGCGATATTCATAACCCTGAGAAACGAACGCAACTGGCGCTTGGTCTGAATAGAGAATCCTTTTCCGATGGATTAAACAGGACACAAAGTGCACTAATGTCAAGCAAGGACGGAAAAGAACAATTGACGACTTTGACATAGATGTCATAAGACGGGAGCTCTTGAAAATGTTTGCGACAAATCAACTTGTTACTCTCAGGAAACTGAAATTAAAACTGCAATCAGATTGCAGCATAGACATTTCTAAAAGTACTCTATGGAAAATTGTAAGAGCCGCCGGCTTCACCTTCAGAAAACTATAGGCGGCAGGAATATTATTTGTGAAAAGCCACATTTAATTGCTGCCCGAAGTAAATACCTGAAGCAGATCCGTGAGCGGCGGAGGCAAGGCTATGATATTGTATATTTGGACGAATCCTGGGTCAATGCTCACCACACCAATGCTAAAGAATGGCAATCAGTAGACGGTGAACAGAAAAGAAAATACCAAGCAGCAAAGGCCAGCGTATTATACTAACACATGCAGGAAGTAGTGAAGAAGGTCTTGTCCATGACGCTGGACTTATTTTCCAATCAAAAGTACCGACGGTAGGGACTACCACACAGAAATGAATGGACATATTTTCAGGCACTGATGGAGAAAGATCTACTTCCAATTCTAAACAGACCATGATGCTTGGTAATGGATAATGCATCCTATCACAACGCAGTATCAGCGGAAGACAAAGTACCAACTGCATCAAATACAAAAGATCAAATTAGGACTTGGCTTGCTAAGGAAAATGTCAGCTTCGATGATACATATTTGAAACCTGAGTTGTTGCACCTGGTGAGATGACAAATAAGACAAAGGTGTTTCATATTGACAAAATCATTGCGGAATACGGCCACACGTCTTTGCGACTACCTCCATATCATGCTCAATCCGATAGAGCTTGTCTGGGCTAAAGTAAAAGGGCAAGTTGCCGAACAGAACAGGACGTTTAAAATGTGTGATGTTGAAGTTCTGACACGTGAGTCCTTCTCAATGATAGACATGCAGTTCTGGAAGAAGTGTGTTGAACATGTGCTCCGAGAGGAAGACGAGTACTGGCACCGAGATGGATTACAATTTGTCCAGCCAGTAACAATTATCAACCTCATGGAATCGTCAGATTCGGGATGATACAAATCATATTTTGATTACAGACTGAGAAATAGCAACGTATACATTTCCATATCCAAATGCGTCTACCATCATACAATTTGTGGTGAAGTTAAGACACCCTGGGGTCTAATGGTGACCGAAGGAGAGGACTAACTGTTGCATATTGTATCCAAGTTCACGATTGCACATAAAGGGCAACACACTTAATTACTTGACCTATCAAGTTAATATGGAGATACACCATGAATAGAATTGACATGGACAAATTTAGGATTACTGTAAAATCTAAAATTTGAGCCCCGTAATTGCAATTGTCATAAAGATCAAAGGAATTCGCCGATGTGCAAAATCCGTAGCATCTATGGACTACTGGTTAGCTTTATTTTAGCGTCATGGATATTCTAAGGCTGCATGCAAAAATCACTGAGATCCAACAGGTAGTTTTCGAGAAAATCAATTTCAAACGTGCTCACGAATTAGTGGACAGACTATACCATCGCTCCACGTATAAAGAGTAGCTAGAAAGAGGATTCGTGTAACTTAACCGTACTAGGAAATGACAACATCGACCTGTGCACGAATCAAACGGAACTAAAAACCAAAAAACAACTTCTATATTCGAACAGTAAGCAAAGTTTGTTCGGTGCTAGGGCGTAATAGTTATGGACAGTTTTTTTCATATCTTATAATTAATTTTTCCCTTCTTATGTAATACTGTATTTACCAGTCTTTGCCCTATCGCCTATTTCCTCAGTATTACCGCAGCCACCCTAACGATTTTCTCCAGATCTGATCTGATCCAGTCTGACCACCTCAGATTTGTTGATTTTCGTACATCGCATTATGGACAGTGATAGACTAAGCTAAAACGCCCGTCTGCTCATGCTTTGACCGTGTTGTTTGAAGATGGAATTACAAATTTGTACCTGAATGAACGATACTTGAAAGTATCGAGACTCAAAACCGTATTCTCTAGAATGAAATAGTGATGTCCTAATCACTTGACCCATGAAAGGTAAATACAAGTACACATGGAGTCATAAAATACGCAGCAATTATCCACAATACTCCGTCGTAAAGTTAGACATTTTTTATTTCTGCAAAGGAAAAGTAGGTCTACACAAATTGAAAGCCGCTCAAACTTAACTGTGCACATGCCAAAATGGCCCCAAGACTCCATAACACATTCTGCTCATGTTCTCCCTCCTCAATTACCTCAAGTCTCAAACAGGGCCCAATGAGACTAATATGAAGAGAAAAGTGTGTGGCACCCGCAAAAACGTCCCTCTGACATGGGTTCATGGCCACAACTCGTCTAACTGTTTAGACCTCTGAACATAGAAAATTTATCGTCTAAGAAAAAGAAAAATCACTTAACCACAAACTTCTCTCTTATTTAATCATCAATTAATACAAACAAATTTCATTTTATAAATTATTTGTTCAATTTTTCAGGCAGCTCAGTCTGGTCATCGAACGTTACTTTACGGACACGCTATTCTTCTCAGACATTATCATGGCAGTATGGTAAGTAACCAATTGTATCACTAACTCTATCCATACCATTAACTACTACAGAGGCAACTAATGTGTATACATTTTTGGAGAGTGCATTTATGGAAGAGGACATATAAGAAAATAGAAAGAGAGGACCAAAGAGAAAATGGGTTTAAAATTGCAAATGGAATCATATACGAGGCATCTTGAATATGATATAGAGGTTAATTAATTAATTAATAATTCCTCTCGTACCGTTATACGTTACATAGGACCTGCAAGTAATTTCTCCATACCGCTCTATCCTGGGCAACTCGCTCAATCTCCTCCATGGAACTGAGACCGATATTTCCTGCCTCTCTCAGCAAAGTTCGTTTCAGGGTCTCCTTAGGTCGACCTCTCATAGAGGTGCTTGGCTGAAAATGTCAATGAATTGAGACTCCTAAATGAACTTGCTACTGAATTAACGAAGGAATTATCTGTATGGTAAGCAGGACTGTTTATTATATTTTAATGTACTTGTTGAAGGTCTGTCAGTACAAGATATCTGTCAGTGCATTTTTTTATATTGGTCTTTCTTTGGTGTTGTTATTATTGATTACGAATGGATGGAAACATATTTCTTTGAAAACAAGACAAACGGAGAAATTGTTTCAGAAAATGTGATTAATTATTGATTTCAGCAATCAAGTATTTCAATGAAGATGTTCAGTTTGGAATCTAATGATCTTCTATTGATTTGTTGAAAATGATGCTAGTTTTATAGTTTTATATTGTCATTAATTTTTCTTCATTCAATGACTGAAAATTATATGTTATTATTTCCCTAAAAGCAGTTTCCACAATTATTCGGAGAATTTTAAATGAACAATTTTCATAGAAATAGAGTTTGAAAATTTAGATGAGAATATTCAGTTTTTTGCTGATTTCTGTGTTAGAGAAATTGATTTGCTGCATTGGCTTTTATTTTGTGGAATAATTGCGTATATGATTTATTGATTTGTCAGCGCGTCAGTTCAGAATTGTTATTATAATAAAATTAGCAATAAAGGCAGGTTTGTTTTTGTGCTAATTTAATAATATATTGATAATGAAAGATACAACCTGGATTTTTAATAACGATAAGTATTGACTATTATAAGTTGTTTGTTTTGTGATCCCAGAGAGAGTACCATTCATTTGTTTCTATGTCAGACTTCTTGTAAATATTCTTCGCCGTGAACATTACTTCTTTTTCCTGGCTACAAACCTGGATTTGGTTGTATCCCAGATTTATTGCTAGAAAAAAATCATCATTGGACTTTGGTGAATACACAACCGTGCTCAGATCTCTTGTCTTACACGGGATGATCTCAGCGACGTCAGTCTATAAACTCGTAGTAGCTGCGAAGGTCCTCAATGTAATTTTGAGAATGTAAAAACTTTTATCATTTTTGCTATTAAATTGGAACCCATTTTTTTTGGCATGGCAGTGGCTTATAAGTCTACAAGGAAAGAGGTGTTCCAGGGCTTTATTTTTTTTTTTTTTCCGATCCAGAAGCACTTGAGCTGAAAGCTCTTCGGCTCGGTGTCATGGACATCGTAACCCTTCGGCTCGGTGCCACGAACACCGTAAATCTAGGGAACCTGTAGCTTTTCTGCCAGTCCGCGGAGTTGAACCCTCACTTACAGAAGACTAGTCACCCGTAGTCCAACGCGCTACGAACACGCTGGGCACGCGGGCATGGGGCTTTATTTAAAATCATATAGGTCTACTTGACTCGATTGTATAAATAGTACAATAATAGCCGTCCATCGCAAGCGATGATGACAACAATCTCAGACGTGTGCTGTTGCCAATACTACAAGATGGACACCCTTCTACTCTAGAGGCATTACTGCAACTCGTTTTCAACACCAAAGATATGTTGAAAATGTAAGGATTTATTTCTTCCTAGTATACAGACTAAAGTCTCTAGAAGGCTTCAGTACATGAAAGATCATGTTGATCCTTTCTTCGTTAATTAGACAAATATGTTACAAAGATCCCCGAGGGGGAATTGAAGCAGTGAGTTGTCTCTGCGCATCTTGACTTTATTTAGAACTATGGCCATCGATAACAAAAGGACGACGATCTCAGGTAAAATAAAATTTATGGAAATCAGACTACATCCATCGCGGTACCTTTGCATTCCAATATGTTTAGATAAAGATGAATTCCATTTTAAAAAACAACACATCAGAGAACAAGGTTATATTATGTCCCAAATTAAGTTAAACGCTAAGAGATATCAGTAATATTAACACTTTTCATTAATAAATAATCATGGACTCATATTACTGACCTCCCCATGAGGCCATTACCTTGTAGTGGTTGGGAGGCTTGCGTGCTCCAATGATACAGTGAGCTAGGACGGCGGGAACTTATGTTCCTGAAAGGTTTTTTTTTTTTTTTAAAGGAACCCTTTCATACCTTTTGGTATATAGGGCAATACAGTGTTAGGTCTGTATTATTTATTGACCGTCGGCACACGATGGTGATGTGGTCAGCATCACACCGGCCGCCTTTACTTTTCCAGAGCATGTCTGGTACCCAGTTGAGGCTGGGTCGACCTGAAGCCGTCGCGGTCGGGAAAAATTCCACGCACACTGCGGGAGTTGAACCCGGACCACTAGCCTTGAGAAGCGAGTTCACTAACAACTACGCTACCGCGGCTCTCTCGAAAGGGTTACCCAAGCCGGAAAGGTCACTGAAGAGGGGACAGACGAAACATGGTCTCCTGGTCCTTCAGGTTGGGGGTTGGGCTTGGGACTAACGATCCCATCCTTTAAAAAAAAATTAAAGGAAACAACAACAAACATACAACCTATTCACGGGCATGAAGGGCTACCAGTCATTGACTCACATGACTGGAAGTGGTGAAAGCCGAAAGGAAGCTACTTTCATGAGGACGGAAGTCCTGAATGCAAAAACCAAGAGGAAGTGTTATTAGCAATGAAGGAGGCGCTGGATCTGATATTAAAAACAGACTGAATAAGGCACGAAGTGCATTCATGACCCTTCAGACCGCCTGAAAATCTGCCCAATACAGCATCAGAACCAAGACTAGTATCTATAACAGCTGTGTGCTGTCAACATTGCTGTACGGATTGGAATGCTGGAGAATGACAGAACAGGATATGTCCAGACTCTCCACCTTTCATACAACTTGTCTGCGAAAAATCTTACGCGTGTACTGGTCGACTACTATCTCGAACCAAGAATTGCTTGCACGATGCCAACAAGAGAATATGGGCACTATCATCCGAAGACGACGTTGGAGATGGATTGTACATGTGATGCGCATGGAGACTGGCTCCGACACGAAAACTACACTGAGATGGACTCTAGAGGGTAGGCGAAAGCGTGGAAGACCCAAGACGACCTGGAGGAGAACGATAGAGCAAGAACTGAAGGAAATGAATCATAGCTGGAACACAATACAGAGGAAGGCCATGAACAGGGAAGAATGGTGCGCGTTTGTTGCTGCCCTAAACGCCAAGGGCGTAACAGGCTAAAGAGAGATATTACTGAGTAAAATTGCAATAAAGCTTACCGTGTTCTATCAAACATCTGTAAAAGTAAATTCTCATCAAATAGGAATATCTGATTTCTCGACTGAGCTAGTAGGCATTATTTAGTGTTGGCCAAGGTTAAAACAAATGTATATTACCTGCAGTCTATATGTATTGTATTTTTTTTTTTTAATTCCATTGTTGTATCAATCTTAACAAATGCCAGCAAAAGTTAAAAATGACTAATGATTTGGAAAATAAGTTGAATTCATTTGAAAACAGATGTCTGCGAAAAACAAGGAACTCAAAAATTGAACAAATTCAGAAGTGATGAAATGAGATAAATGTCTGATCAACCACTAGTAACAACTTATAAGAAAGAGAAGATGACAATATTTTGTGCATTCTCTGAGAAGAAATGATCAAAGAATCGCCAAGCAGGTATTGAAGTGGAAGGAAGGACCAAGTTAAACGAGTCATTCATGATGGTGTGCTCAAATCTATCAAATGTTCTTTAGATCAATCCTATACAAAGGTGTTAAGTCTCGGATGTAATGGTTTGGTCAGTTCTACATAATATGGGTGTGAAGCATGGACATTTAACAAGGCAATGGAAAAACATATGTGCTTTTGAATATAAGTGTTACAGAAGAGTTCTCCGAATATCATGAACAGAGAAGAGGCACATAGATCTATCCAGAAAACTGGATGCTCCTACCAAAAAAAAGAATGAGAAAACGTAAATATTTGGACATGTAAAAAGACACGAAGGGTTGGAGAAGACCATTATGGGATGATGCATCCATGCAAATAAGAGAAGAGGAAGACTACGGGGGAGAAGATGGATTCATGATGTAAATTATGATTTGAGCATGACGAGTGCATAGGTGGGACATCTGGCTTATGAGAGAAAGAAATTCTGAAGGACTGTTAGTGTGGGAAAGCTCTGCTCATGACATGCTATTTGATGATGATGATGATGATGATGATGAGTAGAGTGGAGAATTATTGATTTTTGGAAAGTATGAAAACCAAATTTTAACTAGGTAATAAGATAAAGAACTCATATAATGGTGTAGAATTCTCGTTGGTTGGTATTTATAATCTCTGTTAGGAAAGAAATATCAAGTACTAAGGGTGTAGAATTCTCGTTGGTCAGTATTTATAATCTCTGTTAGGAAAGAAATATCAAATACTAAGGGTGTAGAATTCTCGTTGGTTAGTATTTATAATCTCTGTTAGGAAAGAAATATCAAGTACTAAGGGTGTAGAATTCTCGTTGGTCGGTATTTATAATCTCTGTTAGGAAAGAAATATCAAGTACTAAGGGTGTAGAATTCTCGTTGGTCGGTATTTATAATCTCTGTTGGGAAAGAAATATCAAGTACTAAGGATGTAGAATTCTCGTTGGTCGTTATTTATAATCTCTGTTAGGAAAGAAATATCAAGTACTAAGGTGTAGAATTCTGGTTGGTATTTATAATCTCTGTTAGGAAAGAAATATCAAGTACTAAGGGTGTAGAATTCTCGTTGGTCGGTATTTATAATCTCTGTTAGGAAAGAAATATCAAGTACTAAGGGTGTAGAATTCTCGTTGGTTAGTATTTATAATCTCTTTTAGGAAAGAAATATCAAGTACTAAGGGTGTAGAATTCTCGTTGGTCGGTATTTATAATCTCTGTTAGGAAAGAAATATCAAGTACTAAGGGTGTAGAATTCTCGTTGGTTAGTATTTATAATCTCTTTTAGGAAAGAAATATCAAGTACTAAGGGTGTAGAATTCTCGTTGGTCGGTATTTATAATCTCTGTTAGGAAAGAAATATCAAGTACTAAGGATGTAGAATTCTCGTTGGTCGGTATTTATAATCTCTGTTAGGAAAGAAATATCAAGTACTAAGGGTGTAGAATTCTCGTTGGTTGGTATTTATAATCTCTGTTAGGAAAGAAATATCAAGTACTAAGGGTGTAGAATTCTCGTTGGTTAGTATTTATAATCTCTGTTAGGAAAGAAATATCAAGTACTAAGGGTGTAGAATTCTCGTTGGTTGGTATTTATAATCTCTGTTAGGAAAGAAATATCAAGTACTAAGGATGTAGAATTCTCGTTGGTCGTTATTTATAATCTCTGTTAGGAAAGAAATATCAAGTATTAAGGGTGTAGAATTCTCGTTGGTCGGTATTTATAATCTCTGTTAGGAAAGAAATATCAAGTACTAAGGGTGTAGAATTCTCGTTGGTCAGTATTTATAATCTCTGTTAGGAAAGAAATATCAAGTACTAAGGGTGTAGAATTCTCGTTGGTCGGTATTTATAATCTCTGTTAGGAAAGAAATATCAAGTACTAAGGGTGTAGAATTCTCGTTGGTTAGTATTTATAATCTCTGTTAGGAAAGAAATATCAAGTACTAAGGGTGTAGAATTCTCGTTGGTTGGTATTTATAATCTCTGTTAGGAAAGAAATATCAAGTACTAAGGGTGTAGAATTCTCGTTGGTTGGTATTTATAATCTCTGTTAGGAAAGAAATATCAAGTACTAAGGGTGTAGAATTCTCGTTGGTCGGTATTTATAATCTCTGTTAGGAAAGAAATATCAAGTACTAAGGGTGTAGAATTCTCGTTGGTTAGTATTTATAATCTCTGTTAGGAAAGAAATATCAAGTACTAAGGGTGTAGAATTCTCGTTGGTTGGTATTTATAATCTCTGTTAGGAAAGAAATATCAAGTACTAAGGGTGTAGAATTCTCGTTGGTTAGTATTTATAATCTCTGTTAGGAAAGAAATATCAAGTACTAAGGGTGTAGAATTCTCGTTGGTCGTATTATAATCTCTGTTAGGAAAGAAATATCAAGTACTAAGGGTGTAGAATTCTCGTTGGTTAGTATTTATAATCTCTGTTAGGAAAGAAATATCAAGTACTAAGGATGTAGAATTCTCGTTGGTCGGTATTTATAATCTCTGTTAGGAAAGAAATATCAAGTACTAAGGGTGTAGAATTCTCGTTGGTTCGGTATTTATAATCTCTGTTAGGAAAGAAATATCAAGTACTAAGGGTGTAGAATTCTCGTTGGTTAGTATTTATAATCTCTGTTAGGAAAGAAATATCAAGTACTAAGGGTGTAGAATTCTCGTTGGTCGGTATTTATAATCTCTGTTAGGAAAGAAATATCAAGTACTAAGGGTGTAGAATTCTCGTTGGTTGGTATTTATAATCTCTGTTAGGAAAGAAATATCAAGTACTAAGGGTGTAGAATTCTCGTTGGTTGGTATTTATAATCTCTGTTAGGAAAGAAATATCAAGTACTAAGGGTGTAGAATTCTCGTTGGTTAGTATTTATAATCTCTGTTAGGAAAGAAATATCAAGTACTAAGGGTGTAGAATTCTCGTTGGTTAGTATTTATAATCTCTGTTAGGAAAGAAATATCATGTACTAAGGATGTAGAATTCTCGTTGGTCGGTATTTATAATCTCTGTTAGGAAAGAAATATCAAGTACTAAGGGTGTAGAATTCTCGTTGGTTGGTATTTATAATCTCTGTTAGGAAAGAAATATCAAGTACTAAGGGTGTAGAATTCTCGTTGGTTAGTATTTATAATCTCTGTTAGGAAAGAAATATCAAGTACTAAGGATGTAGAATTCTCGTTGGTCGGTATTTATAATCTCTGTTAGGAAAGAAATATCAAGTACTAAGGGTGTAGAATTCTCGTTGGTTAGTATTTATAATCTCTGTTAGGAAAGAAATATCAAGTACTAAGGGTGTAGAATTCTCGTTGGTCGGTATTTATAATCTCTGTTAGGAAAGAAATATCAAGTACTAAGGGTGTAGAATTCTCGTTGGTCGGTATTTATAATCTCTGTTAGGAAAGAAATATCAAGTACTAAGGGTGTAGAATTCTCGTTGGTTGGTATTTATAATCTCTGTTAGGAAAGAAATATCAAGTACTAAGGATAATTTGAATTCTCCATCAGTGATTATACACTTCGCCTGTTGCTTTATGGCTGACATAGACGACCTCTGACCCGTGGACCAAATCCTTCCCGCGATGTGTTTCTATTCGGCGCGTCGAATGTACTCAAAGGTCAACAAATTCTGGCTGGAACGTGACGGTATATCTCTCTCTCTATCGTCGGACAATGAGCATGCGTATCGATGGTATGGCAAATGACATAAAACTAGCATTGAAGAATCCATATAAGTGGTTTTGTGCCTTTCAACTGCTCTCGACAACACTACATACAAAACGAATACAGTTCATCTAGTGATGTCCAAACGGGAGGGGATTGGGATCTCAATTAAGCAGCTGATAGCAGATAACGCAAGTTTGGTTGTTTGTTTTGTAGGGGATTAAAACCTCATTAAGCCGCGGCACTACTTTTCAACCTAAGGACGAACCTTGTTTTGGTTATATCAGAGCGTGTGGGTCAACAAACGTGAAAAATATACCTTAGTATAACGTTTATTTTATTGATTATAACGCAAGTGATAAAGATGTCGTTTTATATACTGATAGGTCTGCGCAGCGTAGCGAGATGTCATGCTGGGGTTTCCTAGCAAACGCGTGTTAGGGTCGATGCAGGGCGGAATTGAGCAAACATGATAATTATTTCCAGTATAAGAATGGAGGTTGAGGCCATTACTACTGGTATCCAATGGCATTCTGGTACTCCGATTATCGGAGCCACTATTATTTGCGAATCTTTTTCGATCCATCGTAAGGTCCAAAACAGTAGACTGATGCTTCGTAAGGTAAAAAACAGTAGGCTGGTGTTTGGTAAGGTCCAAAATAGTAGGCTGAAGCTTGGTAAGGTAAAAATAGTAGGTTGAAGCTTCGTAAGGTCCAAAACAGTAGTCTGAAGCTTCGTAAGGTATACAACAATAGGCTGAAGCTTCGTAAGGTATACAACAATAGGCTGAAGCTTCGTAAGGTCCAAAACGGTAATCTGAAGTTTTGTAAGGTCCAAAACAGTAGGTTTAAGCTTCGTAAGGTCCAAAACAGTTGGCTGACGATTGGTAAGGTCCAAAATAGTAGATTGAAGCTTGGTAAGGTATAAAACAATAGGCTGACGCTTCATAAGGTCCAAAACGGTAGTCTGAAGTTTTGTAAGGTTCAAAACAGTAGGTTTAAGCTTCGTAAGGTCCAAAATAGTAGGCTGACGCTTGGTAAGGTCCAAAATAGTAGGCTGAAGTTTCGTAAGGTATAAAACAGTAGTCTGAAGTTTCGTAAGATATAAAACAGTAGGCTGAAGTTTCGTAAGGTCCAAAACAGTAGGCTAAAGCTTCGTAAGATATGAAACAGTAGGCTGAAGTTTCGTAAGGTATAAAACAGTAGGCTGAAGTTTCGTAAGATATGAAACAGTAGGCTGAAGTTTCGTAAGGTCCAAAACAGTAGGCTGAAGCTTCGTAAGATATGAAACAGTAGGCTGAAGTTTCGTAAGGTCCAAAACAGTAGGTTGAAGCTTCGTAAGGTTCAAAACGGTAAGCTAAAGCTTCGTAAGGTCCAAAACCGTAGACTGATGTATGAGTGGATGTTGTCTATCGCGGCTTCTAACTTCCAGAGCCTTACGTGGATCTACTGACCTATACATGCGAATGTTTGCAGCAATGAGACAGCGGACAGACTAGAACATCGATCGTCCAGGAATTGAAGATAGAAAAAAGACGCTGAAGCTGGATAGGACACACTTTGAGGAAATCAGAGAAGACTATAACAAGAAGGGTCCTTTCATGAAACCCACAGGGACAGTGAAATAAAGGGTGGCATAGAAATACATGGAGACGAGATTTGGAGGCAGAAATATAAAGTAAAGCTGGAGGAAGTTACAGAAGATAGCTAGAGATAAGAAGACTTGTCGTGAAATATTTGAGGACCTAGATCCCAATCGAAGTTAAAAAGGCAGGAGAGAGAGAAAGAGAGAGAGAGAGAGAGAGAGAGCTTACTTCGGTTTCTCTGCGACATCCTCTTGAATGAGGACACTACAATTAATGTTGAATCTATTCAATAATTTTAAGAGTTTAAAATTGCACATTGTATAATCAGAACTTGAAGCACGAGGAGCAGAATAAGGAGTGTGTTAACCAAAGGTCCACGTCAACTATCATTATGCATAGCCTTGGACTTCTATAGTGGGAGATTTATAAGTCTGCCGGTGTTCAGTAAAAAAAATAACCAATGCGTCTGGGGAAGAGGGGGAGGAGTTGATGTTCATTTTAAATACACCGAAGAAACACTATCACCCCAAGCCAAGAAGATAAACATCAACAGGAGAAGACATTTTTTAAGATGCAGAAAGTCTTTTTGACAAATTTGACTGGAACCATCACTGATAGGCACATGCAGTAGTTATTTTAAAAATAGATATAGTTTTAAAGATGAAATTTGAGTTGAATGAAAAGGAAAGGGGCACAGAGAATGTTTTTATTTGTCATTTTATTATACATCAACAAAAATCTCCGTGCTAAATCATGTTACTTCAACAGCATAATGGCAACCATACTGTGAAATATTTAGAATTTACATTGGTTTTTTTCCGTTTAAATACTATCATAACATGATCATCATTTCCTTGACGTGGTAATATCTTAGTGTTATGTGTAATTATGCTTTCATATCAGCACAAAATCATATGTTATCATGAAATGTGGGTGGACGTGCGATATTTATTACTACAACCGGAGACCAGCAGCGTAATTTTGCAACCGTCCATTGCACATCAGATCTATAAAAGTGTCCATTCTTGCGTTATGTTAAAGATAAGGAGGGTTGCGTTATTCCTTATAATAAACGGTAACAGTCGTTGCAGAAGCACTCTAGATCAAATTGTCTTTTGGGAAAATAACTACCTCTGTCAGTGAGATTTAGAAGTATTGATAGAGTGAGAATCTTTCATGCGATGTCTTACACATTAACTCGCACGAAACGACAAATTATCTGGACAACTTTGCTGGCAGTAACAATGTCCCGACAAGCCACCTCACAACTAAGACATTAAGTGGAAACTAAATTATTCACAAGATTTATTTGAAACTTTTCTTTCTAATTCTGGGTTGCTTTTCGGCATCAGAATAAGAAGAGATTTATCTAACGTATAGTGTGTGTTCTAAGAGTTAATTAAGATAAACGAGAGACGAACCAGAATATAAAAGCATGCACCAGTTAGTAGTTTTATGAGTACTATCATTATAGCACTCTAGACACGTCCATAGGTGATTCGATATCCCCTCAGCAAATCTAGCAGCGCCCAGCACAATTTTGATTAATCAACTTTTTGCATATTTTGTATGTCGTTCTTTTAATGCTGTACCAATATCGAACACATCTCTCTCAATCTGGTCAGCGACTGGGATTCACAACCCTGAAACTCTTCTGTTCGGAAAGACTCTCCCAATGCTTTAAGAATGTAATTTCGGTTCACTGCAGCTCCCTCTGATATCGTAGCCATACCTTCCAATCTATCGGCTCGTTCATTACCACCGACTCCTGCGTGCCAGGAACAAATAAACTGGTTGTGCCGAGTTACAGTTCTGTAGTCTCCTAACTGGCACACAGAACTCAAGGAACGGTCGGAATGCGATTTTATGAGTTCTGTGTGCCAGTTAGGAGTCTACAGAACTGTAACTCGTTTACCATTTTACCAGTGTAACCAGTTTATCTAGCGGTTGGTATAGAGCAAAAGAAGAAGAATAAAGACAAACTCGAACACTTGCACACAACTTAAGACAGGAAAACAACAACATATCTCCTACCTCCATATGCTCAAGAAAGCAAATGCAATGTCTCAAACAATAAGGTCTAAGATAATACTCAGATAATTATATGTGAAACAGTTGTTGGCGTGAGCATCAGTCACATGGATCATGTGGAGGGAAAGGGACGGCAATTTGGAGCGGCGCCCTCTAACGTCCTTCAAAGATTGTGTCCCATCTTTTTTTGCAAATAGAAGTAGATTCCCGCGAGCGATCTACCGTAGATGAGCATTTAGACCAGAGGAAGTGAACAGTGATAACATTGAAAATTAAAAAAAGTAACTAATTGTGACATCACTACTTCTTTCACTGTCAAAAACGCACTTATGGAGAGGGAATCTCGTGGCGATCGATGCAGACGTCCAAGTCATCATTAATGAAAACTGTAATGACGGTGACGTTGTGTTTTACACGGATGCATCGATAGTTCGCCACCGAAAGTCCACATTGACCTTCACTGCAAGCTCATACGACAGAAAGATCATGGAAGCCAGTGGTGCATTTAGTATGACAACAAGTAGCATGATAATAGAAGTACTGGTGGTGAATAAAATACACTACTCTGGCTTGATTGAATATAATTAAAAAATTACAATCATGTGCGCATTCTAAGTGATTCATTGAGCGTGATCCGGAAGGTGTAGGCTGGTTTGGTGCCCTGATAATTTACTGAATCCCTACAAGTATCAAAAATTCGCAGAATTACTTTCTTCTTCATTCCGGGACACATGAGTGTCGATGGCAAGGAGAGAGAAGGACTGGCTGTCACCATATTGAGGACTTTGATCTACACCAATCAACGTCAACTGCTAGATTACAAGAGCTTGGATTGAAGTGTACAGAAAAGAACAGCACAACAGGTATATGTGTAGACTCATCAAGCAATATCGAGCTGGTACGGTTAGTCGCCGGACGCTGTTGGAGATATTGCGAAGGAGATCGGAGCACCTATGGACATGTTCGAGTGCAATGAAAATATGCCAAACTAAATCTGAAAGACAGTTATAGTAACTAGGTAGACAATCCTGTTAGCAGAATTTCTTTGACCACAGGGGCAAAATAATAATTCATCTCGTACCGTTATACGTTACATAGGGCCTGCAACAATTTCTCCATACCGCTCTATCCTGGGTAACTCGCCCAATCTCCTCCATGGAACTGAGACCGATATTTCTTGCCTCTCTCAGCAAAGTTCGTTTCAGGGTCTCCCTAGGGTTTCCACAGGGGCAAAGCATAGATGAAATTAAACGATACGGATTTCCGAAAACGGAATATACACCACCCGGCATAAGACTCGATAGATGGTAATGTTTACTTATATGAGTGAAAATAGCTGAAGACCACGTCATCATTATCTACATACACTCTTGCATCACGACCTTCTCTATAAGAATTTACGATGGCCGCGCTTGCATCTGGTTACCCAGTACCAGGCATAACCATTACCTACTTTTGATATTGAGGACATTACAAGAAACAATATACGAATTTTTTGCGATAATGTAAAGCTCTTACTGTTATTAACGTAACATATTTCGGACTATTGAACATTAGGAATTAACAATTTTATTAAAAGAATACAATAATATCTACTGACAGTACATTGATTAATAAAAAATAATAGTACAGTTGATTACTATAATTGTAGTACAAAATCTGGTTTTCATAATTGATGCATATCAAACTAAGACCGGAAGAGCTACTGAAACAATGTAGTTATCAAATAATGTATCAAATGTTAACTACGGAGTCACGAATGTGCTTTTTCGAGGTCTACAATTTTTACAAATTTCTGTTAATTTTAGCTTCAAATCATGCTTTGATTTACGTTTCGATGTTAGTTTTGTTTACCAATAAATCTAAATATATAAGGTTAAAAGTTTACAAATTTATTTTCGGGAATTAGGGGCGGAAAAAGTTCCAGGAAGGATTGAATCAGCGCCGGGATGTCGGGGACGTACATTGCTTTAAATTAATGTAATGTATTGTTGGTTCTCTAATTATGATGCTATTTCTTCTGTCATGATAACTTCGTTTTGGAAAGCCAGTTTGCAACTGTCCATAACACTTCAAGTAACAACGTATGCAACAGAACGACGTTCCTTCATTACGTTACAGACGACTATTAGAACAATTACAATGCTTCTTGTCAGTTTTAGTAACAAGTGAATCAATCAATCAAGTGCCATGCCTGCCGGCGTAGGCGATCATGTCTCTCCACAACTCTCTTGCTTGGTGCATGTAATCAGTTCTGACGTCGATATTTTGTCGAACCATGATGTCAGGCCATCCAACATCTTCTCCTCTGTCTTCCACGATCTCTCCTTCCCTGAATTTTATCTGTAGTCACCAAATGTTCTAAACCTTCTCTTCGCATTATATTCCCGAAGAACCTTGATTGTCGGATTCTTATTCTTTTGGTTTCTTTGTGTGCAGACCTGATTTAAAACCTCCAGGTTTGTTTTCTTTGCTGTCCATGGAATTCTCAACATTCTTCTGTAAAACCACATCTCTGTGGCTTCCAATGATCGTATTGATTGTTCAGTGTCTATGATTCGCTGCCATACATAAGTATTGAACAAGTGAATGCGTTTTAAAAAACCCAAAAGGAAGCACCGGAGCCAATAAATTTGGTAAATAAATAGACAGCAAACAAGTATTAAGGATCTCCGAAAAAAATCCAATTTACCAAACAGGATTGGAGCCACAACACTTTATTTCCTACTACACCCATTGCTCAGCTCTGCAGACTAGCGTTTTTCAGGTCACACCTAACTAGTACTAGTGGTCTTCTTTGCGTTCGTTCTTTACGACCAATTTTAATCACTCTATGTGATATGTTTGATCTTTGTCAAGAACGTGTATACGTTGCACATTAGTTTGGTAGGCCCCTAAACGCATAGACTCCACACGTTTAGGACATGTGCATTTCAGCCAAACTAGTGGTTCGAATTATGTGCTTCTGTGTTTGGTAGATTGTCCTTTTTCCGGAGACGCTTTATACTTGTTCAATGTCTATTTATTTACCATTTCCAGTATTAGTGAAATTATCAAGACTGCATGTTGAGTGTTAATTGTTTGAAAATAGTTACTGACAAAAAAACATTTTCACAAAATAAAAACAAAATGATGAGGTAATTGAAGATATACACCTCTAGAAACATTGAAGCATGGTCACAACCTACAAAATCATTGAGTTATGAGACAGATGACAACAGAAAGAAAGAGAGAATGCTTTGGACAACCTAACTTCATGCAAAATAAAGTGATAGAATCCCAACTATTAGTACTCAGTCCAGAGGTTTGTGTTGACCCAAAATATTATAAGCCAGTCTGCTTGGCACATGTTGATAAGCACACTAACCATCTCACCCCCATCATCTCATCCCCATCATATTTCAACGATAATAAAAAAAGAGCATCCCAAAACCCCTCTTGGACAAAATACAGACTCTAATTGTTAGTTATGGGTTGTCTCAGTCTGGAGGGGTTTGGTCTGCAGGTTGACACTTCAATAGTTTATTGTCATGCTACTCTGATCAAAGCTAACCAAAATATGCATAATTTGTTTACACATTTATTTGCTGTCTGTTACAGTATCTGTCATGTCTGTCCACAAGCTCATCCAATGACAAGTTAGCTTTTGATGTGGGTTTACAAGAGACAGCACAAGGTATGTATTCAATCTTATCTTGTGATCTTTCACAGTGCTCATCTTATTTATGTTATCACCTATAACTGAGTGTTGCCTGTTTCTAGTTTTCTTTGGTATATATATATGGAACTGCAGTAAAACTATTTGATTGGCAAACACGTAATCACAAAGTACTGTAGTTTTACAAATTACAAAAACAATGACAAAATACAGCAACGTTTCGACCAACTGTTTCTTTTCCTTTCTATTTCTAGTTTTTATGTGTGTTTTTGTGTTACATTTATTTCGTTATTCGTTTTATTCCAGATTTTCCTTAGATACGTTTGTATTTGGTCGTCCATCTGTGTTTCATTTTAATTTGTCACTCCTGTTTGTTCGTTTGCTTGATAAAGGCCTTGTTGGTCGAAACGTTGCTGTATTTTGTCATTGTTTTTGTAATTTGTAAAACTACAGTACTTTGTGATTACGTGTTTAGTTTTCTTTGTGGTCTCTAAATTACATTATCCAACATTTCAGTAACATTTCATATTTTTCTAAGACAATGGCTGCATATTTATCACTATAGAATGGAACTGATAGAAAAACTGTTATCAGAATACAGTGTGCATATTCCCAGTGGCAATGTATGGTCATGAAGTATGGACATTTAACAAAGCAATGGACAAACATATATGCGCTTTTAAGTATAAGTGTTATAGAGGAGTCCTCAGTAGGCCTATATAATGGACAGAAAAGAGACCAAATAGATTTATCCAGAAAGAACTCAAAGAAAATTGATTAATGCTACAAATACGAATGAGCAAATGGAAGTATTTTTGACATATAAAAAGACAAATAGGGTTGGAGATCATTATGTAAGGAGCCATCCATGCAAAGAAGAGAAGAGGAAGACATGGAGAAGATGAATTCAGAATGTAGCTGATGATTTGAGTATGACAGAGATGAGACATCTGGCCTATAAGAGAGAAAAATTCAGAACTGTTAGGGTGGCAAAGTTCTACTCATGACAAGCTGTTTGATGATTATTACACCAGCAAGTGTAGGAATAAATTGTACAAATCAAACAATATATTATCAGCAGTAAAAACATGGCATGCAAACATAAATATAAATATATATAATTTTTTTCGGAGTAATCATAAAATATTGATTTCAGACATAATAACAAAGAGATCATTCCCAGACATAATAACAAAGAGATTATCCAGATTGGGATGTTATTTATTAGTTTGCTTAATAGACATCTTCGAGATTGAAACATCATTTGATAATTCACTTAATATGATTCAGACAGAGGCGTCATTTTTTTAGTTTACTTGACATAGATCATCTACATAGAGGGATAATTTGTGAATATCAAATCATTAGAAATTAGGTGCCATTTGTTAGCTTATTTGACTTAGATTATGCTGCTTCAGGGGTAATTTGTTAGTTTTAACAGATCATAACTGGTTATTTGTTGCTGAACCGATGTCTTAGTTAACCTTGCAGACCCATAGATGCTTAGTCTCCTCTAAAAATATTGAAGGTGTGCGTACTGGTAATTACTGTCACTGGTTAAACATACTCCTCCCTCTGCCACTCAGGCATCCAGCTCTGCTTGTACAGAATGTAGTTCCAAACTTTTAAAATTGCTAGATAGATTAAACATTAATTTTAGTGTCCTTATCCAGCAGGATATATCCTTATCCAGCCTTGAAACTGAAGAGCATCTCCTATAAAATTTTAACTCCCTTGCAATTAATGCTTTAGATGCAAACCCGTCCTCTCTTTTGTTGCTGCAAATACCTGCATGTCCAGAACAGCAGATTTGCATAATGCTCTAGAGGTTGGAAACCTCCATAGATGACATCCACTAATACCACAACATGTCATTTTGAACCTTCAGAAGGATCGACTGAGAGTTGGACGCAATATTGGCCCCAATAAAGGAAGTAGCAGAGAGAGAAACTGGAGGTCAGCAGTAACAGCCTCAACCTCCATTCGCATACTGGCATTAGTTGTCCTGTCTGCTCCACTTTGCTCTGCAAAAAATACCCCTTATTCTTCGAACGTTCCATATCGACCACTTGTTAACCAATCTGTATGCTTTGTATGTGATCTGAGCCTAAGAGCGATTGTACATTGTGTCAGTTATGCGCCTACAAGTAGGCCAGCACATCAGATTTTTGCGTTGCTTTTTATTTACTAGGGTAGCTTCCCTAAATCATACATCAGTTGCCTCTTACAACATGCCTTGTAGGTCACAGTGGTACTATTCTTTGCTTCCTAGCGGGCCCCGACACCAAATGGATGAAAAAATCCTAACATGCTGGCTAACCAGAGAACCCCAGCCTGACTTCTCACCATGATGCTCAGGTCCATTTATATAAACATCATCATCATTTGTGTTATTTGCTATCAGCTGCTTAATTGCAAGTTCATCCTTCATGTTGCCATAATCTCTACATTCTCATTCAAGAGTAAAACAGATTGTCCAGTAAGAGAGGTCATTGCTAGATTACTTCACTTGGAACATCCATATAGAGGGGTCATTTATTAATTTACTTAACATACTTTAGATCATCCAAAAAGAGTGGTTCATTTAGTAGCCTACTAAACATCTGTTTGTATTATAATCCAATTGTAATTTTAAGGTGAATCATGCTGGTGGACTATTCATCCTGCATCCAAACAGAGGTCAGAAGGTGAAAAGGTCAGAGTTGGAGATGATCTTATTTTAGTCAGTGTATCCTCAGAAAGATATCTGGTAAGCACTAATGTTAGTTCTGCAAAAATAAAATGTATCTCAAAGCTACTAATATGAAATGCAAATTTATGAGAGATACAAAACACTCAAAACTAAGAACATGAACAGAATCCAACCACAACACACTCCAGAATGACCACTGTATTGAAACACCATAATTTATTCTTTTTGTTTTCCGCTAAAATTCGGGTGCCTAGTATGACCACTGACTGATTTTTTCGTGAAGGTTTCATTTTCATATCACTAGTGTCCCTCGCCATTCTGATGAGTCTTACTCTGGCTTTAGATATACTTGTAATTTAGATCCCCAACTAAAGAATATGGGTTTCTTGTAGTCCAACTACATACCATGTGCATACCAAGAAATTTTGGCCTAGAACCCTGGAATTTTCATGGCATATGGTCATTAGTGCTTCTTGTTGTCATCTTCACAATGGATGACCCCAAACACCATCATGAAGCTGTTCTTCTTCTTCTTCAGCGATCTCTGGTCATGCGCTTAATTTACTGTGGACCACAAACTGGGCAGTCAGCTTCAGATCTGTCAGGTTTCCCCAAAGCTTAGTTTTCAGGTCGACTGGGTGTGGCCACATGTTGCTTCTCAGCTCACACAGGAGAGGACAGTCTTGCAGGATATGCTCTGGTGCCTGTTCCGCCTGCTGACACTGGCAGAGAGCTGTTTGACTTATTCTAGTCTATATAAGTGTTTGTTGATTCTGCAGTGTCCAACTCTTTAAATGTCAAGAGCTGGATGATATCAGAGAGATTCTTTATCCTCCATGGTCAGATAAAGGGAATATATTGTATAGATTAAAACAACTTACAAAGACATGCAGATATGCCTCTTGTGACTCCCTAACATGGATTATGACTATATAAGCTCTTTTTCTAAAGTACTTCAATAGGTTGAGCATTTTGCTAGTATCACTGATGCTTACTTACCACAGCATAAAAAATGTGACAGCAATGTACATTTTATTGTTCATTTATGTATCATTTGATATTCAGCTGTCTTGTGCATTTATGACTATGTGATATTAAATTAAATTTAGTATTCTGCATGACTTGATGGTGCAGTAAATTATGCAATATTTTCTATTTACAGCTATTGAAAAAAAAAAAAAGAATTATTTGATAAATCAGCATACAAAATTATTCAGTTTCTCACACCAGCAGGGCTAGCACAGCTGGGCCTTCAGTACTGACTTCACTTAATTATTCAGGACTTTACAAGAAATATTATGAATATCAACATTGCCAGCTGTGAAATATGAACATTCAAAACATTATTTGTGAATTTAAACACACCAGGGCACTAATTTAGTTGTCAAAAGCCAGTGTTGACCTACAGTTAAAATAAAACAAAGAAAATGGAGAAAAAATAATAAATTAAAAGATCGTATCTTTGCCTGAATCTTGAGAGTAAAAAACAGACAAGAAAAATCTGTAGGTCACGGATGTGTCATTTTACAAATACTATGGACTGCTGGAAGAATTAATGTAGTTGTTCTGATAGATCATTTAAAAAAGTAACCTTCTGACACACATTCAATAGAGCAGTCATTGAAGCAGTTTTTTGGGTATGTAATGCAGGAACAGAGGTTAAATCACATTGTAATAGAAAAATAGTTGAGAAAGATAGAGAATGGCAGAAAGAAAGAGAAGACATAAGGCAGCATGGCATGATAGAGCATAAGAAATTGAGTTTATCTCCAATGTTGGGGACAGATAGTAGTAGAGATACATGATCACCAATGCCAGACAATATGATACCTAATGATGAAGTTATTTTTCATTGTTTTGGCCATTTGTTATGCTAAATCATCAAACTTATCTGTCTTTCTCCTTACTTTTGTCATTCTCTGCTTTTTTGCCGTTAGGTGTCACATGTTTAACTGATGATCGGTTTCCAAGATAGTGCATGCTCTGTCGCTTGGTATGCTGTGATATTGTGGAGTTTTAAGATGTCTGTAACTCCATCAATCCATCTTTTTCTTGGTCGACCCTTTCCTCTTGTTGATTCCATTTTCAGATTGTACTCTCTTGAAACTAGGGCAGTCTGGTTCATTCTCACCAATTGACCAAACCATTTTAGTCTTTGTTTTTTGATGAATCTAACAACTGGTGTTGTTCTGAATGTTCTTCTAACTTCTTCATTTTTGTTATGGTCTCTTCTTGTTTTTTTTACCACTTTCCTGCTTTTAGCTTTCCCTGACCTTCTCTCCCCCACTATATCGTCTATATAGACTTATAGCGACTCTTGCTCGCTTGATGTTCCCATTATTTGACATATAGTGTTTATTATTGAGAGCACCTAGATCATCCCAGGCAGATTCTTACCACATTCAGATCCGCTGAGAAAGATTCTCAGATTTGCTACATCAGTATACATTCACTCCTTCAGTGAAACGATATTCAGTAGCTAAATATTACTGAAGAAGGTTACAATGTCAAATACATTGATGAACAGCCACAAAATAAAACAAAAGTGTTGTAAACAATCAGATAACGCATGCTTTTGGTTGGATGCAAAGACAGTTTAAATGATAAGACTTTACTAAGTTTTGCAACTTCTTTCTCTTACATTTCTGTTCAAATATCATTCTGAAACTCTACTACACCATTGGCTAGGATTTTAATGTTTGAGCTATAAATCCCAAATTTAATCCTTATTAATGTTTACAAAACCTTTCTCAGTGAAAGCTTCTTGCAATAAACTGTGACACAATCAGAAAAGTTTCTAAAACATTATTGATATAAATAACCAGGAAGACTGCTGTAAAACTATATACAAAGGCTTAATATCAAAACATGAAATAATATTTTACAAAGCACTAAAACAGGCTAAAGCAACATTTAAATCAAAAGACCGTTGTCATATCTTTAAAATATTCAGTGACATTAATATATTTATGACGGACAATATATACAGAATCTTCTACAACAGAACATCGGGAAAGAAGGCAATAGGAAGACCACGGAAAAGATGGTCAGATGGCATAGCAGAATCCTGTGAAAGAGCAAAAATAACAATCACACAAGCCACCAGAACAGCGCAAGACAAAAACAGAAAACCACGACACTGGGCAACAACCCGGTAGCAGTGTGACGACAAAAGAAAGAAAGAAAGAAGAATAAAAAAATATGTAAACTTTCTACACTGATCTTTTCCTTTATTTCAGCATATAGGCAGCGGTGGCAGCGTGATTGCATCATTTCAACAAACACTATGGACTGTGGTACCAATGTGTTCTGGAACAGTTAGACAGAAGACTCTTGGTATGAGTTGTCCAATACAAGATTTAAATTATTTTCATTTCTGTTGATTGATCTTGTTCATTTAGTATGTTAGTAGTTTGTTTAAGACTGGTTATTGTTCTTTTAATGACTTCATTGCACTCTGGACAGACCTGTAGGCTTTTATAAGACTCCAGAAGATGTCAAAGAGCATGTATTCTGATTGTTTTGTGGCTTTCTTATTAAACCTTCTTCTTATTCTGTTCTGCGTGTTAGCTTGCATATTCCAAATTGATCTCCGAGGGTGAAAATAGTTTATTGAATGAGATTTTACAATACAGGCATACAAAATAACTTGGACATATAAAGAGACATAAAACTTTGTTAGAACAAGCATACAAAAGACAATGCTTTAAATAGGAAGAAAACATTAAGATCTGAACAAATAGAATACTGTAAAAATGTACCACTATCCCAAGAGACAGAAATGATAGATTTGTTACAAACTTCTTCAAAGTGTTGATGATATTTGATCTGAACGTAACTAAGTAGATTTGGGGTAGCCTATGCAATTGAAGTAGTTTAACAACCATAGAAGTAAGCATATTCAGTTTGACTTTCACTTACCAGTCCAGCAATAGCATTTAGATTTATTTACAAAGTTAAATGTCATCAAAACCAACAACATTATATTCACCGGGAACTCATTGATACTTTGTCGCCATTTTCAGATGTTTCATAAAAGTTGAGTTGACAGCGAGAGCTTTGATAGTGCAGCAATTAGCATACTTACTCCAGAACCGTGTGATACAGGTTCAATTCCACAGTGGAAGTGGAATTTTCTTTACGACTCTAACAGTTTTAAGTTCAACCCAACCTCAATTTGGTACCAGTAAAGCACTGAGAAGTAAATGCGGTCGGTGTGGTGTTGACCACATGGTGTTTAGTCTCCAATTTGGATCATTGTTGGGTTTACTTCTTTGTCTATTGTCATGACTTCTGTTCATTTATGTTGATTATAGAAATGACAAATAAATTAGTAAAAACACTGCACATACATATACATATGTTAAAGAGCATGAAAAGAGACATTTTCAAGCTGCATATAAATGTTGTATGTAGAGTATAAAAATGTTGCAAGATGCCATTTAAAGATATAAAATGATTTTCAAAAGCAAATTGACTCCGATGATCAGAGGAACACATTCATGTGGTGGTGACCTGAATGCAGCAAGTTCTAATCTAAAATAGTAATTGCTAATGAAGTTAGAGGCTACAGGATCAGAGTAAATTTGCACATATCTATCTATTACGATTTAGTATATTTATTGCAATAGACCTATATAATTTTGCTATTTTCAGTAAAATTGTTTAAATGTCTCTGTTGAATGTGTTGTATATTTTTCTATAAATGCAGTTGCTGTGTATTGTTTTTGCATTTTGTAAAACTACAATACTTTGTTTTTATGTGTATATTTATCTACTTGTTTACAGGTTATGTGTTTGGTGGAGATGTCATCAGACTGTTCCATGGCCATATGGATGAATGTCTAGCAATCCCAGAGGCTAGAAGTGAAAATGAGTTCAAGTAAGAATTAGCTATTATCTAATCATTAATCATTAAGATTTAGGTCTTGATATCAGTACAAAGATGCTATCAAGCAAAGACACAAGAAGCACTAATGACTAAATACAATATCCTTATATGAATCACAGCATATGTACAATACAGGTAAAGATAAGTAGACTACTAAAAATATTTGACTCATAATGAAATGAAAAAACCCCCACAGAAATAGAAAAACTGGAAATATATAAATTCATATAGATACTCATTGAGTCTCTTAAAAAACATGCATGGATAAAATTATAACTGCAGCCAGACTATTGCTGAAGTACTGTCATGATCTCCATAGCCAGACTACTTGTAATCACAGAAAAATCACCAGTGTGTTCCTTCACAACCTTAATTCTGAACTGTGCAGTGAAAACCCATGAGCTACATATATTCCGAACCATTCACCCATCTATGTAAATAACTACATTGCTATTAAACGAGTTGAAATCAACGACTGAACTTCTGCCTCCACAACCCCTGAGTTTTCTTGTCTGCACGCTCTATCAAGTCTGATATATACAGAAAATTATGTCTTTAATTGTCCAGAACATGATATAACTAAAGATTATTAAAGCTGAATTGGAATTGGAGTTTAAAAAAAAAAAACTTGAATTGACCAAGGAAATAAAAATAATAGATTATGAGAGAAAATAGGGATTGGAAAAATATAGGCAAATATGTGTAATATGTTACATCCAGGGAGGAAGAAAAGTTCCATGAGATCATATTAGATTGCTGTAACCTGGATACAGTTATCAGTTATATGAGGACTATCATCATAGCACTCGGACATGTCCATAGGTGCTCCGATCTCCGCCTCAGCAAATCCAGCAGCGTCCAGCGACCCAACACGCCAGTTCGATGTTGATTAATCAATCTCTTTGCATATCAATAATATGTCGTTCTTTTCGGACTGCACCAATATTGACACCCATCTCTTTCAATCTGGTCAGCGAGTGGGAATCACAGCCCTGAAACTCCTCTGTTCGGAAAGACTCTCAATGCGTGAAGAATGTCACTTCGATCCATGGTAACTCCCTCTGATATTGTAGCCAAGCCAGCCAATCTATCAGCTCGTTCATTACCCCTAACTCCTGCGTGCCCAGGGACAAAAATGAAGGTGATTTCTCTGATCATTGTCTGTACAAGTACCTCCACCCAGTTGTGTCTCACCATACCTGATTCGACTTTACGAATCATGCTCATGGAGTCACTGAGTATGAAAACACGAAAATAGTTGTGAGATACCAACCAGTTCACCGTATCTGCCCGAACCTCCATTGTCATGCTACTTGTCGTTGTTGCGTAGACCCCACTGGCCTCTTCTAATTATTTTTTCCCCCTGAGCGTGCTGAAAAATTCCAAGCACAGCGTTGTTGGCGCATGACGGAACCATCGGTGTAAATAACCACATCTGTTTCATTGATGATGTCATTCAAGAGAGCCTCCACCTCCACGTTTAGCAGTGAAAGATTATAACCTGGATACAATGATTATCCACTTAATCTGTTTTATTAAAATGTGTAGCTACAGGGGTGAAAGTGCTGTGAGAAAAATGCAGATATTAGTTTTATTTATGTGATGATGCTCGTCCATCACGGGTGATGATGACCACCATATTTCATCCAAGGGAATGTAGTTGGGTTATGTTTGCCTGTGTGTGCGTAGATGAGTAGTGATCCCAATGCGGGCTTGAAATGTCCTTTTACAGTGTAGGCAAGGAATACTTGCACTTGTGGGGAATTTTACTGCCTTTCTAGTTCATTTATGTAAAATGATAAAGACTAGATAATGTCTTATTGAGAGAATCTCATATCTTTTTTTTTAATACTTCTTTGTTTTAGCTGTGTTATGTACGAAACTGGAGCAGTTTGTAGCCATGCACGATCCTTATGGAGATTGGAGCACATCAGAACTAAGTGAGTATTAACTGTGAGATTAAACTTTTATTAGTAGGTCTATGACTTGTACTTATGGGGTGTATATTTTTGCCATGACACTGTACATTAAAGAATTTCAGCCCAACTCAGCTTGTTGATTAGATAGTTACTTTGTTAGTAACCATGTGTTCACCGATCTCTTTCTCACTCAGGAAGACATCAGTGGCTGTGCACAAATTCTGTAGTACCCTGAGGGTATAAGTGCAGATTCCATTCACTATAAGTACAGACTTTATTAACGATAAGTGCAGACTTTATTAACTATAAGTGCAGACTCCATCGACTTTAAGTGCAAAGTACAGACATTATTGATTGTAAGTGCAGACATTATTGACTATAAGTGCAAAGTACAGACATTATTGATTGTAAGTGCAGACATTGACTATAAGTGCAGACTCCATCACTGAAACGTATTATTGATTGTAAGTACAGACATTTGACTAAGTGCAGACTCCATTGACTTTAAGTGCACAGTGCAGATATTATTGACTTTTAAGTGCACAGTGCAGATATTATTGACTATAAAGGAAAAATCTGGCCAGCAATGGCGGAATGTGGGAGGGCCATTCAGAGTCAGAACTGTTTGCTTCTGAACACGACTTTGCTAGCGCATTTTCGCCATGTTTGGTTGGGTATTTTCCGGTTTCGTTTGCCGAGCTACTGAATTAGTGCTTGAGCAACGCTGTGAGCTATGACTGTTACATGGAATGCTTTTGCTGTGTCAACCGTGCGTTTGTTGTGTGCATTCAGAAAATGGCGGACAGCGGTTATAACGAACAATCTCAATCTGCCATATGCAGTTATATTGCGAGTGCAGAAAGCTGGATTTTGTCATGATTGATGTTCCCTTCTACAAGAATTGCAATTCAAGTGATGAACAGTTTTGTGTTGCTACATTAGCACGGCCATATGCATTTTATGCGGTGCAGGTTTCTTTTGTGGCGGTACGCGCTGTTTCATTCTGGAATTAGTTCACACAGGAAACATTTCACAGTTGTTAGCATTTCGTGTGATTTTCATTGGCGCAGGAACGGAGCAATTATGGGGTGATCCGTTGCAGTGAAGTTGGAACGTACTTATGAACTATGAACTATTATTGACTTTAAGTGCACAGTGCAGATATTATTGACTTGAAGTGCACAGTGAAAACATTATTGACTTTAAGTGCAGACTTCACTGACTGTAGGTACAGAGTTTATAGATTATAGTTAAAGATTTTTGTAAAAGTTTCAAAAGTTAATAAATGTTTTACTTTTTCACAGGTGGGCTGGTGCATTCTTGGGTTGGGGACAACAGTGTCGCATACGTCATGTTACATCTGGTCGGTACCTGGCAGGAATGCCGGATCAATCTGTGCAGACAGTTCACAGACAGAAGGCGGATGAGGCTAGCACAGCCTTTAATCTCTTAATGTCAAAGGTCAGACAATTTTCTTCAAAATTAACAAAATGTAATTCCATTGCATTTTAACATTCCAAGCCCATTGGCTTAGGTGATCATAGATATTCCCAAATTTCTATCTTCCCTAACCAATTCTGTTGAAGACCTTCATCCATACCACAAGGTTAAGATGTATAATAATTGTTCTCATAACTTTTTTCTTCCATTAATTTTTGCCTGCTGTCACAATGTTCTTCATACCAAATAAATGTGACTGCCTTTTTATGATCTATATAATTGGATTCCTTTATTGTCTTTTATACACAATACTTTCTGCATGACTACAGCAAACACTACACACCTTGCAAGGGAACAAAAACTATAAGTATGTCCTCTTCACAACACATTGCGGTATAAGCAGTAGGACAAAAGAAAGAAAGCTGTTTTTTAATCTAATTATTTTTGACTGCTATGACTTTGCTTCTAGTCATGTGTCTGATATGGCATCTCCGACTAATTTTTGCTTGAAGGCTTGCTTTCCTTATCACAAGTATCCCTTGCCCTTCAGGGGAACCTTACTCTGACCAAGATTTTTTTCTAAAAAATCATGAGTAACAGCTTACTTTGGGATTTAACATTACTTGATATAGATCATCTAGCATGTATTTTTTACATCCATGGTCACTGCTATGTGTTTTAAATGAGATCTTATAAAATACTAAACATAAATGTCTTGTAGCATTTTCAGATCTCAGGGTATGAAATCACTTCACATTTCTAGACCCTAGACCTAGTGTGCAGGAGTAACAATTCCTTTCCTAACATACGGAACATCGAGTGTCGGATTGAACCCATAACCCTCTTGTTTCAGAGTTGACAGGCAAACATTTATGCATTATGCTAATCCGTCCCACATGTCTTGATAACATTTAATAATATAATTTATTACTGTTATTTACAGGATGAAAAGAAACAGTCAGATGCTAGAGAAGATGAGGGGATGGGTTTAGCAGACATTAAATATGGGGACTCCATGGTTTACCTTCAACACAGCTCTACTGGACTCTGGTTGTCTTACCAAACATTTGAGACGAAGAAACGAGGTGTTGGGAGAGTGGAGGAGAAGAAGGTATGTTTCATATCATCATAATTTAGACTGTGTGTTATGATAAAAATAAACATAAGGACAACACAGTTTTCTCAAATGTAGGTATACACATATATATATGAAAAATGAAAATCGTGGCATATCCCAAAGGACGTAGCCATCAACCACAGTAAACAAGTCGTTGATTTTCTAGGCACCACTTATACGTCCAGTAGTTTGCCATTGGTTTGAACAATTGGCTGTTATCACCCTTTGTTGAATATCTACGAAACAATTTGAAGCAAACTGTCGAGGTGATTGACAGAGTCGGAGGTAAAGACAGAGTCATTTCTAGCACAACTGCCACCTCATAAGTATAATATAAGTAACATAAACACACCTATATATATATACTTTATGATATTGTCATAGTTGGGGATACTACTTCAATATGAAATGGAAATGGGTTGGACAAAATTAAAAGAACAGACATAGCCATACAAAATATTAACAACTAAAAACTATATGGAATAGAGCTGATAGGAAAACAAAGATCAGAATACTAAGGACATGCATATTCCCAGTGGCCACTTATGGATGTGAAGCATGGACATTTAAGAAGGCAGTGGAAAAACATATATGTACTTTTGAATATAAGTGTTACAGAAAAGTTGTATACCATGGACAGAGATGAGAACAAATAGATCTTTCCAGAAAGAACTCAAAATCAAAGAAAACTGGCTGATGCTACAAATATAATGATAAAATTGTTAGTGTTTTGGACATGTAAAGAGACACAAAGTGTTGGAGAAGACCATTATGAAAGGAGGCATCCTGGCAAAGAGGAGAAGAGGAAGACCACAGAGGAGTTGGCTTCAAGATGTAACTTATGACATGAGCATAACAGCTGCAGAGGCGGGATAGCTGGCCTATGAGAGAGAGAAATTCGGAAGGACTGTTAGGGTGACAAAGTTCTGCTGGACAACCTATTTGATGACGATGGTATGAAAACAGTTTCTTCACTATTCTGTTTTTTTGGTTTAATTTAGACCAAGCAACCTCATTTGGTAACTTGCTTGACACTCTGATTTCTTAGTTCTCAAAGAGAAGTGTCACAGACACGTCTTGAACTCAGAACATCAACTTCTTGTTTAATTTTTAATGCTAAAACTCACAGTATTTTCTCTGTTAATTTAACAAACTGTATCATCAATCTATTTATCTGCTTTCATGAAAATAATGGAGCTACTGCTGTTTGCTGCCAATTTTATTGAATGTGTAAGTTTCTATTTTAATACTTTTAAATATTTTATTCCTCAGGCTATCATGTTAGTTGAAGGTCACATGGATGATGGCTTCACTTTCTCCAGGGCTCAAGAAGAAGAATCCCGCTCTGCAAGAGTCATTCGAAAATGCCAGAGTTTGTTTAACAGGTTTACGAAGTAGGTTTAGAAATGTAGTGTATGTGGTGTGCTAACCTCTGGTGCGACCTCACAGCTTTCTGCAGTTGGTTTTACAAACAATCCTTATGCTATCACTTCATCATTGGAACAATGCAAAAAATAAAATGTTCAAAAACAAATTCTGGAACAATCTTTGCATGCTGGGGACCTTATGCTGTCCTTTTCACAAAATTGAACTTTCTGTTTCTTTGAAGATATTTTTTGTAACTTTTCAAACTAAAATCTTAAAAAAAATGTAAAAGAGACTTTTGATATAAATAAGGTGTTTATATTCTGTCTCACTTAACAGTAATGTTCTGATTAACATCTTTCCTTTCCAAATTTATGACAAGTAAAATAGGTCAGTCGCTAGCTAATTTGACAGCAATATTGGCACAACTTTGTAGATTTTACATAATACATACAAATCATTATGACATTTTATCAGTATTTTAATAACATGTATAGGCTGAAAAAAAAGTACATTAGCAGATGTAGGCATCACAGAGAATACTTTTTATATAAAGGTATTATTTGTTGTTGCTAATTTATATTTATTGAGGTCCACGATTAATGGCCCAGAATAGTCTCTCAGCCACCATTCTTCGTGCAGATATCTATTCCTTGATATCTTCTACCTATTCTCTTATAAATCCTAAGTATTTCTTATTTCTTGCCCTTTTGTCTGGCGGATACTCAATAATTTCCAATTTGACCTTGAGAATAGTGTGACTAGAATTTTGTTCTTGTTGACAAACTTGGTCTCTTCTTGGTTCTTGTCAGTGATCTTTCCCAACTTTGACACAATATATGCATTTTCTTAACACAACGTTCAACTCAAAAGGTAAACTTGCATGACATTTACTCCATTATCGTGTCAAAATAGTTTTAACTGCAGATAATCAGTTAGCATATAGTCAGTTAACATATAATTACAAATACTAACCACCCTGACTTATAGAACTACTTTCTGTAGTAGATTATTACTCACACTTTGTTTGGTGTAAACTATTTTGTAGATAATTTACATTTGCTTGATAAATTATAACACTACCTTTATAACTATTAATACAAATAGACAATGTTCATGCAGTATTCATATCAGCATGTCTAATGCATTGTGTTGTTTGTTTGTCCTGATGAAGTTTGTGTGCTTAAATGTTCATTGTAATTTTGTCTAAATTTAAAAAAATAAGATATACACATATTTTAAAAAAAATTCACCAAGTAATCATATTTTACCTGTGTTCTTACACAACGAAAACATTTAAACTGTGTATAGATGTATGCATGGGCATCCAGAAAAGTTTTTCCGGGGAGGGGCAAAATGAAGACAAAAACAATTTAGTTGGTAATATTTACTACAAGGAAATAGAGAAGACATATTAACATACAACTGTTTTATCAAAAATCCATTTTCCAATGGTGGCACTTGCACCCTCTTGCCTCAACGTATGGATGCCCATGGATATATGTTAAATGTAAAACACGACAGAGATGAAGTTTCTACTTAAAGTGCTGAAAGCATCAAGAGATGACTGGTTTAGGAATGAAGACATGAGGAAAAAAATTGGCTACAACATTAGTACTGAGACTCATCAAGAAGCAACAAATTAAATAGTTTGGCCACATAACCAGATTACCAACTGACAGAGTGCCTCAGATGGCAATGCTACTCAGATACAGTGCATACAAAGCAAATGTTTGCCAGGCAAAAGGTGGACCACAGAAAAACTGAGTCGTAAAAGACACCAAGTACAATTCGCAACGAAAGTCTGTTCTATAAATCCGTTCTTAACCTGATGATGTGAAGCAACCCTGAATTAAGGACTATTAGGAAACAGAGACACATTTCTAATGGAGAAAAACAGCCAGCAAATAAAAAAGTCTTGGAAAACCTACAGATAAACAATGAATGACTGAAAGTGATATAAAATGGAACTACATATTATGGTCACATAAAGAGACATGACATGAGGGTTGTATCATCATAGCATATTACAGATACTATTTGAGATTCTTGAATTGAACCTGTAAAGAAGAAATGACACTTGATCTGATGTTCAGAATAGAATTTGATAATAATTATCTATAAATTTTACTAACATACCATGCTGATCTATGTATGATAGTGTGAGAAGTGCCTTCTTATCTCTGTCAACTATATTCTAGTTAAGGTTTGAGATAGTTTGTTTATGCTGCCAGTTATTTGGTGCATTGTTTTTAGTCTTAGATTTTTCAAAGTTTACTCTTACCACAGTTATTTTCCTTGACCTGCACAATCCCTGGTTCCCATTCAATGCACAAATGCCTTTCTGCATATTATTTAGCTGTACTTTCTTTGTCAATCATTGTCATCTTCTGTTGTCTTTTACCTGTTCATTTTTTCTATTTGTCTTTTTCTTTTATCTCCTTTCTTATATTCTAATTTTGACTTTTCTCTTTATCATATTTTCCTTTATCATCTTTTCTACTTTACTTCTTTTTTGTTTTCTATCTTTTTGTCTTTATTTTGGTAATGTATCCTTTTTCTTTGTTGTACTAGATTATCTTCCTGTCATTTGTCTTCTTCCTTATTCATTCATTTTATTTTACTTGCTTCCTTACTAGCCTTTTATCCTTTATTATTTTACTGTGCGTCTGCTTCCTTTGTCTTAATGTGTCACTTTCTTTTCAACCTTCTTTTTAACCTACTATCCCCTCGTCGTGTTCTTTTTTTCCATCTTATCTGAAAATTCTTTCAATTATCCTTATATGTGCTTCTTCATTTTCTTTAGCTGCTTACAAACCATAAATCTTCAGCTAATTGTGCTGAAATGTTTCAAATTTTAGACATCTTGAACCCTTTGCTTCAGCTCTTGCTTTTCTATTTCTCGTTTTCTCTGCTCTGTTTGGTCCTATATCTTCTTCATTGTTCTTGAGTGCTCCTGAAAAAATATTCCTTTTGATGACACTTTATATTTAGAATTCTAGAAATAGATATTAGAAATTGATGTTTATCTAATAATTTGTTGTACTTAAAATAACACTTGCACACATTCATGGTATATCTAGTTATAGCTTAGTGAATTGTACTGAAGTCTCTAACTGTGTAAGTGTAATGTGTATTTTATATATTCTCTTATCGCAGTGACTTATTTGCTATTGTGATTATATTATGTATGTAACAATGCACAGTTTGAATCAATCATATGTAAATAAATAAAGCATTTTTAGTATCACAATTAAAAATTAAAATTGGGTTATAATTTACATTATCTTTATTATGAAAACATAAAAATCCGTTGAAAATAATAATAATAATAATAGTAATACAAATGTGGAAAAAGTTACAAAGAAGAATATAATCAAATAGTTAGTTTCTGTGTTCTACAGTTCTCATTAGAAGCATTTATTTTGCTCAAAGTATATGAATTTTAATTAGCATTTTAATTTGTGTAAAGTAACATGATTATAGTCAATATGGAACAACTTTCTGTAATTAAGTCTTACATTAAAGTGATTACTTTAGAAACTGTACTACCTGTTGTGTTATATGTGTATATTTTTCTGGTATGAAGGTAAGAGTATTTTGCAAATATTTTAGAAATATGTTACAACATACAGTGTATAATGATGACAGTGTACAATAGCCACATATCACAGCAAGTGTTGTTCTATGAACTTTTGGAAAAGAAGAGGCACCAAGGCAGACAACTGCTCAGATATAAGGATGTCTGCAAGGCCTCAATGAAGTACTTTTTTATCAGTCCCAACACATGGGAAAAACAAGCTGATGACCGAGTTATGTGGAAAACAACATTATGCAAAGGTGCAGAATCTTTTGAAAAATAGAACTAGGAAGGATCTAAAAAGCAAGAAAAACAAGTGCAAACTCAGAAGTTGTCACAGTAAAAAACTTGCCAGTTGACCCTCTGTAAAGATGAAAAAGGCTATATATATAACGAGGAACAAACATAGAAACTCGAACCTCCCAAATTACAGGAAAAATAAATTGTTTCCCAATTGACAATATGAGTTTAGTTTGTTCGTATTGATTGTTTGTAACAATATAATTTAAAAGTAAAAAGTGTGTGTTAATTGTGAATTATCATTTATTCATTTCATATTGTTAAGTCTAATAGAGTTTATTTTAGGTATATTGTTATAGTGACATATATATTGTAGTGAAAGTTTTTCTGATATACATATTGATTTCATTTGCTTTATATATTGTGTAGTATTACTAAATAATATTGAGGCATTACATTTGTTTGCTATGGATGTATGGTTTAAAAAAAAAAGTAACTAGACATTTTATTTCTTTTGTTTTGTTGGTGTAGTTTTTAAGAAATTTAAAAACACAGTTTTTAAGCATAATTTATGTATCCCTTATATTTGTTTCATATTATTGATGCAATTTGAAAGAGAATTTATGTAGACATTACAGTTGTTTCATATTATTGATGCAATTTGAAAAAGAATTGACGTAACCATTATATTTGTTTCATTTTGATAGCGCTACTTTTGTAGAAGTGAATATAATATTTACTCAATCTGCAAGAGCGTACATCAGAAGAGATTATAGCAAAATATACCACCACACAGTCATAATTTTAAATAAGTTCTTATTTTTCTAACAGAGCCCTGGAGTCTTTAAAGACAGAAGGTCGCACCAGTCCGTCCTGGTCAAGGCTGAGTTTGTCAGAGGTGATCAAGTGTTTGGAAGATCTGATAGACTATTTTGCACAACCAGGACATAATGTGGGTATGTTTTTCAAACAGTAAATGTCAGTGATATTGACTACTAGAAACTGATTGGTATAGGCAAGGATGTGGGTGAATTGAAGATTGGAGTTACCAGAAAAGAGCAGCACAACACTCTGATGAGTATGCTCCTCAATCAACATAAAAGTGGTATGGCTAGTCGCTGGCATTGTTGGAGATATTGCGAAGGAGATCGGAGCATCTATAGACATTTTCACAGTGCAATGAAGATATTCCAAACTGAAACTGAAATATGAGATACACCACCTTAGCTAGTTCGTAATATTGTTAATACAGCAGATCTATTTTTATCTCGGGCCTAACTGCTATCATCACATGACATGCCATCTTATGTAGGTAATTACATATCTCCTCAAACATCTGTTCCAAGTGCTGACTATTAAGTCTGGTTTGACATTTTTCCATACCAAGAAGTTTTGATGTCCATAACTTTTCTCTATCGACTATCATGTTTTAATTATTTTAATTCTTCTTTATTATAGAGCATGAAGAGAAACAAAACAAACTGAAGGCTCTAAGAAACAGACAAGATCTTTTCCAAGAAGAGGTATTCATTTCTTAGTCTGTAATTTTTATACTTCCTGCTGTTTTTGATAATTGTACCATTTTATTTTGATAGATTTTACCTTATTTATAATTTGCAAATTACATGATGTTAGACAATATGATCAGATTCAGTGATCTGAACATCATACCACATTTTATATTAAAATATTGAACCAGTTTTAATAATTCTTTTGTTTTTTCTTTTCTCCAATCATGTTTTGCCGTACAGCATCAGGATAAGAAGAGATTTCTAGAACGAGCACTTGTGTGCACTTCATAAATAGCGAAACACGTACAAACAAAGTACTATAGTTTTACAAAATACAGAAACTGACGATAAACAGCAACGTTTCGACCAACAAGGCCTTTATCAAGCAAACGAACAAACAGGAGTGACAAATTAAAATGAAACACAAATGGACGACCACATACAAACGTATCTAAGGAAAATCTGGAATAAAAACGAATAACGAAATAAATGTAACACAAAAACACACATAAAAACTAGAAATAGAACGGAAAAGAAACAATGAAACATCTAGTAAATATATAACTTGAATACATGCAACATATACCCATATAGATTACAAAGCATGGGAAGAGAAAGTACTAAGAAGCATAAGAATGTAATACGTTGAGCCGCGTGGTCGCAAGGTACCATACAAAGAAATCAACCGATTCTCCAGAGCAAATCGACTACGATCATCAGAGGAACATGATCGGATGGCTGTGACCTGGGCATCGCAAGCTCCTGAATGGCCAGTATCATTGAAATGGGTAGCTACAGGGGTCACAGAGCATTGGCGTATATCGCGCAAGTGTTGGGCGAATCGGTCACTGAGTCTCCTGCCGGTTTCCCCAATATAGGCCTTGTTGCACCGCTTGCAGATAATGGCATAGATAATATTACGGACTCGCAAATAGTGTCTTCATAAATAGTGTCTTTCATCGCCTCTGTTATCCCTGAGCTCCGCTTTTTGCGTGACCGGCTTTTTGCTTTGTATCCATTGTATTGGAGCAACATTGCTCTTTGAAGTGCACTGTCTGTTGGTAATCTGCTTATGTTGCCGAACCAGTTAATTTGTTGTTTCTTGATGCAGTTCAGTATTTATGTTGTACTTACTTTTTTCCTGATGTCTTCAATTCTCAACCGGTATCTTCTTGTTACCTCCAGCATTTTGCGCAGACATTTCATCTCTGCTGTGACTAGTTTTCTTCTATCATATTTTAATACGTATATTGACAAAATAAAGCAAAGTGAAGTATAAGAAAACAAGACAAAACATAATATAGAACAAGACTGAAGACCATGCAGACATTTATTGAAACACAGCTCGCAGACAAGATCACTTGCACTCTTTCAAATATGAATTGTGTTTGCTATCTTTCCTTTAGTTGCAACTTTGGTGTATGTAAATACTTGATTTATAGATTTAAAGAATGTTTGTATATTCTTCATTGCTATATTTTGTTGGAAAATCAACAAGCAGCTTAAAGTGCTAGCAAACCAATACTGAAATATTTAGGGTGTGGATTAACTCTTTCCACGCCCATTTATTTTCTCAATTTTTAAGCAGTTAATTCAAGGAAGTAAAAAAAATTTAAAAAAATTACGATCCCAACTACTCTCAATAAATAAACATATATATCTTATTATATACTAAATTAAAGAAAACTGGACAACCCAATAGAATAGCAAGGTTGAAAAGTAGTATAAGTAAAACAGTAGAAGTAAAACTAGAAAGACTTCTTATAAGGGAAGCAACTCTATGGCGCAGTGTGCGGCTTAAAGCGTGCAACGGATTTCCGCCGTGGCGCAGTGTGCGGCTTAAAGCGTGGAAAGAGTTAATAAAAGAATAGAGTGCGTCACATGAAAATGTAAGAAAATATAAAGATCAATTCTGGAATAATTAGTAATAAAAACTTAAACAAAATTTTTTTGAATTTAAACAAAAATAAAATAATTAGTAGTCAAAAATAAGTAAATTAAATAATATGAGTGCATCAGGACACATGAAATTATTGAATACCATATTAGAAGATATGATTGAGAGCAATCAGGTATGAGAAACACAGTTCTGAAAGTGGGAAGAAAATATCCAGAAGGGGGCGATTGACAGTTTTAAAAAAAATTTACCACCATGATCTATAAAGTTTAACTTGTTCGAAAAGGTTACATTTATTCTGATTTCTTGTTGGATATGAATTATGCAAGCACTAGTGGAACAGTTGAAGCAAAGGGCCTGTTGTTAAACTGGACATACATGAATACATTAACTACCACATAAAAAAATATGCTGTAACCAAATTAATTTTTTTTTGTCACTTCTACACTCTGCAGGTTTATGTACAAATGAACTCTTTCACTTTTCTAAAGTGATACATTGGCTCATGATACTTTCTAAGATGATTCATAGCCATTTTACTGACTAGTTCAGTGTACATTACAATATAAATATGTTCAGATGTAGTACAAACAAATTACGGAGTGAAATGGTTCAGATGTCATTTTCTTATTTGTTAAACAGAAATTAATGATCAACATGTAATCTTGCTGTAAAATTAATGTACTTGACAAGTTAGCAGAAGATGAACAAATAATTTAAGAACCGCATACAATCAGAATGCATTAGAGTAACTTTGAGTTAATTTGACAATGAAGCAAATCAGAACACAGTTCGCAGGACATGGCCAAATAGAACAGAAAAGTGAGCACAGGCTGTGAAATTTGGTAGATATTGTGTAAAAGGTGCTAACTAAACGTATAATAATGAGTCCTGTGTTTTGGTACAATCAACAAATGGGAAACAGAGGAAAACCAAAAAATCAACAAAAATGAGAGCTGGAAATAAATATTACGGTGACTGAAAAAAACATGGGAAAACCTATAAAGAATAGCATCGGACTGAACAAACTGGTAACATATTTGCTGAAAGTGTGTTCTCTATAAAAAACTGAAAGGTGTATTATATCGTTATTATGCATAGACTTAAAATTGTTTCAGTCGTTGACCATCATGCATTTTCTCTCCTGCAGGGTATGATAGCCCTAATTCTGGAAACCATTGACAAATTCAGCTCTTACAAAAGTCGCAGACAGTTTGCCCATTATGCTGGAGAAGAAGCTGCTGGAAAGTGGGATGATATCTCAAGCTACCTCTACTTGCTTTTGGGTCAGTATTATATTTCTTTGTATGTCTTTTACATAAGAATGGAGAGTTCACAAACCACCTGGCAGAGAACTAGAGAAGATGATGCCAGATAAAGATGAATATATAACATATAAAGAGGGCTTTAAAGAAAATAATATCATTTTATGTGTCTTCACTTCTTCGAACGCTCCATATCGACCACTTGTTAACCACTCTGTGTGATTAGTATGTGATCTGAGCCTAAGAGCAATTGTGTGTTGTGCCAGTTATGCGCCTACAAGTATGCGCCTACATTGATAGGATAGCTTGAGACTGACAAATTTGTCATCAACCATGATTTTAGCTGATAGGGACCTTTGCTATCAGGCATTAGATATGTGTATAACCAGCATGCTATATGAATTGTCAACATTCATATATTTTGCTGTCTGCTGAATTACAATCAGCACCTATTGGTCTGTATAGAGTGCAGGGACGTTGGTTCTGTTAATTAACTTTCTAGTTAGCTAACTAAATAACCTACAAACTGGCAAGTTAACTAATAACTGGCAGACAAACTGCTAACTAACTTGCTAGCTAGCCAACTAACTAGTTAACTAACTGGTTGACTACTAACTAATTAACTAACCAATTATAAGTTTCACTTTTGAGTTTTACTATTATGCATATATTCCTCCAGCTGCCATGATCCGTGGAAATCGGGCAAACTGTGCTCAATTTGCTCAGTCCTATCGTCTTGATTGGTTGGTCAACAGACTTGAGAGTCAACAGTCTTCCACTGGTAAGTAGTAATCTTTTAGCAGTGTTGATGTGGATCTATTTGTTTATTAATAAAGAGCAGAATAAGGCTGGAGAAAGCAGCGTTCCAGAAAATGAGAAGAATTATATGCAACAAGTCATTGTCAATTGAGATCAGAATGAGAGTTGTTCAGTGTTACATAGAACCAATAATGACATGCAGATGCAAGTCTTGGACAATAAACAAACAGATCAAAAATTCTCTGAGGGCCACAGAGATGTGGTTTTATAGAAAAATGATGAGAATTCCATGGACTGCTAAAATTACTAACGTGGAGGTGTTGAATGAAGTTAAGACACAGAAAAAGCTTATCATCAATATAAGAATTTTGAGGAAGGCATCATTTTTCGGACATATGATGAGGAAGTGAGGTTTAGAACACAGTGTAACAACCGATAAAATAGAGGGGCGACGATACAGAGTAAGACAGAGAGATAAAATTTTGGATAGCCTGACTTCATTGCATGGAAGAGCACCAACATCTGAGATGATAGCAAACATTTATGGAGATCCATGATCACCTACGTCAGTCGGCACCTGATGACGATGATGATTTGTTTATTACTGACTTGCTCCTATTCTACCCTAGTGTGCAGAAGAACAAGATTATAGGTTTTGTCTTTTAGAAACTGTCTGATTTTTATTATACAGGAGTGAATGCTGAAAAATGAGCCATAACATCACGCACAAGTTGAAGGCATTATTTTTAAAAAGTATCAGAAAAATTCTGAAAAAGTTCTAGTCAAATACGATAGCAGATGAAGAACTTTTAAAATTAACAAATTGTGAATCATTGGAGACCATTATTAAAAAACAAAGATAAAGATGAAGTTAGCATGTATGCTGTAAACCAGTAAGAACATTGGCTAGGGCAGCTCTCCAATGGACCACTGATGGAAAAAGAAGACCTCAATGCCCAAAGAAAACATGGAGAAAAACTGTGCAAAGATATTGAAAGGTTGTGGACTGATGCTGAAAATGATTGGTAGACATGGTAGACAAGCGGAAGATCAGCAGCAATGAAAGTCTCTTGTGGATGCCCTATGTTTCAAGTGGGATATGAAGAGGATATGGATATAATACTGATGTTCCTAAATCAAAGATAGGGATAATGATATATGTGAAATGACTTAACCCTTTCATTCTTCTGAGCCGATACACTGGCTTGCTATATTTTTTAAGATGACACAAAGCCAGTACACTGACTAATTCAGTATACATTGCAATATAAATGAAGTTCCGTGGGGGATGCAGAGTAAAAGGGTTAGTTGGTGATACTTGCATGCTAACTTGATAATAAGCATTTGTTTTATTTCAATACATGAATAATGTTTGTATTTAATGCAGTAATTATTGTTTATGTCTCTTTATAATTATCTCTGGTTCTCTAGGTGTTCTGGATGTGCTTCACTGTGTCCTTATTGACAGTCCTGAGGCACTTAACATGATTAAAGAGAAGCATATCATCACCATCATATCTCTTATTGACAAACATGGAAGAGATCCAAAGGTTAATAGTTAAGACACTCAAAGTACTTTTTGTTTAACTGAATGTGAGGTAGAGTGAAGTAAAACTATATGTCATGGGAATGAAATAATGTGTGAAGTGAGGTAGTTCTGGAAATGTAAAATAAGAGATATAAAAAGTAAGATTAATTTACAAAGCACAAAAACAATACACAGTGACACAATTTTACAAAGTACAGGAATAGAATCAAGGTTTCCTCCAAAAGTCCCGTCTATCTGGAACGAGATACACATAAAAGGTACAACATATTTAATGATTTGTGTTTTTAAAATTTCAGTTACAAACAAGAAAATAATGAAAAAAGTTTTTTCATTTAGCTACAACACAATTTATATTTTATCAAAATCTATTAGGAGTACTGATTTGGTCTACTTTTGTAATTTGTAAAACTACCTTACTTTGTTTTATTTATATTGCATATGAAATATCCCAGTGTATATTCTCAGGTGTTGGATGTACTGCGTTCTTTGTGTGTGGGCAATGATGTTGCAGTTCGTACAAACCAGAATCTTATCTGTGATAATCTACTTCCTGGGAAAGATCTTTTGTTGCAAACTAAACTGGTAGATCATATCATCAGGTGAGACTGTTAGATATTACTGTGTCTTGTGTGATATTTGATAGTAGTATATTTAGTTTGTCTTTCTTCACATTTAGTAAATCTGGTGTGAATTTTTATAGACCACAAAGTAATACATCTTAGGATTTCAGTTGTTTTGGGGGGCCAAAAGTGAAATCAATAGCATTATAGTAACAGTGTGTCATGCAAATTCTGGGGTTTGAGGAGAATTTGAGCCAAAAACTTGTTTTTGCACATAGTACACAGTTGGACTACATGTTTACTGATCCTTTACTTGGGGATCTAAATTACTAGTACCTTAGAAGTCAGAGTTAGGATCGCCTGAATGGCGAGGGACACTGATGATAAGTAAAGATCTTCATGGAAAAATCATCCAGTGATGCCATCTTAGGCTCCATGACTACGCCTGAATTCATTGCAGGCAATTGGAAAAAAAGCGAATTATCCAGTTTACTTCTTGGGATATTTTTACATCATCAATAGTTCAGCAAACCAGGTACCCAAGATGAGCACGGTTTCAATAAAAAAATTTTTTTTATAGGACCCAAACCGAAATGCCACAACAGGTGGACCCAGCACTAGTGAACTTCAAAACGTTTTAAAACTCCAAGTGTCATCAATGAATCAAAAGAGTGCACTCAGAGTTTGTTTAATTCTCTCTACGCCTTAAGCCGCACACTGTGCCTCGGCGGAAGTCAGTTGCACGCTATAAGCCGCACACTGCGCCATAGAGTTGCTTCCCTTATAAGAAGTCTTTCTTGTTTTACTTCTACTGTTTTATTTCTACTACTTTTCAACCTTGTTATTCTATTAGGTTGTCCAGTTTTCTTCAATTTAGTATATAATAATATATATATATTTATTTATTGACAAGTAGTTGGGATCGTTTTATTTTTAAAAATCTTTTTTACTTCCTTGAATTAACTGCTCAAAAATTGAGAAAATAACTGCGCGTGGAAAGAGTTAAGGGGTTTTATTTTGCCATTTAGTTATTGGTTATTGGTTACTAAACTATGTCATGCACTCGGGCAGACCCATAGGTGCTCAGTCTCCCCAACAGATATCGAAGAGTATGCATACTGATGGTTCCTGTGGCTCGCTGATTAAACACACCTCTCACTCTGCCTCTCAGGCAGCCAGTTCGACTTGAACAACGGGTAACTCCAAACTGCTTAAATCGCTTGATCGATTCAACATCGATTTTAGTGTCCTCATCCAATAGAGAGTCTCGAAGAGACCGAAGAATATCCCCTTATCCATCTTCAACTCCCCAACAATCGATGCTGTTGATGCAAGCCTGTCCGCTCTCTCATTACCGTAAACAACCGAATGCCCAGGACAGTATATCCACGTAAGCCATTTGACGTTTAATGAAGGTTCTCCCACCCTTTGGCAGCAATCAAGTTGGCACTACATTTTGATCTCAGCCAAAAAGCAGAGAAGTGACAGCATCATGTCTGTACTGAGGAATGATCCCAATTTGTCTCAATTGGGAATAATAAGTCAGCATTTTAACTGTTAGTCTACCACAGGGTTCTAGTTATTTGACTATTTTAGTTCTTATAAACAAATATAACTGATTACAAAAATGTATTAATTGGTATCACTGTACAGTTACTTCTGAAGTGGTGGTGAGCTTAGCCATGCACTAGTCAATCTCTTGGATTGCATAAAGAAAGATTGCAGAATTTGATTTATAGTTGTCATTGTTACCTCACAACTGCAATTAGTTTTCCAAAATGAAATAACGTTTTTTTGCACTTTGGCATTCTTAGAACGTTTATGTCATGATATTATCTGTATGTACATAAATATGTTTAGTGTGTTAACCAGGATAGAGCGGTATGGAGAAATTGCTTTCAGGCCCTATGTAACGTATAACAATGTGTGAGGAATATAATAGTAAATATTATATTTATATTTATAGAAACTTGTAAATAATTACTATAAATAAACATAATATTTGTTTTTACTTATATCACAGTGTATTAACCCTTTAGCTGCTAATGACATATATATACGTTTTTCCCATTCACTTCTAAAGACGCATTAGCATGTCTGTTATAGCTCTTCTCTGTGGGCTAAAGACGTTAACACGTTATACATTTCTACTGTCACTGCTATAGACGTACATTCACGTTTGTAACCTAGAAACAAAGAGTAGCTATTTTTAGCTCAGCCTTTGGAAAGTATGTAGCAGCGAAAGGGTTAAACAAATATTTGTATTGTAATTTTTATATTTACTGATTCTGGGAACTATTATTCCTTTGTGTGGACATTAAAGATTATTTTTTGTGGGTAGATATCGAGAACTGTTATGTTTTTCTCCAGTTATTGAGTTTTATGATAACTATTTTAAAGAGCACAGCTCTAGCAGTTACTAACACTTGTTTCTTATCTGTCTAACCAAAATTAAATATAAAATTGTTCCCAGTTTGAGACCAAACCTCTACACAGGCGTCAAGACAGGATCATCCATGTACAGGAAATGGTACTTTGAGGTGATGGTCATACAGTACCAGGCTACTACTCACCTTCCCCCTGTCCTTAGAGTTGGCTGGGCAAATACATTAGGCTTTGTGCCTTACCCTGGAGGTGGAGAGCACTGGGGAGCAAATGGGTGTGGTGATACCTTATACTCATATGGATTTGATGGTGTCAACCTTTGGACAGGTAGGGATTATTCAACACTGATAGTAATGTCGTATGTCATATTTAATGTCAACAATTTGACATTTCATAAAATGTTGTTATATCTGATATTTCTCATCAAGCAGTAGTAGTAGTATTATAGGTCCACAGATAAAAATTTGTATCTATGTAACCATTTGATGAAATAACTTGAAAACTTGCAAGTGAACTACACAGATTTCCGACGCTACAAAATATTTTTGCCATTCAAACAATCATACCATCTAGAAGTTTCTTTCTTTGTGCTATATAGAAGTTTCCTTCTATACTGTTCTCCAGATTAAACATATATAACTTAAATATCAATTGATTCAAGCAATTCTTTGACGTCTAACTCACTTTTGATATCTATAAGGATCAATCTTTTGAATCAGTAACTCTAATTCAAGTCTTAGAATCATTCAATACAAGTTTAACAGGCCTTTTCTAGGTTTTAAAATCCTTTTAGAGTGACCATTTACAAAATTTTCAGCACATCTTGTCATCATGAAAATACTTAACTAGTTACTTTAACAGCACCAAAGAATTATCACACAACAGTGTCCGCCATCTTGCTAAACCAAATAGAAACACTGTGGTTGTGTTTGCATCACATTTGTACACAATTTATCTTCTATCACCAACACATAATGATAGAGTCTTGTCAGATTAAACTTTGTGAATGTCAGGATACGAGATGTTTACATTCCAGAGCTATATATCAGAATCTCAGGTTCTAAGGGTTAATCTTTATCATAATAGCCATCATCATGATCTTGTCATTCTCTGTAGGGAAGACTGCAGTAAAACTGATTACCAAAAACAAAGCACAAAGTAGGAAGCTTGACAAATGGCAGCAAATCACCATTTAATTTTGATTCATGGTATCTTAATTTTATTTGAGCAATTTTCATGATTTCTTTTATCTTTACTTAGTCACTCTACACTACCTTGGAATGTAGAGGTCATTCAGGGAGAAATAATACTATCATATCAGTTGTTTGTCACTTTTAAGATTTGTTCTGTTTTCTCTCCATTGTTTTTTTTGTAATCAAATTAAAATGTAGGTGATAAACATTTTACACATGTGCATGGTGTAAGTTCTGCCTCTTTAGTTTCCCTGCTGAGTTTACCTGCTACTTTCTTAAATTCTAAAAACACTCTTGTCCAGTTTAGAATCCTTCTTTCTTTCTCAGTGGCATTGTAGCCGTTCATTGCAGAGTTTCTATTATTGATAAAGTTTTAAAAATTTTAATCTGACGTATGGTAATTTCTGTAAAATTGAGGTCTGATATTCTCACCTTCCAAAAGCACTCAGTTTTTGCCCCATAGAGAGAGGTCGGTCCAGTCTTTTCACAGAAATCCCTTATCTTGGGATAGATGAGATTGAGTGCCTATTCCTATTGTAGATGGACAATTAAAACTTTGGTTCCATATTTAAGTCAAACATCTAAATAAACCCCTGGTAGTTAAAACCCTCAAAAACCACAATGCAAAAGCCTCTACCCTAACAACATTTTAAAATAAATAATAGTTTCTACAAAGTCTTTCCCCCAATTAACAGCATATTCACTGTATGGTGAATAATCTCCATTAGGTGCTCAATCCTCACCTCAATAAATCCAGTAACAGCCCAACACGCCAGCATGATGTTGATTAATTATTCTTAACCCTTTAGCTGCTAAAGACGTATATATTTACGTTTTTCCCATTCACTTCTAAAGATGCATTAACATGTCTTTTATTATCTCTCCTCTGTGGGTTAAAGACATGTTACACTATCATTGCTACTGCCACTGCCTGAGTGGTTCGGACCCAAATTTGGGGTGTAAAGAATAGAACCACTGTTACCTGCCACGCATGTGATAAGAGGTGACTAAGGAGGTTTGGCTGAAATTGGATGCATGTGTCCTAAACTCATAGAAGTCTATGCATTTAGGCCTCAAACCAATGTCGGACGTATACACGTTTTGGCAAGATCAAACATATCACAAGAGTGATTAAAATTGTCGTAAACGAGCAAAGAAGAAAAGAAGCTACTGCCACTGCTATAGGCGTACCTTTACTTTTGTGACCTAGAAACAAAGAGTAGTTATTTTAGCTCAAGTTTGGAAAGTATGTATCAGTGAAGGTTAATTACTAAATTAGTCATTATTTGAGTGCACTGTTCATAAATTTCTGTTTCATATTTTAAAATCAGTCAGATGTCATACTTGTGTCATACTTATGACTATAATGAGATCTTTCATATCATATTTGAATCAACTTTCTTAGGGGGAAGGCCAAAGCAAGTTCGTGTAACTAATGAACCTTTCCAGAAGGGTGATGTTGTGGGATGTGCCCTTGATCTTACCATTCCTCAAATCATCTTCACTGTTAATGGGGTTAGAGTTGCAGGATTCTTCAAAGACTTTAACATAGATGGGATGTTTTTTCCTGTCATCAGTCTCTCAGCTGGCGTCAGGTTAGTACATACATTTTTATTTTGACTATTTCTTTAGTTTTGCGAATTGATGATTTTAAACAATACTCTAATATGAGGTTCATATTTTTAAAATGATTTTCTTGATTTCTTTTTCACATTATTATTCCTTACAAATGGATTACTGAAATAATGTTTTGTTTTTATATTATATTTCTTTTCTTTTGTTCAGATGATGATAATGGCACAAATTCCTCTCCTCCCCAAATTTAGCCCTCTTACAGCAACACAGCACAGAAAGCTCGTGTAAAATGAAATGCTTGAGAAAGGCAGTGGGAGTCACCAGGAAAGACAGACTATGAAATGAGGACATCAGAAGCAGAGTGGGCATAACTTCATGCACGAATACATCGAAAGACAACAAATGCAGTGGTTTGGACATTTAATGAGAATGAAATACACCAACCACCAATAACAGCATACAATAAAAAGAGATCTGATACTAGAGCTAAGGGAAGACCAAGAAAAAGATGGATAGACAATATCAAGACCACACTACATCAACACGGATATAACACAACAAGGGCGACTCATCTGGCCCTAGAACGAAAATTAAAGCTCCCATCCCTGCGCTTAACGGCAAGAGTGAACAGCAAACTCCATCTTCCACCTGGGAATAGACAATAGATGATAATGATAGACTTTTAACTTACAAGTAGAATTATACTGTTCATAGCATCTTTACAGCAATCTTTCATAATTTATTCAATTATTCCATCAGCTGTCGATTCATCTTTGGTGCTGATCATGGGCGCTTCAAATTTAGCCCTCCTGAAGAACATGCCCCAGTGATCGAGTCTTTACCACCCAAAGAGAAGGTGAAGATTGAGCCAAGTTTTTACTTTGGTGAAGTCAACAAAAACATGATCAGTGGTCCCACAGAAATGTGTGAATATCAGCCCTTTGTGCCTAATCCAGTCAGCACCTCACATGTAAGTGTGTCCCAGAGTCTTAGTTCATTTTAGTTTTAGAAATCGATTACAGGGTAAAGAGAAAGATTTATCATATCAAGGAGAGTAACAATGATCAATGAGTTAGCTTGCGCTTTCAATCTGCAAATTATTGAGAAAAAATTGGTCACTTTAACAATAATAGTATCCTTACTGCTTGCATGCATGCTTAACCAGCTGTCAGGTGTAATCTGTTTTGCTGCAAGATTTCTGACAGTTGGATTTGCAAACCAGCATACTGCACTCCATTCCCGGTAAGTTAATTTCAGTCACCTTGCTCAGTTTGAGCATCCAGACTTTTCACACACACACAACACACACATCCAAACATGGTCGTTAGTCACCACACATGATATACCTACTAAGGGTAGATCAGAGTACTTATGCACAAATTGGTTTGACATGCAGTGATGATTATCCGACTACTAAACTAAAACTAAACACACATCCAAGCACATATCAGTTATCAGTTATATGAGGACTATCATCATAGCACTCGGACATGTCCATAGGTGCTCCGATCTCCGCCTCAGCAAATCCCGCAGTCCAGCTGACCCAACACGCCAGTTCGATGTTGATTAATCAATCTCTTTGCATATCTAGTATGTCGTTCTTTTCGGCTGCACCAATATTGACACCCATCTCTTTCAATCTGGTCAGCGAGTACATATACATATACTTGCACATTACAAAGAATTTTTTTAAAACTGCCCATCTTTTCTTCTACTCTGTATATATTTATATATTCTCTTTGTCTTGATATTAGATTCAGCTTCCCACCTACATTGAGAATGTCAGAGACAAACTTGCAGAGAATCTTCATGAGATGTGGGCTATGAGCAAGATTGACCAAGGATGGACATTTGGAGAGGTGGGCAAAATATTTTAGTTGTTTATCTTTTCTTTGACTGCTTGAAATAGTATTTAAAGAAATACTAAGCCCGTCTTCCCAGCGTGTTAGTAGCGCGTTGGACTACAGGTGACTATCCCTCTGTGGGTGCGGGTTCAATTCCGCGGGATGGCAGAAAAAGCCCCAGATTTATGGTGTTCGTGGCACCGAACCGAAGGGTTATGATGTCCATGGCACCAAGCTGAAGAATTGAAAAGCTCAAGTGCTTCTGGATCCAAAAAAAAAAAAAATACTATACATTTGGTCTTGTATGCATACACTGCCATGTGTACAAAACATATAACTTTGCTTAAGTTATCTCTTCACACGAAGATATTTAGTTATCCTGTTTTATTGTCATTCATGCAAGTGGCATTCATCATCATCATCATCTGGTGCCATCAATGCATCATAGGTTGGCTGCAAAGGACCTCCAACATCTACTGTGTATTGTCTTTATGTTGCACTCTCCCAATTTGTTGGTCTCTTGATGTTTCCCTGTCACTTGTGTTTCAAGTTTTCTCTTATTTGATGACCTTCAACTTTCTCATCTAATAAGATTTTAATCAATGTATCATGTCTCTTATTTAACTCTTTGAAACCTGGCCAACTGTACCTTAAATATCCATTCCCCTGAACATAAACAGCACATATCAGGGCGATATTAAAAACATGATAATTTGATACAACTAAGTGCTTTATAATTTGTTATTGACTTACCCCATTATCTACGATATTCTTGCTTATTATATCTTTGCAGGAGACCAAACTGTATTTAACTTTACTTAATATATTACTTTAGTTATGCCCCTTACAATCCCATGTACTGTATTCTTATCTCCAGATTGAACACACATAGTTTAAACATCAATTAATTCAAATAATTCATTTCTAAATTATCATCTGATTCACGTTCAATATTCTTATCAGAATGATCAGTCTAATTAGGCCAGATTCTCGCTTTAGTTACTGCCATGATTTCCATAGGGAGACTGCTTGTAGTCACTGCAAAACCATTTCTATCTTCCTTCACAACGTACTGGAACTATTAGAAAGCCTGCCATTTAACAGCTTCTAAGGGAAACTTGAGCAATGTTGAACCTGTTGAGTACTTTTAGGTTTATATAACAACCTATAATCAATAATAGTTTTTTTCACTACATTGTTTTTGCTTATTTTTGATCTGTTGTCTCTTAATAATCTTGAAAGTTCTGCTTGTTTTTGTATATCATCCTCACTATAACTATTTTGTATGAATTGGTGGCAGAATCGTGACCCAGAGAGAAAGATTAACCCATCCATCAACGCATTTGAGAAGTTGCCAATATCAGAGAAGAAGTACATCATCACAGTAGCCTTTGAAACCCTCAGGTAATAAATACACTATCTAGAGAACACTTATGTGTAATACAGTATATTGTGATGTCAGGAATAATGAACAAGTGGTACATTGGCTGAGATGGCTATGATATCAGAGAGAACTGCAATAGACTAAAATGACATTCTTAACACATTGAGTGTTTCTGAACTGAGGAATTTTGTACATTGGTGTATTGGTACACTCCAAAAAAAACAACATACCAATGGGAACAAGAAGGAATAAGTTAGATTTTAAAATATATACTAGGAATAAATCAAACAGCTCACTGCCAGTGTCAGCAGGCGGAACAGACACCGGGGCATATCCTGCGTAAGACTGTCCTCTCCTGGGTGAGCTGAGAAGCAACATGTGGCCACACCCAGTCGACCTGAAAACTAAGCTTTGGGGAAACCTGACAGACCTGAAGCTGACTGCCCAGTTTGTGGTCCACAGTAAATTAAGCGCATGACCAGAGATCGCTGAAGAAGATAATATTTACCCTCTGTATATAAACCCTAAAAATAAATTTTAGGGCCGTTAGAAATTTATTGGTGTGAATTCTATATGTAGTGCGCTGTAAAAGAAGTGAAATTCTTCACTTCTGTTGTACTCTTTACTCAATTAAAGGCCTTTTGGTCGAAACGTTGCTGTGTATTATTTTTGTATTTTGTAAAACTACAGTACTTTGTTTTTATGTGTTTTGCCAATGCTATATATTAATAACATTTCCCATAGCTTTTTCAGACTTTAGGGTATGAAGTGCTAGTCACTTCACTTTGCTAGTCCCAAGTGTGCAGAAGGTGTGCAACCTTCATTTGTCTGAGTCTATAGGCAAATGCTTATTTATTACGTGAATCCATCTCACACTCAATGTTATGTACATCTTAAATACTACATGAATTGGGTCAAAGGTTAGATCCCATGCACCACTGGATCGATTAAAAATTATTTGCATCTTTTTGAATTGAAGAGTGCAATAATTCTGTTCTGTTATTTGTAATTTGTAGAACCCTTCTAGCTCTGGGATACCATCTGGGGATGATTCCTCAAGAATCACCAAACAATCGACTGAAAACACTGAAGTTAGGAAACAAGTGAGTTTCTTTTCATTTTAATAATTTTAAAATATACGAGCAATATATAGTTATAAACTGTATGCATGTATAATAATAATAATAATAATTCCTCTCGACGTTATAAGTTATATAGGGCCTGCAAGTAATTTCTCCATACCGCTCTATCCTGGGCAACTCGCTCAATCTCCTCCATGGAACTGAGACCGATATTTCCTGCCTCTCTCAGCAAAGTTCGTTTCAGGGTCTCTTTAAGTCGACCTCTCTTTCTTGAACCTTTGCATCCCACTTCAATGCCTGCTTTGATATTCGTTGATCATTTCTCCTCAAGGTGTGCCCAACATATCTCCATCTTCTCTTTCTTATAACAGTTGTTACTAGTGGTTGACCAGACATGCATGTATAGTGCCATAGTAAATTATATTCTGTTATAAAGTCAAATATAACAGGCATAAGCATTGTCTATATTCAATTGCAGATATGGAAAATAAATAAAAAATTGTGATACTGTTAAGTTGATTTAAGACATTATGGTTATCAGAAATAATTAGATTTCAGTGTCATTCATCATCAACTAGCTTGTCCTGAGCAGAACTTTTGTCACCCTAACAGTCCTTTAAAATTTCTCTCTCTGATAGGTCAGATTTCCCGCCCCTGCAGCTGTTATGCTCAAATGATCAGTTACACCCTGAATCCCTCTTCTCCTCTTTGCTGGGAAGCCTCCTTCCATAATCATATACTTCCACACTTTGTGTCTGTTTATACGTTCAAAATACTTAAATTTTCTCATTCTTATTTGTAGAGGGCATTCTTATTTCAGTGATTACAATATATATATATATATACACACAGAGCGAGAGAGTAGAAATAATATAATATATAGCCTAGATAGCTTGATTAATGAAATCAAAATATGATTGAAATAGAAATAAACCATCTTCAAGAGACTCTTTTTAATGGAACTGAACAGGACAAAAAAAGGAAATGTTAAACAGGTTTGTATAAGAGGTATAGCAAAGTAACAGGCAGAAATAGTAGATACCAAAAGTTATCTTGATCATGATATATGTCAGTGAGGAAAATAATTGTTGTCTATGTCATATTGCAGTATAATATTATTATATTTTCTTAATGTATGATGCAAAAGAGGGCATCTGTGGCTTAAGCAATAGTGAGCTCAATCACAACTCAAGCGTACCTGGTTCAAAATCCGCTGCAGGCAATTTGGAAGCCAATTTGTTTGGTCTGGATTTTTACAAAAGATAAAAATAGACCTCACCAATCAGAAAGCAATGGCAAACTACTGAATGTATAAGTGGTGCCTAGTATATCTACGGTTTACTGTGATTGATGACTAAGTCCTATAAAGAATATGCCACGATTTTCATGATGCAAAAAACAAATAAAATGAACATGTAGCTAAAAGACAAAATTAAATCTATTGAGATGTGGATTTACAAAAGAAAGTGTATATATTTTATGTGATCTGAAATATACAAATAAAGAAGTTCTGAAAACAAATTTGTTATGGAACAAGAAATGTTGGAAAAGGTAAACAATTAGACAAATCAAATTACTAAAAGGAAAAGCAAGACATAATAATAATAATTTCTCTCTTACTGTTATACATTACATAGGGCATGCAAGCAATTTCTCCATACCTCTCTATCTTGGGCAACTCGCTCAATCTCCTCCATGGAACTGAGACTGACATTTCTTGCCACTCTCAGGCTCCCTAGGTCATCCTCTCCTTTTTTAACCCTTTGCATCCCACTTCAATGCTTGCTTTGATATTCTTTGATCATTTCTTCTGAAGGTGTGTTCAACATATCTCCATCTTCTCCTTCTTATAACACTTGTTACTAGTGGTTGACCAGACATTTCTACGATTTCATCACTGAGAGCAATACATAAGCAAGACATAAGGTTGGAAAATAACACTATTGCAAAAATACATAAAGTATCTGAGATCATTTTAAATTTTACTTTTGAAATTGATCATGTTCTCGATTTTATATGATCTATACCCAAATTAATTTCCACATAGTGGAGCCTAGAGTGTCAGATATTAGGCTATGACTTGACGTTTAATTATTCTTTGGAATCACTTGTTCTGTTAGAAAGATATGGCAAATTTATTTTACAGCTACCTCCAGAGCAATGGCTACAAACCCAACCCTCTTGACCTGTCTGCTGTCATACTTAATGAGAAAATGCAAGAACTTGTTGATCTGCTGGCTGAAAACACACACAATGTGTGGGCTAAGGATCGCATTAAGCATGGTTGGACCTACGGTCTTCATGAGGTGAGGTTACTTGACTGCTACATTTTTTGGCAACATTAGGACAAATATTATTTTTATTTCTTCTTTTAATACATTAACTAATACACTGAAAAACAATCTGCGACTGACTTAATTTTATTTTACTTTTTAACTCCTTAGCTGTATGTACAAATTAAGTTGTATTTTTCTTTGGTAAGATAAGATAATTGGTTGATCAGAGTGAACACAAAGAAGAAAGACATATCAAGCTTTTTGATGGGATAATAAAGGATACTGTCAGATCCTTGAGCAAGACTATGGTTGACTTTGAGTACATTCACTATATCTTCCTTTGTTATGAAATAAGTATAATGCCCCTCCCCTTTTAGTAATATCGCAAAGAATATTTATACTACATTAGTGGTCATCCGTATCACCCTTTTCTGTCTCTACACAGAAGAGTGGCAGAATAAATAAGTATGAAAAAATATAAGAAATCAAATGCAATAATTATTCTCTCATTTAAAATGGAAATAGACTAGAAAAGTAAAACAAATTACTAATAAAAAATAATAAATATTAGTATCAAGGATCATCGTAACAGCAAACAGGACAGGCCCACTGGTGCTAAACACTTTCATCAGCATAATGTGGCTGATCAAACCAATTTTATGTTGATTATTCAATAGTCTTATGCCCATGATAACAAATTCATGCCTGGCAGTTATCAGTGTCACATTCATCTCCTTCACTCTGACCAGGAATGCTGATTCACACATATGTTTAAAATCATTTAATTAACCAGCTTCTATCATGACATTAACATCTGCACTATTCATTGCTAGTCCTTCCCTGGCAACAGTTGTATCTGCCAGGCAATCTGCTTGCTCACTGCCTTTGAGTGATTATATGTCCGCCTATTTTCATGCTTGGTGTTTCAGAACTTGCAATGTGATTATTTAGGAAGAGCCATGAAAGCACAGCTTTAGTTTAATCAATGCACCAGAGACTTCACACCATGCCATGATGTGATCCAGTTCTTCCTGTAGCTTATTAGCAATTTCATCCATATCTCTCCCCTGTCTGTACACATCATCTGCAAATCTTTCCCTGCCAGATAGTTGCTACTTTGTAATAATTATGTTGAGTACGTTGAATAGTACTGGAGATAATATTTCATTCATATAAGATAACGAAACCTTTTTTTTTAAGTCTCCATATATTTTATTGTAGATGTGTTTCGTACAGTTTGCCTAATGTCTGCTTCTCATTTTGTCTCTTCTGGTAACATTGATGGCTTATCTCAGTCTTGTCATCTCACACATTGAGATTTGGTAGGGTATGGCCTTTTTCATCTTACAGACGGTCAATTGGCAAGTCTTTTACTTGGACAACTTCAGAGTCTCCGCTTGTATGTCTTGCCTTTCAGCTCATCCCTAAGTCTTTTTTAAAAAGATTCTGCACCTTTGCATAATGTTGTTTTCAACATCGCTCGGTCATCAGCTAGTTTTCTTCATTTGTTGGGACAGATAGAAATGTTTTTCATTGAGGCCTTGCAGACACCCTTATATCTGAGCAGTCATCTGCTTTGGTGTCTCCTCCCTTCCGAAAGTTTTATAGACCAACACTTGTTGTGGTATGCGGCTATTGTCCATTCTTCTCACATGCCCTTACCATCTTAGTCTTCTACTACTGAGTATGCCCATGATGGAAGGCAAGTTTACAGTTGTAGTACTACAGGAGATATAATGCTCAAGATATAACAAATGAAATCTTTCCTTTGGACATTGTATACATATTTGGTACCCTTCAGATGGAACTACTTTTGACTACCTTGTCAATTACTTTGATTTTCTTTCAGGATTCTACCAACAAGAGAACTCCACATTTGGTTCCTTACAACAAAGTGGATGAACATATCAAGAAAGCAAACAGGTAACACCAATATACTGCCAAGTCATTCTTCTATTTAGACATCATACTCCAAGTCTGAGCTGCACTAGATCAGTTCTATAGCAATTGTTTATGTCATGCCACATTTGGGTCGCTGTCATTATTATCACCACCATAATCAACATCGTTCTTATTTTGCTCATCATTTCTCTCTGCGCTCCTGGATCGAAAAAAAAAAAAAAATTAATTTAAAAAAAAAAAAATATACTGGTGAACATTAAACACCTAGACTGTCAATATTTTAAAAGATTTCCTTAAGAAAATTATCAGAATATTTTGGTGGAGCGTATTTCAGCAGCTACAAATTATTCACCAGGTAAAATCAGAAGGAAATGCACACAGTGATAAAAGGCAGACACTGGAACTGGATAGCACATATACTCGTAAGGAATCAAGACAATATCACAAGAGTTGCTATACAATTGATTATGGAGGAAAAGTGAAAGATAGGTGGACCATAGACCATTAGGCATAAAACAGTGGACGCATGTGTGCACTGTGTAGACCAGATTTGAGGTAACCTGGAAAGGATGGTCACGGATTGAGCAGGGTAACGATATTTTACTAGTCACAACAGAGATGAAGTGTTTATGCAGAATGATGGGAGTATCAAGAAGAGACCGGTTTATAAATAAAGATATGAGAAAAATAGTGGGTACAACATCAGTGCTAAACTTCATTAAGAAACAACAAATGAAATGGTTCTGCCACAGAAGTAGATTACCAACAGACAGTGCGTCCCAAAGAGCAATGTTACTTTGATACAGTGGATACTTAGCAAAAGGCATTCCATGAAAAAGATGGACCTAAGAAATAACAGAAGCAGTAAAAAACACTATTTATGAAGCACACACAAAAAAATCAGTTCTATTTTCTTATCCTGACGCTGTGAGGCAAAACAGGATTAGAGAAAAGAAAGAAAAAAGGAAGATACATTTTGTCTGCAAAGATCTTACACACATTCTAGCCCAAAACTATCTATAAACAAAAACTGCTTACATAGTGTCAGCAAGAGAATGTGAACACAATCATCCAAAAGAGACGATGGAAATAGATCGGACATAGGATACACATGAAGACTAACCATGTCACAAAAACTGCACTGAGATAGTCAAAAAGACAAAAATGTGGAATACTCAAAATGACCTGGAGGAGAACAGCAGAACAGGAACTGAAAGAAATGAATAACAACTGGAACACAAAACAATGGATGGCTAAGAACAGAGTAGAATGGTGTGCATTTGTTGTTGGTCCTAAGCACCAATGACATCATAGGCCAGAGAGTTGGCAGGTGCAGGACTCTGGATGATGATATATTATAAAGTTTAAAGGATTTTTAATGTCTGTTCATAAAACCTATAGTTCTTTCACCTTTTAACTCATTCGTTTCAAAAACATATCCATTCTAGAGACACTGCCATTGAGGCTGTGCGTACATTACTAGCTTATGGTTATACCATTGAAGCTCCAACAAGTGAAACTGGAGAGAGCAGTGCAGCAGGTAAAAACTTGCTTTAAAAGTACAATTCATCCAATCTGCTACTAGTATTTGCTCCTTTTATGTAAGAACTGGTGACCATATGTTTTCTTTGAAAATTATGCTAGCTGGTTCTGTAAGGAATAACAGTAAACATAATCACCCAAGGTTATTTACCAAAGTGTAATGATGATGGCTTCAATCAATCAATCATCCGTTTAACAGCCGCTGTGCAGCCATAATATGCCACCCTTACACTTTTCCAACTTAACTATCTGTGCTTTTTATGCAAATGTGTCTGTTGTTTTATCACAACAAACATCTGTATGTTTATGATACATGTAAAACATCAGAGATTGGAAGCATCAATTGATGACATCCATTCATATGTTTTGTTATACCTTCTGAAGCATGGACTGATAAGTGGACAATATATGCCTTAGTAAACAGAATAATAAAGTCTCAAAGAGTCATTGGATGACAGCAGCAATAACCTTAATCACCATCCTCCAGCTGCTCCCAGCTATCAACTGTCACTTTTTAACTACAACAAAGGTCTTGATATTTTGATATCACATTGCACATATTATTCAATCATCTGTCACCATAGCTTGGGATGGACAGCTATTATTATACATATATTATAATGACATGTACAAGAGAAGAGAATCGCAGGACAGTTAACCCTTTCGCCCTGTATTATTTTGACCTCTGGACGCATTTATTTTGCGATTCAAATTTAACATTCAATGTCAATTAGTTTAATCCTTTATAACTCTTGTACTGTTTCTCTAAAGTATGACATATTATATATTAAATTGTTGCTACATGGATGTGGAATACATTAATATAATAATATTTTACATCAGGTGATATACATTTGAGAAAATTAGATTATTGTAGCATGACTATTTTGAAAAAACAAAAATTATAAAAATATTTTTACTCTCCCGTTTGTATTATATCTTAATAGTCATAGATGTTTCCCAAGTAGCAGTTAAATGAAGATAATTCATGTGCGAACATATTCTATAAGTTTCATCTAACTAGGGGCAGTAGTTTTTATAATATTCACTTTTTAGTGCGGACATGTCAATAAATGGAATGTGAAACGCCCATTCTTTAGATGAAATTATTACATTAGACTTACAACTATCGATACTGCATTTCATAAACAATCAAATGTCATTATTACCATCAATTAAATCTTCTTCATTACTATCACAAGTTACAATTTGATCTAACAGTACTTAAGATTACACTGTAAACATCGTTGGAAACATTAACATTTTTTTAAAAAAGTCTCGACTTGAACACAATAATACACTGCTTTCTCTCTTTCAAATCTTTGTTAAATGGAGATAGTAATGTACCTACATATATGTACTTTCCGTTTCTGAAGATTTTTAAACTTCAGTAATGGGGTTCTGAAGATACATTCGTTTCCGTGAATAGACATACAAAAGCCGATATATCAGTTCTGCGACATCATGAACATTACTCTGAACCGATATATCGGCTCTGTAGTCCCGTTGGGTTAAATAACACTTAGATGTTAAAACTGATAATTGACTTTTAAAAAGGTGTGGAGTGAAACACAAGTGTGCTGAAAACAGAATAGAGAGCTAGGGTCAGTAACTGCTGCTCTAAAATGAGTACAAGGTCAACGTTTGAGGGTCTGTACTGGTTCCCTTTTTTTTTTTGGTCGCTTTTCTTTTTTTTTGTCACTTAACACATATTTCATCATGACACTGATAAGTATAATCTTTTTGTGCCAGGTTCTTCTAGATCTGTCTGTTGTGGACTATCTTATGAATGTTTCTGAGGTCTGTTTTATGTTGTTAATCCATTTCATCTTCTGTGCTTTTTTCTTTTACCTTGCACAGATCCTTAAAGGTATTCTTAAAGCACAGATCCTGATAGTTTTAGCAAAGCCAGAAGATTTGATCATATATCCATACCACTGCATTTTTTTCATGTTCACAATAAACAACAGTTCCTCATATGGTTCAAATATCTTAACAGTCAACTTATGGGTTTCTTGGTTTGTAAAAGTTTATGTGAGAAGTACCTAGTACTCTGCAGAATGTTCTCATTACTTTCCTTGGATTTTCTTCTTGGATATGGTCAGGATTCCAGTCTGCATAGCTGTAAAAGTATAGTAACAACTTAATGAAAGATAGTGACAGCAGCTACTGGAGCTAAAACTCTGTAATGGGCACTGTCAGTAAATATCTGCTGATAGGGATTGAGCATAAATGCAGGCAGTCTGAATGTAGTAATAGTATTTCCTACAACTTCTAACTGTATAAATCAGTAGCCCAATTGTCTTTTAGCTTCTACATTTCTAGAGCTATACAATCTTTAGATGTCTATCATTTGGTTTTATAAAGTGTGTTACATCCATGGCTTTGTGCCCAGCAGAGGTGCAGTTGGCTAGTCTCTCTTGTGGCATGTGGATAGCGAAAATTAATAGCTTTCTGATGACCCGTAGAATGCAGAAACCACCCTTACTTCCCAGGGAAGCAGAACGGAAAACTTTTTCCGAATTTTGACTCTGCTAGATGATGGACTCCCTAGGTCAGGTTTTTGCCCGTGACCTGAGAGACAAACCCACATAAAAAAAATGCAGAAACCAGATGTGTTGCCCTACAGGTCTGTAGATACCTAACTGGCACAACAAATTCATGCTCTAAGATGCAAATCACATACAGACCAAAAAGAGTAGTTTTAACAAGTGGTTGATTTAGAGCAAACAATGTAGAAGTTGTCTCCCATATGTAACCACATTAAAAAATTGATTATTTGATTACACTGATGTTCACAATGTTTCTCATGTTTCTCATGCATACATGAAAGGAAGCAAACTACAGGGCAGGTTAGCTGCTCTTGGGTTGGCACCAGGTAAAATTCTTTGTGTCCAGATCTGTAGTAGTTCATGTTTGATAATGTGATAGAAAATGCAACATTATAAGATATTTATTTGCATTATTCTTTTCGTAATATATGTCCTTATCCCTTTTTGTTAATTTCTTGCAATCAGGTTTACAGTACTTCAGTTCAAACTTGTTAATTCTATTTGTTAGTAAATGTTTCATAATCGTTATTCGCAACCAAATTAATATATTATACCATATGAAATGTTATTTAATTCATAAAAATTACCGTACGAAATTAAACAACTAAAAACAGTTTGAAATGGAACTGATTAGAAAACAAAGATAAGAATACTAAGAGCATGCATATTCTCATTGACAGCATATGGGTTATGAAGCGTGGATATTTAACATGACAGGGAAAAAACATATGTGCTTTTGAATATAAATGTTACAGAAGAGTCCTCTGTATATCAAGAACAGAGAAGAGAATAAATAGATCTATCCAGAAATAACTAAAAATCAACAGAAAACTGGCTGATGCTACAAATAAGAGTGAGAAAACTGAAATATATTAGACATATCTTTTCTTCTTTGGTCGTTCTTTGCGACCAATTTTAATCACAATTTGTGATATGTTTGATCTTTACCAAGAACGTGTATATATTGCACATTGGTTTGGTAGGCCCCTAAACGCATAGACTTCTACCGTTTAGGACATGTGCATCCGGTTTCAGCCAAATCTCCTTGGTCGCCTCTTACAATATGCGTGGCAGGTAACAGTAGTTCTATTCTTTACACCCCAAATTTGGGCCCTGGTAACCACTCGGTTGATATTAGACATAAAAAGAGACACAAAGGGTTGAAGAAGACCATTATGGAAGGATGACTTTTGCATGGCGGCTGCAGAGGTCTGGTGTTTGAGAGAGAGAAATTCAGAGAAGAACTGGTAGGGTGGCAAAGTTCTGCTCAAGACAAGCTATTTGATGATGATGATGACATCACATGAAGTCTGTGTATTATTATATTTATGTGTGTGTATGTATGGGCAAAAATAACTATTAGGAGAATAAATTCTAACTACTTTTCTTAATAGTTATCGCAGCAGAAAACAGAGAGAAGGCAAGTACAACAAGGACATACAGAGCAGAGAAAATATATGCTGTTACAAGTGGGAAATGGTAAATATTCTCATTTAATATGACAGTATTAACACAACATTTACGCATGCACACACACAAACACACCCATGTATGTCTTTATTTTGTCATCACACTGTTACTGGGTTGTTGCCCAGTGTCGTGGTTTCTCTTTTGTGTCTTGCGCTGCTCTAGTGGCTTGGGTTATAGTTAGTTTTGCTTTTTGACAGGATTCTGTGTGCTTTAACATTTTGATTATGACATTTTCCAGATAAGAAATTGTCAGACAGGAAAAATTATAAAGATCTATTGTATTCAATGTATTAATACTTTTCAGTGGTATTCATTTATTCATCTTCCTTAGGTTTGCTTTCATTTTCATACTTCAGTACGATTACATTCAGTTGTATGTTTTAAACTATTGTATAAGATTTTGAGAATACTATCGTAGCATTATGGATGCTGCCTTATTTTCACACCAGGTACTATGAATTTGAGGTGATCACTACTGGTTACATGAAGGTAGGCTGGGCTAAAGTCAGTGCAGAGCCCTCCACTGAACTAGGTACAGATGGAACTTCATATGCCTTTGATGGATTCATGGTAAGAGATAACTTGAAACTCTGATAACATCAGGTAGCAGATATAGATCAGAAATAAAGAGCAGAACATACCAAGAAAAAGTTACTTTTCACAAAACAAAAAGACATTATTCTCACCAGGTCATTGTCTATGAATGTCAGAAAGATATAAAATTAAGAATAAAAATAAAATTCCTACAAAAATATCTTCACCATCTTCAAAATTACATCGTGGACCCTCGCCAGTGCTACAGAGTTTGTACACTGCAGCTGAGATCTTCCTGTGTAAGAAAGAGATCGGAGCACACATGATTACTCACCGAAGTGCAATGATGATGGTCCTATCAATCAATCAGAAAGATACTTCTTCTTTTTTACAAGAACTTTACTAGTACTGGTTATTAGGTACTAAATTAACATCATGACAGTAGAAATAAACCCATAGGTGCTCATTATCACCTAGCAGATATCAAAGGGTGTGCATGCAAATGGTTCTTGTGGCTCACTGGTTAAACATCTTCGAGTTCTGTCTCTCAGGTGTCCAATCCAACTACTTACACAGTAGCTCTTAGCAATATTTCAAATTCCTCCATCCGCCCACTACCAACCAAAATACAGATGATGAGACTGTTAAAATGACTATACTAAAATTTAAACACATATATATATTTTCTATTTTTTTAAGAAAATGGAAAGCTGAAATGTTTTTTTTCAAAATGGTTCATCTAAACTAAATGTGTTTAAACTTTTGCATGCATTTTGTTACTATTGGTATTGATAAACTTCAATGTTTTAATGTGCAAGTTCTCTAGTTAAAAACATGATTAGCATAGACAAGACTGATTATAATGTACTCTAAATTGTTCTCAACAGGCTCGCAAGTGGTACAACGGTGCAGAGGCATATGGAAAAATCTGGTCAGTAGGGGATGTAATTGGGTGTATGTTGGATCTCCATGACTCTACCATTTGTAAGTTATAGTGTTATTCATTTGTAAATTTGTTATGATATAGTTGTCATAGCAATGTTAACATAATAAATTGTAAATAAGTAGCAGGTATTTCTTATGCTGTTCAAATCCAGAAGCTATTAAAATTAACTCTTTCACGCTTTAAGCGCACACTGCGCCATAGAGTTGCTTCCCTTATAAGAAGTCTTTCTAGTTTTACTTCTACTGTTTTACTTCTACTACTTTTCAACCTTGTTATTCTATTGGGTTGTCCAGTTTTCTTTAATTTAGTATATAATAAGATATATATGTTTATTTATTGAGTAGTTGGGATGTAATTTTTTTAAATTTTTTTTTACTTCCCTTGAATTAACTGCTTAAAAATTGAGAAAATAAATGGGCGTGGAAAGAGTTAAATATTTGTTACTTTATGAGTATGATTTATAAAATCAAAATAGGAATGCTGAGACGAAACTGTGTGAAGGTACTGGTACAGAAAGGGATCACAGAAATCGCCTATATTATTGTCCCTGGGAGCGCAGGAGTCGTGGTAATAAATGAGCTGATAGATTGGCTTGCATTGCAATGATATCAAAGGGAGCTGCAATGGACCTTAATGACATTATTAATACACTAAGAGAGCCTTTCCAAGCAGAAGAATTTCAGAATTGGTAATCCTAGTTGCTGATAAGATTGAGAGAGGTAGGTGTTGACATTGGTACAGCTGAAAAGAACAACATACCAAATATTAAGTAAAATTGATTAATGAACATCGAATTGACACGCTGGGACGCTGGATTTCTGCTGGATTTGTTGAGGTATGGGTCGGAGCACCTATGGACATGTCCGGAGTGGTATGATGATAGTCCTAATATAATTGATAACTGTTTTGTTCACTTAATTTGTTAGATATATTGTAAGAAACAATTAAGTAATGTTGGACTTCTTCTTCTTCTGCTTTCTCACTAGAAAGGGATTTCGGATTCTTTAATAAGGCAGCCGTCTGCCTCAGATTATCAGCCATGCCATACAGTTTGTCTTGGACGCTGGTGTAAGTGGGCCACCTTTTTCTTCTCAAGTCTGCATACTGGGGGCAGTTCTGTAGGATATAATTCCTACGATTTCTGCTACCCCATTTGTGCCGACCTCTTCCGGCAGTAAGTTTTGGCCACTCTCGTGATGGTAGGTCTGACATTCTTACTGCGTGGCTAAATCTTCGAGGCAGTTTGGTGACCATAGAATCTGTTATCCCATTCCTCATTGTGAGGGGTAGTTATGCGCCTTACGGTCTAGTGCATCCGTTTTCTGCAAGCATTTGTTTTGGGTTAGCATTTCCTAGCGGACATGCGCATCTGATTTCAGCCAAACCTCCTTAGACGCCTCTTACGACATGCGGGGCAGGTAACAGTGGTTCTATTCTTTACACCCCAAATTTGGGTCCGGTAACCACTCGGGCGATAATGTTGGACAAGTGTCTACAAGACCCATCCTCTATCTTGTAAAAACTTTCTTAGACCAACAATTATTGTACAGTTAATCATGCTCAAAACAGTAAAATCAAAAGTAAAAATGATCCATTTGGGAGGGATGGATTTTGTTGAGTGATGCCAGAAAGGCTAAGAAGTCTTGATTGTTAATCCATTTTATTTATACAAGAAAATGCTTAAAGGGTATAGAGAGAAGCATGTTTAACCAGCAAGCCACAGGAACCATCAGCATGCATATCCTTCGAGATCTGTTGGGGGAGACTGAGCACCTAAGGGTCTGTCCGAGTGCTGTGATGTCAGTTCAGTAACCAATAGCCAAACACGTACAAACAAAGTACTATAGTTTTACAAAATACAGAAACAGTGACGATAAACAGCAACGTTTCGACCAACAAGGCCTTTATCAACAACGAAAAACAGGAGGACAAATTAAAATGAAACACAAATGGACGACCAAATACCAACGTATCTAAGGAAAATCTGGAAGAAAAACAAATAACGAAATAAATGTAACACAAAAACACACATAAAAACTAGAAATAGAACTGAAGAGAAACAATGAAAATCTAGTAAATATATAACTTGAATACATGCAACATATACCCATATAGATTACAAAGCATGGGAAGAGAAAGTACTAAAGCATAAGAATGTAATACATGCAACATATACCCATATAGATTAAAAAGCATGGGAAGAGAAAGTATTAAGAAGCATAAGAATGTAATACGTTGAGCCCGCATGGTCGCAAGGTACCATACAAAGAAATCAACCGATTCTCCAGAGCAAATCGACCGATCATCAGAGGAACATGATCGGATGGCTGTGACCTGGACATCGCAAGCTCCTGAATGGCCAGTATCATTGAAATGGGTAGCTACAGGGGTCAAAGAGCATTGGCGCATATCGCGAAGTGTTGGGCGAATGGGTCACTGAGTCTCCTGCCGGTTTCCCCAATATAGGCCTTGTTGCCCCGCTTGCAGATAATGGCATAGATAATATTACGGACTTCGCACGTGAAACTGTCTTCAACAACGAACGTGGCTTTTGGAAAAAACACAGTGCGGGTCTGTATTACATAAGCACAAGTGTTGCAGCGCCGACGGCCACACTGGACGGTCCCAAAAATGACTCTGGATATTAGGCTTGAGGCGACTGTGAACCAACATATCCTTAAGGCTTCTGTCCCGTCTGTACGCCACCAAAGGATAGTGTTGAAGACTGAACGTGTCTCAGGATCAGACTGAAGAATGGAGAGATGACGGAATAAGACTTTCTTCACAAGGGAACTATGAGGGTGGAAAGTTAAGACAAGTCTCACCCTGTCAGAATTGGAAGTTCTATGCTGGTTAGAGAGAGCCTCCTGGCGAGAAATTTGCTGAAAGCGCCGCATAGCAGAAGCAAGCACCTTATCCGGTATAAGCGCTACAAAGAAATCCAGCATCTCGTGAGCTCTATCGAGGAAATCGTCCTCACTACAGAGGCGGGGAAGGCAAGAGTTGAGAGAATGGTAAAGAATCACGACAAGCCTGGGAATGGGAAGAGGTATAAAGAAGAAAACTATGTGCATCAGTAGGCTTGTAGTATACTGATGTAGTGATGGTGGATAGGCTGATAGTGATAGTGATGTCAAGAAAGTTGACACAAGAGGTAGAGATGTGAGATGTAAACCGAATAGCAGGATTGAAGACATTAATGAAATTAAAGAAACGTGACAAATCGGCTTCAGGCATATCGGTAATGCCAATACAATCATCAATGTATCTATGATACACAGACGGAAGAGGGCCATCATAGGAATTCCATACTAGGTGCTCAAGATGACCCATGAATAGACAAGCATAACTGGGTCCCATTTTAGTACCCATGGCGACCCCACTGATCTGCTCAAAGAACTGGTCATTGAACTGAAAGGAGTTGAGAGTTAGAACTAGTTCTGCAAGACGAAGGAGAGCCGAGTGGAGACAAGTGGGTTAGTTCTCCTGTCGAGAAAGAACTGAAGAGCTTGAAGTCCGTCGGAATGAGGTATGGAGGTGTACAATGAGCACACATCAAGGAGGAAGAGACGGTAAGTCCTGCCAGGCAACAACTCAATAGACGAAAAACAGACAAGGTGTGGTTCGTATCTTTCAAGAATGAAGGTAGTGTGGTGACTATAGGATTGAAGATACTATCAAGAAATTCGAAGATATGTTCCGTAGGACAAGAGCAAGCAGAAACGATGGGCCTACCCGGATTGTTCAGTTTATGAATTTTGGGGAGCATATAAAGGCGGGTTTTCCTAAACAGCTATCGATGACACAAAGTGATGATGCCCTGGTAGGAAGGTCGTTAGAGGCAATTAAGTTCTTAATTACTGTACGGACTTTACTATTGTTAGATAGTGTTACATCAGAAGAACTAGTTTTATAGAATTGGGTGTCAAGTAATTGGTTGCGCCTTCCTGAAGGTATAGTTCTTTGTTCCTATTGAGTTGTTGCCTGGCAGGACTTTCCATTTGTGTTTCATTTTAATTTGTCACTCCTGTTTGTTCGTTTGCTTGATAAAGGCCTTGTTGGTCAAACGTTGCTGTTTATCGTCACTGTTTCTGTATTTTGTAAAACTATAGTACTTTGTTTGTACGTGTTTCACTATTTACCAAGTTTTACTGCAGTCTTCCCCTATTTCGATAACCAATAGCCAATCAGTTACTTGATGTATTTGTATTATTATGTATATTTGACACGGACAAGAGATATTAGTCACTTGACAAAACAAGTTACAAATATTAACATCGAGAAATTCAAACTAAGTGGAGCACATTTATTTATCTATCTATTGTTCTAACAGCGTTTTCACTAAATGGAGAACTAATGATGGACTCTATGGGTCAAGAGATTGCATTCAGAAATGTAAAATCTGGCCCTGATCAAGGTATGTTTTATAATAGGAAAAAATGGGATATTCTAATCAAGTTATATCTTTTCTAAGTCATGTTACTGTTCTACAAGTTGTTAGTAAAGCATGTTAGCATCAATGATCTGACAGGTTTGTGTTTTGTGCAATTTATTTCATCATCGCTATTTTGCTACTATGTTACGTTTACTGGGTTCGCTCTTCGACAGCCTTTGGCTGTCCCCAGCCAACCTGCAAGTACTGGATATACAGCCCTGAAAGAAGAACATGCTGACTTTAGACCAGGGAGAACCTGCTTAGACCAAATAATTACCCCAAGAATTATATTGAATTATATATTTTGCATACTGAGAAACAACTACCACTTATTCTAAATTTCATCGATTTCAGAAAGGCTTTTGATAATCTATACAGAATCTTCTTGTGAAATATTCTGGGATACTATAGAGTAATAGCCAAAATAGTAAATGATATTAACCCTTAGACCCCGGGCTCCCGATATTTCGGGATTGAATGTAAGCGTTGCATATCCTGAGCTCCTGATATATCGGTCTGAGAATATATTTTCATTATTTTTCGGTATTTGAAAATAAATTGTGTACAAATGTGACGTCAAACACAACGTGTTCTACACGGTTTTGCGAGATGACGGACGCTGTTGTGTAATTTTTGTACTGATAAGGTAATTAGTTAAGTATTTTCATATTGAAAAGATGTTCTTTGTTTTTGATAAGTAAAAAAAAAAGTAAAGGAACCCTTTCATACCTCATGGTATATAGGTCAATACAGTGTTAGGCCTGTATTTTTCATTGACCGTCGGCACACGATGGATGATGTGGTCAGCATCACGCGGCCTTTTTGATAAGGGTCATTCTAAAAGTATAACAACAAAGCAAGCTGCTGAACTTGTTTTGAATGAATCTGAACATGAATTAGGCTTAGAATGTGATTATTCTGATAAGGATATAGAAAGTGAGATAGATGATCATTTAGATGAGGAAAATTGTTTTAATCGATTGATATTCAAGCTATTTGTTCAAGCTGGAGAAAAATCTACATATATGTGAGTATTCGCTGCCGTACCCACATATTAAATCAAATAAATTTTTTATTTAGTATTCAGCAAATAGATAATAATCAGGAATAACGGAGATGATGGGTTAAGTCAATAACAAATTATAGAGCACTTAAGTGTGATAAATTATCATTTTTTTAGTATAACTCTGTAATGCGCTGTCTTTGCTCAGGAGCTTGGGGAAAAGATTTTTAAGGTACAGGTGACCAGGGTTCAAAGGGTTAAAAGCTTGTATGATGATTCAGAGTGTACATTCTGCACTGATGGTGGCCAAAGCAACTGATTTATGGTTGAAACCCGAATAAAGAAACTCCATGTTATATAGTTTTAAAAACTAAATTAAAAATTTTTAATTTCAATATTATATCAATCCTGACATATGCCAGCTGGAGTTTGAAAATTGTTAAAGATATAAAATGTTAGCTCAGTGCATTTCAAAATAGACATCTGCAAAAAAAATTAATGTAAAATTAGATGAATTCAGAAGTGATGAAATCGGGGGAAATGTCTGGTCAACCATTAGTAACAACTGTTATAAGAAAGAGAAGATAGATATATGTTTGGTATACTTTGAAAAGGAATTATAGAAGAATCACAAAGTAGACTTTGAAGTAGGAGGCAAATGGTTCAAGAAAGAAAGAACGCCCTAAGGAAACCCTGCAATGAACTTTGCTAGAAAAAGGCAAGAAATATTAGACTCAATTTCCCTATAGTAGAGATTAATCGAGTTTCCAGGCTAAAACAGTATGGAGAGATTGATAAAGTTGCCTATAATAGAGTGATATAGAGAAATTGTTTGCAAGTATTATGGAACGTAGAATGGTACAAGGATAATGCAAAAGAGAATGTGTATTTTTTCAGGTTACATCCCTGCTCTTACAATGGGTCCTCATCAGCAAGCAAAGCTAAACTTTGGGCAAGACATCAGTGCACTGAAATTCTTCACTAATTGTGGCTTACAAGAAGGATATGAACCATTCTGTGTGTAAGTTTCTCAGTTGATGATGCTAATTAACTTTCATGTAACAAAGAACTGTGAAAGACAGGAAGATATATTTTTGTAAATATAAATATTTCATATAAATATTAGAGGATGGAAGACTCGACAGAGAGACAGAAACTATAGTCCAGAAAGCAAATACAATAACCTACCAATTAGCACCACTACTTAGACATCCAAACATCTCACTGACAGCTAAACAACTGTTGATCAACAGCATCTTCATAACCACTCTATGTTACCAAAGCCAAACATGGACAATGAATAAGAAACATACAGAAAATAGCAACATGCGAATGAGATGTCTCTGCAAAGTCACCAACAACACAAGAATCGACAGAGTAACAAATAACAGCATCAGAGAAAAGGTTGGAACAAGACTGTGCTTGAATTATATAGAGAATGAGGTGGTTTGGCCACTTAGTAAGAATGTGAACAGACCAAACTGCCTATGAAGCTTTTCACAACAGAATATCAGGAAGGAAGGCAGAGGAAGACTCGAGGAAAAGGTGGATAGATAACGTAGTTGAATTCTGCCAGGGACTAAGAAAACCATCACACAAGTCACCAGAGAAGCGCAAGACAAATACATAAAACCACGACACTGTTAACAACCCGGTAACTATAAATATTAGAAACTCAGAAACCAATTTCTTCTGAAACTCCCAGTACTCTGCTTAGATACTCTTCCTGCCGTGCAAGTTTTCTTCTATTGTTTTTTTACCTTTACACATATAAATAAATATTATGAAACTCAGAATCAAGCATGCAGCTGATACCTGTAAAACATAAATATTATGACACTTGGGAAATTAAACATGTACACATATAAATATTAGGGAACTCGGAATCAAGCATGCAGCTGACACATTTACACACATAAGTCAATATTATAATAAGCTCAAATGAGACATATAGCTGACACTGTATACATATAAATATTATACAATTCAGAAATCAGATGTCTTATATTCATATTGACATTTTTTTAATGCATGAAAATGTATGTTGTTAACTAATAAATAAAGTGCCATATTATCACTATAGGAACATGATGTCCATTAACATTGTGGTATGGAAAACATGAAGCTATTTTTGGGGCAGTAGAAGCCACAGATCCTGGTATTCAGGTGTCTAGGATTGCTGGAGGGTTAGTATTGCTTGTAATTTTTCATATGCTGATCTAAATATCTAGATTTTATGTATCATTTTATGTATTGTGTTGTACACTGATGAAGTACAAATATTTGATAAGTTGGTTGCCCAAGTGAGTTACCGGGCCCAAATTTGGGCTGTAAAGAATAGAACCACTGTTACCTGTAAAGAATAGAACACTGAACCACACATGTCGTAAGAGGCGACTAAGAAGGTTTGGCTGAAATCGAATGCACATGTCCTAAACATGTAGAATTCTATGCGTTTAGAGGTCAAGCAAAACAATGTGCAACGATACACGTTCTGGCAAATATCAAACATATCACAAAGAGTGATTAAAATTGTTGTAAATACTAATGCAAAGAAGAAGAGGATAGTTGATTTTCTAAATTTTTCCTGTGTCTTCTCTTTAATAAGACTGCCTATTTTCATATTTATTGCCTATTTTAATATTTATCTCATAGCAATTTAGTTGTTAAGGTTATATTCCAAGGTGTCCAAAACCATGCGTATCACATGGACAAAAATTGTCAAATCTTCTTCTGCTTCACCCTAGGAGACATAGGTCCACAGCCAAGGTCTTCCAAGTCTTCCTATTCAAAGGCCATCTTTTCCAGATCTCTCCGCTCACTCCCAATTTTCTTGCATTCTGTCTCCAGCTCCCACCTCCAGGTGTTCCTGGGGTCTTCCTCACCTCTATTACCATGGGGGTTCCATCGGAGGGCCTGTCTAGGATGCGGTCAGGAGGTCTCCTCAGTGTGTGTCCTATCCATCGCGACTTTTTACCTTTATTTCTTGTTCCACCTGCCATTGTCCCTCTCTATTCTACAGTTCTCTGTTTTTGGGTCTATCATACCATCACAGATGGAGCATCCTGCATAGGTATCTATTGATGAATGTCTGCAGCTTTTTGGTATTCCCCTTAATTGTTCTCCATGTCTCCGCTCCATACAGAAAGACAGCCTTGACATTTGCCAATCTAACAGAAGCATAATGTTCTAATTCTGACATTGGCTGTATCAAATGACATGTATAAAATATGTTTATGTTTGTTCCATTTAAAAAAATTTAATTATTTCCATATTTTAATTACATCTAGTGTTCTCTTTGTAAAAATTAAACCTTTATTTATCATTCATACCTTTTTGGATGCCAGAAAAATTAAGACACATTTTAAAAGATACATATGAAAGGTTACACCATCATTCTGGAATTTTCCAGTTAAAAGATTAAATAAGATTCATATTGTTTAAACTATTATCTTCCTCTCACCACAGAATAAGATTCTTTATTTCTTTTGTCATCATACTGGTTGTTTCCCAGTGTCCTGGTTTTCTGTTTTTGTCTTGCTCTTCTTTTTTTACTTTTTGTTTTGTTATTTTTGCTTTTTGACAGAATTCTGCTATGCCATCTAACCATCTTTTTTTGTGGTCTTCCTCTCACCTTCTTTCCTGATGTTCTGTTGTAGAAGACTTTGTATACAGTAGAGTTTGGCTGCATTCATATTAAGTGGCTGAATCACATCATTCTTTGTTTCTCAATGTAATTCAAGCAAGGTTTAGTCCTAACTTTCAGTCTGATGCTGATGTTGGTGACTTTTGGTGTTCTTGGTTACTTTTCATATTCATCACATTTCACATGTAATTATTTTTGACTGCTTTGTTCATTGCCCATATTTGGCTCTCGTAACAGAGTAGGCATGAAAATGCTGTTGATCATCTGTTGCTTAGCTTTAGCTGTCCGGGAGATGTTTGGGTGCCTTAACAATGGGCTAGCTGGTATAAAATAAGATAAGGGATTAAAAAGTTGACAAAAATAATTCTTTTCCCTTGGTTATACATAATTTTTCATATCAGGCATATGATTTTTAGAAATAATTCAGGAAGTAGACAATAGATAAACTTGCTGTTAATGCATATTTCAACTTTATTTGTCAGACCAAATGCCAGTCCTTGTCTGAAAGTATCATCAAAGACTTTTGGAACTCTAGAGAAAGTTCGTCTGGAGTACTTGCGTCTCAGCTTACCAGTCACTTGCAAGGAGGAATTTGTCACAAGGTAAGAAATTAAACTATTACCAGTTCTAGTGTTTTACTGCTGCCATAAGATTAAACTGTTTTTGACAACAACAAAAAAAAAAAAAAAAAGATTAACCATCCTAATCAGAAAATGTAATGCACATGATGATGATGTTGTTGTATTTACCAGTGGGCCTGTGCATCAAGGGGAGAAGTCAGGCTGAGATTTCCCAGCTAGCGCACAGGTAGGGTCACTGCAGATCAGAATGAAGCATAAAGGACAATTACTTCTAGTCTGAGGATGAAGGTTGAGGCTATTACTGCTGCCCTTCCAGGCCATCTCATGTCCCAAGCAAGACAAGCTCATTCAGGACATAAGGCAACAAATCAGGTTGCTGTCAAAAAAATCTGAACTGGTCTTACAGTGGATACCAGCACACTGTGGCATGCCAGGAAATGAAAGGGCTATCAAACTCCTCGGGCTGGAGGGAGCCTAACACAACACCACCCAACACAAAGCTTTACAGAAGCAAAGACTCTCCTGAAACAATCCAGGAAAATGATGTGGAGAAAAACAAATGGAGGATACAACCCAGAGCATGACAGTATAAATACACTAAACAGAAAAGCACAGTCTTCAGACTTAGAACGGGACACTGCAGTCTCAGAGCACACCTCCACAGAATGGGTCGCAGGGACTCGGCAGCCTGCACCCAAGCAGTCCCCAGAGCACATCCTGCAAGACTGCCCCAGTTTGAGTAGTGTAAGAATGGAGATCTGGTCAACAGAAACAACCCTACAAGACAAACTATGGGGAACCGGTGAAGACCTCAAGCGCACCGCCCTGCTCATGACACATACCGGAGTAGTCGCATAGCAGAAGTTGATGAGAAGAAGAAGACTGCTGCCCTACTGTGACTCTCTTGGACTTTGAGTACTGGGGACGATGTTGTGTCCAATTCTCAGTTGTTGCTTCTGAAGGTTCAAATTGGCAAGTTGCAGCATGAATGAATGTTGTTTTTTGAGGTTTCCAAATACCTACATGCATCTACTGTCTTGGACATGTGAGTGTTCATAACAATAAGAGAGAGGACAGAATTGCAGTAACAGCATTGATCATTAAGGAGTTGAAGATGGATGGGGGAATATTCTTCAGTTTCTAAGAGATCACCTTTTGGACGAAGATACTAAAATTTATATTGAATCTATCTAGGGATTTAAGAAGTTTGAAATTACACGTTGTACAAGCAAAACTGGATGACTGAGGGGCAGAGTATTTTAACCAGTGAGCCACCTGAATCATCGGTGTGCATGCACTTTGGGAACTGTTAGAAAAGACATGTATGGGTCTGCTCAGAGTGCTTTGATGTCACAGAAGTCGTAGGAATCTGAAAGCAAGATCATCAGTTTCTTCCTAACTAAAAATCGTTGGCACAGAAATGATGGAAAATAAAATCACTCCCATTGAATGGATAGATATACGATCGCGAGAGAGAGAGAGGATAGATAGATATAATAACAGATGTATCAGCAGAAGGGGAAGTCAAGAATGAAGAAAGAGTAGCATCTTTATAAGATACAAACATGTGAATATTCTCTATAAGATGTTACCCACATGAAAGATATCCTACAATTTTATGACAGCATATGTCTAGTTTCAATGTGTTACAAATTTTCTCCAGATCAGAACAAAAATGACCTTCTAATATAGAGTTCTTTATCATCATCATCAAATAGCTTGCCCTGAGCAGAACTTTGCCATCCCAACATCCCAATTGCCATCCGGAATTTCTCTCTCTCCCTCTGCAGCCATCATGTTCAAACCATCAGTTACATCCTGGATTCATCTTCTCCATGGTCTTCCTCTTCTTCTCTTTGCTGGTATGCCTCCTTCCATGATTGTCTTCTCCAGTCCTTCTCTAGTATTTCTCCAAAATATCTAAATTTTCTCTTTCTTATAGTGTTCCTCACAGATTATAAATCTTTACTGCGTAGACTTTTGGAACTCTAGTGTCAATACAAAATACTAGTGTCAAAACAAAACTCTGGTGTCAATACAAAATACTAGTGTCAAAACAAAACTCTGGTGTCAATACAAAACACTAGTTAGAGGTAGTTACAAACTGAAACAGTTAAACTGTCCACTTCCTTGTCATGAAACAAAAAGCATCACCCACAGCAAGTATATGACAAAATGAAAAGAAATGGCACACCATCTGCCGAGAGTATTGCACAAATATGAACTCCGTAGCTCCAACAACAATCCTAGGGGTCTCTGGAAAAAAGCACTCATGAACAGAGCATCACAGTTTGGATTCGAACCTATGACTTTCAGAATGCAAGGCAAGGGTGTAGTCACTTAGCCACAGATACCCCAAGACTCCTACGATATGTAGGACAGACGCATCCGAACTTCGACCCAACAGCATACTCTGTTTCAAAGTGCTTTCTTCCAATTTCCTGTTGGCCACACATTCTTCCTTCTAGCTTACTTAAAATTATGCTTATAAAAGTATGCAGATTTGTCCCCTATACATAGGCAAATGTGTGATAATTATGTAATTTACTTTTCTAATCCAAAACATTTACAGCCGCGAAAAACTCTTGGCCCAGCAAGTTCTAGAAAAGCGACTCAACCTGGAGAATTTGCGTCGACGAGGAGGTGACACAGATATCGAGGAGGAGGTGGCAACAGGTAGAGTCAAGGGCAAGAAACGCAGCAACACAAAAAGCAGCAACAATGTTACCTCCAATAACCAGAAAAACTATGGCAGCAACAGCAACAACAGCATCACCACTAGCAGCATTGTTACCAATGGCAGCAGCAGCATGAGTGGTCCTAACAGTAGTCAGAACTCACTAATAGAGAAAGGTTATGGGATAGCACACTTTTCTTTTGCTAATATAAATTAACATAATTATGGACAGTTCTGAACCATGCAGACTAGAATCTCAATGTACTACATACATTTTAAAGACAGTAAATACTAATAAAACACAAATACAGTTTGTCTTCAATCAAAAATTATTAACTTATGGATACATATGGATATAAGTTTAGGTGACAATTTTACTGAGTCATCAGGCATTAACTAAGAAAATTAACGAAACAAACAAAATATACAAAATTCACATATTTGTCTTGAATACTGACTCCTGTTGTGTGTTCACATTTAACAATAACCTCATTAGATAAATGGACATGTCTGGAGTGCTATGATGATAGTCCTCATATAACTGATAACTCATTAGATAAAGTAATATCACTTTCAAAATTGTAAATTTAAAAACTAAAATTCATCAGCGAGCACAACAATGAGAGTCAGTCAATAATGTAAATATTTTGATTTACAAGTTGTAAATGGTGGTTCAGAAATGCATGGTTCACAGCTTCCAAAATTTTTAATATATTCACATCAATTTATTTTCAACAAAATTGAAACATACTAACTGTCAAAAGTGTGAGAAAACCTGAGGTAAGGTGTGACGCCAATCCTATGGAATGTGCAACAGTAATGGGATATAACACCTCAAACTTAGTTTCTCAACCAGTACCAAATACAGGGTGTTCAAGATTAAAGCAGCCCCAATGACAAATCGAAAGTTGCCAGTTACATATTGCGTGGTGTCTATTTACTATTTAAACTGGTTCTGACTAGCTTGCCATACGTCACATTTGTTCATCGCCCCTTCCCGCACTACAATTACATACCGTCACACAACCTTGACCTATACTACGTCATAACTGTGAACCTTCTCATTTTCATAAATATATGCCAGATTAGCTCCATTGAAAGGCCGCTTTTATCTTGAACACACTGTATATATAGTCTGGATAAAAATTCTTCTTCTTCTCTTCCACCATTCACTCCTTTATAGAAGTGTTGGGGGAATCTAGTGATCTTAGGTGTGCTTGTTCTTAGGCACTTTGTAAGCTATTAATAATTTTCTTAAGGCTGTTCTTGATCTAGTCGCTCTATCTTTTGCGTGGTCTTTTGCTCTGTACTCATTATAATTTTTCAGTAAGGCTCTCTGTGGTAATCGTGATAACAATTAATTTATTAAAATATTGTTGTCAAAACATTTTGCCTGAAACAAATATATTTTGATTAAATAAAACATTTCACATAAGTATCCCAATGTGTCTGACACTATACAAAACTAACTTGCTTATATGCTAAGAGATAGGTTTATTCTGAATGTAGTAAAGGTAGTCATGATGATTTTCAACTTTTGAATTCACAAAATATAAATCGTAGAGTAGTCACAGTTTTTATGTATAAATTAGCATGTTTCTTATACTTGATTGTGTCTTCTATAAATTAGTACAGTTTAGAAGCACTAATAACAAAACTGTAATAGTAACCGCTCATTGTGTTGGTTCACCTTTCTCGTGTGTGCGGATGTGACTTAAAATTCCACATCCTGGAACATAATCCCATACCACAGGTGGGAATGGCGAAACACATAAAAACAAAGTACAACTGGTTGCCATTGTTGTGTTATATCCGTGTTTATTTAGTGTGGCCTTGATATTGTCTATCCATCTTTATCCACACTAAATAAACACAGGTAAAACACAACAAGGGTGATTCATCTGACCCTGGAATGCAAATTAAAGCCCCCACCCCTACGCTTAGCAGCAAGTATGGACAACCAATTCCATCATCCACCTGGGGATAGACAATAGACATTGCAACTAAATCAAACTTAAAATAGAGATTAGTCTGACAATTTGCATGACACTTAACGTATCTAAATGATATCTTCTATGCTCATATAACCTGCACTGGAGAATTGTCTCATTGTTTTGCCACATAGCTACCATTATTATTTAGTCGTCACTTTTTTTTTTTTTACATTCTTCACTTTTATTTCTACTTACACTGCAAGGCAATTGTGGGAAGCTGGAGTTTCATCTCTGTGCAAACTGTATCAAATTAGTTGTAATTAATTATACAATGTTGCTTATCCATCTGTCTTACTCCTTCCTGTTGCTCTAAAACAAGAACTTTTATTGCAGGCATACAGTAGCATATGAGATGTATAAAATCACATATCATTTATTAGATATCTTTGAGAAGGAACATACTTATACTTTTGTCTTCTTTTTCAGTTTGTTTTCTAAGCTATACTAATTCCATTATGCAACATTTTTATTTTTTGGTAACAACAGTTATGTCTTGTTCCCTTAAAAATGTTTAAACAGTTGGTATGCATTAGTCAGTCTGGGCTTCTAGAGTAAGACTAGATAGCTATTAATTTATTTGTGTATCTCTCTGTATGAATAATAGCTGAATATGCTAGTACTAGAATGGAAAAACTAGCATGAGTAGATCATAGGTATAGCTGCTCCAAACCTCCCAGATTGATTGAATTATAGAGAGGACCAACATCATTGCACTGGAGCAAATAACTATATGTTCTCCAATCTCTTTCTTGTGCAAGAAGATCTCAGCAATAGTGAACAAACTGTAGCACTAACAAGGCGTCCAATATAATTTTGTGACTGAAATGTAGAAATTTCTATTATTTGTTTTTGCATTATTGAAACTTTTCAGCCTTATCTTCTTTACTATGCTCAGCGTGAAAACAGTACCTATTTTGTCTTGTACATTTTCAACATAACTGGGCAATTAATCTGACTTACCATGAGATCAGGAATCACTAGAAAGAACCTGATCACGCCATTAAGAACACAAACTGAATACTTTTATAATTAAGCTCTCTAACTTAGATATGAACATCTTAACCCTTTCACTCCATAATGTATTTTATAACTGACTGGTTACTTCACAATGTATACTAAATTAGCCAGATATACTGGTTTTGAGTCATCTTAACAAAATACTATAAGCCCGTATATCGACTTATATATTTTTATCTATATCTTTATATATATTTTGATCAATTTAATTAAAACAAACAGTTGATTAGAATTATGTGTGGCAAAACATAATCAACTGTTATAAGAAAGAGATGGAGATATGTTGGGCACACCTTGAGGAGAAATGATCAAGAATATCAAAGCAGGCATTGAAGTGGGATGCAAAGGGTTCAAGAAGAGAGTCGACCTAGGGAGACCCTGTAGCAACTTTGCTGAGAAAGGCAGGAAATATCGGTCTCAGTTCCATGGAGGAGATTGAGCGAGTTGCCCAGGATAGAGTTGTATGGAGAAATTACTTGCAGGCCCTATGAGCATATAACTGTACGAGAGGAATTATTATTAAACATAATCAAACAGAACTGTCACATTAAAGTATCCAAGTTCTCATTTGGATATATTCTCCTAGTCACATTTTATTAATGATCCAGCTGATATGCTGATTTTGAAAGTGTCTATAATGGATACATTCAACATGAAAAGAGGTGACAGGCACAGGATCCCCTTTTTCTATAACAATGACTAGCCATCCACGAGAATGGGACCTTAAGATTTGAAGAATTGGACATTAAATATGACTTGAGATAGCAGATTGTAGAAATTCACAAATCGTAGAAACTCACAGATTATAGAAACTCATAGATTATAGAAACTCACTGATTATTGAAGCTCGAACTATAGAAACTCTCAGATTATAGAAACTCAGATTATAGAAACTCTCAGATTACAGAAACTCAGATTACAGAAACTCTCAGATTAAGGAAACTCTCAGATTATAGAAACTGTCAGATTATAGAAACTCACAGATTGCTGGAAGAATCCATAAGAGACCAGTTTAAAAATGAAGACATCAGAAAAAAGAGTGTACAACATCAGTACAGAACTTCATCAAGAAACAGCAAATTAAATGGTTCAGCAGTATACCCGATACAGTTGGTACAAAGCAAAAGGCATTCCATGCAAAAGGTGGACCTCAGAGATAAGAGTCAGTGAGAAACACTGAGTATGAAGTGTACACAAAAACCTGTTCTAGAAATCTCTTCTTATCTTGATGCTGTGAGGCAAAACAGGATTAGAGAAAAAATAAGAAGATTGCAAGAACCCCTGTGAGAATGGATGAGATTTGTGTATAATCAAATTGCTATGGACAAAATAAGCATTAATATTATCACCATTTGCTGATAAAAATGTTAAACACTTATAGCCATGCATAGGTTGCGGTTATATCAGTTTATTTTAACCAAGTAACAATTTGTTTTTCTTATTACATTTAGTAAATTTTAACATAACTTTACCAAATATCACATTGTCAGATGAAAGAATACATATCCATCCCTTATCATCTTGCTCTCCATCTGAGAAAAAATTTTCACAACTCTATTCTAGCAGTTATACCCTGCTGTTTACTAAATTACATGAGAAATGTAGAGAAATTCCTAGTTTAGATATTATTTATTCTCGTAGCGCACTGACAAAGCTTATATGGCCTTTTTCGTCTTTACAGACGGTCAATTGTCAAGTGGTTTATTGTGACAACTTCTGAGTTTTCACTTTTCTCTCTTGTCTTTCAACTCATACATAAGTCTCTCCTGAAAAGACTATGCGCCCTTGCACAATATTGCTTTCCACACAATTCTGTCATCAGCTAGTTTTTCCCATGTGCTGGGACCTATAGAAAAGTTTTTCATTGAAGCTTTGCAGACATATTTATATCTGAGCTGCGGTCTGCCCTGTTGCCTCTTCCCCTTAGAAAGTTCACAGAACAACATTTGTTTTGGTATGCGACACGTTTCCATTCTTCTCACATGCCCCAACCATCTTAGTCGTCTACTGCTGAGCATGTCTGACAAAGTAACAAATGTAAATCTATATGAGCTACAGCATGACTTTTCTGCTTTGTTTTCTCTCTCTGATTCTTGTCTATTTTATAATAATGTTTAAAACATAGCATAAGTGGAGGAAAACATGGTTGAAAGAAATTGCATAATTCTGCACTTTATTATCTTTTTTAATTAATTTGCATTTTTTCCTTAGCTATGTTATTTTTCTACAAGTTGAGACATAACAATAAATGAAAGCTAGATACTTTTAAAAAGCACAATGGCAAACAAATTTGATGTTTGGACCAACATATCTCTTTGTCACGCCTTTTGTAGCTTGCATTATATATACTGAACTTGTACACTTTAATGAACTTTAAATGTAATACTACACGTTACATTAATATTACTTCATAAATGAAGCCTTTTGCTCTTCTAATCCGAAATACTCACTCGCAGTATTTTTTTTTAATTTAAAAGCCTGTATACTAGCTAATTCAATATACATTGCAATATAATATAGCTCAGATGTCAATAAATATATTTTAAAAAACTGGCATTACTGCCTGGAGTACCACTTTTTAGAGTGGTTTAGGACAGGTGTGATGAGAGCCTGGAGAATTTAATGGCTGCATGGCTAGTGCAGTCGTTGTGAAGTTGTTCAGGTTAGGATTTTTCATTTATGTCCACAACAGATAAAAATCCTTGGTCTTATTGTGAATTAAACATGGGTCTCCCACATGGGAGCTGCACACTAATCTATTCGACCAGACGGTAAACAAATATAATGGTGTTAAAGTGTTATGACTAGGGTTATAAAGTTCTAAATTACTTAACATTTATTGCAAAATTTGCATTGCAAAATAAATGCATCCGGAGGTTAAAAAAAAAAAAGAATTACGGGTGAAAGGTTGTTTAAAATTTTTTCTTTGCCAGTGCTTGATAATGATCTTGTAGTCACAGCATTGACTTTCTCTGTTATTATACTTGACAAAACTGTCATACTTCCAGTTTTATTTAAATTTCATTATTGGCAATTAGCTTTATTGCACTTTTAATTACATTTTTTTAAATTTGATCAATGCTTACACACTTTCTCCTGAATGCTATGAGTGCTTGCTAATCCATAAATCGCGATTACTAACCAATAACCAAACATCAATAGCCATTGCTTCACCCTCCCCTTAACAGAAACTGTGAAGCGGATGACTGAACGGAATGGCATGGTAGAGCATGACTCTGGCTTCTCATTTACTAACAATATAGAAAACCGTATAGAAGAGGCCATTCCTGAAGCAAGTAAGTCTGAAAGGTGATGCTGTTGTTCATCAGGTTGAAAACTGTAACTTTTTTAAATATTCTGAACTATTCAGTTTTATTTATCATAAACTTTAAATGGGACATTAATATAAAAAGCAGTCATTATGAATGACTTTGATGTTTAATAATTTTGGGATATCCATTGAACTTTATAGTGTTGCAATTCCTTATTTGTTCCTTTCTTGTATATTCTATTCCATATATTGTTTAGTTTGAAAATAACAAGTATTGCAACTATATTTTCTATGCTCAGTCTTTATAGACTGATATGAAGGGGACACATTTGGAGGATAGTAGATTGTGAAAAGACTTCTTCCATGGGAAATTGCAGATGGGTTGACAATCTCATGGTTCCCCTTCTATTTCAACATAAGAATGTGCAAGAGACATTGGCATGCTACAGATACTGATTTATAGGAGATAGTTGTGAATTGCAGAGAATGGTGAGGAAAGATCACAAGGTCACTTAGATGAAAGGAGAATTTATTGCAGAGAATAGAGAGGAAAGATCACTAGGTCACTTAGATGAAAGGAGAAACTTATTGCAGAGAATGGAGATAAAAGATCAAGAACTCACTTAGAAGAAAGGAGAAACTTATTGCAGAGAGGTTAAGAGCTGAAGCTGGTCATCAGGATCCAATGTCTCTGGAATCCCATACAATAAATAGGAAAAACCTTTCTCTGTACAGATTAGTCTTACTAGTCACAGTCATCATTGTCATAAATTGTTCTTTAAATTTCCACTTGCCCACTATCATATGGAAAGAAGGAATTGTACCAGCAGCAATATTGTTTAGCTATAATATAATATAATATCATTTATGGTTAGTCAGTTTGTAAAATTTTTAATTTTATGTAATTCAATTTAAAACTAATGTTTTGGGACGTACATTTGCCTACATAAATACTTGTCCTTGGTTATTTGTAGATCTTCTAAATAATTGATATAAAACAAGTTATTAAATATTTATAAGTTTAAAATATATGACAGAATAAAGTATATGTTTCAGTGATACATTGCATATAATCTTCATAAATAATTTGTGCATACAGTTCAACATGGTAACAAAAGGAATGAATCAGATATTTTATATTCTCAGAAAAATAGTTGCAAAAATAATTCAAGTTCGTAATAGTCAACCCAGTTTTGAACACATTCCATTCATGTAGTGGTACTCCTGAACTGGTAGATAAGCTTAGAAAGTCAACCAACTTAAAACTCCATTTAAAAAGTGATATTATTAGCCATTCCTTTCTAAATGTTTCTTATAACTATGATATATGAGCCTTAAATCATGATTTTCCTTCACCATTATCAAGAATAAAACATGTATTTGATTGATAGACTTTACTGCATGATAATCTATACTTCTATGAGAGTGGTAATCTTCAGGATTTGAAAAAAAGCTGTCGAGACACAATAGCCCCCAAAAAAGGAAAAGTGAAAACTTACATTTCCTACAATTCCTTTTCCAAGTGGAACACAGGGCTGATGAGATGACCTTTCTGACTTCCAGCTTTACTATTCTTTGCCAAGACTTTGTCTCCTTACTCCTCTCTTACTTTCTTGGTTTCAGTCAAGTGCATATCTGACTATATTTTACAGTTGATTCTTGAGGATGTGTTAAATTCATTGCCACCTTTTTTCTCTCATTATCATCCATCTGTATTGATTTCTTTCATGTTCTATTTCCCAAGTCTGAAATTTGTTTTTACTCATAGCCATCTGGCACAGAGTATACAGTGGACAGGTATATTAGGAAATAGTTACAAGGAAAACATGCTAACTTGAATTGACAAAACAATAAACCATTATAGATTATATGCAGTGACATATCAATAAAACAACCAAGAGGAATCTTCTAAATTAGTGAAACTTCAACAAAGTAGCGAAACAAATGCAGTAAACAAGTATTTTGAGCAGTTAAAAACACATGAAGATGTTTTTTTATACAACATGAAGATCAACATTCAAAAGACAGAAGTTATGACTATAAGCAGAGAACATAAAGATATCAACATACAAATAAATGACCAAACGCTAAAGCAGGGGAGAGAATTCAAATACCTTGGAAGTATCTTCACATCTGATAGTAGACTGGACAGAGAGATCGAAACTAGAATCCAGCAAGCCAACAACATTACATACCAGCTTACCCCAATTTTGAAACACCCAGCTATTCCAGTAGTGACTAAAAGACAGATTATAAATTCAATCTTTATACCAACACTGTGCTACCAGAGCCAAACATGGGCACTGACAAAAGAACAAGAAAGGAAAATTACCACATGCGAAATGAGATGCCTGAGGAAAGCAGTAAATAAAACAAGAAGAGACCATATCAGAAATTAAGAAATTAGAAAAACAGTCGGAACAACACCTGCTATTAGATTTATTGAAAAACAGAGACTCAAATGGTTTGGCCACTTTGTCAGAATGAACCCGAATACACCAGTTGCAAGAGCGTACAACCTGAAAATGGAATTACCAAGAGGAAAGGGCAAACCAAGAAAAAGATGGGTTGATGGAGTTACAGACATCTTAAAACTCCACAATACCACACCATATCAAGCGACCGAGCGTGCATTATCTCGAAAACCGATCATCAGTTAAACCTGCTACGCCTAGCGGCAAAAAGCAGAGAAGGACAAAAGAAAGAAAGAAAAAAGAAGAAAGAAAAACACATATCCCAAATAATATATGTAAATAAATCTCCCAAGCTATATTTAATGCAGTTCAAAATACATACAATATTAACAGCATTTTTGAGTTCCAAATACATATTTAGTACGTTTTTTTAAATGTAACTCTACTTACAACTATTTATAAAGTACATTAACTTATTGATACGGTCATTTTTTTTTTTCATAGCAGTGATACCAATAAATCATTCAAGAACTTTTTAATAATTCTTCTTTTTTTTTTGTTCTATTTTTTATTCATGTTTTTTAGATGAAGAGGACTACAGTATCAATGAAATGATGAATGGTGGACCAGACCTTACTTTGAGAAAGAGTGCGTTACAATTATTTGTACTTGTTTATTTAGTTAGAAATGTAATAGTTTGAACAATTATTTTCAGACAAATAAAAATATGTATGTAGAAAAGGCAGTTGGAAAACTGTTTGGAATCAATATGTCTAGAATTGGTCTGTGAATGTTAACACTTTTCAAACCCATATCTGAAATAAAAAGAAGAAAGTCTATTTTTGTTGTCTATACCACAACACTACTAAATATTTATTTCATTAATGAATGGATAGTTGAAATTAAGACTACTTGTGGTCAGATACCTAGTTTGGTTGAAAATGGATGGCAAACTCAAAAGGGCCTGTGTAAAATTTAACACTTAAAAAATATTGATAGTTTAGAAACTTAAAAAGTAGGGCTGAAAAGTTTAAACTCTACAATAATATTAAATATAAAAATTGCAAATTCGTTCCTAAGTTAGAAGGGTACCCTCCCGGTACTACTGATTTTGTACACTTTACTGAGATCTACCTGTGTAAGAAAGAAATCAGAGAACTGGGTTATTGACCAAATTGCAACAATATTGATGAACTTAAGTAGTCATAACATGACTACTTAAAAACAGAATATGTTACTTGTGTTGATAAAGACTTCAAGAATGAGTGTCATGTGTGTTGTATTTTTAGTTTTAAATATCAACATATCAACTGAAGAAATATCATCATCAGGTGCCCTGCCTACTGGCGTAGGCGATCATTGATCTCCACAAATCTCTATACCATGAAGTCAGGCTATCCAAAATTTCAATATTGAAGAAAGATACATTCCAATATTTGTTGTTATACATCTACTAATAAATGTAAAGTCTTATTATGGACTGAGATTCAAACCGGATAAATACTCTAGTAAATAGAGTCCACTGCCATTGGAGAAGAACAGTTACAACCTGTTTCGGCATTCTCTTACTGAAAGTAATTGCTCTTTATGCTTATTTCGATCTGGATGACCCTATCACATAGGCTAACTATAATACACTAGCAAGATATCTCAATATGATGTACAGACCCATCTATGTATGCAGCAATATCTTCATCTTTGAACTTAACTGTGATCCCTTGATTCATTTTGAGGTCTGCTATCTCATTTCCCTAGTTCTCCACATTATCTTTTGAGAATAATGATAATATTGTAGATGTTTAACATGGTCTCACAAATTGAAATCTATTCTTCCTCTTTCCTTATTGGTAGAGATTGAACTGTTATCATGTGGTCTTTCAAGCTAACAGTCTATGTCATCTAGGACATACCGTAGTTGATTCTCATGCCCTAACTCTTTGTGTCCTAGAAAATTTTGGGGGTAATCACGCTCTGCCAGAACACATTTCTAGCAGCATTTTTCAAAATGGCGTGTTCTTGGAAATATGCCTATAACTTTAGTTCTATGTAAGCTAGATTTATACTACTGTTGGCATCAAAATATGCAGAATTATATTCTGAACCATCTGATAATAAATAGTTATATATGTAAATTAGTATTTATTTAGTAAATTATTGTTACCGAGAAGTGAAAGTTTGTATAATATAAAAGAATTATACTGAGCGATTTCAAACAACGAGAAGTTAATTTTCTTCCACCATTTTCTGCAACAGCATTTAAAGTTACAATAATAGGTAATAATGTGGTCTGCTTTGTCACAGATGGCTTGTTCGGCACTTTAACGACGTGGCGGGCGAAACATCTTGTAACTAAACTTTTCACATGAAAGTTCGCTTTTTTCACAACAGGAAAAATATATTTGCGAATAAAACTATTTCTAAATATTCTAAAATAAATTCTGCCATGTCGTATAGTATATGAAGGAAATGGGAGTTATATACCCGTTGAATTCTGTAAACGAAAACAGTGTCGGACGTATAGTAACTGAACGGTGAAACAAAACGTGCATGGACCCAAATTAGACGTTGGCAGCTTGTTTTGGCATAATGAGAGAACTGTTTTCTACGTTGGGAGCGTCGACTGTACGCAATGAGTTAATGTCATAATTATTCGTGTGGCACGGATAAGCAAAATGCATAAGCGTTCTTTATCCTATCAACTGGAACATAAGAGAGTTGTGAGTTCAATCTCATGTTTGACGTTCCACCCGAGGAAAGGAATTGATCCTCCTGCACGCTAGGGCCTAGAAATGTGAAGTGACAAACACTTCACACACTAAGGTCTGAAAAGGCTACAGGAAATTTTATTGTGGATATCCCTGGTCTGTGGTAACACACATTATAGATTGGTGTGAGTGAAACCATGATGACATTTCTCAAACTCTCCAGTATTTTAGAAGACAGTGATTATAGTACAGGAAAAAAAGAGATCAGTATTTTATTATACTTTATCTGGTGCAAAGCTAACCCAAAAAGTAAGTACAGAAAGTGTCAATGCTTACCGGCAAGTACTCTTTACTTTTGAGTGGATATTTTGTGAACGTGCCAGTGATAGAGTACATATCTATCTTTCACTACAGATCTACTTTTTTATTCCTTAAATAGAGTACTTTATTATGTGATGATAAAAGATACATTTTCAAATATGTCACATATGAAGTAAACTTCTACATCTCCAAAACTGTTGAACCTCTTAAAATGTTGTTTGGGAAAAACAATTTGTGCAAGCTAGTGTGGAAACAGCTAATCTGGTACCAGTTTTTGTTCTTAGCTGTTGTTCATTCACATATAAGACAGCGGAAATAATTTGGAAAAATTGATGAACTTGTTTTTTAAACTATTATTTATTTCTTATTTTATTCTATAGCCCTGCACCATAACTACACTGAAGATGATGCTATGAGTGCTGCAGAGCGAAGAAAGTCCTACTTAAAAGGTATTAAATCTGGTAAAGGACAATCCTTGGATGATTCCCACATTGAAGGACGTCCCAGGGGAATGAAATCTGCAGCCAGTGAGTCTCAGCTCAACGATAGCCTAGACTCCTTTCTCAGCCCACCCAAGAGAAACCTCGCAGTGGTTCCAAATTGTCCCTACTTGCTGACAAAGTTTTGGACACAGCAAAACTGATCTCTGATAAGAACTCACAACAGCAAAATATTCAGGCCAAAAAACAAGGCAAAACATCATTCACATCCATCTTTAAAAAAGCAAAGTCACGTGATCCATCTCCCAACAACATGGGTCGGGCACGCAGCACTGAATACTCAAGTCTAGATAAGAAAAATGTCTCAGCTCGTACTGGACATTTAGACAAAAAGAAATCTGCAGCAAAGGGTGCAAATGTGAAAATAAGAGGCAATGAATATGATGAAAATACTGACAAAGACCTTATTCCTTATGAGTTTCAAGATGCACTAGCAGAACGTCAGCTGTACAGAAGTGAGGACTCAGACTTTGGTCAATCAGAAGGAGAGCTGAGTGAAATGAATGCCCTAGCAGAACAGATGGATGAGTATTTTTATGCTGTCAGAGTCTTCCCTGGTCAGGATCCAGCAAATGTAAGTCACTTTGTTCATGACTGATGCTTTTTTGTGTGTATGTATATTCATGCATTCAAAGTAACTGTAGTATGGTGGTTGTAAATCTTGCAAGTCTTATCACAGAGAAAAGAAATAGAATTAAACTGTCATTGGTTATAAACTACTGATTCTACATTATAACACTTTGCGAAGACCCCAAAGTTACAGTCTTTCCCAGCAGATGTCAAAGAATGTGCTTCCTGATGGTTCCTATGACTCTGGTCAAACACATTCCTCATTCTTCTCCACAGACATTCAATTCTGCTTGCACAACATGTGTTGTCACTCCATAAAACATATAGGTTCAGCATCAGTTGGCATGTCCTTACCCAAAAGTCTATTTCTGAGCAGCTGAAGTATGCCCCCCTTATTCAATATTAATTTCCTGACGTCAGTTGGTGCTGTTGATGTAAGTCTGTGTGCTCTCTCATTACCTTGAACATCATCATGTTCAGGACAGTATATCCAAGTAATTCCCCAAATGTTGGAAGTCTATATAAACAACATCCATTCATACTGATACCAGTCATTTTATTCCTTTGGAAGCGGTGATTGTGAGTCTGACACATTGGTGACCCCATTAAACAGGGTCTCAGAGAGCCTTTGTTTTTTTTTTCCGATCCAGAAGCACTTGAGCTGAAAACTCTTCGGCTTGGTGTCATGGACATCGTAACCCTTCGGCTCGGTGCCACGAACACCGTAAATCTGGGGAACCTGTAACTTTTCTGCCAGTCCGCGGAGTTGAACCCGCACTTACAGAGGACTAGTCACCCGTAGTCCAAGCGCTACGAACACACTGGGCATGCGGGCCTCAGAGAGCCATTAAAGGCTGCAATACCAGTCTCAATCTCCATCACCATACTAAAAGTAATTTTCCTGTGGGCTCCATCATTCTGCCATATAAGGAAATAAATGTTAAATAACAAGTTTTATATGGGCACAAAGGTGTACTTTCTTGAATGATCTTCCTACACAGATCAGATGAAATACTATTTCTGAATTGAAGATTGTATGCATCCGTTTCTCTCTTTGCTTGTACACTCTAATAGTATGCTGTTCAACTTTGAATGTTATCTGTAGTTTTTAAAACTCTTTATGTTATCTTTGCTTGTTCAACTCTTGATGTTATTTTGTTTGTTCAACTTTGAATGCTGAAGTTATTTTTCTACCAACAACTCTGTATCTTTCCTTTCAGCAAAAAAACCCTTCCAGCTGATCTTTTGAATTATTTTCTGCTAAATAATTGTGCTAGTCTTTATTTGTCTATTATAATAGAACTATATTTGCGTTGTTATGTCACATATATTTGCCAACAGTATCACCAACTTGAACAATATTCTTCTCTAGGTCTATGTTGGCTGGGTCACACCAAGTTTTCACTACTTTGAAAACACATTTGATATCAAGAGTGTCAGGCATGTTGTTGTCTCAGCTCTTGACAGAGATTACAAACTCAAGCAAAGGTAAATTTGTTTACACAGCATTTGATAATTAGCTTCCGTTTGTGTATTTTTGTTGACAAGTTAAACACTTGTAATCTGCCTTTAATACACACTCTATTTTAAATATGGGTTATTTCAGTATAGTTGTAAAGTACATGTATTGTGTATGTATATTTATATATTATATGGCCATTTTCATCTTTACAGTCGGTCATTGGCAAGTATGTATGTTTCTTGCCTAGTCTGGACAGCTAATATGCGAAATGTGCCTTACCCATTTTGTACAAACCCCATCTTGACCCTAATGTTTTTATTCAAAGGAAAGACAAAAATCGATAAAGAACATGTATTGGTTACTGATTAATGAACCAGCATCCCAACACTTTGAGAAGACCTATATGTGCTCAGTCTCAACTGTCAGATGCTAAAGGATCTGAATGTTAATGGTTTCCGTCACTCACTGGTTAAACACACTTCTCATTCTGTACCTCAGGTGTCCAGTCTCATTCCAACAATGTGTGATTCTAAACTTCACTTAACGCCATGTAGATTCAATATCAATTGACCCATGTCCTGTTCCAGCAGGTGATCATTAAACAAGTAAATTTACTCCCTTCTTTCCATCTTAAGCATGCCTGCTCTTTCATTAATGTGCAGGGTATGCAAAGACCTCTGGGAATTGTCCTCATTTGTGCTCTGTATGTGGTTGTTTCTACATCCTCTGATTTTAATGCATCCCTTGTTTGCATTGACAGTTTTTTAACTTTCAACTATTAAGTCTGAATAGCAGTGCTATAGTCTGTCCATTAATTCGTGAGCACGTTTGAAATTGATTTTCTCGAAAACTACCTGTTGGATCTCAGTGATTTTTGCAAGCAGCCTTAGAATATCCATGACGCTAGAGAAATATTTTTTCCAAGAAAATTTGATGTAGTTTGAAATATTTCTTCTTCAGGTTATATTAAAATCAACCTCACCGGATTGTACACAATAGTAACAGATCTACGGTACACAGACGCGTTGTTCTAAAAATACATTATGGTAACATAGAAATATCGTGAGTAAACAACAATTTCACGAAATCCGTGCACCTAACCCAGTCGACTTTGAAAGCGGAAAGCATATGACGTTATAATTGGGATACCGTTGTATAGTTATAGGCGTATCTCGCTATTTGTATGAAGCTATTGTATCATATTTGTTGGCTTATCAAAACTGACATTGATATCGCATTCATAATGAGTCTGAAGTGCACATTTATAACAATGCAGAAGGTTACAGTTTTACTATACCAACACTTCCGTAGGGAATCTAAGAGAGGTCATCTATATTCCGATATTCATAACCCTGAGAAACCAGCGCAACTGGCGCTTGGTCTGAATAGAGAATCCTTTTCCCGATGGATTAAACAGGGCACAAAGTGCACTAATGTCAAGCAAGGAAGGAAAAGAACAATTGACGACTTTGACATAGATGTCATAAGACGGGAGCTCTTGAAAATGTTTGCGACAAATCAACTGGTTACTCTCAGGAAACTGAAATTAAAACTGCAATCAGATTGCAGCATAGACATTTCTAAAAGTACTCTATGAAAAATTGTAAGAGCCGGCTTCACCTTCAGAAAAACTATAGTCGGCAGGAATATTATTTGTGAAAAGCCACATTTAATTGCTGCCCGAAGTAAATACCTGAGGCAGATCCGTGAGCGGCGGAGGCAAGGCTATGATATTGTATATTTGGACGAATCCTGGGTCAATGCTCACCACACCAATGCTAAAGAATGGCAATCAGTAGACGGTGAACAGAAAGAAAAATACCAAGCAGCAAAGGCCAGCGTATTATACTAACACATGCAGGAAGTAGTGAAGAAGGTCTTGTCCATGACGCTGGACTTATTTTCCAATCAAAAGTACCGACGGTAGGGACTACCACACAGAAATGAATGGACATATTTTCAGGCACTGGATGGAGAAAGATATACTTCCAATTCTAAACAGACCATCATGCTTGGAATGGATAATGCATCCTATCACAACGCAGTATCAGCGGAAGACAAAGTACCAACTGCATCAAATACAAAAGATCAAATTAGGACTTGGCTTGCTAAGGAAAATGTCAGCTTCGATGATACATATTTGAAACCCGAGTTGTTGCACCTGGTGAGGATGACAAATAAGACAAAGGTGTTTCATATTGACAAAATCATTGCGGAATACGGCCACACGTCTTTGCGACTACCTCCATATCATGCTCACCTCAATCCGATAGAGCTTGTCTGGGCTAAAGTAAAGGGCAAGTTGCCGAACAGAGCGTTTAAAATGTGTGATGTTGAAGTTCTGACACGTGAGTTCCTCTCAATGATAGACATGCAGTTCTGGAAGAAGTGTGTTGAACATGTGCTCCGAGAGGAATACGAGTACTGGCACCGAGATGGATTACAATTTGTCCAGTCAGTAACAATTATCAACCTCATGGAATCGTCAGATTCGGGATGATACAAATCATATTTTGATTACAGACTGAGAAATAGCAACGTATATATTTCCATATCCAAATGCGTCTACCATCATACAATTTGTGGTGAAGTTAAGACACCCTGGGTCTAATGGTGACCGAAGGGGAGGACTAACTGTTGCATATTGTATCCAAGTTCACGATTGCACATAAAGGGCAACACACTTAATTACTTGACCTATCAAGTTAATATGGAGATACACCTATGAATAGAATTGACATGGACAAATTCTAGGGATACTGTACAATCTAAAATTTGAGCCCCCGTATTTGCAATTGTCATAAAGATCAAAGGAATTCGCCAATGTGCAAAATCCGTAGCATCTATGGACTACTGGTTAGCTTTATTTTAGCGTCATGGATATTCTAAAGCTGCATGCAAAAAAATCACTGAGATCCAACAGGTAGTTTTCGAGAAAATCAATTTCAAACGTGCTCGCGAATTAATGGACAGACTATAGTTGTGAGCTACTGTTGGGTGGTAATCATCTTACATGGCCAAAACATTTGGTTTGTTAATATGATCACTGGTGCTGTTCCTACTAAGTTTTTAATAGTCTTGTTTTTAATCTTATCTATCCTTGTTACTTCCACTATATTTTGCAGTCAGTTTATCTCAGTTGTAGTTTTCTGGCGTCATTTTCACTTAGTGTCCAAATTTGGCCCTGGTACCGCGCTGTTTGGATGAAGATCTATATTATTATATAAAGTTCTTTTTTTCTAGCTCACTAGCACTGTGATATGCTGACACTCTTAAAATATACTATAAATACTTGCAGTCTAACTTATAATAATAATAATTCCTCTCGTACCGTTTACATAGGGCCTGCAAGTAATTTCTAAATACTGCTCTATCCTGGGCAACTCGCTCAATCTCCTCCATGGAACTGAGACCAATACTGTTTCTAACTTAGATTATATGTATTTCAGTGTGAGTCGAAAGAACTGCTACATCATGTCCGCTGGAGACCTTCAACAACGTTATGCTGACTCTAGTCAGGAGATGGCTTCCAAACGTGCCTCACCTGGTTTAGTTATTGGATGTTTCATTGAAGCTTCTACAGGTATCCTCAGCTTTACTGTCAATGGTAAAGAGGTAGCCAACAAGTTTCAGGTGATATTTGTTTATATGTGGTCAATGACAATTTATTATTAGACATGCTCATTTAAGAAAATAGGCTATATTATGGTTACTAAACTGATGTCACAGCACTCCGGGCAGACCCATAGGTGCTCAGTCTCCGCAATAGATATCAAGCGGTATGCATACCGATAGCTTTTAGGGCAAGCCACAGCCGAGAATATTGCACAAACTCTGTATCATTCACAACGATCCTAGATATTTCCTGGAAAAAATACACATGTGAGCTGAATGACATGATTCAAACTCACAACTTTCAGAGCCAAGATAAGCGTCTTGACCATTTCACCTCAGTCCCCAAAAACAAGAGATTATTAAAAAAGAGTTTAAAAGCCGAAGGATTATAAACATCTAGTAACACTAGTGCATAGGGTAAAAAAAACACAGTTTTACATCTTGTTTTAGGAAAAAACTTATGTGACTTGACTAGCTTTACAAATATACTATATTTTTTATTTATAACTTTAATGTATTCTATAATATCTCTATGCAGAATTGAAAGGTCAGTACTATAATATTAAGTAGCGAATTAAAAAAGTAATATAAAAACATATAAATTAAGCCCAAGCACAATTTTACTACCATCATGTGCCTACAATAATCGACACTCAGGGCACAGAGCATGAGGCAGGCCAAGAACACGTTGGATAGATAACATCTCAGAATCCCTACGAAAGCATGGACTAACAACGTTAAGCGCAACACACCTGGCACAGAATAGAAAACTAAATTTTCACACGACGCTTCACAGCAAAAGTGGTTAAGATAAGATAAGATAAGAAGACATTTTTAACAAATTGTTAAAAAATGATTTAAAAATTTTTTTACAATAATATTTCAAGTTCCACACAATTATGGAACCCCTATAAATTAGTTTTGGAAAAAATAAAGGTTCCAATAGATTCTGGTCATAAATAGAATGTGTATGTCCTTATAAAATGTTGTAGTCGTAAATTTAAAAATCATAAAATATATTATTATTATATTACTATCATTGCTCTGTCACACAGCAGGTTTTTACCCCATTTTAGCATAGCTCCAAATTCATAATCTTTAACCACTATAAACTAACTATTCTCCACAAATCAGCACTCTTTCTAATGTTGAATTGTGTAACTTTTGATGAATAAAATAACTAACAAATTTACAGCAAGTCTTTTTCTATATGAATCGATGATTGACAATATTGCATCAAAAGATGTGAAAAGTAGCTTACCTCATTTTTCAGCATCTGACTAGGATTTTAGTGAACTTTCACAACTGAGATGACACTGTCTAGCCAATAGCAGCCAACGTAAATGCCACAAAAAAACAACTGGAAAATGTTAATGAACTGCGTGTTTTTGCCCTGTGTGGGTCTTTGCCACCATGCACCCATTATATGATTAGCATCACCAAATATGTATTCTGAGTCTGAACTATCATCATTGTTAAATAATTCCTCTTAATTATCATTAATACATGAATAAGTAAGCTACATGATTTTTTCAGCAGATATTCTTATGGATGTTAGAACTAGAGATCACTATTTATCCAGGAATAGTTTTGTTTACACAATTCAGCTCTTAAATATTTGAGTAAATGAAAGAATTATCAACACACTGAAATAATATACACACATAAACAAACTGGTTAGCGTATGATAACTCTGAAATATTGAATTAAAAAACATTAACCCTGCACTCGTTAATTTTTGTAACCCCAGATGCATTTATATTGCAATGTATACTGAATTAGCCAGTATGCTGGTTTTATGTCATCTCAAAAAATACTATGAGCCTGTATGTTGGCTCAGAAGGGTGAAGGGGTTAATATATGCTGACTATATATTTTTTAAAAATAATTTACTGAGATGCCACTTCATGGACAGGCTGAATATTAGGTATTCCTAGATGGTCACTGTAAGGGACAAGTCATAATAAATGTGTTCTTCTTTCTTTTGTCCTTCTCTGCTTTTTGCCGCTAGGCGTAGCAGGTTTAACTGATGATCGGTTTCGAGATAATGCGCTCGGTCGCTTGATATGGTGTGGTATTGTGGAGTTTTAAGATGTCTGTAACTCCATCAACGCATCTTTTTCTTCGTCTGCCCTTTCCTCTTGATGATTCCATTTTCAGGTTGTACGCTCTTGCAACTGGTGTATTCGGTTCATTCTGACCAAGTGGCCAAACCATTTGAGTCTCTGTTTCTGTCATATTAACTGTCATAATAAATGTGTTAACTGTCATATTTCTTGACAGTTCAAATATTTCATGAATGACAAATGTTCTCTTTTTATATGCATTTAAGGTGGAACCTGGTACTAAACTATACCCAGCAGTATTCTGTGAGCCCACCAGTAAAGAGATCTTCCAATTTGAACTAGGGAGCACTAGAGTATGTCTCATGCTTGTTTACTTGTTGTAATTTGAGACAAATAGCACAATAACACCTAATTTTTTCACAGTAATAACTCACTTGCAGCATTGGGTTGTGTTTTAGGAATACATTTTTTTACTTAGACATATATTTTATATCATATACATTTTTGTTTGTTAATATTGATGTGCTTAATAGATTGATGTGACTTAAAAAATTACTGTGACTTAACTAGTTAGATTACTGTATAATATTCGCGTTACTGTAGTAAAATGAACATAAAATGGGATGAATTCAGGAGAGGTGATGACTTTAGACAAGTGTCTAATCAATCACTAGTAACAACTGAAATAAGAAAGATGGAGATATGTTGTGTATAGAAAGTGTGAGAGGACATGATGAAAGAATCACAAAGCATACATTGAAGTGGGAGAGAAATCATTCAGGACAAAAAGTACACCTTAGGGAAACCCTGAAATTAACTTTGATAAGAGAAGAGAATTATTGAACTCAATTTCATAGAAGAGATTGACTGAGTTGCCCAGGATAGAGAGGTATGGACAAATTGCTTACAGGACCTATACAACATATAATTGAAGAAAAGTAATTACTGTAGAAAATGATGTGTTTAGCAGAAATAATAACAAAATATTATGTAATTTGCCTAATCAATCAAATTTAGCAACAAATATTTAGTAAATGGCAATAAATAATGTACATGCAGGACAGCTGAGAAATTATATATTTATCATGATGAAGCAACTAAGTATTAACTTAATGGGACACAGTTGTTGAAAAAGGAAACAAGAACAAAGCATAACTAAAATGTTCATGTATGCTGGATTCATGGTGAAGTTATATTTTCTGCACCATTTGGATTGTGTGGGTTCAAATTCTATAAATCAGAAGCATAGATAATCCAATTTAATAACTCTGCTAAGTTGTTTTTATTTTGTAAATATTAAAATGTTTTATGAAAGCATAATATTACAATTATTTTGTTAATATATTCGGGAAAATTTTAATGTAAATAAATTATATTTTCACTTAATTACAAATCTTTATGTATTTACAGACATCCTTGCCCTTATCTGCTGCTGTCTTCCGAGGACCAAAGTCCTTGATTCCAACCTGTCCTCCTCGTTTGGATGTTCAGTCTTTGCAGCCAGCTTACTGGGCCCGCATGCCAAATGTGTCCTTAAAAGCAAGTACACTCAAACTATCAGATATCAGAGGATGGAGCATGATTTGTGAAGATCCAGGTATGAAATTTCTGAGTAACCTGACTAATGTTATTTCATCATTTCAGCATCATTTTTAATCAGGCATATTGTTTTTTAGCTCGTCCAAGACATTTCTTAAGAAATATCATCATCAAGGTGCGTTTCCTTTATAGGAAGTTGCTCTCTTTGCAGCACATCTGAAATTCACTCTGTCTCTAGCCAGTTCACCCACTTTTAAAATATACCTGAAACAATATATGTTAATTCCTATGTTCTCACTCTTTTTTGTGGTAATATTTATGTGCATTTCAAGGTTTGAAGTGCTTGTTTTTAATTGAAGAAGGTGCAATTTAATACCTGTACCAGATGTACTCCAGTTTACATTATCTTACCAAGTTAACTAAGGGATGCCTTCATTTTTGTCCCAGGTCATTCTGAGGTGAATGGCAATGCAAAACCGGATGCACTGGCAAGCAATGCTGCGATTGAGAATGGGTATTTTAAGGACAAAAGCGACATCATCAATGCTCTAAGAGAAAGCACACACTCTGAAGATTTCAACATAGAAGATAAAGGGTATTCTTTATCTTGGTTGCACAAGTTAAGCATACCAATAGGTGCGGCAAGACTGGAAAACCACTAGAGAAAACCCAGTAGATAATCAACACAGAACTAGAGTTGTTAGTCTAAGGACACTGATATACACGCTTAGGAGAGGATTGGAGCAATTATGGACGTGCGATGAAGTTGACCCTCAAATGAACAATGTACTAAGGGATACTAGAAAAATGAAGGACTTGTCACCTCATCTACAAATGTTATAGACTAGTACTATAAGATCTCTAACATGTTGTATTCTTAATACATTATTTACTATATCATTACCATTTAGTTTTGAAATGAGTTTATCAAAACAATTTTTGTATAGTGAGCTAGATGGGGAAAACGACCAGTAAATATTAGATAAAACCATTAAAGATATTTATGCAATATTTCATGTTTTCTCACTATATCAATGATGTCTGTTTCAGTTCCAATGTTGGTTGTGTATGTGCCAGACGAGGATCGCTGCTATGATGTGTTGGAGCTGATTGAAAAATATGATTTATTGAAGTAAGAAAATATGTCTACAGTACTTAGTTGAGAGATATGAAGGGGTTCACAATGCTTTCGTTTTTCTCTAATCCTGTTTTGTCTCACAGCGTCAGGATAAGAAGAGATTTCTAGAACAGGCTTTTGTGTGCGCTTCATAAATAGTGTTTTCCACTGACTGGTATTTCTGAGGTCTTTTTATCCGCTGTGTCAGAGTAGCATTTCTCTTTGAGATGCACTGTCTGTTGGTAATCTGCTTATGAGGCCAAACCATTTAATTTGTTGTTTCTTGGTGAAGCTCAATACTGATGTATTACCCACTGTTTTCTTGATGTCTTAATTAAAAACTAGTCTCTTCTTAATACTCCCAGCATTCTGTGTAGACATTTCATCTCTGTTGTGACTAGTTTTGTTCTATTTTTTTATGTCAGCATCCAAGTTTAGCACTGATAGCATAATGTTGACAATGATTTTTTTCTGTTGGGGGCATAAAGAAATCCTAACCAGAACAGTTTTGCTGCAACTGCACTAGCCATGAGACCATTACATTCCTCAGGCTCATGTCCTCCCTCTCCTACACTGCCCTAGAATGTGTGTATTACACTGCTCTAGAATGCATGTATTACACTGCCCTAGAATGTGTGTATTACACTGCCCTAGAATGTGTGTATTACACTGCCCTAGAATGTGTGTATTACACTGCCCTAGAATGTGTGTATTACACTGCCCTAGAATGTGTGTATTACACTGCCCTAGAATGTGTGTATTACACTGCTCTAGAATGCATGTATTACACTGCCCTAGAATGTGTGTATTACACTGCTCTAGAATGCATGTATTACACTGCCCTAGAATGTGTGTATTACACTGCCCTAGAATGTGTGTATTACACTGCCCTAGAATGTGTGTATTACACTGCCCTAGAATGTGTGTATTACACTGCCCTAGAATGTGTGTATTACACTGCCCTAGAATGTGTGTATTACACTGCCCTAGAATGTGTGTATTACACTGCTCTAGAATGCATGTATTACACTGCCCTAGAATGTGTGTATTACACTGCCCTAGAATGTGTGTATTAGACTGCTCTAGAATGTGTGTATTACACTGCTCTAGAATGTGTGTATTACACTGCCCTAGAATGTGTGTATTACACTGCCCTAGAATGTGTGTATTAGACTGCTCTAGAATGTGTGTATTACACTGCCCTAGAATGTGTGTATTACACTGCTCTAGAATGTGTGTATTACACTGCCCTAGAATGTGTGTATTACACTGCCCTAGAATGTGTGTATTACACTGCCCTAGAATGTGTGTATTACACTGCTCTAGAATGTGTGTATTACACTGCCCTAGAATGTGTGTATTACACTGCTCTAGAATGTGTGTATTACACTGCCCTAGAATGTGTGTATTACACTGCCCTAGAATGTGTGTATTACACTGCCCTAGAATGTGTGTATTACACTGCCCTAGAATGTGTGTATTACACTGCCCTAGAATGTGTGTATTACACTGCCCTAGAATGTGTGTATTACACTGCTCTAGAATGCATGTATTACACTGCCCTAGAATGTGTGTATTACACTGCCCTAGAATGTGTGTATTAGACTGCTCTAGAATGTGTGTATTACACTGCCCTAGAATGAGTGTATTACACTGCCCTAGAATGTGTATTACACTGCCTAGAATGTGTGTATTACACTGCCTAGAATGTGTGTATTACACTGCCTAGAATGTGTGTATTACACTGCTCTATCAGAATGTGTGTATTACACTGCCTAGAATGTGTGTATTACACTGCCTAGAATGTGTGTATTACACTGCCCTAGAATGTGTGTATTACACTGCCCTAGAATGTGTGTATTACACTGCCCTAGAATGTGTGTATTACACTGCCTAGAATGGTGTATTACACTGCTCTAGAATGTGTGTATTACACTGCCCTAGAATGTGTGTATTACACTGCCCTAGAATGTGTGTATTACACTGCCCTAGAATGTGTGTATTACACTGCCCTAGAATGTGTATTACACTGCCTAGAATCGTGTATTACACTGTCTAGAATGTGTGTATTACACTGCCTAGAATGAGTGTATTACACTGCCTAGAATGCATGTATTACACTGCTCTAGAATGTGTGTATTACACTGCCCTAGAATGTGTGTATTACACTGCTCTAGAATGTGTGTATTACACTGCCCTAGAATGTGTGTATTACACTGCCTAGAATCGTGTATTACACTGCTCTAGAATGTGTGTATTACACTGCCCTAGAATGTGTGTATTACACTGCTCTAGAATGCGTGTATTACAGGTAGTAACGACAGTTAGCATAATGTTGGGAATAAAGATTGTGTTGAACAATGCTTAAGTGGGAATTATAAATGTCATTTTACCTGGCAAATCTACTTTAGATTTACAAGACTTTTTAAGATATCTCTGCATGTCTGCATAGAATTCCCCCCTATATAATTACATTTAGTTCGAATTTTATCACATTGTCATGTTAAAACTATTGTTTTATAGATTGATACTTACACCTTAAAAATGCATTATAAATTAAATTGTAAATTTTGTTTTAATATTTATAAGAAAATCACTCACTGTTTCTGTCTTCAACACCAGCTTCCATGCCAAAACCCTTGAGCTGTATCAAGCTGTGTGTTCCCATGGCAACCATAGAGTGGCCAATGCTCTGACACAGCATGTTGATGAAATGCAGCTCATGTACTGCATCAAGAGCGAATGTAAGTATGTGTATAACTTTAACAAGTCTACATTTATGTTTAATGTTACCTAGAAAATAATGCAGACTGTCCTGTCTTGGTTCAGAATATGAGACAAAAAGTTATACTAGAGGATCAGAATGTGGAAGAATGACAGAACAAGATATGTCCAAACTCTGCACCTTCCATACAACCTTTCTGTGAAAGATCTTACGCATGTTCTGGCTAAATGCTATCTCTAACCAAGAACTGCTTTGAAAAATTGTCAACAAGGGAATATGAACACCGTCATCCAAAAGAGACACTGGAGATGTATTGGACATGCGATACGCATGGATACTAACTCTCTCATGAAAACTGCACTAAGATAAACACCAAGAGGGTAAATGAAAATGTGGAAGACCCAAAATGACCTGGAGGAGAAAAGTAGAACAAGAACTTAAAGAAATGATTCATAGCTGGAACGCAATACAGAAGGCGGCCAAGAATACAGATGAATGGCATATATTTGCTGATGCCCTAAAGGTTAGTGATGCCACAGGCTAGAAAGAGATAGAGCGAGAAGACACTTGTAAGAAATATCCAGAGAAAAAAAGAAATGAAATTTGTCAGGATGTACAACCTTCATTGTATAGTTACGTAGACGTCAGAGGTCAAACTTTGTAACATTATTATAATTGCTTTTTATCAACAGTCTTATCAGGTCCTTTGAGACATGGCTTCCACAATTTGCTCATTGCAATGCATTTGGACTCACACACAAGATCAAGGTGAGAGCGTGGTACAATTTTCTTATATAACATTATGGCACTGATCTTTATAAACATAATCATTGAATAAATCGTTAGGTGGCTATTTGGATCTTTAATATCTCATTTTGATTTGGTTGAATGTATGTTGTCACTTAAATGTTATGTAAGTTTTACGTATGAAATAGTCTAAGGGTCTAAGCAGAAGGATTTACTTCATTGCACCAGGTTTTACTCCATAGGGCTTGGTTTCTCTCTGCAGTAATTGCATGCCACCTGCTGAAAGCATTACACAAAACATGAGCTCTGTAGTTCCGGCAACAGTCCTACAGCTCTCAGAAAAAATGCGCTCATGAACCCTGACAGCGTTGTCCAGATTTGAACCCATGACCTTCGGAACGCAAGGCAATGGCTTAACCACTTAGCCACAGAGACCCTAACTCTTTTGTATTTATAAACTAGTAAATGACAGAAATATACCAAACTAATAGGCCTTTGTCAGTGCAAATATAGATATGCATTTCAATATAGAAATTGCCTTCTGAATGACTAGAAAGGTTGCTTAGCCGTGACTAAACTGCATGTATATACACATGTTTATCTCATGAAAAGTGTACACTATAAATAAATTGTCCATACATGAATTAGTACTGTAATTTTTTTTTAAATAAGCCGTTTCTGAGCACTTTGGTATAGGAAATGTTTTTACATTTGCAACACATAACAGATTCATAACAACATTTGTTATAGCAGCATTAGTAAAAATGTAAGATAGAACAGCTTGTAAAAACGTGATTTTCAGGCTTGTTTACTAAAAATTAACATGTCTTTATTACTTCAGTACTAATTTTATTTTCATTGCTTACCAGATTAATGACACAAAATGAGTACATCATTCCTCTGACGCCACGCATAAAGTCTCTGAGCCTGTACCGATCTCAGAGTTCCATTTCAGAAGTAATTGGCATCAAACATCAAATACCTAGTATGGAAGGCAGCGTGTCTATAAGACCTCAACTTGCTATCACTGAGAGGCAGATTCAAGACAGGTAATTAATCTTACCATACTTCAAACAGTTCTGTCTATGCTCTAGTAATCCTATTTTTATGTAGTATTGATTATTAACTATTATGGAGGAAGGTATCCTGACAAAGAGAAGAGAAAAACAACAGAGAAGAGGAATTCAAGATATGATAGATGATGTGAGCTTGAGGGCAGTAAAGTGGAGATTCTGGCCTAGGGGAAAGAAAGAAATTCAGAATGACTGTTAAGGTGGCAAAATTTTGCTCAGGAAAGCTTTTTAATGAGGATTGGTAATTAAATCTAAAATATTTCTGATAAATTACTCAAAGAAAAAATGGTTTGTAATGTCAGTTTCATAATTCAGCAAGGGTGTAACATGTTACGCAACTGCGTTTACATGTAATGCCTTCGAGGATTTTTTGCAGTAGATGGCGAGATAAGATCATGAACAATGAGGTGTTGGAACAAAGAAGTATTGTAACAACATTTTCCATATTCAGTCTTTGTAGACTGAGATGAATGGGCTGTATTTGGAAGGTAGAGTATGGTAACATGGATGAAAGTTGTGGACAATAAATAAGCAGACAGAAAAATCTTTAGAGGTCATAGAGATGTGATTTTACAGGAGACATGAGAATGCTAGGAATCTCATGTACTGCTAAAATAACTAATGTTGATGTGTTGAAAGAGGTCATGGCAAAGAGAAAAACATTAATATAAGGATCATCATTTTTCAGGCATGTGATGAGAAATGAAGGTTTGGAAAACATTGTGAAAACTGGTAAAATTAAATGGAAGAAAAGAGAGAAAAAATTCTAAACAGTCTTGACTTCATGGCATGCAAAAGTGTCAACATTCAAACATAGTCAGCACCTTAGTGCAGACATTTGTGGAGGTACATGATCGCCTACGCCAGTCAGCAAGAATAGCACAAGATGAGGATGATGATCAATTGTATATTTTGAAAATAGGATATTTTACTTTTTTTTCCACTAGACGTGAACATAAACCTTTTTTTTTACTTCTGTATCTACAGAATCCAGAGAAATGGAAAGGATTGTACAGCTCCGTTTTTCTCCATGGAAAAACTGAAATCATTCACTATGCAAGCACTAGCCACCGCAGTAGAAAAAGGAGCATCACATGTCAGAGATCCAATTGGTGGCAGTAATACAAATCTTTTTGTGTAAGTAGTATACAGCAGCACATTTCATATTCATGGTACTAAATTTGAACAAGATTTTTTGTTTCTTGATTGATAAATTTCCTTTAGTTTGTTTCCTGCTGGTCAATATTCTTCCTTTCTGTTTCAAGATTGATCAGTATCTTCCTTTTTGCTTCATGATTGATCATTCTTTCTCTCTGTTTCAAGATTGATCATTCTTTCTGTTTCAAGATTGATCAGTATCTTCCTTTTTGCTTCATGATTGATCATTCTTTCTTTCTGTTTCATTAATATTGTCCCTTGACAAATATTCTTCTCTTTTTTTTCTAGTTTGAACTTTTCTTTTTTAATCTGCACTGTTACTTTATTGACTGCTGAAAATATATTATTAGCACCAGTAAAGAATGATAGAGCAAGAGATAATGAGAAAAAAAAGGTAAATTTTTGAAGAGCAATTTAACCAAATCTGACCATAGAAAAATTCAACAAGTGTGTTGTAAGAGAATCACAGAGAATAGCATTTTCAAAGAAACACTGATCGTCTTTTCTGGTTATGGCATTGGAAGAAAATTGTGCTACTTAACTTATTTGTTTGTTTAAAAATTTTTTAAATATTATGATTACATGAATATTTTTCTTCTTTTTCTCATAACTCCACTTGAAGCAAAAGACATCAACAAATTTCCTCCTCCAACCAGATCTGACTTGAGCAAGCTAGTGTATTTCATTCCAGGTCTTTCCCACCTCTTCTGTTTCCCTTATTTCAGTTTGTCTCCATGCATTTCTAGGTCTTCCCCTACTCACTTTTGCCTTCTGGATTCCATTTCAGAGACACATGTGGGTGTCTGAAATTCTGCATTCTCAATGCGTACATGCATATTAGTGACAAAAAAGGATAAAGGTATATATCAAAAATAGGTACTGGAAAACTTCACATAATAATATAACAAAAAGTCATCACCAGAAGTGAAGGGCAGCACTATAGATAAGAAGTTGTGGAATTCCTTGATTATCTATGCCAGCAGAGATATAGTGTATAATGATAATAATCATTTTAATAACAAAGATATTTTATTGTATTCCCCAAATAGGGTTGGGTCTGCAGAATGGGATAGTTTAAATCACATGACAATCATGAAAAGTGCTAAAATCAAAGAATTAGATTTTCCAGAATGCTCTAGAGTTTTCAAAGAAGACAATATGATACACTCTACAAATAACTGTGACTAGTTTCAAATCAAGCCGCAAGAAAAACAGCTCATAAAGTTGAATGATGTTCTATTTACACTTCAGAGTAGAAGAGAAGCAGTTAAAATAAAAGGACTTAATTTTTGTGGTCATTGAACATTATAATTTACACAACAAATGATAGAAAAAGAAATGAAGTTCAAAAAAGAAAAATTAATATCAACATTTTCATCTATTGTCCATTTTGATTTCAGGCCATTGCTGAAAGTTTGTGACAACTTGCTAGTCATGGGACTGCTGGATGATGATGACTTGAATCATCTGCTTTGTCTCATTGAGCCTGCTGTTTTTGATGAAACAGCAGTAAAAAGTGAGCCTCTTTTTTCAATATAAATTGTCATGACTTACTTTTTTATGCAGCCATAGAGAAAACATTTTGAAAAGTTAATGTAACAATTGTGAACTTTAAAACTCAGAATACTTGAATTATTTGCTATTTGTATATGCAAATTTAACATTACAGAAACACCAGTGAAAAGAATGCAATGAAATAAACACATCGCTTCAATGTCTTAATATTATTTCAACAGTTAAAGCTACAAGTATTCATTTAAAAGGCAAAATCTTGTGATCAATGCAGACTTCAGATTGAGAAAAAAAACACTAGAGAAATAAGTTATAACTTTTGGAACAGTGCACAAATTTAAAAATATGTGAGAAAGTCAAGAATGTGATATACTCCTTCAAGAAATAGAAGAATATATAAAGAATAGTCCAAAGAATATATAAAGAATAGTCCACAACATAAAGCTCTAAGCATGGATGAACTAACTAAACAGTGAAATATGAACATTTAGTCATGTTTAGCCACTTAGGTCATCAAATATCATGGAGGCTGATGCAGTATTTAAAGTGCAAAGAAACTTGCATCAAAAGCAATTATATTTGGGGTACCGAAGATGGCTACAGAGGTGATACTGCAGTTGCCTAATGAAATTTTGATAACATAGCTATACCACAGTTAAGGAAGTAAAGTCATAATAACTTTATCTTGCAGTAGTCAAGTTAGTTTACGATCTTGCACTGATAAAATATCACTGTCTTCAGACAGTGGTGTGAAAAAATGTTAGAATATACTGAAATACACTTACTTTATCTTTAGACACTAATATAAAATAGCTCATTTTGTTTTTTCTTGATCTGTGGAGTCACTAGGAAATAATTGTTATGTCATATATAGCAGGTCCTGCTACTAAAGGTCTTCTGAAGATGGAACTTGAGGAACCTGTAAAGTTGGAGGTATGTTGCAATAGTTACTTTTAGAGTAGTAAAGTATTTTGTTGTTTATATTGATGGGTCTGTGCATTGTAGTGAGATGTCAGGCTGGGGTTTCTCGGCCTACGCTCATGATAGAGTTTGGCAGAACGAGTGGAGCATACAGAACTACTTCCAGTATGAGATTGAAGGTTGACGCCATTACTGCTGCCTTGCAGTGGCTCTATGGGACTTTATTTAGTTGGACCATTGTTGTATCTGACTCAAGTTGATGCTTTGGAAGGTCCAGAAGTTCAGGTTGCAGTATGAGTTGATTTTTTCTATTGAGGTTTCCAACCTCCAACAATATTACAGAAGTCACTAGTGTAAAAGTGTTTTAGTCATTTATTTTTGCTTTGTAAAACTGCCTTACTTTATTCTGACGTTTTACATTTGATGTTTTTTTTTCTATGGATATGTAATAGTAAAAAATGCAACGTTAAAATACATGTCCTTTTTGAAGGAAAAATGGTATACTAACCTTTTTATAAAATAAAATAGCACTGGTAATAAATACATTAAAACATGATGCAGGAATATGAAATGTGAACTTGCTCACACCAGCCGATCTCACTATCATTATCCAAGAAACCAAATATATTTTTTTAAATTTAGTTCATTAAATATGTCACATAGGGTGTAAAGAAACATTATTTTTCAATATCGTTCAAATCTTTATCTATAAAGGTTTGCAGAATCCTGCAACATTTGTGTGATACTCAGTTGAGACACAGAGTGGAATCTATCATTGCCTTTTCTGATGACTTTGTTGCAAACTGCCAGAATGTAAGTAGTCGCCATTTTATTTTTCAGTTACAATCTGGTAAAAAGTGTATGGTATTATTCAAATTACATACATCATGCTAAATGAGCTTCTCTGTGGGCAGCAGTCAAGTGAGGTTGAATAACTGGGCAACAAGAATGAAGACTAGCACAACAAAGAAGGTATCAAATAGTCCAACTCTGACAACATTGTTAGAAGGATCTCTTTAGTGCTGTCTGATAATATTTGCAGGTGTATTTGTTTGTTGCAATTCTTGTCTCATATTCAAACAATCCTCTCAAGATGTAGTTAACCTAGATCAACCTGTATGCTACTGTTGGTCAACATTCCAAGTCTGAATAAAGGTCTATCACAGTCTGATGATAATGAAATGCAATATTGCAAGTATCTGAGTCCCATTTTGGAAAGTAACACTTCCCTTAAAAAAGGGGTATATTCGAACAATATTTAGTGTGTGTTTTTTAACAGAAAATATATTTATATGGTCCATGAGTTTACTTTTTTAATGCTTAAATATAAATAATTTTTAGCTATAATTATTTTGTATTATGTTTTGTTGCACAGGATCAGTTGCGACGTTACATTGAGATAAAACATACTGACATGCCATCTGCTGTGGCTGCCAAGAAGACAAAAGAGTTTAGATGTCCACCAAAGGAACAGGTAAAAGTTTCATAATAATTGCCAAGTAATTTTATTTCATAGAAAACAAAGTTCATGTCTCCAAATAATATTGACATCGAACTGTAGAAAATAATTATCACATAAATCTCGTTAGTTACTTGATATTGCTCATAAACATGGACCTGAGAAATAAAAAGAGTATAAAGCTCTTGAGATGTTGTAATATTGCAAGGTAATGAATGAACGGGTTCGCCCGAGTGGTTACCGGGCCCAAATTTGGGGTGTAAAGAATAGAACCACTGTTACCTGCCACGCATGTCGTAAGAGGCGACTAAGGAGGTTTGGCTGAAATTGGATGCACATGTCCTAAACGTGTAGAAGTCTGCATTTAGGGGCCTACCAAACCAATGTGCGACGTATACATGTTCTTGGCAAAGATCAAATCATATCACAAAGAGTGATTAAAATTGGTGGTAAAAAATGAACGCAAAGAAGAAGAATGAACTGGTCAAAATATAAAATAAATGAGTTCAGTTTAAAGACTACTGAAATATATACACAAATAAAGACTTAGGATTTGGTCATAATAAATGTCTGCTGCAGAAAATGCTAAAATGAAACAATCAAGGTAGAAGAAGAAGTAGAAGTCCAAGAAACACTATCATGACTCATGCATGTGGCAAATGTTTTTGATAACTTATGCTAATGATGAGAAAGATAAATGTTATTAGTTGCATATCACACCAAGGAGAAGAAGTTTATCACCTGCAGCCTAGTGAAAAAGGTATAAAACATTAAACCTTGTAAGAAATAAAACAAATAAGTAACACTGTAGTTTGGTAATTGACAATGCTAGCATATGTTTGTTTCTGATACCCATTCAGTTCAATGATCAGATTCAGCTCTTATGTTGTGACAAGATTGTATGCAAGAATTATTGATTTTACCAAAAACAGACTGTTTCCTCAATTATAAATTACTCATTGTGATTTGAGCCAAATGCGAAGTATGTTGTAGCTCCAAGATTAGCTGCTATATTTTGTGCTCTTTATCTCAGCACATCTAATTACAGCATGCATTGTGCTTGTGCTCGCTTCTCCTAGCCAATGCTCAGTCTTTGCACTGACTTCAAGGACTACTACCTGATATTATTCTCAGTGTAGGCAGTCTATAGTTCCATACCTACCTTTTTGTCACTTTCTGTTGGAAGGTATTCCAGACAGGAATCAACACCAAAGTCTTCTGGAACATAAATCTCTTGCATATGTTTTAGAACAAATCTTCAAATAATCAGTGTTCCTTTACAGAATAATATATGTAATATTGATCATAGTTTATTTTATGTACTTATTTTTTTTTGGTTATAATGGAATATAACATTTCATTTAAAAGTATGTTTCACAGAATTCAATTACTTTGTTTTTTTTCTGTATAAACAGATGAGAGCTTTGCTCTCATTCAAGGATAATGATGATGAGAGCAATGAACAGAGCTGTCCTTGTCGAGATGATATCAAAAGCAGTTTGAAAACTTTCAGATGAACTTCTTGAGGTATGAAAAATTATTTTACCTTTGAGAAATAAAATATGAATGTAAAATATAAAGACATCAGTTGACAGAACATATAAAATCAAGAAATTGTCACATTCGAAAAGAAACTATAGAGAAGCAGGCAAACTTAGATAGTTGATAATTCATTTATTATCCGTGGAGTAATCTGATACTTTTCCAAAGATCTATGATCCTTGTAGATAAGATCGAGTTCCTAGTTCTATAGAGACAGATGATAAAACATAGGTTGCACATGTAAAAGAATCAATTTCAGTTGAAAATTGATAACAGTAGGCTGCAAAGCTGCTGTCCAGGAAAAAGTGATTAAAAAGCATTAAATTCAAATTTTAATTTGCTCATCTTTAAAATTACATCAGGAACTCTAACTGGTGCTGCGAGTATATGCAATGATGCTAATCTTCATGTGTAAGAAAGAGATGGGAGCCACATGGTTATTCATTGAAGAGGAATGATGATTCATTAGAATGATGATGTCATCAATCAATCAAATCATTTATTATCTTTATAACAAATGAAAGTCTTCTCTATTCTATATTGGTTATTTTTATAATTGTAAATATAGTGAATTTACATAAATTTTGACTACATTTATGAACTCTGGTATTACTTTGTGAACGATATCTGACCCTCTCTTTGTTGCTAGCACTGCAAAATGCCTCAGTTGAAGGAGGATGCCACTGCTATTGAACTTGAGGCTCCACCATCACCATCATTGTCTCAGAAACTGATGGCCCTTGTGTGGCGAATCAAGAAAGACGAGTCAACAACCTCTTTAAACTCTGAAAACTGCCAGGTATTTAAGAAATTTCAAGTTAATTAAATTTTGCAACAGCATTTTGTTTAATAGATATCCTTCTGAATCAGAACCATTTACGTTAGATAATGTCTTATCCACATCTCCTTACAAGTTTTGGAAGTAGTGTCACATGAAAACCGCAGTCAAATGTATCAGTTTAAGCTGTGAGGCATTTGCAAAAGAATATTTAGCTATTCCTAGAAATAAAATGTGAATAATCACAAACTGTTGTGAAATTTTTTTTCTCCATATTCAAACACTCTAGATCGATTGTTATGGTATAAAGGTTAACTACCTTTACTATCTATGAAGTTGAAGAAAGCATGTCTATATGGTGGGGGACACTGATAATAAGGAAAGCGTAACTTCATGTAAAAATCAGTCAGAAATGCCATACCAGGTGACTTGACTGCCAGAATTCATAGCGCATGAACCGAGAAGAAGAAGAACTACATTTTACGGAAAAGTTACAAAAATTGTTTTATTTTTGTCTCACAGTTTGATAAGAAAATAAAACTTTCTTTCAATTTTATTTTGCTAAAATACAACACTAGGTGACTCTGTACTATTTTGGCTGCAATGACTTGCCACTCTGCATTGCTCCACGTCTACAAGAAGTTCATTATATTTCTTACCATGTCTAAAACAAATAGGCACCAAACTTGAGGACACATGGTGATCATTAATTCTCTTTTGACATTTTCCATAGACTGCATGCAGAAATTGACCACAGCCACTATGGTGCGCTGGGCAGAGGAGTCCTTCATTGCCAACCAGGATCTAGTGAGAGAGATGTTTAGCTTACTGTACCGTCAGTATGATGGCATTGGAGAGGTGAGATATTGTGCTTGTGAAAATTATGTAACTTTAACATCAGAGCTTTTGTTATGGAGATTTTCACTCACTCTCTAGCCAGTGATGCTCCTTTCAAGAGTTCTCTTATAATCAACTTCTCTTCAACAAATATGTGGATAGAATAGTGAAATATGCACAGTGCGGAAATGATCTAATCAACAGAGAGAATGAAAACTACGATCAATTACATAACCAAATCAATGAATTACTTTTCACTGTTGACCAAATGTTAATCTATGAAGATTAAGAACAGCTACAACATTATATAAATTCATTGTTAGTAGCGTGCAGAAAGTACAACATGAAAATCAACACCCAAAAGACCAAGACCGTGAATATCAGCAGAACATTAAGCCAAGATTTTTTTTAAAACTTTTTATTTTAGAATATCTTCAGCTTATGTATGATGTTATGGGTCATTTTCCAGCACTCACTACTGCTGTATAATAACACTCCCATGACACTGCTTCTATGTATTTTGAGACTGAATATAATCTATGAAAAATGTATATTTTATACTTTACTTTACAAATAACTTCTTTTTTTCATATTTGTTTTGATGTGATGTAAGTGTAACATGCTAGCAATTGTGTCGCACAACCTCCCACCCCTCCATCATAAAAATATTCTTCTGTTGACACCTGTTTTTCAACCTATTAACATTTAGCCCTGTTTTCATTTGTAGGTATATCCTATTGTAAAAAAGACAGGAGGATTTTGGAACAAAGTTATAATAATACCGTAAAGTTGAAAATATTTGATGCAAACTGTATTGTTCAGACACATTTTGACAACAGGATTGAAAGTTGTGTATTGTCTTATCTTGTCCACATGTGCTGTGAAGCGTCATGGGGAGTTTCAATTTTTATCCTGTGCACTGTGTGCTGCATTTGTAGTTGTTAGTTTTTGATACCGCAGGATATCTATGATATTATCTGGTTCTTGGTCTTCCTTGGACTCTGCGTCTGGGTTGCTGATTGTTGTAAGTGGGAGATGGTAATAGATCTAGTTTCATTCTCATTAAGTGACCAAATCATTTTATTTGTTGTTTTCTTCTTCCTCCTTCTTCTTCTGAATCAACTTTTGCTATGCGACTACTCCGGTATGTATCATAAACAGGGTGGTGCGCTTGAGGACTTCACCAGACCCCATTATTTGTCTTGTAGGGCTGTTTCTGTTGGCCAGATCTCCATTGTCACACTACTCAGACTTGGGCAGTTTTGCAGGATGTGCTTTGGGGACTGCTTCGGTGCTCCACAGGTGCAGGCTGTCGAGTCCTTGAGACCCATTCTGTGGAGGTGTGCTCTGAGACTGCAGTGTCCCATTCTAAGTCTGAAGACTGTGGTCAGTGCTTTTCTGTTTAGTGTATTTATACTGTCATGCTGTTGTTTTCTAATTTGTTGGATGCATGAACTAGATAAAATAAGAAAAATAAAAAAGCTGTATTATGAAAAGCATTTCATGTATCTAACATATTGTTTTCCTAGTTGATGTCAGCTATTGACAAGGCCTATGTCATCAGCAATACAAGCAGAGAGGATATCACTCATCTGCTGAAATCCCTTGGAATAATCCGTTCATTGCTGCAAGTCCAAGCAGGACCAGAAGAAGAAGAGCTGATGAAACAAAGTTTAAAGTAAACCACATTTGTTTTATTCTTACTCTCAAATATTAATCATCTTTCATTAATATCTGTGTTCCTTTTCTTATCTCTTTTTAACTCTTGTTTCATTGTAGATACAAAGCAAAACTATACTAAGATTATGTACCAAAGACAAAATACGGAACACAAAGTCAGTTTTACAAAGCATAAAATCAAGACATGTTCAGATCAAAAGACTTTTATCAAATACAAGAACAGCATCGGATACATGATGATGGTATAATATGAAATACAGCTATGATACAAGAAAAACAATCAATTCCTAAATGTTTTAGAAATATAATGCACAAAAATAGCTAAAAACAAAAGGATATATATAAACAAGTAGATTTGGATTTGCAAATGATATATGCGTAGTATCACTGCTGCTGTTCATCACGTATATCTATCAATTCTGTAAAATAGCTAAGTGGGGAACAAACTTGGGGAGCTCATAAATAAATTTGTTTTTGCAGACGATCAAGCATTGATATCAACAGCAGAGGAACAGCAACACATTAACAGACTCCAGTTAACAGTCAATGAATACAATATGAGAATAAATATCAACAAAACCGAAGTAATGACATTCGCTAGAGAAGAAAACATTACCAATATCTCCACCTGCAAACATCAATTAAAACAAGCCAAAGACTTTTACATACCTAGGGAGCATTTTTTCTGCAAATGGAAAAATAACTAACAAAATCCAACATAAATCACATCATAGGACAAATGGCGGCAATTTTGAACTGCAAACATGTTACCAAGAACACTGAAAGAGCATTGTTCCAAACAATTTTTCTCCCAACATTATGCTATCAGTGTCAGATCTGAACACTGACATCAAATATTGAAAGATAACTAGTCATGAAAGAGATGAAGTGTCTACAAGATGATGGGAATATCAAGAAGAAACGGTTTAGAAATTAAACATCAGGAAAATAGTGGGTGCAATCAGTACTGAACCTCATCAAGAAACAACAAATTAAATGGTTTGACCACACAAACAGATTACCAACAGACAGTGTGCCTCAAAGAGCAATGTTACTCTGATACAGTGGCTACAAAACAAAAGGATGTCCATGTAAAAGGTGGACCTCAGAAATAACAGAGGTGTTGAAAACTATTTATGAAGTGCACATAAAAGAATGTTCTAGAAATCTCTTCTTATCCTGACGCTGTAGAGCAAACATGGACTTGAACAAGCAGGATGGCATCACCATAGTTCTATTTTATTTTCTGAAGTGTATGCACTATCCAATACTACTAATTTTTTATATTTCTTTAATTTCTCTAAATCATCATTTCCAAATATCTTGTTCTGAGCATAACTTTGCCACTCCTTCGTTATTTCTGTTTCTCAAGCATCATGCTCAAATCATCAGTAGCATCCCGAACCCATCTTCTCTGTGGTCTTCCTCTTCTTTGCCGAGATGTCTCCTTCATATTGGTCTTCTCCAACCATTCATGTCTATTTATATTCCAAAATACTTCAATTTTATAATTATTATTTGTAGCTTCAGCTATTTTACTTTGTCATTTAGTTCTTTCTGGACAGATTTATTTGTTCTCTTCTCTGTACATGTCATACAGAGTACTCTTCTGTAATACTTATATCAAAAGCACATATATGTTTTTCCACATTGTTGCTAAATATCCATACTTCAAATCCATACGTTGCCACTGGGAATATGTATGCTCTTGTTATTGTTACCATTGATTTCTTATCAGTTCCACTCCATACTGTTTTTATAATTTTATAAATACAAATTCAAATTTATTTTTAACTGTGATGTGAAAATGGATGAGATTGGTGTAGTCTAATAGCTCAAAAGTACACTTTGCATTTGAAAGAACCTAGGATCACTCATCAGCTAAAGTATACTTCACTCAGTACAATTGTAATTATGTCATGAAAGAATCTTCTATGTGTCACATGCTAGCCATTTCATTTCATAAGTAATTAATATATTCTCAGGTTTTTCTAAATCATTTAATATTCATTACTTTTACATTAAATGTGACAATTTTGTTTCAGTCATATATTGCATAATTTTACAGGGATCTCATGGATAACAAAGTTTTCTTCCAACACCCTGACTTGATGAGAGCATTATGTGTTCATGAAACTGTCATGCAGTTGATGGTCAACACATTGAACAAGGCACAGCAACAACAACAGCAGCAGCAGCAGCAATCTGTAACTGAGGGTGGGCCAAGACAACCAACACAATCAAACACCATGGACAGCATCACTGAGCAGAATAAAGTAGATATTCTTCTCATTCTTTGCTTTAATTCGCTGTAAAACACATACTTGCAACCAGATCTGTTCCATATTGTTTGTATATGTTAACGTGTACTAGATAGATATTCCATCAAACCAAAGCAAGAGCATTATACTAGAAGCCAAAGAAGAATAGTTAGCCAACATAGAATTCGTGTCGTTATTTTTGCCACACACTGACAGAAAAAATCTGTCCATCAATGGCGGAATGCGGGAGGGCCATTCAGAGTCAGATCTTTTTGATTCTGAACACGACTTTGCTAGCACATTTCCGCCATGTTTGGGCGGGTATTTTCGGTTCGTGTGCCGAGCTACTGAGTTAGTGCTTGAGCAACGCTGTGAGCTATGACTGTTACATGGAATGCTTTTGCTGTGTCAACTGTCGCTTGTTGTGTGTTAGTGTGTATTCAGAAAATGGCGGACAGCGGTTATGATGAACAAGCTCAAACTGCCATATGCAGTTATATTGCGAGTGCAGAAAGCTGGATTTTGTCGTGATTGATGTTCTCTTCGACAAGAATTGCAATTCAAGTGATGAACAGTTTTGTGTTGCTACATTAGTGACGGCCATATGCATTTTATGGGGAGCAGGTTTCTTTTTGTGGCGTTACGTGGCTGTTTCATTCTGGAATTAGTTCACACAGGAAACGTTTTACAGTTGTTAGCATTTACGTGCTAGATATTCATTGGCACAGAACGGAGCAATTATGGTGACCAAAGCAGGAAGTTGGAACCAGAATTTTATGAACTCATGAAAGATATACTGAGGAGGAGATTGGATCACTTAAGGACTTATTGGTTAGATGCGCAGTTATGATCATCTGAAGAATAAACTAGATGGATGTTCTGTGTCATATTTCATATTATTTTGCAATGCATATTAGTTTTAGATGCCATTGTCTGTTACTACTAAATGATTGTTTGCTTATTGCTTTTATCAGTATTTTATTTTTGTATTACATTTGTTTGTAAAGATGTCATACTATTTTGACTAATTCAGTATCCTCAACATGACAGTAAATAGTGACAATGAATATAAATTTGTCTGAAATTGTATTATATTTTAAATGTTACTTTATATGAAGGAATAATCTTCTTTTATAAATAGGTCTAATGGTTTGTAGTTCACTTTTTGCCAAAGAAAAGTCTATATCATCTGCAAACACGTAAATTACTATTATATTTATAGGATGCTGCAGCCGAGATGGTGGTGATGTGCTGTCGTTTCTTGTTACTTTTGCCGCACCAGTCGACAGAATCAGGCAGCAATGTTTGAACATCTAAGTTATCTACTTGACAACAGCAGTATGTTGTTGGGTAAGTTTGTATTCAGATACGGTGCTTACTTGATTTCTATAATATTAGGACTTTACTTTCTAATTAACTACCAAGCTGAAGTGTATTGTTTGCAGAATTAATTTTTGTTCCATTCTCTCACTGCAAGTATATGTACACATTAAGTTGTCAGTATCTTCATTTGCAACAGATTTGAATAAATATTGTGTTTTCTGCGAATAAATGACTGAACTCTTTTTTTCACCTTTTAAATCCCAACGGAGCACAGGTCTTCAACAAACTTCTTCCACCTCTTCCTCTCTCCTACCATCCCTTCCAATTCTTTTCATGTTTTACCTATCCTTTTAATATTAACCTCCTGTTCTATTCTCCAGATGTGTCTAACGCCTACCCCTACTCCTCTTTCCCTACGGTTTCCAAAACAGTGCCTGTCTTGCAATGCTTTCAGTCGGTCTTCTCAATGTGTGTTCTATCCATCACAAGCGTCTCTTCCTTAATTCTTTCTCCACTGGTATTTGCTTAGTTCTTTCTGACTATACTCTTACCCAAAGCTAAAATAATGGCACATTTAGATGTTTTAATCAATGTCTAAAATTATTTAAGTAGTATTTATATTATTAGTCAAATGGATGCTGACATCAAATGATAGAAGAAAAAGAGCAAGATTAATTTTTCATTCTCATAAAATATCCAAATATACAGTATATATATATATGGAACTGCAGTAAAACTATTTGATTGGCAAAACACGTAATTACAAAGTACTGTAGTTTTACAAAAACAATGACAAAATACAGCAACGTTCGACCAACAAGGCCTTTATCAAACAAACGAACAAACAGGAGTGACAAATTAAATGAACACAAATGGAGACCAAATACAACGTATCTAAGGAAAATCTGGGAAAAAAACGAATAACGAAATAAATATAACACAAAAACACACATAAAAACTAGAAATAGAAAGGAAAAGAAACAATGAAACATCTAGTAAATATATACTTGAATACATGCAACATATACCCATATAGATTACAAAGCATTGTAATCTATATGGGTATATGTGCATGTATTCATGTTATATTCCATTCTTATGCTTCTTAGTACTTTCTCTTCCCCTGCTTTGTAATCTATATGGGTATATGTTGCATGTATTCAAGTTATATATTTACTAGATGTTTCATTGTTTCTTTTCCTTTCTATTTCTAGTTTTTATGTGTGTTTTTGTGTTATATTTATTTCGTTATTCGTTTTTATTCCAGATTTTCCTTAGATACGTTTGTATTTGGTCGTCCATTTGTGTTTCATTTTAATTTGTCACTCCTGTTTGTTCGTTTGCTTGATAAAGGCCTTGTTGGTCGAAACGTTGCTGTATTTTGTCATTGTTTTTGTAATTTGTAAAACTACAGTACTTTGTAATTACGTGTTTTGCCAATCAAATATCCAGAGATCTTTAATTGCCATATCTTGATTAGTAAACAACTTTCTTCTATCACTATCTAATTCATTACTTGAAGGTCAGTGGTTCATTATGTCTGTTAAAAATCACATCACTATTGCCTGTAACCTGTTTTAATGATAACTATGCCTTTTATTTGTTAACTCTAGTTTGATTAGTTTCTGAGTTTGGCCGTAAAGTCTTATTCTGCATGAATGTTTTTCACAGCAAGGCCATCTCTGCGAGGATCATGTCCCCTTGATGTAGCCTACTCCTCTTTAATGGACAACAGTGAACTAGCACTTGCCTTGAGAGAGTCACACCTTGAGAAAATAGCTATTTATCTTTCCAGGTGTGGTGTTCAAGTAAGTCTAACTGTTGAAACCACATTTATGTTAGAGATTCACTTTATATTTTCTCAGATAAAATTTGCTTAGTTTAAATTATTCTTTAGCTAGTGATTGAAAATTGCCTTGCATTCCAAAGTTTGCATTCAAATCTGAATGTTTCATTCTGTTCATGGGCATATTTGTTCGAGATTTCTGGAATGTGCCAGAGCTATAGAGTTCATGTTTCATGCAATATTCTCAGCAGGAGACATGTCTTTTCTACAAGAGGCAGAGCATTTGGTGAAAGTCAGATGTAATGAAGTCAATCATTTGTCTCTAGAACCTTTACTTTACTTTTAGTTTTTCGATCCAGCAGTCATCTGAGCATTGCCCTGACTTGAGGCCATGGCAGGAATTTCAGGTCTGCTGAGTTGTGGTGTTTAGCATGAAAGAGTTTTCAACATCTGGGTCTGAGTAGGTACTTGTGGCGTAGTCACTGAGTGCAGGGCACTGAAGAGATGGTGTGACAGTTTCTCTGAATAGTCACAGTTAACATTTGGCAACTTGGTTGATCGTAGGTGGCATTCAGGGCCATTTGGTCTAAGGGAAAATAAGACTTGTTCTTGTCGTGGGTCATTATAGCATCTTGGGATTTGAGGTCATGTGTTTAAAGAGGCTCTGCAGTTTATCCCATTGCCCATCAATCACATCCTCCTTTTTTACTTTTATTATTTGTTTGGTCTGCAGAGTTATTGAGTCACTTGCTCTAGAACCTTTAAAGTCTTTATAGTTCGTCAAAAATAATCCATTTTCTTCAGACTCAGAACAAGACAGAACAGATTGAGAGTCACATGTACAGCAAGTTTAAAATTGGGAAGACAGGATTGTATATTTGTAAACTAAGTTCAGAAACTATAGAAAAACAAGGATGATTAATCAATAATCTTTGGTTCCATAGAGAATAGAAAGAAAATATTCTCGTAAGAAACAGTGCTGCTCATGCTAATCAAAATGATGCAGAGTTGTAAAACTATGAATATTCATCTCTATTGCTGACTTTCTTGCAAACAATGCCCGACTCAAGCGGGCAGAAGTATGGACAGAGCCGATATCATCAATGCGGAACGCTCTCAATTATATAACATGGGCAAGTCTCAGACACTGGAACGAGTTCGGGAATTAGGCGTTAAGTTTGGACATGCCAGATAGTGTCGTCTTCGTGGTAGAGAGAAAAGATATAGTAATCAACTTCTTATGGGTACGGTGAGCAAATGGACTTTGGGATGGCTGCTGCAGCGGAGGAAAGAGCATGCATGGAAATGCTCAATGTGCCATGACGTCGATCGCATAACATAACATAACATTCATCTCTATTGTTAAATTTATTTATCAATTCACGGGGAAAAAAATATTATGCTTGTTCAATACCTTTGTTTGAAGTTATAAGGAAAACTAGCTTTTCTGTTGTGCTCAGTTGTTTTGCTTCGAAAATGTGTCTTCAATAGGTAAATGTAGAGTTACTAGAGAAAGGCTACCCAGACATTGGCTGGGACCCTGTGGAAGGAGAAAGGTTTCTGGACTTCTTGAGGTTCTGTGTGTGGAACAATGGTAAGATGTCATTATTTAGAAGGTGGATTTGCACATAAATGGATATCAAACTTTAAACATAAACAATAAAGCTCAAGCATAATCCCAACTTTGAGGACTGGTTGTAATTTTCTGTCTAATCATTACAATTCTGTAGACTGTTGTTTGTCCACCGTTGATGTTTCCTTTGTACTTATATTACTGTCTTCAACTTTAAATCTTAACCACAAAATTCTCATTCAAAAATTATATTTATCCTTTTTTTTTGAAAATTATATCCACATTTCAAAAACAGGAGAGCATGTTGAAGAAAATGCCAATCTTGTTGTGAGACTGCTAATCCGTCGACCTGAGTGCCTTGGTCCTGCTCTCCGTGGAGAAGGCGGTGGTCTTCTAAAGGCCATGAAAGATGGCATCCGCATGTCAGAACAAATTGCAGCTGCAAGAGATAGCAGTTCCAGCAGCTTCCTCCTAGCAATGAATGATGATGATGACACTGGTGGAAATTACCTGGTCAATAGGTGTGTTTTATAATACATTATCTATCATGTAATATTTCTCATTCAAACTTGTTTCACTTATAACATAGGGCTGTTTCTTCCATTCTCTTCAGATTTATATTATGCACTTTCTTTTTTGGTATTCTGCCATTGATATTCCTTTTGATCTAGGCTTCTCTTCTACTGTTCTTCTGTCTAAAACAGAAATAAAGGCATTAACAAATTTGCAGATGTAAATATTAAAGTTAGCAAAGACTTGAAAGAAGTTGTGAATGTAATTGCGAAGTTCAGATGCGACTTAAAAAAGAACTGTTTTAATAGACTCAAAACAGAAAAGTTTGAAGAGGTGAAAGATGAACGACAAATGAAAGAGTTTATTGTAATGTAATCATCTTTGCAGAGCCATCAGAAGATTCTGGGAATCTGGGCAACACACTATTTCAGTCTGATTTTACTGGAAACAAGTTTCAATACAATTGTTGAAATGACAAATGATCTCAGGTTAAATTAATAAAGGTGGACTGGAATATCAATTAACCAACTGTTTGACTCAGACTACCGAGCGCCTGGCTATGTGACGTTTGTAAATTGGCATCCATCACAAACACCACATAGCATGGTGACTGACCTCTAAGGATTAAATATAGTTTTGGTCATTTCTATTCACTTCCTGATTATGGTTTCAAACCTTCAAGTAACTGTTGGTATATGTCCCAGATATAAGATACTTTCCTCGTACCAATTTCCGTCTACTTTTATATTCAATTTAGACTTTTCACTTGTTTTGCAATTTACAATAGGTTTTTTTTTCTCAATACTAATGTATGCTTCATATTTACTACTACTGTTGTTTATTTTTTGAATTTTTTGCTCACTTTCAGCAATCAAGACTGTTCCATCCATGTTTCTGCGCTATTTTTATATTCTTACAGTGATATTCTCTATTTAGTTTGTTTTAAAATGTTTTCTATTTATGTGTTGAAGAGACATATTGCCAGTACACATCCCTTTTTAACGCATCTATTTATATCAATATAAGGAGCATAATTATTGCCACTTCTAATTTTACTGATATGTACATTTCTAAGAAGAATAATACTTTTATGTTACTGAGAAATACAAGGAAATTTGTGTGTATATATATATTGTTTTTTTAATAATTCCAGCAAATACAAATTTCATACATTACCACCTCCTGATGATGAAGACTACATTGACATTGGTGGTGCTATCGTGGAATTCTACTCGAGTCTGGTTGATCTTCTTGGTAAATGTGCCCCTGATGCAGAAACTATTAAAGCGGCCAAGTGATTCCTCAGAGCTAGGGCAATCCTAAGGAGTTTGGTGTCAATGGAAGATCTTGAAGGTGTCTTAGGACTATCATTTATTTTGCCTGTCAGCCGTCCACCAGAAGAGGATGAAGAAGGTACTATATTTATGTAGTGATAATTAACAAAGAATTTATATTTGATCCAAGCCAATGAACATTTTACTTGCTGCTAATAATTGTTTCACTTCAAATCTGATCAATACCACATTTTACAGGATTTAAATTGTTATTTAAATTCTGGACAATTTGAAATATTTATTTCTGTTGTTTAATATACAATTAAACACATTAAAAAACATTGTTTACTATTAATTATTGTTTCAGTTCAAATTTAACATATTCTATATTTTACTTTCCATACGTTATAGTTTCAACTGTTTTGTTCATTACCATTCCCATATCCTTTGTTCTAATGTGGTTAGTTTTTTCTTTGTCACGTAAACATATTATTTATATAAGAGAAGACTGCAATAAAACTATGTAGCATAGGCAAAATGTTAAAACAAAGTAATATAGTTTTACAAAGCACAACAATTTTAGAAAGATTTTAGGGCAGTTAAGGATTTTTTGTCTGATTGTATATGTTATGTCTTGTGTATAGGAAGTCTGGATTTCTATGGTTCTTTTGTATCCTTTGCTTGATAAAGACTTTTTTGGCTAAAGCGTAGCTGTATCTTGTTTTGGTGCTTTGTAAAGCTATATTACTTTGTTTTTACTTGTTTCTCCTGTATTACATAAACGTAAATGGTCAGGCTTCTCTTATTGTCATAGATTTTACCAACATAATTATGGAGCATAGGGTTGTTAACTCTTTCCACGCTTTAAGCCGCACACTGCGCCACGGCGAAGTCCGTTGCACGCTTTAAGCCGCACACTGCGCCATAGAGTTGCTTCCTTATAAGAAGTCTTTCTAGTTTTACTTCTACTGGTTTACTTATACTACTTTTCCACCTTGTTATTCTATTGGGTTGCCCAGTTTTCTTCAATTTAGTATATAATAATATATATATGTTTATTTATTGACGAGTAGTTGGGATCGTAATTTAAAAATTTTTTTTTACTTCCCTTGAATTAACTGCTTAAAATTGAGAAAATAAATGGGCGTGGAAAGAGTTAAAGAGCAAGAATGCCTGGAATAAATATTCGGCTGCTTTTTTTTTTAATCTGATGTGGAACTAATTTAGATCAGATTAACTGTTGTATCTAGATTATAAATGTTGAAGACAATAGTGTACAAATAGTCAAAATAAAAGAGAGCAGAAAGAATGGACAGCTGAAATAAATATGTAAAAATTATGTAAAAAAATATAAATGCTATCTTACAGAGTTGCATCATAACACCACATCATGTTTTAATATCTATATATAGAAACTGCTATGATAGATTTAAAATACATCCTTGAAAAAATAAATAAATAATTCAATTGTGTTGCAGAAAAAGATGATCCGACTGTAGGGGTGTTTTTGTCCCATGTGAAAAGCATTTTCTTTGAAAATGTTACTTGGTATTTTAACTCAAATGATAGACCACCTCCATCTAACTCCCGCTTGTAGTAACTCACCACTTTTTCTCTCCATTATCTGATTGCAGTGTTATTGTCTAGATATCCACTTTTATTCATCTTGTTTTGTCGCAACTGATGTCATAACCTATGAATATTTTCATTACTTACTAGGAAATGGAGGTCCTGGAGGAGATGGAATGCCACCAGGTTTATTGCCTAGTCACAAGGCATCCATTGTGATGTTCCTGGACAGAGTTTATGGTATTGATGACCAGTCTGCATTCTATAGGCTACTAGATGATGCCTTCTTACCAGATTTGCGAGCAGCTACAACATTAGATATGGTACAAGTCTTATTCATACTTTTTTTGCATTATATATGTTGAGTATTATATGCTTGTTTTTTAAATGGACAAATAAAATAACTAGGTAACTAGACTTTATATTGCTGACTACAATATTCATAATTGCAAACAATTTAAAGTTTGAATTAAATTGTTTTAGTTTTGTTTAAAATTTATATAAGAATTTAACCTACTGTTGTTTTGTTCATACGCAGAGACAGCTGACAATTTTTTTGGTGTAAATCATTTGAAGAAATTGAAAATATAATTTTATTAATTCATTGAGAGTCCATAATGTAGTATTCTTTTTTAGTTCACCAAAGATAGTAATAATAGTGCTTATTTTCACAGTTACTAATTTGTATTTTGTAGACATAGTCAGTACTTTTTAGCTATAAACTCTTTCCACTCCCATTTATTTTCTCAATTTTTAAGCAGTTAATTCAAGGAAGTAAAAAAAAAATTTTAAATTACGATCCAACTACTCGTCAATAAATAAACATATATATATTATTATACACTAAATTGAAGAAAACTGGACAACCCAATAGAATAACAAAGTTGAAAAGTAGTATAAGTAAACCAGTAGAAGTAAAACTAGAAAGACTTCTTATAAGGAAGCAACTCTATGGCGCAGTGTGCGGCTTAAAGCGTGGAAAGAGTTAAGTTTAGTTCAATGAATACACAATTGTGTTATTTTAGCTTTCAGTTGTAACTGTATTTAGTTATTACAAGGAGCATCTATTATTCTCTATTCATATCAGCAATAGTTTAGTTCAATCTAAAAATGCTTTTAGTTAATTAAATATTTTCTTTCAGTGACTATTCCTGTGCACAAACTTTCCATGATATAAAATGGTTTCATTAAATCAAAATATGGAACCATTTTGGTTTTAAGTACTTTTTTTTTTTTATTTTTATGTGCAAAGTTTAGTACTGAGTAAATATTTGTACTAATTATAACAGTGTTATGAAGTGTTTGAAATGTTCTTAGCCTGCTCATTTTTCTACGGCTATTGTTTTTATATTGTAAATCTTACTTACTTACTTACTTAATCCCGTCATGCCTAGTGACACATGGGGCTTCAGAAAGGACTTTCCATGCTCTCCTGTCCGTGCAACCTTCAGCGCAGAGCCCCACGTCAGAGATGCGGTGTCCAGTTCCTCTTCCATCATGCGCCTCCATGTTGTCCGTGGTCTGCCTTTCATTCTCTTTCCCTCTGGTGTCCAAGTGAGGGCTATCCTTGCAGGCATTTCTTGTCTCATTTATTGTAAATCTTAGCTGTACTTTATGATTATTATTACCAACGTATCCAAGTATCTTATTTATAATAACAGATCTTGTGTGTAAATGTCATATTTAGTTCAATAGATTATACTAGGAAAATTTAACTTACAGGCTGCTGCATCAGAGAGTGACATGGCTCTTGCCTTAAATAGATACCTCTGCACATCAGTTCTTCCACTGCTCATGAAACACAGTCATTACTTTCGTGAGTCAGAACATGCCTCAGTTCTTCTGGAAACCATGCTTCAGACCTGCTACAGACTGTCTAAATGCAGAACACTGACCAAGGGACAGCAGGAGATGGTCTCTGATTTCCTTGTCTCTTTCACACAGTATGTACATTTTGTAAGAGAGTAACATCCATTTAATGTTTAACTGATTAGCTACCAAACTGAAAAAAAACGGGTTGTGGCTGAATTGAGTTTATGTCCTATTTTCCCATTGCAAGTGTATGTACAAATTCGGCTTCAGTTTCCTTAATTATTTACCGATTTTTATGAGTAATATACCAATTTGTAGGTAACTTGATTGTCTTTAACTCTTTCCAAGCCCATTTATTTCCTCAATTTTTAAGCAGTTAATTCAAGGGAAGTAAAAAATAAAAATTTTTAAATTACGATCCCAACTACTCGTTAATAAATAAACATATATATATTATTATATACTAAATTGAAGAAAACTGGACAACCCAATAGAATAACAAGGTTAAAAAGTACTATAAGTAAAATAGTAGAAGTAAAACTAGAAAGACTTCTTACAAGGAAAGCAACTCTATGGCGCAGTGTGCGGCTTAAAGCGTGCAACGGACTTTCACCGTGGCGCAGTGTGCGGCTTAAAGCGTGGAAAGAGTTAAAAGAGATCTAAAAGAAACACACTATTACTCTCCCAGCGGCTCATGGGAGCCAAACAGTTAAAACAATACTTGTGAAATATCTTTCATATATGTTTCATATATTTATTGGTACATAGTGAAATAGTACCACTGTTTTGATAAAACTTTGCTTGTAAAAGTCAGTTGAAATTGAAATAATATATAATAATAATAAATTGAGTATAATTGAAATGTAATACCAGATGCTTAATTGTTTTTAAAAGACAAAAAAGGAAAGACATTGTTTGTTTAAATAAATACAGGCAGAATCATATCTGTACATCTGCACTATGACTTCAGGTGTATTAAAAATTAATGTTATCAAATAAACAAGATTAAAGGAGTTAGTCAAATGATTGAGTGATCAAAAATAAAAACTACATATACAAAATATATAAATATATATATTTGTCAAATTTACCATTTAAATGTCTAGTTTCAATTCCTTTTAATATAGCCTATATGTTGACAACAGCATGCATATATATATATATATATATATATATATATATATATATATATATATATATAATAATAATCCTCTCTTACCATTATACGTTACATAGGGCCTGCAAGTAATTTCTCCATACCGCTCTATCCTGGGCAACTCGCTCAATCTCCTCCATGGAACTGAGACCGATATTTCCTGCCTCTCTCAGCAAAGTTCGCTTCAGGGTCTCCTTAGGTCGACCTCTCTTTCTTGAACCCTTTGCATCCCACTTCAATGCCTGCTTTGATATTCTTTGATCATTTCTCCTCAAGGTGTGCCCAACATATCTCCATCTTCTCTTTCTTGTAACAGTTGTCACTAGTGGTTGACCAGACATGTCTCTGATTTCATCACTTCTCCTGAATTCGTTCCATTTTATATTCATTATTTTCGCAGACATCTATTTTCAAATGCATTCAACTTGCTTTCTATATCTTTAGTCATTTTCCAACTCTCGCTGGCATATGTTAGGATTGATACAACATTTGAATTGAAAATTCGTAATTTAGTTTTAATACTATATAACTTGCAGTTCCATATTTTATTTAGACTTTTAAAAGCTGATGTTGCTTTAATTTGTATCAAATTATATATATATATATAATTTACACATCTTAGCATGATTTGTGATATCTTTCTCAGAGAGCTGCGACTACCACTAATGACTAACCTTCTGAGAAAATTGACTGTGGATGTACCTGCATTGTCAGAGCATGCTGTGGTTCCACTCAGGGTAAGTGAAGTAAAATATCATGTAAAAATAGAGAAAAAGGTGCAGAAACTCATACTCATATTACAGTTTTGATCTCAGGAGATAAACATTCCTGTACCAGGCAGTAAAGTTGTACTTTGACTTAACTGATTCAGTCCGTGGAACACTGTAGTGCACATATTTCTTATCTGCGTGTCCCAAGCGTCTTTTAAAAGACGGCTACTATTGCGTTGAGTTTTATTAATTTTCACTCCGATTGTAGTTTTATATCAACCGGAAACTAAGTAGAAAGGAAGTACTAACGATAACCAAATCACAACATCGTGGTTTTGACTAGAATCAGAAGTGAAACCAAGTTTAATTTTCGTTTTCAAGTTACCCTGTGATTAAAAATAATGTCTAACAATTCAGAGTCTAGAAATGGTTTGTTATCAGCTCGTTCTGCACGTTTACAGCTGCAGAAGCGCGAGATTGGTTGCATGAGGATGTAGATACTGATAGTGAAGATAGTGAAGCTTCTGATGACACAGAAGTTTGTGATTTAAATACGTCGATTATTAATAATTTAAATAATACTAGTAGTGTTTCCCAACCAGTGCGAGAGGGCGTTGCCCAGTCAGGTTCCAGTAGGATTGCAACAAAAAAGAAGGATTCAGACAGAACCTACACAGTCTACTTGGAGAGAAGTTATATAGTTGCTATGTTAGGACTATTATTCATATACTTTAGTTCTTTATTCCTGTAAATATTGCTATAATTTCCACTGTATGTGATTATATATTATGAGACATGAATGTTTAGTATGTGAAATCTTCAATTTGACAAATTTTAATGGAAATTTCTTCAAAGATGGTCGTTTGCTAATTTGAACAGTTAGTAAACCATATATTCCATCAATATTTTCTTAATTTTTGTGTATTCATAAATGGATTACTTATATAAAGAGAGCAGTTACACTGACTTATTCACCATATTGTTCCTCAAGGCCCTTGTTAAGTTGGATTTTTGTTCTCACAATTTCAATTAATTTTTTATTACATGCTAATATTTGTCATGCACAGTCAACACAACATTATATTTTCGCATACAATAAATATTTTATGAAAGTACAATCATTTATCTTTAATTTGATATATAATAAGTTCAACTTTAAATCATATTTAGAAACAATATTTTAATTTAACTAAAGTATGTGTGCAATATTTTTGAAGCTAAAAATATAATTCCGTCCAGAGGTGAAAAAAACCTGGTACTGAATCAGTTAATGTTGAAGACTTCTTCTTCTTTGCGTTCGTTCTTACGACCAATTTTAATCACTCTTTGTGATATGTTTGATCTTTGCCAAGAACGTGTATACGTTGCACATTGGTTTGGTAGGCCCCTAAACGCATATATTTCTACGTTTAGGACGTGCATCCGATTTCAGCCAAACCTCCTTAGTCGCTCTTACGACATGCGTGGCAGGTAACTGGTTCTATTCTTTACACCCCAAATTTGGGCCCGAAACCACTCGAGCGATGTTGAAGACTCTACTCACTATTGTTTCTTAAAGGGTAAGTTTCCAGGTCTTTGTTTCAAGTCCCAGAGGGATATTGTTATTGATACCAGAGAAAACTGCAGTAAAACCATGTACCAAAGGCGAAAAAGAAAAAATGAAGTAAGATAGTTTAGCAAAGAAAAACAAATATACAGCAACATTTTTGACCAAAGATTTTATCACAAAATATTCAGAACATACTGAATGAAGACTATTTTTATGCATCAGACGTTGCAGACACAGGTGGCATAACAATGTTTTCCATTTTATGCTATAGGCAGCAACATAAAAGAAATTGACGATGGAAAAGCCATGACTCAATATTGCTTCAGACAATTGTTTTTGACACATTGTAACTTTACACATCACTTTTGGTGATTTTGGACATGGACCTTTAAGAAACCCTTAGCTGGCAGGCAATTGAAGATGGAAAATATTTATTTGTAAATATCCTTCTTTACATTGGACAAGCCCATTATTGGTATTGTTATGACCATCGGTGAGCACAGTTTGAGCAAAGTCTTTACACTGCAGCAGCAATGGTATTATCTAGTCTTTGCAAAAGATATATCAGTTCTTCTAAGGTTCATCCTTTGATAAATTTTAAAGAAGTATTTTCATACCATAATTTGTGTACTGAAATTTTGTTGACACTATTTATTTATTGTTTAATGAACATTGTTTTGGAGCAGATGAACTAGAGTTGCATGAGCTGTCACCAACAAGCTGTTAGAGTTATTGCGGGTAATCAAAGGCTCACAATATGGAAATAGATATTAGCTGATATGCAACTCACTAAATTTAATAACAATCATGTCACTTTCAGTAATGTTTAAACAAATATTTTTCAAGTGATGGTTCTCACAGCCATTAGATTATTTTGTTTTTGTAGGTATGTGTACATTTTATTTGTATTTTTTTGCATTTTAAGAATATTGCATTTACTATTGGTTCAAAAATATATTGATAGTATAAACTAAAATAATACAGGATATTGAATACAAGTACAATAGAATCAGTTTTAGTTGTGTAATTTTTATGAATGCAGGTGCTGACATGCCACTATGAAAGAAGTGGTAGCTACTATGCAACAGGAGCAGGCAGAGGCTCAGTTGCCAGTGAAGAAGAGAAAAGATTGACCATGATGTTGTTTCAAGGCATCTTTGACTCATTGGCAAAGAGGGTACAGTTTGTTTTTATTTTGATCACCTACAATTGCGTGTAGAAAACTATGACATGATAGATTTCAAAAGACATATACAGTGATCAACAACCATTAAGTTACCCTGAGCTACTTGTACAACTTGGAAATAAAATAGGAAAATTAAGTAGACGAGTTGAAATCATAGAAGTGTCTGGTCAACCACTAGTAGCAGTTTTTATAAGAAGAAGAAGATGGAGATATGTTGGGCATACTCTGAGAAGAAATGATAAAGAAAATTAATGCTAACTCATTCCGGAACTGGCACACACTGCGCCAAGCATTTTTCCTGTCAAATTGTACAATTATATTAACGCTTTCTGATCCAATTTCCAGTTTTTATCTACAACAAGTTATCTATTTCTACATCATGGTCCGATTATGAGTTTGGTAAAATTTGTTAATTAGATGAAATCTATATATTTTTCAAGCTGGAAAATGTGAATAAAAATTTATTTGGCCACATCTGGTTTTTCAATTTGGTAGTGAATGTGTTAAGTATACATTCATACTGACTCATGTGTTGATAAGAAAACTTTACATTGTGTGACTGTTGCTAATTACCCTACATAGAAATTTTTTTTGTAATGCTTTGATCATATTCACCATTTTATGTTGCATACCATAATGAAAGATCCTCCACATAGATTCGATGTTTAGGCTGTTGAAAGCTTTTTCAAAATCAGTAAAAAAGAGTACAGTATTGCTAGTATGTCAGTTTGATTAGTTTGAGAAGAAGCAAGCAGGCATCACATCCAATCACAATGTCTAACTGCAATTAGAATTGTTTTCTATTCTGATTATTTTTGTACACATTTTTTCACAGGCTTATGACCCAGAACTGTTTTCTAAAGCTTTGCCTTGCCTATCTGCCATTGGATGTGCTCTTTCACCAGACTACACACTGAGCCATCATGATGACAGCTGGCTTAGACAAACTTCTATGGGGCTTGATGGAACATACAATCCTAAACCTGTGGATACTGTCAGGTTAGTATATTGAAATATAAGAAGCCAGGAATAATGCTATCACACCCATGTTTGCATCAGTTATCAGTTATATGAGAACTATCATCTTAGCACTCCGGATATGTCCGTAGGTACTCCTATCCCCGCCTCTACAAATCAGCAGTGCCCAGCGGCCCAACATGCAGTTCGATGATTAATCAGTCTTTTTGCATATTTGTTATGCTGATCCTTTTGGGCTGTACCAATATCAACACCCATCTCTCTCAAGGTGGTCAGCGACTAGAATGCACAACCCTGATTCTCCTCTGATCTGAAAGACTCTTTCAATGCATTAAGAATGTCCATTCGGTCCATTGAAGCTCCCTCTAGTCTCATAGCCATGCCAGCCAGTCTATCGGCTCATTCATTACCCCTGACTCTGTGTGTCCAGGGACAAAAATGAAGATGATTTCTCTTATTCCTGTCTGTACCAGTACCTCCACCAGGTTACGTATCACCATTCCTGTTATGATTTTTCTAATTATACTCAAGGAGTCACAAAGTATGAAAACACATGAGTAATTATGAGATGTAAATCACATCACCACCTCTGTAACCAGCGTTACCTCCATTGTCAAACTACTTGGGGTTGTCACATAGGCCCCACTGGCCTCTCGTATTATTTTTTCCTCCTGAGCATGCTGAAAACATCCAGGCACATTGTTGTTGGTGAATGACTGTAGTAGGTGTATAAGCAAATGAACACGAACTTAGTTCCATATCTGTAGTTCAAGAACAGCTAAGCACACATTTATAATTTATCAAACTAAATGTAAAATTAAATGAATGATTTCTATATACCAAAGAGGCTGCGATAAAATGTATTGCAGACTCTGGTATATATAAATAACTCTATCAACTGTACCAATATATTTGCAAGTAATGATTTGTTTCTTTCATTTTTTTAGTTTACAAAATCAGTAGATAGCTTAATTAGCCATTAAATGGTTAATGTTAAATATATAAATGTCTGAAGTTTTGATAGATTCACTTCAACAATTTGACCACAAATGCTTTTCTAAATTAAATTTATAAACATGAGAAGGATTAGTTTTTAAAATATTGAAAATGGGAAGAATTAAATCTGAGTTATATAACTTACTTTTTCTAATATAAAAAAACAGTGTTTATATATTGTAGTCCTACTGTTATAATGTTGTGTAGCTGTTGCTCTCTTCACTCGCATGTATCACTAAATTCTCTACAGAGTGAACCTTAACCAGTCATTGGACTCAGCAGTGGGAAAGTATGCCGAGCATTTTCATGACTGCTGGGCAGTGAAGAAGGTAGGTAAATGAACGGTTTAATCACATTAATACATTTTTAGAAATTCTATGACAACATGGTTTTTAACCAATGAAACAAAAAAGTTAACCATTTCTTTGCATTGTCAATGGACTTGTCATTTGTTTACATCTGTTTGTTAAAACTATAAGCTACTTTAGATTGTAGTTTAAACATTGTAGATATAGCTCACAAATCTTTATCAAAAACTATATTAAATCTGTTTGTTGTTAATCAAATATATATATATGAGAAAATTAGTAACTCAATGGACAAAAACTACCATGAGCTGTAAGGTTTAGCATGACTTTGTCATAATACTTAATCTATTGTGATATATTCAATTTCAAGCATTTTTAGAAAGTTTTTTCAAAATTCATTAGAAAGATTAAAGAATAAAATTCCTACAAAACACTTTCACTATCTTCTTAATTACATCGGAGACCCTGCGGTGCTACGAAGTCCGTGCACTACCACTGAGATCTTCCTGTTGAAGAAATATAACTGAGCACACATGGTTACTCACGGAAGTACAATGATGAGGGTCTTATTAATCAATCTATATATTCAATAATTATTGATAGTTTTAAAATAGTTTAATTTGTTCAGAAAAGGAACATTGAATGTGTTTAATTAAGTAATCAAATGATATATAATTTTAAACAACAAAAAAGAATTAAGTGGTTTTGTTATTTGGTCAAAATGAAGCCCAACCAACTCGCATACCATGCATACTGCATGAAAACAGGATACAAAGCAAGAGCTATATCATGAAAATGTTGGTTAGATGGAGTCAACAAAAAGACAGTGCACAAATTAAGCAATATTCCAGCACAAGTTACATGTCTTGAGTAGGAGAAAAATATTTACTTCTTTCTGCAACGTTTCACTACATTAGCAGTAGAACAAATAATGTAAGAAAATGAATTACTTTGTCTTTTTCACATAAGATTGAGCAAGGCTGGCAGTTTGGGAAATACATATGATGATGATCGTAAGATTCATCCACTGCTAAAACCCTACCACTTACTTGACGACAAGGTGAGAATTTTTCATTTAATAAATAACTTTGTCGATGTAGCTGTTCTGTAAAAGAATTCTCTTATGTTCACCTTTCATATTATTTACAATTATTATATTTAGAAAAAACAGTGTTAGTGCTGTCAAGTAGTTGGAACATTTACTTAATAATTGTAACCAGAGTAATAATTGTTACTTGGATTGCTTCCTGATATAGTGTAGTCCATCTGTAAATTTACACCTGGCTTGCTGAGCCCTAGAAAGGTAGTTTGTGAGGAGGAGAATTTGTCTTCTCACCTCCAAATACTTACACCTGGTTCTGTTGCGAGATCTCTAACACTTTACATCTCTGCAGTATTGCATGAAGGAAAACTACCTTTACTTTTTATTGACAAGTTACTTCAAAAATAAATTCATGAGTTCATGTTAAAACTGTATATATTGCATTCTATTATATATTGCGTATTGAAATCTTGTATGATGAATAATAATTTGGGAATGTTTTTGTATAGAACTGCCTTAAATATTTCAAGAACTTTCATGTCATTAACCAGATAGCTAATTAGAATAAAAGCCTCTGCATTCAGTGCACCCTCATAAGGACTCAGTTTATTTCAGCATTGTCAGAGCACTTTCACAATAGCTCTGAGAATTTCAATTGATACCTAAACTCTTGGTCAGCATGAAGAAACTATAGCACAACACAAGCAAAGAAATAAAAGTAAGACTTCTGTGAACATGCTTGTTCCCTGTGGCAATATGTGGATGTGAATTGTGGACCATAACACAAACATTAAAGAACAAAATTAAAGCTTCTGAAACAAGGTGTTATAGAAAAGTTCTTAAAACATCCTACAAGACCTGCATATTGAGGGAGCATAAGCTCATTAATATATCATGTCCCAGAAGATGAAATATTTTTACCACATTAAACGTCACATTGGTTTGGAGAGAACGGTAAGGAACAACATGGTTCCTGGAGTGCGAGGCAGGGGACTACCAAGATGAAAGTGGCAACCAGACATCAAAGTAACTTTGAATATGACGCTGGAGGTAGCGGGAGAGCTTGCTAGATGCCGAGTTTTTCAGCAGGGCTGTGATAAAAGCGGTGTTCCGCAAGGGACATGCTATTGTTTGACCTAAACTCTGAATGACAGGTACCCAAGTTTTCCTTTGTGGGCTGGGAAGTCGACCATACAGGAATGTAAACATGTAATTTTTTTAAAATCCAGAGCTGGTCTCATTAGTATGAACATTTACGACATTCTTGTTCTTTCAGTTTTCACCTCTCATGATTAAGGACAATAGCTGATCATTGAGAAAGATGGAAGTTCAGAGTGTAATTACAAATATGTCACAGAAATTTGTTTATATGTTTTTAAACAATATTAATAATTACAGAATATACACAAAATTTATTCTCTGTAGACAAAAACACGATACATGAACCCTGCACGTGAGTCCATGAAGGCCATGTTAGCATGGGGGTGGACACTGGAGCAAGATCAGTCTCGTTTCACATCCAATCGAGAGAGCATCAAACGGCGAGCTTCCAAAGCTAATGTGGTAGATATGAAAAGAGAAGATAATTCTATTTTTTTTTAAAGTTGTCAGACTTTGTGCATTGGTTTAGATTAGGTCTGTGTATTGCAGGTACAAGTAAAGTATGTTAGTATATTGACTAATAAAAATACTTTGTTTTCAAGTTTTTTATTGACTCTATCCCAAACATGACTCTTTCTTCTTGCAATAAGATCAGGGTGTGTCATAGACATACTGTATTCAATATCAGAACAACCATCTCTCTTGCTTCTTTCTTTTTATTTGTCTTTCAAGTACTTGTAGAATACTTCTAAAGCCGAAGGATGGACTCCAAGTTCTGTCTCTCTTCACACCACCTGAGGAAAGTATTGCACGAACTTCGTAGCTCTGCCAGCAATCGTAGGAGTCTCTGGAACAAAAATGCACTTTGAACAGTACATCGCGTTTCAAACCTATGACCTTCAGAACTCAAGGGAAAGGCTAAACCACTACTTTAAGATGCCATTATGTTTCAGAAAATAGATGTAAACATTATATTTTATGGTAAATTTTGACCTTATCTGAAATCTTGTAATTCGAAATACTAGAATAATACTAATTTACTAAATAAAGTTCTCCATTTTGTTGGTGTCTTTAGAGTTGTTTTGTCTCACACTTTTTCATATTTAATTTGATACTTTTCATACTGTCTCATACTTTGTTTGTATGTGTTTCGCCACGCTTTTCATACTTAATTTGATTGTAATTTTAACATATTTTGTTCTTTTCCTAAAATTTAGTATGAGCACGGATACAGCCCAAGACCTTACGATCTTAGAAATATCACTCTGACTAGGGAGATCCTCGTAAGTCCAGTATTAAGAACAATGTATAGCTTTTATTCTGTCATAATTATCATAATCAAGTAGTATACTGAATTAAATAGACTTTTTTACGTTATAATTTCCAACCCCTCATTCTGTTATTGGTTTTCTGTTAGCCTTATTGTCAAGCTGTTCACATTTTAGTTCTCATTCATGATTAGTATTTGTGTCTCTGCATGCTGTACAATCTGCTTTTGTGTGGTTTGAAACAGACTTCGCTGTGGCGCAGTGTGCAGCTTAAAGCGTGGAAAGAGTTAATGAATATTTGACTTTTATGCGTCTACTTTATATATACTTCATTTACTCTTCAGACTATGGCAGAGAGATTATCTGAAAATGCACATGATCTGTGGGCACTAAGAAAGAGAGAAGAACTGGATTCTATTGGTAAGATTAATTGCTGTTTTAGTATCAATTTCTTGGAAGCTAATAACATAAAGAATTGTGCAGCACTCATTAAAAAATGTGACATCCCCAACACTCTTGATGCTTCTGAAGATAATGTATTATGAGTTGATAAAAATTGCAATGGCTCAGAAGAATCAATCTCTGAATGTAAAGTAGACACTGACATTGATTCAGAAGGGAATAGATATCTACATCTCAGGAGACTTGTGGACATGCAGGTTTTCACAGTAATGTGAGAATGAACAGGCTTGCATCAATGACATTGCTTGTTGTGGAGTTCAGATGGATGGGGGCATATTTCAATTTTATTGTGGCAGCAGTGTATAGGCTTCTGCAGCTTTTTTAAAAAAATCATATCAGCCAGCTAAACTCGATGTGACAATGAATACAATGCGACAAGGTGAGTCACCTTCTGTTCCAGAGAGAGAGAGAGTTTACTGTTTTGTTTCACATTAGAGAGCAAAAATAACCTCTGGTAAAACTGTTTAAAATATTCAATGAATTCTTTGTTGGTGCTTTTAACATCAGCTTATCAGCTTTCTTATTACAATAACATTTCCAGTACAGTACATCAATGCAAAAATGCAAATATTTGAGGTTCTTATAGAAGAATAGGTAGAGTTTCATGAACAGAAAAATGGACAAATAAACAAGTTTTAGGAAAACTAGGCATGAAGAAACAATTATTAAGAGAAATAAAATTCAGACAAATAAAGTATTTTGGGCACATAAAAGACATGACACCTTGACTAAAATCTTTACTAAAGGGGAAAGTTGAGTGGGGAAGAGCAAGAGGAAAACCGAGAGATAAGTGGGAGGAAAACTTTAAGAAATGGACAGGTTGCAGTCCGGCAGAGTGCAACACCAAGGCGAAAGACAGAGGATGCTGGAGATTCATTACAGCCAACCTGATGATGATGATATAGAAGATATTCAGCAGTGCCATAGTTATCCATACCTTGTAAATTATGGATTGAGAGCTTGATACAATAACTGCTCTGGTTAAATGAGTTATCAGAGGCTTACTACTTACATATTTGATGTATGTGTAGTGTCTACAGATTCTGTCTCTCTCTCTTCACGATACATTTGTAGTTGAACTTTTTTATTTCAGGGGGAGGTGTACATCCCAGCTGGTGCCTTATGACATCTTGACAGATAAAGAAAAGAGAAAGAACAGGGAACATGCACAGGAACTTCTGAGATTCCTGCAGTTTTTGGGATTCAGGATTACTAGGTATGGTGTGTATGTGATAGTACTAACACTGCTTAAAGTAGTCTGTCATGTACTAACATAATACAATGGCCTTATGCACACACAAACAACTGAATACTAAAATTTAAAACTTATCACGGGATGGGATCTAATTTAGAAGATGAAATAGCTTTGTCATTGTTGCCAACCTTTAAATATAAAAGCACTACAATAATTACAAAACAAAATGTATAATAAAACTAGAACAAAGACATAAAACCCGGATAAAGGCAGCAAGCTCTATCAAAGATAAAAAAACTATATGAAGACAAAAAATTTTACAAAGACCCAAATATCTGTACAAAGACAGAAAATGTGCAAAGGTAGAAAAAAATGTGTACAAAGACAGAAAAACTATAAGAAAACAGAAAAATGTGTACAAAGATGGAAAAACTATATGAAGACAGAAAAATATGTACAAAGAACAAAACTATAATAAGACAGAGAAGCTATGCAAAGACAGAAAAATTATATGAAGACAGACAAATCTGTACAAAGACAGAAAATGTGTACAGACAGAAAAATCATAATAATGTAAATATGTTTTTATCAGGTTGGCTACATTATTTTAAGTCACATCCCCTCTTGAGTCACATGTCAAGTCATAATAATCTGTTTTAATCGGCTTTAAGAAGCACTCATTAATACGATCAAAACAATAAATATCAAACTTAACTTTTTTCCACGACCATTTATTTCCTCAATTTTTAAGCAGTTAATTCAAGGGAAGTAAAAAAATTTAAAACTTTTAAAATTACGATCCAACTACTCGCAATAAATAAAAAATATATATTATTATATACTAAATTGAAGAAAACTGAACAACCCAATAGAATAACAAGGTTAAAAAGTAGTATAAGTAAAATAGTAAAACTAGAAAGACTTCTTATAAGGGAAGCAACTCTTGGCCCAGTGTGCGGCTTAAAGGTGCAACAGACTTCCGCCGTGGCGCAGTGTGCGGCTTAAAGCGTGGAAAGAGTTAAGTTCTAATGTCACTGAACAGCACAGTTAATGTTGGCAGACATCTTAGGATATCAGAAATAGCTAGCAGTATCTGTTTAGTACAACTATTAACACATCTGCTATCTTGCACTTTTTATAGCATTACAGATTTAGCAATCATAGACTGTATCAGAAAAAAATGTTTATTAAGTCTTCTCCTGTATTAACATGTAAACAAATATCATTATTTATTTTACACTGTAAAATGTAAGTGACTGTCACTTTATCATTAATATGACAATAAAATGTCCTTTTTTCCCCATAAGACACACTGCATTATAAATCTGAAAAGGAAAATGACCTGAATAGACAATAGATAACCTGTTTTAGCTGACATTTTGTGGATAAGATAAGGCGCATCCCCGACAGTGCAACAACTCACGGTGTGTGTGTAGAGTTTAAGAGTACATTCCTAGCAGCAAAAACACTGTAAGCCTGCAACAGACAATAAGGAAAAAAAAGTTATTAAATTTTACTGCTAAAATGAAGATCATGAGAACTGGTCTGGACAAAGATTTGCAGGCAATAAACAATGCTTAAAAGACTTTAACCATTAATTTTTATTTCAAATTAGGTTGGCCTATGATAAAAGTACATTCATTCATCTGCAAAGTTAAATGTCATTCTTAAAATTTTTATCATTATAAGAAAACTGAGCATAATTTGTACATACACTTGCAGTTAAAAACATCAAAAAAATTAGTTCTGTCACATCATGTTTTTCAATGAGACAATTAATTTTTCAATAATGCATAGATTTAAAACATTTGGAGTACTTAACAAATAATGGAACAGAATGTGTCCAAAAAGTTTGACATCAATCAAATAAAAAAAATAATTGGCAGACTTGCTTGGAGCAGTTTTTAATGCTTTTCAAACATGTGAAATTCTAAAATTAATGCATTGGATTGATTACTCTAATGGCTCACAGCCTGTTTGTTCTTATTGCTGCATTATTTTTATAGCAACAGTAAAATTATTGAAAACTGGTTGTATCTAATTTAACTTGTTTGTAGTCAATATTACTAAATTCACTTTAAATAGGTGTGCTGTAGTCTCTAAATTATAGTGTGCTTTAAAGTTGTTACCTCACAATATTGAATCATAATGTCTAATTATGATCTTTTTGGGTTTTTCTGAAACATAAGTACTTATCATAACTACTTATAACTAAACCACTGGTCACAGGCACTTGAAACTCAGCCAACAACTGTACCAACTTGAGGTATTAGACCACTCGTAACCCCCATGAAACTTGGATGCAGAGATGCCTTGCTCTTTAAACGATGTCAAAGCCTGGAACCACACTGGTCAAGACTTTGTTTCCTGTCCCTCTGGGACATTATGGTAATTGACTTGTCTGACTTAGAAAAGCAAGGATAAACATGATGTCCAAATGCTGAGGACTGCTGAAGACCTTTTTCTGAAGACCTTTTTCTATCTATTGAGAAGATATCAATCTTTTCCCTTCAGCATGTCTTTGAGGTTTCAAAAGTCACAGAAATATCCCATCCAAAGTAGAAGACTGCACAGCCTGTGCAGTGCCCCAAATTATCTACAGGAAGTCAAGAACCCTTTTCTGGACATGAAAGAAAAATCTGGAAAATTACCCTGTTGAAATGTATTACCCCAAAAACACCTTTTCAGTATAAAGAATATCCGGGAGCAGACAGAGAAAACGTGAGTGCAAACTCGCACTCCCTTGGGGATTACAAAATAACTACAATAAAAAATTCGCTGAGACTCAACCACAGACCATGTCCACCAAATATTCAACCAGTGATCTTAACTATCTGAAATGTATAACCAGAACTGATTACTTTAAAAATCTATTGTTAAAGTCATTAAGGGGCGAGGATGGAGGTGGTATGGACATGTTTTCTTCCAGTGGGGGATTGGCTAGGACAGCTCTGGATGGACAGCAAATGAGAAGAGAAGAGCGGTGGAGAGGGATTCAAAGAGTGGGCCTGATGTTGGAGACGGTTGTTAGAAAGACAGCAGGCGGTAGCAGTGGAAGTCTCTTGTGGAAGCCTTATGTGTAAATCGGGACACAGAGGAAAAGATAGAATAGAATGTATATGCAAATATATATTTGTTTCAAAACATTAATATGAACTCGAAAGAGGAACATTTTACACATATTTTGCTGTGCTATGATGCTCCACCTGTTATATATAATTGCTGCGAACTCACGGGAGCTCACCACGGTAACTTACTCCATCTTTGACTAGTGTTTGTGGTAATGTGATTTGAGAATATATTGTCTGCACTGTTATTGTTAACAATTCTTAATCTTTTGATACTTCCATGCTCATGTACTTTTACAATGTATAAATCTCCGGGCCCCCTATACTATTTGCAATTATAATCCTTCAGATGCATGTTTGTTTTGCAATGTTTCTCCTCCAGACGCATGTATTTCTGCAATGTAAACCTACCCATAAATGTAAATTGCACTTGAGTTATATATTTTCATTTCAGTTTCAATGAAGTATTACTTATTATTTAACAATATATTGAAACATAAGAAAAGAAAACAATGTTTAAAGACATTTTATCATGTAGGATTGTATACGAAATGAGGAATTTATTGAGACAATCCCATCACAAATTTACAGCTCAAAATTTAATTAATATTTTGTCGGCTTTATATCCGCATGAGAGCCACAGTAATGTAGTTGTAAGGAACTCATTTTAGACTTGTGGTCCGGTTTAATTCCAAAGTCCGGTAGAATTTTTTTCGGACAGTAAGGTTCTTGTCAACCAGCCTTAATTGGGTACCAGGAAAGCACTGGGAATTAAAGACGCCAGCATGATGTTGACCACATCACCCATCGTTGCCGATAGTCAATGAAGAAAGCCAGGCCTAACACCGTATTACCCAATATACCTCGAGCTATAAAAAAGGTTACTTTCTTTACTTTTAATTATATATCCGCATATATAAACGTTTCAGGGACAATGCAAATAATATTTTTTGTATCATAAGGTGTTATACAAATTTTGTCAATATGTACATTTTTTTAAAAACTATGTTCATTTGGAAAATTTAGTCAAAGAAATGTGTGTTCCAAGTGACTACTTTTTTTCATAACAATAAATTTATTTCAAAGGCCTATAACTCAATTTAGTGAAAAGAATAATTATTACGATTCCTCAACAAATATTTCTGTCCTCTGCAACCCTTTTTTAAAGTCTATTTATAGCTTTTCAGTCTCCTTAACTCTTAACCATTGGGGGTTTTTTAAGGTTTTGATATTTTGATGTCCTGCTCTATATTTAGCAAACATACAAATTCTTTGCATTGAAAATAGGAATGTTATATATGGTTGGAAAGCTAATTGGATGGGCTATCTGGATATGTGGTTTTAAAATATGTGTGATGTAATTTATGATATCCGTGACCTAGTTATGAAAAGTCTAAAAATAGATTTTTCTACAAATGACAAATAATTTTACAATCAAAAAGAAGAAAAAAAAAAAGTATGAGAAATATAATGAAATCTTTTATTACAGTCTTTTAGAATATTCATTTATCCAGGACATATCTGAAATTGAACATGTTTGGACAATATGAAAGGCAGTAATCATAAAATTTACAAGACATGCATATTTTCATATTTTAAAGAAAAAGCAATAAATTTTAGTTTTAGTTTAGTCGTCGGATCACCATCACTGCACGTCAACAAATTAGTCCATAAGTGCTCCGATCTCTCCCTCAGTATGTCCATCAGCTGTGGGGACCAACGACACCGGGTTTTTTGTTGGTTTACAATTCTTCTTTGTCTCCAGCATAGCGTTCTTGTTGAGCTACACCACACTTAACTTTGAGTTCTTGCAGTCTGGTTAGTGTTGTGGATGAACCGCTATTACGTGAATCATGACACGCCCTCTCCCTTAAAAGGGAATTATAAAATCAGCCTGGGCCATTGCTCGTCCGCTTTTGGGCAGCACCATACCTGCAAGCCTATCCCAAAGTTCATTCCCCTTACACCTGCATGCCCTGGTACAAAAATAAAACTGATCTTTGTCAGCTTAGACCTCCCGCGATTCTTTTCCAATGTCTCCAGCCCATCCTGTTTCAATCTTCCTGAGCATACTCATTGAGTCACTGAGAAAACATGCATGGATAAAAATCTGTGATTCTAGCCAAATCATCGCTTGGTAACCGCCATGATTTCCATAGTGAGACTGCTTGTAGTCACGGCAAACCACCACTGTCTTCCTTCACAAAATCACCTCCGACCTGAGCAGTGAAAGCCCACGAGCTCCGCACATGTCAAATCACCGAACCATCCGTATAAATGATTACATCATGCTCAGATGCGTTCTCAAAATTTCATGAACCTCTGCCCACAACAAGTGGGTTGTGTTGCCTGCATTCTTTATCAAGTTCGATGAATACAGAAAAGGATGAGCATGCTCTTTGGGACTGGTATCCATTCTTCACCGGGATCAATGTCTTCAAGTGTACACACCTGTTCAATACAGTCCTCGGGCCCGACCCATCCCAAAATTTTCCTCTTTTAACCTATTTCCTTTTTTTCTCTTTATTTCCAAGTGCAGAGGATGTTGTGTGTCAGCATTGACTGAAAGGTATGCTCGTGCACGCTCATCAGTATTCATACTCCCTAGTAGGATAGTCAAGGAGATAGCGCATCGCCCTGCACGACGTGGCTTTAGTGCAACCAAGTATAATGCGCATCGCCTCGTTCTGTATTCTTTCCAGTCGTTTTATCTGACTATGACTGAGAGTCAGGATCGCCAGCGCATACTCAAGCACAGAAAGGACCAGACCCTGGTATAAAATACAAAGATGGCGCTGTTCACAATCCGCCGCAGCCATTACCCCCTGCCAGCAAACCTTTCTCTGCTTCATTATCACATGAGCTATGTGTTCCGTAAAAGCTAGACTACGTCAAAACGAACCCCAGGTATTTCATAGACTGAGATCGCTCCACTACCTCTGAACACAAAACCACAGATGGTGTTGGAGTGTTGACGATGTGGTTGTTTAAAGAGAACCATGTCACCGCTGCTTTTGTGGGGTTGACCAATGCCCCTGCTTCAACGCACCATCTACCTATGCGGTCGAGTTCTGACTGAAGTTCCTCCACAAGCTGTTCTCATCCTGCCCTGACGATACACCAACACATCATCTGCATATGACATTGTCCTTCCTCTACCCGTGATCTGCCCCTTTTTTGATGCTCACAGTATAGGCATGAACAACACCGAGATAATGGTGACCCTGGTAAGCCAGGGTGGATTGTTGTGCTGATGACGCCAACTGCCACATTTAAACACTATCTTTGCTGGAAGAGGCCAAAAGATCCAATTGAGGAGGAATGGGCTGATATTGAGTTCAGTCAGCTGCACCATTAAAAATGCAACGGCACTCTATTATAGGCATCTTCAAGGTCAATTGCAGCAGCACATGTCTCAATGCCAGTGAAAAACCCCCATAGACATCGAGGCGAACACCCCTGCGACGCCATGTCTCTCTATGGACGGTCCCTCCAAAGGGGGGGTGGAAGGAGACTAACCCCTCTAGTTGGCAGGATATTTTTCTGGCAATTATTTTCCAACAACTTGCCTATTGTATTCTGCATGGTGATTACCTGATAGCCCTGAATTTTTGTGTGGTCTTTGCCAGGCTTCGGCAGAGGGACCAGGTAGCTGTGCAACCATTCTTAAGATTATTGCAGTCGTAATGCTTTTGTTGTAGATGCCAGCCAGTTCTACCACTCCCATCAGACAACCCGTCAATGTCACCATATCGTATGTCATCTGGACCAGGCACTGTTTTTTTCTCTCGTACAGCATCCTTGATTTCCTCCACCGTCACCAAATCATCTACATCTAATTCCTGGTTCTTACATTTAGCTGCAATGGATTGTCTTGCAGTGTTTCGCCTACAATGTCTTTCTGGTCACTCTGCTCTAAATATGCGCAAACAGAGCCCTACCCTTGTTTTCATCTGTCCTCTGCCATGTAAGATCCAAGCTCTGGGAAATCAATAACCAAACCCATTCTTTACTGTACCATTCATACTTTTGCAATCGCCAGAACAGATTCAACGATTTGTCATTGCCCACACGTTGACAGAACTCATCCCACTTCTCACTTTTTACCATCCTTGCAATAGCTTTGAAAAGTCAATAAATATGACATACAAGAGAAAAAGACGAATTGGTCTAGTAAGCGTTCAAAAGAACTAACACTTATAGTATGATACATAAACATTAAATAGGTATATAATTTCTAACCATAGCAAGTAAAAGATATTATTGAACAAAATATGAGTAAACAATGATATGTGATATACAAAATAGACAGGAAAAAAGTTATCTGGCATCTTGCAAACATGACTCAATGTAACCCAGGCACAGAACGTTCATCTGACCCAGGCACAGAATGTTCATCAACCAGACAATTTCTTATCTGATTAAAACAGAAACTTTACAATCACAAAAAATTTTTATTTCTTTTCAACTTTTTTAATCCTATGCATCCCAACACAATTTTTTGAGTTTTTCAAGACCAGGTACTTTGAGAACATTTTTACTTCTATTATCCAGCAAGGAACTTGAATGTCTTTATCAAAGTTAGTAGCTCTTTAATTAACTCTATAGTAAAATCTAACTGACTATATCTCTTCGGTCTGACCAGTTCGGGAAAATCCTGATGTTGGCGGAATGTATTCCCGAAATAGTCTTGCTAAAGTCTTCACCTTTAATAAATCTACAAATAAATGAAAAGAAGTATAAAATTATCCATAAAAATTTGATACCTTGCTGGGAAAAAAGATCTACATAATTTATAAACAACATGATCCCAATCCTTGAGTTGAGCGAGCTGCCTTTCCCTGATAAACATCGAAATTATATGTATATCCGTTATTGAATCTGCAACCACCCATAATTTCATCCCCCACTTAGTTGGCTTATCCTTTGATGTACTGTCTAAACCCATATCTTCCCTTATTCTTAACCATTCTCTCATCTACACTAATACACTCCATGGCTGCCAAAAATTCACATTTCATCCTAAGAAAATCATGCAAAACCTAACTTTTTTTGTTTGTCGTTGCTCAGCTCAGTTTCAGGATTGGAGATTTTCAAGAATGCTTAATTATTTTATATCGGGTTTTTATGCATAAAAACCCTAGCCACAAACCATGAAAGAGTTGCTTTAGACCAATATAACTCTGCATTTGGAGCCTGATTTGACTCATGACATGAGCAGACCAACAAATTTTAAAAATTCCTCTTCATGTAGGTCTGTCCATGTACCATATGATGGTTTTTTGTGCCCTGTGCAGCTGCTTGTTGGTTGGTAAAAATTTCACATTTGCTGCAACAATTCTGTAAAAATACAGCTTGAAGAAGCTTACTGTAGATGAGAAAAAAAGATTTTTAAAAACATTATATTTGTGAAATTATTTTAGTTAAAATACATGACTAAAATTTAGAATCAAAACCTGCAATACTACTTTACAAAAAGCATGGAAAAGCAGTTAACACAATGTGAATAACATGAACACACAGTTGTCAGTTTTACATACATTAAAAACAGTCATAACCACTTATCAATCACAAAATCAGTCATAATGCACTTATCAATCACATGTTTTTCCATACTGTAAGATGAGAAAAAATTTCCATGAGAAAAATTGCCATACACTCCCTTGGTAATAATTACTTACGAGGGGTGAGATACCTGCCGATGATCGTTTTTGTTTGACATCTGGCAGATGCAGACCGGGAGCCTTGCAGGTCGAAAAGGTGGCAATGCTTTTCTGGACCACAGTCAAGATTGTCGTAGGACTGGTCATGTCCTACAGGGCTTGACAAAAATAGAAACAAATATAATTGTTAGCATATAGGAATAAGTAAATAATTTTAACATTCATACAAACATACAAGTGTAGGGAAAATTGCATCTGACCTGAAATCACAAAAAAAGTGGGGAAAAAAACAAGATCTAACAAGACAATAGCGTAAACAAAAAAGCCTGTATCTTGAATAACAAATTATAGCTTTCTCTAGCAACCAGTTGCAAGCATATTAAATATCAATAACTTATTTTCTAGCATTTATAACAATATAACTCATCAACATTGCTAATTTATTTAACAAGACAACATATTATTATCACAGAATCCACCATAGTCCCCATAACAAAAAAACAATGTTAGTTTCAGTTTCACATAGGTAAAGTCTAATAAGCAAACGTAAACTCCTACCTGTTCAAACGACATGTTCAGGATATTTTTTTATATTTTCCATCTCCGCTTCAGATATGTCAACTTCTGATGTTAACAAATTTGAAGATTCACTGTTGTCTTCATCAGGACAGTAATTTGGGTTGTTAGAATCCATTTAATTAAAAATATTTCGATTTTGGCTGGAGCAAGTTGAAACGAAGTCAATACTATTTTGACAAAATGGCGTAGGTTCAAATGTGCCGGTTAGAAAATAAGCGTGCTTCAAACAACGAGATTAGACATCTTACAAATATATAATATATTTTTTTTACAATTATTTATGAAATTATCATATGTTTTGCATTAGATAACATAACTTATATGAATTTAAATGTAAAATTAATACAAAATTACGGCCACTGAAATAAGCATGTAGCGTCGAGGCTAACTTTTCGAGTTTTTCATATCCAGAATGTTACGGACTTAATATCCATTTCCAGGTCTCTTCTTCATAAATTTGTTTATCTTCCTCTGTTTCTCTTTTCGTGTAGGTTTGAGAACATGTTTTATCCAACACAAGTGTCTTTTCTTAACTTCTTTTTTCACTGGTGTCTATTGAATGTAAATGTAACATTTCAGTAGTCTTTTTAGACTTTAGGATATATAGCCACCACTTCACATTTCTAGGCCCTATTATGCAAGAGGTAGGAGAGCCAATACCTTAGCTCGCATATAATATGTTGGGTGTGGGATTGAAACCACAATCCTCATGTGTCTGAGTCGATAATTGGGCGCTTATGCATTACACCAATCAGTCCCACCGTCTATTTAATACATTCCATAAATCCCTCATTAATAGCCTTGTCATGCCATTGCAGTTATTCTATTGTGCTTGAGAACTAATCTATAAAAGCCTCTATCTGATTTGGAAGTTATTCTCAATATTTCCATGGAGTAACATATGGACTAACTTGACATCTGAGATAACAATTATTAGCTTTATATTTTCCTTTGATTTACATACATTTACTAGCACAATAAAATCTACTTTTGTATTCTTATTCTGATATGCTTATCTTTTCTGCCATTCTTATCTATGATGTTGTCAATAAATATCCTCAATGAAATCAATAGAATAATTTAGCAATTATTTATTGGACGATTTTAGTATCACATAACGAAAGCAATGATCCAAGACGTTATATAAAAATATGACTGTGCAGGTAGATCTGTAACATTTGACAACAGGAGGATAAAAGTTATCAAAGTCCAAGTTTGCGGGATACAATTTTTCCTTATTACTTTCTTTGAAGATTTATAGACAGACCTAGGCTTAATAGGAAGAAATTGTAATCTGTTGAATGTAAATAACGTTTCTAATTTATTTTAAATCATTATTTTTTTTCAAATGTTTCCCTTCTCAACTGTTCCACAACTTCCAGTGGCAAATGGATTTGTTGTTTAATTTCTACACTAAAATAAAAAAGTTAATGGACCAGACTGGTTCTGTAACAGTGTTATAATGACAGAAAACAGTGTTCTTGTTATGAAGCTACAAAAACCTATTTTAACCCCTCAACTCTTCTGAGGCAAGAAAACTGGATTGCAGTTCATTTTTTAGATGCCACAAAGCCACTACACTGGCTAATTCAGTATACATTACAATATAAGAACATGCAAAGGTAGCAAAAATTACAAAGTGAAAGGGATATTATAGTGTTGTATAATTCTTTCATCGTTGTTTGTTTCTCATCATACTGTTTGAGAGTTACTAGATAATTATCACATAATAATGTAATGAATATATAGATGTATGACTCATCAAGCAAACATTTCATCAAATGTTATTAAACTTGCTGTAATTTTTTAAAATAACAGCAGTACACCATTTGGATAGCAATTTTGATTGCACAAGAAATACTAAAAGAAAAAAATTATGCTATGAACTGTCAAAGCAACATCAGTTTTTCAAAGTCTAAATAAAATATGGAACTGCAAGTTATATAGTTATAAAAATAAAGTACGAATTTTCAATGTTGTTTCAATCCTAACATATGCCAGCAAGAGTTGGAAAATAACTAAAGATATAGAAAGTAAGTTAAATACATTTGAAAATTTATTTGACTGCGAAAAATAATGAACATAAAATGAGACAAATTCAGAAGTGATGAAATCAGAGAAATATCTAATCAGCCACTAGTAACGATCGTTATATGAAAAAGAAGATGAGGATATGTTGGTCTTACTCTGAGAAATTATTTTAAAAATCACAAAGCAGACATTGAAGTGGGAGGTAAAAGGTGCAAGAAAGGAAGAATTCCTAGGAAAAGCTTGAAATAAACTTTAATGAGAGAGGCAAGGAATATAGAACTCAATTCCATAGATGAGATTGAACAAGTTATCCAGGATAGAGCAGTATACAAAAATTATTTGCAAGCCCCAGGTAATGTATAACGGTATGAGAGGAATATAATAATAATAAAATAATTCTTTTAAAATCGTCATAACAGTTCTCAAGGACACTTCAGGCAGAGACAAAAATCTTTCACTAAATTCAATATTGTGCCTTTCTTTCTACCTCAAAGCTAGTCCTATGCAAGTAAAATCGTTAAGTAATTCTTCTGATTTATTTTAAATTCCTGTGCATAATAATCCAACTTCCTGAAATTCCTTATATGAAGCCAGGTATTTGAAAATTTTTATAAATACACTTTCAAGTTTGACAAATGTTTTTGTTCGTTCTCTAAATATTATAAATATGTTACAATCAGACAATAATATATTCTCAGATTCACAATATAGATTTTAAAAAATATTTTCTATTCATCATTATAAATTTTGAGTAAAGTAGGACATAAAACGTTCAAAAAGTTATTAATTGTATTGAACAAGATGTTATATTTCTTATTGCTTGCCCTTGCTTCTGTTCTATTTTTGAGTATTTATTTCATTATGTTTTACACATTACCTCTTGTTTTCAGTGCATGTTAGTATATTATGTTTTTAGCAGTTATTAGAAATTGGTTTCATGTGTATGTTTTACTGGTATATGTGCACAGCTTGTGTTGCATTTTGTTTAACCTTTTAACATTAATGTCAATCTTTTTGGTTAGATTTTTTGTTGCTGAATGCATACTATTCTAGTTAATTGATAACTGACTATTAGTTACCATCAAATAGGAATAAGATGAACATTATCTAACAATTGTCAGATTTTTTTCCCCTTCAAGTCAATATCAATTAAATGTGGAATTTGATATTGTCCTTACAATTTAACCATTGTATTGTATTTAATTAACCTACTTTTAATTCAGTTCAGTTTCAGTTTGTAATATTTTCATTGCATTCCGAACAAGTTAGCTACTTTTAATGAAGTTGCAATACATTATTCAACTTAATTTCCTATCAGAAACAAATTTGATGTAATGTTCTCTTGAATAACATAAGTGTATTAATTTACTGCATAAAAGTCATAAAATTGCATTATTCCGTAGAATTCTTTTACTAAATCAAGATATCCACAAAATAAACAGTGAATAAATTAATTGTAAAATATCGGAACATAAAGTAACTTATTCTGATATAAAATTTGAAAGTTCCTGCTTATTTTTTTTACTTTTGAAGGATATATCCGTATATTATATGTATCAATTTATGTTGATTTTCTTTTTTTTCTTCAAAATTCTACTTCCCATGGTGCTGCACTCATTTTCATTGACTGGGTTCTGCTTGATGTGTGTGTAAACATCCTGCATTGGTCCACACATATCCTTGGTTTCTTCTGTTCTTGATGGTGCTTATCCGTCACAAATATTACTGAACGTCGTGATCATTGTTTGGGTGAAATGTTGTGCCTGCCTATCTGGGTTCATTCCCTTGGTCCCATACTAGTGGGGACTTGGGTATGAACCGACGTCGTGAATCCCATCCCAGGGGTGGCAGAGAGACGGATGCAGACAGTGGGGTTGGTGTGTCAGCTACTGAAAGAAGGTTTGCCTACAGTCTTTTGGAAAAGCTATTGGAATATCTTGACAAGGCATCAGTCAACATGCAGATGACAAGACCATCAACCAGGTTCTCAAGACGTCATAGTTATTCAACAGCAACAGAGGATGTCAAATTCTTTGGAAAGGCATGTACTGTTTTTTATTATATTATCACATTCTTAATGTTGACTAAATATAACATATTTTTCTTCATACAGTCTTAGCTTGTTATTTTGTATTGTAATATTCAGTACTAAAAGAGCTTTGTTCAACACAATATTTCTACTAACATTATGCTATAAATGCCAAACCTGAACATGCGACATCAAACAATAGAAGAAACTAGTTGCGACAGAGATGAAGTGTCAATGCAGAATGCTGGGAGTATTAAGAAGAAACCAGTTTAGAAATGAAGATATCAGGAAAAACGTGGGTACAGCATCAGTACTAAACTTCATCAAGAAACAACAAAATAAATGGTTCAGACACATAAGCAGATTGATCACCAAGAGACAGTGCACCTCAAAGAGCAATATTACTCCAATATAAGGGATACAAAGCAAAAGGCAGTCCATGCTAAAGGTGGATCTCAGAGATAACAGATCCAACGAAAAGCATTGTTTATGAACGCGCAAAAGTCAGTTCTAGAGATCTCTTCTTATCCTGACGCTGTGAAGCAAAACAGAATTGGAGAAAAGAAGAAGTAGATGAATATTCAGAAACTAACAAACATAACAGTGTACACACTGTTGCATAGTGCTCCAAGAATGTCTTTAAAAAAACAAAACAACTGCCACACACTGCGGCAAGCATTGTTTCATATAAAATTTGTGCTAAATTTGTATCAAACATTCTGATCCAATTTCCTGTTTTCAATCTGCAGCAAAGTTACTTATTTCTGCATTGTTTTTTATCAGAGTTTGGTAATTATTTTGATGAAATTTATAAAGTTTTCAAGCTAGTTGTCAAATTGTAATGCGAAACATGTAAAAACAAAATAACAATACACAGCAACGTTTCTACCAAAAGGCTATTTTATCAAATCATAACAATTTAATACAATTTTACAACATTTTTGTATGTAAATCATTTTAATTGACCCTAAAATCCTACTTGAAAAGGATAGAAAGAAAATTAGAGCATGAAATACATAAAGTTTAGGTAGGCTTCAGACATGACAGAGACACCAGAGATCTCATTTTCAACATGAGAAACATCTTTGAAAAATGTGGAGAATATAATTTAGATCTCCATACATGTTTTATAGATTACAGCAAGGCCTTCGACAATGTACAACATCAGAAATTGAGGAGCAAAATGGGAGACGTGGGTTTTCCATCACACATGATACATCTAATAGAAACACGTTACCAGGAACAACAAGTAGCAGTGAGAATAGAAGAAACAGCTGAACGGTTCGAAGTACAAAGGGGAGTAAGACAAGGCTGCATACTCTCTCCCTGCTTATTCAACATATATGCAGAACACATAATGAGAAATGTCAGGAACGACAAGAATTGCAAGTTTGTGTAACCGTTCACATTTGGTGGAAATATGACTCCAGAATTCCGATACACAGATGACACAGTTATCAAATAGCATCAAGGGTTTGCAACAGTTGGTCCTGTCTGTCAAAAAGCACAAAAGATCAGAATCTTTAAAAAAAAGGAAATCAGGTCCACCGACAAAACAAAATGCCAACCTAAAATTAACATCAATAATAAAGACATTGAGAACATCACATATTTTGAATATATATGGCCCTTTTCATCTTTACAGACGGTCAGTAGGCAAGTGTTTTACTGTGACAACTTCTGAGTTTTTGCTTTTCTCTCTTGTCGTTCAGCTCGTACATAAGTCTCTTCTCAAAAGACTCTGCGCCCTTCCGTAATTTGGCTTTCCACACAACTCTGTCATCAGCTAGTCCCTCCCATGTGCTGGGATCTATAGCAAAGTTTTTCATTGAGGTTTTGCAGACATCTTTATATCTGAGCAGTGGTCTGCCCTGGTGCCTCTTCCCTCCGAAAGTTCACAGAACAACATTTGTTTTGGTATGCGATACGTTTCCATTCTTCTCACATGTCCCAACCATCTTAGTCGTCTACTGCTGAGCATGCCCATGATGGAAGGCAGATTTTCACGTTGTAGTACTTCAGAGTTGGTTATCTTGTCGTACCACCTGATGTTCATAATCTTGCGGAGACATCGAAGGTGAAAGATGTTAAGTCTCCTCTCGTGTCTTGAGTAGGCTGTCCATGTTTCTGAGCCATATAGTAAAGAACTAATTACACAGGCTCGATATATTTGAGTTTTCGTCTTTCGTCTGAATATCTTGTTATTATAATTAACAATAATGAAGTCTGTAAAAAGGAAGATAGGTGAAGACAGCTATGGCTTTCTAGAGGGTGGTCAGCATGAAGAACATATAGCATAACACAAGCAAAAGGACAAAATTTGGACTTCTGAGAGCATGCATCTCTCCTGTGGCAACATATGGTTGCAAGATGGAGACCGTAACCATTTCACTGCTACATACTTTCTGAAGGCTGAGCTAAAAATAGCTACTCTTTGTTTCTAGGTCACAAACGTGAATGTATGCCTATAGCAGTGACAGTAGCAATGTCTAACGTGTTAACACGTCTTTAGCCCACAGAGGAGAGATAATAACAGACGTGTTAATTTGTCTTTAGAAGTGAATGGGAAAACGTATATAACGTTCTTAGCAGCTAAAAGGTTAATACAGACATTAAGGAACAAAATCAAAGCTTTCAAAATAAGATGTTACAAAATAATTCTTAGAACACCCTGGACAGAAAAAAGAAGGCCATACTACAAGACTTACATATCGTGGAGCATTGGTTCATAAACAACATCATGTGCCGGAAAATGAATTATATCAGTCATGTTAAATAACACATGATTTGGAGAGAACAGTAATGGAAGGCATGGTTGTTGGGGTAGAGGCAGGGAAGATCAAGACGAAGGTGACAGCAGGACATCAAAGAAACCTTGAAGATGACATTAGCAGAGACAGAAGAACTTGCTAGAGACAGAGTTTTTTATGCAGGCTATGATGAAAGCAATGTTCTGTAAGGGACATGCTACTTGATGATGATAGGTTACATTTGCTTTCTACATTGGTCTTGTTTAACAACTCATCATTTATCTTTTATGCTTTCCTTGTTATGATCATATCTCCAGTTTCTATTAGTACTGATTGCAAAATGTAAACAATTATAAACTAAAGTAATATGTAGCTCCTAACTTTGCTGCATTACATGAAGTTACTTTTATTAGATGATAGATAGTATTTTTCTACCAGCACTTTGTTACCAGTGCCAAACTTGGTCTCTGACAACAACACACCACATAAAGCTCACCCTGTGTGAAATTAGATGCTTGAGGAAGGCGGTGGTGGTCACCAGAAAAGATAGACTACAAAATGAGGACATCGGAAGCAGAATGGGCATAACTTCATACATCGAATACATTGAAAGACAACAAATACAGTGGTTTGGACATTTAATGAGAATGGAATTCAACCAACCACTAATAACAGCTTACAATATAAGGAGATCAGGTAATAGAGCCAAGAGAAGACCAAGAAAAGATGGAAAGACAATATCAAGACCACACTAAATAAACACGGATATAACACAAAAAGAGTGACTCATCTGTCCTGGAACGCAAATTAAAGCTCCCATCCTTACGCTTAACGGCGAGAGTGGACAACCTTTTCCATCATCCACCTGGAAAAAGACAATAGATAATAGATTATTATAGTGAAATCAACATAATCTTTTGTAAATCTTTGACACCAAATAAAAAAATATATATATATATTTTATTCAGGTGGTGCTTCCATTTGTTGAACGTTACTTCCATGCCCACCAGGCATACTTTATTGCATCACCAAACTCACCTCAAGGTACTAACAGCATGGCCTCCATTAAAGAAAAGGAGATGACTGCCAGGTATGTGTGAAATATGGAACCTTTTTTTTTTCTTTTTTTTTTCTTTTTTTTTTTTTTCTTTCGTCCGCTTTCAACTCAGACGAAGTTTCATCTCTGAAACTGATTTTTGCGTGAAAATCCGTTTTTCCAATTTCTTACAATGGCAGCAGCGTGCACATTGTAAATTACTTTACACTGGCAGCCGTGTGCTCAATGTATTCGTAATTAGTATTCCCTCGCCATACAGGCAGATTTTCTCAGACTTCAGAGGTACTCACGTTATCGTCCTGAGTAAGACCAGGGGACTCGAACAAATGCCAGACAGTAGGTTCGAACCCGAGCTATGAGGCGTCTCACAGCTAGCAGGCCGAGCTACTATCAACTACTCTAGGCAGTCCCCATATGGAACCTAAATACAAATAAATAATTTGATAGTTTTTTATTGTGGTTTTAAAAAGAACTTGATGGCTGACAAATTACTTGGAAGTAAGATAATGTCAAAGTATCAGGTACATATCATGTCTACACTCAGGGAGCATTCATAGATATTAAATTACTTGTTACTAAGGGATCTGGTCATGGTGGTATGGAGGTACTGTGCTCGCTTCTCACTTCAAAAGTAGATGGCTTATTTCCAATGTGGACTGATCAGGCTAAGATTCCAGTGATCCCTGATCACATTGTGGGTGAAATTGAGTACTTATTTATATTTGAAATAGAGGATAAAACATCCAAGTGTACAAGCTAATCTAGCGAAACAACTCTTGGCAGATGAAAATCGTTAAAGAGTCATCTGCAAAGTCATTGCAGTGGAAAAATTCATTAAAAATTACAATAATATCCTGACAAAATGTTCACCACACTCAAAATTACATCAGAGCTTCTCACTGGGGATCAAAGCATGCAGTACAGCTGAGATATTCCTGTCTAAGAAATAGATTGAAGCACAAATGAGTATTCACTGAAGTTCAATGATGGTGATTGCATAATAAATAAATACTTGTTGAATGAAAATCGTGGCATATCCTTTACAAGACGTAGCCATCAATCACAGTAAACAAGTCACATGTGCAGTTTTTTAATGAGATTCATAAAATTGTTGCTGAAGTTATGGAGTTGTGCTTTGTGCAACACTCTCCGCAGATAACATGTCATTTCTACCTACAGGGACTGGGCCATATTTAAATAGTAAATAAACACAACTTAATGTGTACCTGGCAAGTTTTGAATTGTCAATGGCGCTGCAATTATCTTGAACACCCTGTATTTCTCTGGCTAACAAATTTTGCTTTCTACATTGGTCTTGCTGAATACAAATTTTGAGATGGCTGATGCATTGGAGAACAGAGCATATATGAACTTTCTCTAATGTACAAGGATATCAATTGAGAGAACTGAACTAAATTAATTTGACTAATGAAGTACGGATCAACAAGATCTTCAATGAAGCCTGCTGGAAATCTACCCATGTCTGTCTACTGAAAAGGAATTAACCCTTTTATTTTCAACCTGCCATTGAGGTTGCAAAAGACTCACTTCAATACCCCCTTTAGAGTAGAAGAATCTCCAGCTTGTGTTATTGCATACTTCATTGAGTCAAGCAACTTACTGGGATTTTAAAGAAAGTTCTAGACCTCCATCCCATTAAAATGTATCACAAGGAATAATTTTTTCAAGGTGAATAATATTTACACAAAACATAAAAATGTGATCATTTTGCAAATCATTAACTCTTTCCGTACAGTTATTTCCTCAGTTTTACACAGTTAATTCAAGGGAGGTTTTAAAGAAAAAAGGCAATAATTTTAAAAAATCATAACTATTCGTCAATAAATAAACATATATCTATATATCTGATTATATACATATTGCAAGAAAACTGGACAACATATTATAATAACAAGGTCACAAAAGTAGTAGAAGTAAAATAGTAGAAGTAAGACTAGAAATACTTCATATAAGGGAAACAACTCAATTGGTGCAGTGTCAGTGAATGGCGTTCAACAAAATACGCTGTGCCACAGTGTGTGGTGATTGGCATGGAAAGAGTTAAGCAGCATTTTATTCTCATAGATTTATAGCTTATACATCTGTAGCTTTACAGTTACATGTAACTTTAATTACTTTAAAATAAATCTTTGTGTAACATCTATATATTTTTTTTTTAGTTTGTTTTGCAAGTTGGCCCAAACTTTAAGAGCAAAACTCACTGCATTTGGTCATGATGTGAACATCTCTGTTCGCTGTTTGAGGGTGATGGTTCAAGCAGTGGATTTCAGGTATCAGAGTTTACAATTTGCAGTGTCCATTACCAGTCAGTTAGCTAAAATCTATGGCTATAGTGAATACATATATATCTACGACCACATTTACATTTATCTTACTTGTCTGCCAATTTCTTCTTTTCTCTCTATTTGCCCATTTTTATGTCCTTCATTCTTAGAATCTAATATTTGTATATTCACCCATTACCCCAACCACACTAATACTTTCACGTTATTTTCAAGATAGAATGTGTATATTCTAATTGAATTTGCTTGTGTCAGTTTCCTCATTCTTCTTCTTGTCTCTAATCCTGTTTTGCCTCACAGTGTCAGGATAAGACAAGATTTATAGAACAGACTTTTGTATACACTTCATAAATAGTGTTTTCCACTGCATCTGTTATTTCTAAGGTCTACCTTTTGTGTGAAAAGCCTTTTTCTTTGTGTCCACTGTATCTAATATTGCTCTTTGAGGCACACTGTCTGTTGATAATCTGCTTATGTTGCAGAACCATTTAAAGTGGTGTTTTTTAAAGTTTGGTACAGATGTTGTAACATTATTTTTCCTGATACTTCATTTCTGAACTGGTCTCTTCTTGATACTCCCAGCATTCTGCATAGACACTTCATCTCTGTCATGGCTAGTTCCTCATGGTAAGTTCCATTAATCTCCATTTCATTGTTTGTTTTCTTATCAACCATTTCTTTACTGCTACTCCAGAACTCTTCTATTGAAATTCTGTCAAAGAAATTATTATCAAAACTTCTCTTAACCCAACGGGACTGCAGAGCCGATATATCGGTTCAGAGTAATGTTCATGATGTCGCAGAACCGATATATCGGCTTTTGGATGTCTGTTCACGGAAATGAATGTATCTTCAGAACCCCTTTACTGAAGTTAAAAACATCCAAAGAAATGGAAAGTACATATATGTAGGTACATTACTATCTCCATTTAACAAAGATTTGAAAGAGGGAAAGCAGCGTATTATTGTGTTCAAGTCGAGACTTTTTTTTTTAAAAGTTAATGTTTCCAACGATGTTTACAGTGTAATCTTGAGTACTGTTAGATCAAATTATAACAGTTTAAGATCATTACTGCTGCCCTTCACAAGCTCTCTGGGACATTTATTTTGAACAGTGTGGTAATCTTCCAGCACTTGCTATCATGTAGCAATATTTTGAAAATGATGCTTCAGCATATTCTGAGTTGTGCTTTGAAATGAAGTACATTTGATATCCATATATGCCCGCCTGCCCAGCGTGTTCGTAGCGCATTGGACAACGGGTGACTAGCCCTCTGTGAGTGCGGGTTCAATTCCGAGTGGCTGGCAGAAAAGCCACAGATTCTCCAGATTTACGGTGTTGTGACACCGAACCGAAGAGCTGAAAGCTCAAGTGCTTCTGGATCGGGAAAAAAAACCATATATTATTAGACAGGGCGGAATCTTCATTTGCTTTGCTTATATGGGACAGAATTAGAAGTATGTTTAATCAGCAGATTAAAGGAACCATCATCATGCATACACTTTTACTTCTGCTAAGGAGGAATGAATACTTACGTGCCTGCCCGGAGTTCTATGAAGTCAGATCAGTGGACAATAATAATAACAATAAACTACAATTTTATTTGTAAGAAATTTATCATTTATACTTTTGTTGAACAGTTATAAAAGATAGTTTTAACCACCATATAGAATGTACACTCAAGGGCACTTGCGAGAACTATTCGCACATCCTGGCATTGAAAGAAATAAGAGAAGTAGTGGAACAAAAGAGAAATAAGAACAATTTCCTGTAATTTGCGAACATACCAGTCTGGAATTTTTAATGTTACTTTTGCAGGTCAGTTGTGAAGAACAGCCCAGAATTTGTGCGTTCATATCTGCTCCCTTTCTTTAACAATGCTGCCGATGACCTTGCCCTTGTAATGGAGAATTTAAAGAAAGAAAAATTCAGTCACGTCAAGGGCACTATCACACGAGGCGCAACCTCTCTTGACTATGTTCACATGGCCCTGCTTCCTGTGCTGTCCTCACTTTTTGACCACATTGGGCATATGCAGTTTGGTGCTGACATGCTTGGTAAGTAAAAATGTTAAATTTATTCTTTCTTTTTTTTGTTTGCTACACTTAGTCATCAGCTTAAATATATTTGAGAAAAGAAAAGTAGGTCAGTTTGAGGCTGTTGTTTGCCCCAGAACATTGTCTAAATGCCAGAAGTTTCACATGCTAGAGATATAGAGATAGAGAAAATGGTATCAGTGATGATCACATTAGTTTTAAAATGTGTTTTATATCCAAAGAATAATGCAATTCCTAAAAAAGAATGTTTTTAAGAAAAGATAAATGTGGAAGTTTTAAAAAAAATAAACATGGGAAGCAAAAATATGTCGATAAAACAGAAAATATATATACAGTAAAGGATTGTACATAAAACAAAACTAAATTAATAAATTTTATTGTTTGCTTTTGATCCATATTTATAACTATGTTTTCTTAAACTTAATATTGAATTAAACTGATTTGGTTTTTTCTTTACTTCTCTATAATCGCTTTCTTACACCTATATAACAGGTTTTCAGTTTTAAACCAAGATGCTTCAGTATGTGCCAAATCCTCAATAACTCTGCTGATCATTCTTCATGTAATATATTTAATACCATTATGCAAACTTGATCTACTTACCGAGGTAATATGTTGCAATTCTCTAGAAACTAGTATGAAGAACCAATTTTAATGAAGAAAATTAAATATTTGGAAACAAAGTAATCAAAAAAATTCTTTGCCCTGGTTCAAAAATAAAAATATAGACATCCTACAAGACAAGAACATTGAGTAATATTGATTCATAAACAATATCGTGTCTCAGAAACTTTCTTGATTACATTAATCATCACATTGGTTTAGAGAAAGCTGTAATGGAGAACATGTTCCCAGAATGATGAGACTCTCAATCTATGCCTTAACCAAAGCTTTTATCTATATTATGGATTAATGGATGGTGTCTCTATTGACCTTAAAGCATTCATGAGCTTAAATGAAACTAGTGTCCTTGACTTGAAGTTCATGGTGAAGGAGTGTTGGGGAAACATTTGGTATGGGTATATATGATATGAGAGCCGCGGTAGCGTAGTTGTTAGTGAACTCGCTTCTCAAGGCTGGTGGTCTGGGTTCAACTCCGCAGTGCGCATGGAATTTTCCGGACCGCGACGGCTCTCAGGTCGACCCAGCCTCAACTGGGTACCAGACATGCTCTGGGAAAGTAAAGGCGGCCGGCGTGATGCTGACCACATCACCCATTGTGTGCCGACTGTCAATGAAAAATACAGGCCTAACACAGTATTGACCTATATACCACAAGGTATGAAAGGGTTCCTTTACTTACTTACTTATATATGATATACTATATCCCTCAGAAAACAATCTCCTTATAATGATGATTCTCTCATTAATGATGGTGTGATCATGAGACTGATTAAATTTTAATATGCATGTAGCATCAGCAAACAAGTCATATGTTAGAACAAATAAGAAATGTCTATAAAAAGCTATAAAAACCATAAACATGCTTCCTTAAGTCATCCGCTGAAAGAGACAGTTCCTATGGTTCTGCCTGACTCAGTGATGCCTGTTCTGTTAACTAACTAAGAATCTTCATGTTTTCTATATTTGCTTTTATTCAACAGTGGGTGACACCCAGCTGGCCTGTTACAGAATCTTGAATGCTCTGTACACTCTAGGCACCAGCAGCTCATCATTTGCTAAGAGGTATGTTAGTGTAACCTGTTAATTATACACATTGCCAAGACTTATACCATATAACTGTTCCTCTAAGTCTATAGATAAAAACTTAACAAACAAACCAGTAATTTATACATTACTTTTCAAAATATTCCACCAATTTTTGCATCAAATTGTGTACTGTAAGAAATGACAACTGCTAATGAAGTCAATTCACATTGATATGCCACATACACAAACTTTGTGTATAACTTCGATGGGGGTTATTTGTCAGTGTTGTGTCACCATTTTTTATGAAAATTAGTGATGTACAACAAATATTTGCTTACAGTATGTCTTCTTCTATATAGCTTATACAAAAACATCCTGATAGCTACATATTTTGTGTATATTGCCTATTCATAGTCTGCACATTTGTGCTTTAAATTTTAGCTGCTGCTGTCAAAGCTTTTGTTTACCCGAAAAGATGTAGGTTTTAAGTAGTTTGCTTAGTATATTTTTAAATTATAAAGTATACATAAAATCAATTTCCACCCTATACATTCAGTTGTTTTTCTTAATCTTAGTTTTGTGAATATACTTCTTTGTCATTTGAAATGAGTAGATAGGTATTTTAAAATAATTTCGGATTTTTCACAATTCAATTATATTAACATTTAAATGGTTTGTTAATTTTATTTGTGGCTAGCTGCTCATAGCTACTTTGTTATTTCTTAGTCTGCAACCAACACGTTTTGTATAGTAAAACTATCTGTTATACATCATTTTTACATTCATCCAACTAATTTTAAACATTGCAGCAGTCTTCTCCAGTTTTTAGGAATCAGGCTAGTTCTAGTTTCTAAGATTTTTCATTTTCTTGTAAGCCTTTTTCTAACCTCTCACCTTAACTCTTCTGGCAATTTGGAGAAACATGCCAGTAATAAATGTTAATTTTTATGATTATGTAGACTTTCAAGTTTATTATCAATGACAGCACGCATAGAAATACACATAAAATAAAAATAATTTTTTTAATGGTTTCAGATATTGAATTACACCAGTTTTCAATTATACAATTTGCTTAAAATGAACTAATTGTTAGTTCATCGATAAGTCTGCTATGGTTGTAGGTATGCATTGTTTAAATTGTACTGTTTTTGTTAGGTTTTTGATGTTTTGTAAATCATTTTGTATCAGTTATTAATGCAATTTTATTTGCCTACAGTGTGTGAAGAGTGTTCTATAATCATATAAATATATATAAATATATGTTTACAGAGTTACACTAAATTTTATATAACAGATGACAAGAGATTACTACACAAAATACACTTTCAATAAATCTATTTTTTTTGCTCAATATTAATTGGGTTTATTGTAGAATGTTTACTTAAGTTCTTAGCTCCTTGATCATCAGAGTTTATTACCATCTTTACATAACTGTTTTGTCTCATGTGTTTTCGTCATTTTTTCTATTGTGTTGTAGAGACACAATACAGGTGGAACTGGCCAGGTATATATGTGTGGATTGTGTGAATAATGTAACTTTTTATTAATATGTGTTGTAGATGAACTGTAATTCCATCATTAATCATATCCTCTAGTGTTTTTTATAGCTCCAAATTAATTAATATTAGCTTTTGTAGTCTGTTTTTTCCCCCAGATGATTGTTGTGTTTTTTTTTAGTTTAATTTGACAGTTTGATATACCAGTGTGACTAATACAAATTAATAGTTCTAAAAATTTGGTACAGTAATAGTTACATGATTAATCTGAGACAATGTCAGTGTCTACTTCATTTTGTGAATATTCTGTGAAGTTCATTCGGTGATACAATTGCATGATAATGTTTCAGTTTCTCCAATTAAAACCACAAAGCATTAGACACCAATGTAGTAAATTAGGTAGCCAACAGAGTTTACTAATCAAATGATAACATGACATCAAATTGTTGTCCATTGCACAAACATTTAAATATAATTGCCATTGTAATCATAAGGACCTCTATATCTTCTCTGTTATCTCTCATCTAAAGTATACCAATCCTTACTATGTAGGACCTCTATATCTTCTCTGTTATCTCTCATCTAAAGTATACCAATCCTTACTATGTAGGACCTCTATATCTTCTCTGTTATCTCTCATCTAAGTTACCAATCCTTACTATGTGGACCTCTATATCTTTCTGTTATTCTCATCAAAGTATCAATCCTTACTATGAAGAAGAACATTTGCGACTAAAATGTTTTATTACGTGTCATTTTCTGCTGAGATGTCTCTAAGATGATCTGGAGTTCATCATCTGTCTAAAATAACTTATAGCTCATCCTCTGTCTGAGATTACCTATGGATCATCCTCTCTCTGGGGATCTCTGTGGCTAAGTGGTTAAGTCCTTTGCCTTGTGAGTCGAAGGTCATGGGTTTGAGTCCGGACCGCTCCATTCTGTTCACGAGTGCAGTTTTTTTCCAGAGACCCTAGGATTGTTGCTGGAGCTACGAAGTTTGTGCTTTGTGCAACACTCTCGGCAGGTGGCGTGCCAGTTCTACGGAGAGGGACCGAGCCGTATGGGGTAAAACCCGGTGTAATTAAGTTAATCCTTCGGCTTTTAAACCCTTTTTTAAACCCATCCTCTCTCTGAGATTACCTATGGCTCATCCTCTCTCTGAGATTACCTATGGCTCATCCTCTCTTTGAGATTACCTATGGCTCATCCTCTCTCTGAGATTACCTATGGCTCATTATCTCACTGAGATTACCTATGGCTCATCCTCTCTCTGAGATTACCTATGGCTCATCCTCTCTCTGAGATTACCTATGGCTCATCCTCTCTCTGAGATTACCTATGGCTCATTATCTCACTGAGATTACCTATGGCTCATCCTCTTTCTAAGTTTTCTCTGTTTCTCCTTCATCCTTAGGCTGACCGGCTCTTTTGTTTGCTCCCTCATTCCTGCGTTCCTCTCTCCCTTTCAAAAAAGGATCTGTTCTGCTCTTCAATTTATGCTACTAGATCCAGACAATGGTGAAATACTTATATCACAACATGTCTACTATAATTAGTAGGGGTGGGAGTTTGTCTAGTATGTTTTAATCATTTGTATACTATTCTCCCCCTCCATTTCCTCTCACATAGAGCAGGACATAATTGATCAAAGCAAAGATGTAATGAAAAACCTGGCACCTGTTCTATCCTCATCTTGCCCTACAAAGATGAAAAAAGGATACAACACTTCAGAACAGATCCATTGTCTACTATACTCCTATCCACTCCCTGTTACTTAAATAGTGTTTACTGTTTCTTTTTAAGATCTGAGATCTAAGATCGGAGTTGCGGTTAAAACCAATGTTGTAATTAGATTGATACCGTTGCATGATTAGATATTGAATAAAGTCTTTGTATTTGCATGTCTATGTAGCAGTTTTTTCCCTATGATGTTTTAGATTGTGTTACTACTTGCTTAATTCTCCTCTGGTGTTTTCTAATGCAGCTAATGTTGCCATTGCCATCACCGAACTGCTATTTTTAGATTTAGATAAATGTGATAGAAATAATAATAACTGTTTATTGCAAAAAGTAATTAGCTAGTTTCTTTATCCATAATTTAATCCAGCTGTTTTGTATTTGTTCTGATTGAGTTCAATGTATTCAGCCCCTTGATCTGCTTTTTTCCTGTATGTAACTTGCCGATTTCAATTTCATTGTTTGGCCATCTGTATTAAATTTTGTATGGCAAAACTGCTATGTGTTGCTGGGGCCAACAAGGGGAGAAAATAATAGTAACACTGCAACCTATATGGCATGTCGTAGAGGCGATTGGGGTAGAAGCCTAGGAAAGCTACCCTTGTAGATAAAAGCGTTGTAGAAATCAGATGTGCTGACCAACTTTTAGGTGCATAACCAAGTACAATCACTCTTAGACTCAGATCACATACAGATTTACAAGTGGTCAATATGGAGCGTTCGAAGAAGAAGAAGATGACTGAAAGAGGCCAAAAAATTTGACTTTTTCCATAGAGAAGATTTAACAAGTTTCCCAGGATAGAGTGATATCAAGAAATTGTTTGCAGACTTAATGTAATATATAATAGTGCAAGAATAATATAATTATACTATACAGGAAGTACTAAAATTCCTATAATCTACAATGAATTTCAAGACCTGCATATCAAGGAGCATTGGCTCATAAATAACATCATGCCCTGGAAGATTAAATATTTTGGTCACATTAAACGCCACAGTGGTCTGGAGAGAAAGGTAATGGAAGGCATGGTTCCTGGAACACGAGGCAGGCGGACGACCAAGGCGAAGGTGGCAGCAGGACATCAAAGAAACCTTGAACATGCGCTAAAGGCTGAGAACTTGCAGAGACAGAGACCTTTTCAGGGAGCTGTGATGAATGCGAGGTTCCATAGGACATGCTACTACTTGACTGAATTAATTAAATCATAGATTTTATTCAAGTTTTGTGACATATATGATGCTTTACTGATACATTCAGAACACATGATAGATAAGTATTATAGGGGGCTATAAATCTCAATAGCAAACTTTCTAATAGGAAAATAAGAACAATCTGCAACAAAACAAAAACTTTGAGTATAAGCATACAGCAACATTATTTAACCCCACTTTGCCAAGCATATATCTCATCTTTACAATGGGGGTATCTCTAGTGCAGCCAAAGACTACATGTATGCCTTCATTTTGAATACTTTCAAGTCATTCACATTGTGATATTATGAGGATGTCAAGTCTGTAATCTACCAAAATGAAAAAGTAGCAAACAGAATAAAGAAATGTATTGGTAACATACAAAGATATAACATGATAAAGGTAAACAGTAAATTTCTGATATGGAGATGGTTCTTAATCAGTTCTAATGGTTCAGCTTAATGCCACTATAGAATCCCTGTCTACCTGTCAGTGGCATAGATAAATTTGGACAAGAAATTGCAAACCAAATTTTGTTCATAATCATGTACATGTACACAAAATAATTCAGAAAACCAAATACTTTTAATAATTATTTATAATGACTGGATATGTAAATTTTGTGTTGCTATTAGGAAGTTGATGTTAGTAATGAGATATAGAGTAGCATTGCTGCCCAATTACTCATCATTTTATTATCTGTTATATTTGTATATCTCTGTTATAAATATATTTGTATTATGTTTATAATATTGTAGAAATATATGCCAAACAGTAAAATACCAAAACATAAAATTTATATAAATTACAAGAACAGACTAAATAGAAGTTTCAACCAAAAAGACCATAAAGATAAAAAAAACTGTGGCACAGTATAAAAACTATTCCTGGTAATAGTATACCGATCTAGTCTGATGTAGTCTGTTGCATTAGAGGATAGAACACATATGGACTTGTTCAAAACTACCTTACTTTGTTTTTTGACATTTCACCAGATTTTGTTTTGAGATTTCTAGATGAAACAATGAACATGTATTTCTGTAACAATGTGTCTTGACTTCTACTCATGCATCTATTATAATATAACTATCCTCAGTTTAATCTATTATACTAATTATAAACTACTATTTATATCTACATGTGTTTTTGCAAACATGTATTTTGTTGCTTCAGGATTTCTAAAAATTACTATTATCTCATGTTTCTAGGAAATTAAATTATCTTTATGAAACAGTAGAAACAAATTTATTTATTTTCAATAGTTCTTCCCTACATATGAGGGAAAGAAAATTCCTGTATATTTTCCTCAAATTAAATACAATATGGCTGTTTATGAAATGTTTCCCAAAACTTCATACATTTCTATAAACAAAAATTGTATATGAAACACATGCGCATGTAAAGATGCAATATAAATGATAAAGATTGGTATTGATTACTAAACAAATATCACAATGTTCTGGGCAGTCCCATATGTGCCAAGTCTCCGAAAACAGATGTTGAAGGGTTTATGCTGATGTTTCCCATAGCTCACAGGTTAAAATTATTCTCATTGTGCACCTCAGGCACCCAGTCCGGTTCATTCAATGTGAGATTCCAAATTCTTGAAAGCTCTGTATAGATTCATCAATTACCATGTACTTATCCAACAGACAATATCTTAGCAACTGAAGAATTTCCCAATTATCCATCTTCAACACTCCAACCACTATTTTTAATGCAAGGATATCAGCTTTGTTGTTGCATTGATACAGCTGACATTCTGAACATCCTCATAGACCGCACACAGGACTTTCATCTAACCCAATCCATGTCAACTGCTAGATTACAAGAGCTTGGATTTAAAATTTGAGTGACCAGAAAAGAGCATCACAAAAGGAGATTGGAGCACCTACAGACATGACTGGAGTTAAATGAAGATATTCCAAACTAACACTGATACCAAGTATATTAGATGTCTTTAGAGTCAATTGCTAATTTTATCATTCGTTCCAATAGAACAGATTTTTCTATCTGTTGAATATGAAAATTGGTGATTAATTTTTCTAACTTAATTTAACACAATTTCTTATTCACAATGAAGACACCGACCAGCACTAGGGGAATGTGTTGGTGCATTTGCAAGCTGTTTTCCAGTAGCTTACCTTGAACCAGAAAAAAACAAGTTCAACAAATTTTCCATCCTCTTTGGTTTAGAAGGAAAGATTTCAGAGCATTCACTTGAAGCCCAAGGTGGGAAAAAAGAAATAAAATGTTTTGTCTATGGTTCCTGTTTCCTAACCTACGTTATAATATAGTTGACCATACATATATTTAAATACATTCTTTAGAAGTTGTAATTTACAGATATTCACTAATTTATTGATGCAGACATTATATCAAGAGTGCATATGAAGTATGTCAGGACTATATCATCATTGAACTCCGGACATGTCCATAGCTGTGCCGATCCCCACCTCAACAAATCCCTGTAATTAATCTATTTGCATATTTGACATGTCATTATTTTTGGGCTGTACCAATATCGACACCCATCTCTCTCAATCTGGTCAGTGACTAGAATGTTATTATGTATCACATGAAAATGCATCTTTGTTTGATCTGGCATAACCACTTTTTTTTATTTGTGAGATTTCAGCTTCTTAAGTGGATATACTATAGTTACAGCAAAGCTGAAATATCTGCAACTTTTGGCCAGTACATTTGATTTTGTCATGTACTTTTGCTCAAGATCACTCTACAAGTTGTTCATTATGGTAGATTTGGTAGAGACTAAATTTGAACTTTTTTAATATCTCAAATTCTTCCCAAGAAATGACACACAGCTTTCTATTTTTTTCAATTTTTAACTGATATTAGATTTGTATTGTGTGTAATTTGCACAATTTCCTTTTTTAAAATTTGTTTATCTCCAAAAGTAGTAGATGAATGACCTCACCTACACTGTGGTTAGCAATCGCTATAAGTTTTTATCAAATATATTTCTGCCTAGAAAAAAAATAAATTATTTGCCTCCATTTCAAAAGTGACCCTCATATGTAAATGATTGATTGATTGATAGGACCTTCATCAATGCATTTTGTCGAGTAAACCATGTGTGCTCCAATCTCTTCCTTACACAGGAAGATTTCAGTGGCAGTGCACAAACTCTGTAGCACTAATGAGGGTAAAGGATATAATTTTGAAGATAGGAAAATATTTTATAGGAATTTATTTATTGTATTTTTCTAATGAATTTTTCCCAGGCAGGGGCTTTCCAGCCTGCTCTTCTTGATTTTGAACTTCCAAGGGTTCTTTTACATGCTCAAATTGATTGAACATGGGCCTCCAGTTTAACGTCCATCTTCAATAGGACTAGGCACCGTATCACACCTACACTGAAATCAGGAATCTGTGGAAAAATATCCTAATGGCTCCACGTGAGAGCACATGGAGTATCTTTGGAGTGAGCACTTAACTTCTTTACCACAGAAACCCCTGAAATACGCATGTAAATATAATTATTGAAACAAATTGAAACTTCTAAAAACACAAGCACTACCAAAATCCCAGATAAAACATCACTAAATAGTAGTTCTTTATGTTTTGTACTTTTGTTTAGTGCATCTTTTTTAAAATGTTTTTGATTGATTGATTGTTAACTTTATAAGTGATTCAAAAATGTATTTGATTTTGACTACTACCCTAGCCTTAGTTTTCCTGTCAGCTTTTATACTATTCTTCTGATTGAGACATGCACTATTCATTCTGCAAACTTCTGAAAGCTCCAAGGAAAGCTCGTTAGCAGAAGAAGCAGCAGAATTTAGCTAAGCTTATGTTAAATTATTTGTCCAACTTTCAGAAAAGTACATGTTTTTCTTGTTATCTATTATCAAACAGAGGTCATGGATCAGCTTAAAGAGAATGTTCCCACCTTGCAGAAAATTGTCACTGAGATAGAAGGGCTGGCGCACTCTGGTGGGAAGTACCATGAAGCACCTCATATAATTGAGGTTACACTGCCTATGGTGTGCAGGTGAGAATTATGTAAATCATTTATGAGGCTACTAATCACTGAAGATCAACTATCTATTGTTTGCAGGATGGTCTATTTTTATGATAATTTTTGTTAGGAATGTGTGTTTCAAAGTTTGGTGGTTTTTTTAGATCCAGAGGTACTTGAGCTTTCAGCTCTTCGCTCGTGCCATGGACATTATAACCCTTCAGTTCGGTGCCACGCACACCATAAATCTGGAGAACCTGTGGCTTTTCTGCCAGCCGCGGAATTGAACCGCACTCACAGGGGCTTGTCACCCATCGTCCAACATGCTACGAACACGCTGGGCAGGCAGGTAACAAAGTTGTTTAAGGAAAGGAACTAAAACAACTCCGACAGATAATAGACATCTGGAAAAATCCTCTGTAATGGAAAGCATGGTTCCTGGAGTACGAGTCAGGGGACGACCAAGACGACGGTGGCAGCAGGGCATCAAAGAAACCTTTGAGGCAGGAGAACTTGCTAGAGAGAGAGAGTTTCTCAGGCGGTCTGGGATGAAAGCGACTTTCCGCAAGGGACCTGCTACTACTTGAGAGGAAAACTCATGGAAATTAGTTGTTGGAAGCTCATCAAATCTATCTGATCAGATGTTTATGCTTGATTTTTAATTGTACACAATTTCCTGCCTTCAGTTTGTTGTGAAAAAAAACATGGTCGCTTGCCACATTTGCTTTATTAGTCAATAATATCGAAATGTATTTATGTGTACAAAAAAAGGGCTCGCATTTTTTAAAACATTGTTGTCATAATAAACAAATTGTAGATGCGAAGCTTCATGAAGAAATAGAGAATCTTAAAAACACATACTGTCACAAATGACAGCAAGCTGGGTCCCTATTTATGTATTCTTCTCTGCAGCAAAGTGTTCAAGCACTTGATATTTTCAATATGAATATCTATTTGTAACGCAGCGGTGTTCGCCTACGATGTCTATAAGGGTTTTCACTCGGGCATTGAGACATGTGCTGCTGCAATTGACCTTGAAGATGCCTATAATAGAGTGCCGTTGCATTTTTAATGGTGCAGCTGACTGAACTCAATATCAGCCCATTCCTCCTCAATTGGATCTTTGCGGCCCTCTTCCAGCGAAAGATAGTGTTTAAATGTGGCAGCTGGGCGTCATCACCAACAACAATCCACCCTGGCTTACCACAGGGGTCACCATTATCTCCGGTGTTGTTCAATGCCTATACTGTGAGCATCACAAAAGAGCAGATCACGGGTAGAGGAAGGACAATGTCATATGCAGATAATGTGTTGGTGTATCGTCAGGGCAAGGATAGAGAACAGCTTGTGGAGGAACTTCAGTCAGAACTCGACCGCATAGGTAGATGGTGCGTTGAAGCAGGAGCATTGGTCAACCCCACAAAAGCAGCGGTGACATGGTTCTCTTTAAACAACCACATCGTCAACACTCCAACACCATCTGTGGTTTTGTGTTCAGAGGTGGTGGAGCGATCTCAGTCTATGAAATACCTGGGGTTGCGTTTTGATCGTAGTCTAGCTTTTACGGAACACATAGCTCATGTGATAATGAAGGCGAGGAAAGGTTTGCTGGCGATGAGGGTAATGGCTGCGGCGGATTGTGAACAGCGCCATCTTTGTCTTTTATACCAGGGTCTGGTCCTTTCTGTGCTTGAGTATGCGCTGGCAATCCTGACTCTCAGTCATAGTCAGATAGAACGACTGGAAAGAATACAGAACGAGGCGATGCGCATTATACTTGGTTGCACTAAAGACACGTCGTGCAGGGTGATGCGCTATCTCCTTGACTATCCTACTATGGAGTATAGAATACTGATGAGCCGTGCACGAGCATACCTTCGAGTCAATGCTGACAAACAACATCCTCTGCACTTGGAAATAAAGAGACAAAAAGGAAATAGGTTAAAAGAGGAAAATCTTGGATGGGTCAGGCCGAGGACTGTATTGAACAGGTGTGTACACTTGAAGACATTGATCCCGGTGAAGAATGGATACCAGTGCCAAGAGGAATCGCTACATCCTTTTCTGTATGCATCGAACTTGATAAAGAATGCAGGCAACATAACCCACTTGTTGTGGAGGCAGAGGTTCAGGCATTAATTTCTGAGAACGCATCTGAGCATGATGTAATCATTTATACGGATGGTTCGGTGATTCTACATGTGCGGAGCTCGTGGGCTTTCACTGCACAGGTCGGAGGTGATGTTGTGAAGGAAGACAGTGGTGGTTTTGCCGTGACTACAAGCAGTCTCACTATGGAAATCATGGTGGTTACCAAAGCGATGATTTGGCGAGAATCACAGACTTTTATCCATGCATGTTTTCTCAGTGACTCAATGAGTATGCTCAGGAAGATTGAAACAGGATGGGCTAGGAGACATTGGATAGAATCGCTGGGGAGGTCTAAGCTGACAAAGATCAGTTTTATTTTTGTGCCAGGGCATGCAGGTGTAAGGGGAATGAACGTGCGGATAGGCTTGCAGGTATGGCTGCTGTCCAAAGCGGACGAGTAATGGACCAGGCTGATATTATAAATTCCTTACGGGAGAGAGGGCGTGTACATGATTCACGTAATAGCGGTGAATCCACAACACTAACCAGACTGCAAGAACTCAAAGTTAAGTGTGGTGTAGCTCGACAAGAACGCTATACTGGCAGACAAAAAAGAATTGTAAACCAACAAAGAACCGGTGTCGTTAGTCGCCACACGCTGATGGACATACTGAGGGAGAGATCGGAGCACTTATGGACTAATTTGTTCCACGTGCAGTGATGGTGATCCGACAACTAAACTAAATACTACATACTTACTTTTTGTTTTGGTTATATTTCTTTCTAAATCATAAATTATCAAATTAATTATCAACATAATAATAATAATAATAATTCCTCTCATACCGTTATACGTTACATAGGGCCTGCAAGTAATTTCTCCATACTGCTCTATCCTGGGCAACTCGCTCAATCTCCTCCATGGAACTAAGACTGATATTTCCTGCCTCTCTCAGCAAAGTTAGTTTCAGGGTCTCCTTAGTTCGACCTCTCTTTCTTGAACCCTTTGCATCCCACTTCAATGCCTGCTTTGATATTCGTTGATCATTTCTCCTCAAGGTGTGCCCAACATATCTCCATCTTCTCTTTCTTATAACAGCTGTCAATTATCAACATGCTCTTGCAAATAGAGTCCTGGTCATAATTATGTATTTAAGTACTTTACAATTGAATGAGACTGTAATTACTTCAAGACTATGGTCCACTATAACTATCCCAGCTGCAGCTGAGTACTTGGTTACCTGATTCAGAATGTTAAAGCTAAGTGATGTGAGACATCTAGCACTTCACTCCATTGGCAGTGTTATTACATGTGATGTTATTACTATTACTTTTAAATTTTCTGTTTTGAATAAATTTTGAGCATAAGAATAACTATTTAGGTTCTTACGTTTTTCAGTTACCTTCCATACTGGCTGAAGTATGGTCCAGATGGCACACATCCTGACAGGTAATTTTATTTATGGTCACGAAAATATATTTGTTTCATACATAAGAGTTTGCCCCATATTTGTTTTTTAATAGCTAACAACTATACTAACCAAATTACATTAAAGAATTCTATACTGGTAGCCAAAGATGAATAGTAAACCAACAAAGAACCGGTGTTGTTAGTTGCCACACACACTGAGAGACATTCTGAGGAGTGATTGGAGCACTTGTGTACTAATTGGTTCAATGTGCAGTGATGATGATCCAACAACTAAACTAAAACTGACCACCTTTTGAAAATTCTCTATATTTTGTTTTCTGTAATGTTTCTGGTACCAAGCTCAATGAAGTCATTATTGCATCCAACTCTCAATCAATGATTGGCAAGATCCATAACGATTGGCGGTGAAATGAGTTGATCACAGTTATTGTCTCAAGATCTCCTGCAGACATATTTTCATGGATGTGCAAGAGTTTGCTGAAGCAGTGTGCGGGCTACATGGAAGCTTAGAAATTGTGAGAAGTTTTTATACTAATGACATACTCTGGTCTCTCCAGGACTGCCTTTTCAATTATGATAATTCAGACTCTTCTCCAACTATAGTGTATACCCGTAACCTTAGGCAGGGACCTTTACTGGGTACTGTCAATCAGGTCAGCTAAACCTGGAAATTGTAATGATGTTGTTACTGCTCCCCCTCCTTCTCTATATCCTCCGTCTCTATAAGTATATATATAATTATATAAAAAAGAAACAATGACAGGTGAAAACCTATAACAGTAGACTGGAAATTTGCTGTCCAGTCATTAACTAATTAATAGCAAATTATTTTTATTCCTACAACTTTTCCTCATCCTTAACTCTGCATCCAGGGACCTTTGCTTGTTCTATGGAATTGGTGTAATTCTGCTGAGATCGCCTTGCATGAGAAACAGAATGAGCATATATGGGTATTCACCAAAGAATAATGAAAATCATGGCATATTCTTTACAGGACGTAGTCAGCAATCGCAGTAAACGAGTCGTTGATTTGCTAGGCGCCACTTATATGTTCAGTAGTTCAGTGATTCTGAACGGTAAGGTCTATTTTTACCTTTTGTAAAAATCCCACGGAAATGAATTTGCTTCCAAACTTACCCACCGTGGGGTTTGAACCAGGTACGCTTGGGTTTGTGATCGAGCTCACTACCGCTTGAGCTACAGACGCTCAAAGTATAATAGTGATGGTCAATAACTCAGTCAGCTATCTTTCTTACTTACCTACTGACCTATGCATTGCACCTCTTGTATACTAGGGTGTAGTAGTGGATGTTGAAAGAGAACACTGCACTACTATATCAGTTGGTTTTTATTGGTTTGGTTTCCATCTCAATTTTTGTTCAGAGATTGCCTAATATGGTCTTACCAGTAATCTTTGGGCTCATTCTGTAGTTCCCTAGTATAATTTTCCCTTTTTTCCAATCCAATTTTTCTCACGGCGTCAGGATAGAAGAGATTTTTTTAAATGCAGAAGCACTTGAGCTTTCAGCTCTTTGGCTCAGTGCCATGGACATTGTAACCCTTCGGTTCGATGCCACGAACACCGTAAATCTGGAGAACCTGTGGCTTTTCTGCCAGTCCGCGGAATTGAACCCGCACTCACAGAGGACTTGTCACCCGCAGTCCAACGCGCTATGAACACGCTGGGCAGGCTGGCATAGAAGAGATTTCTAGAACAAGCCCCTGCATGCACTTCAGTGTCTTTCGTCACCTCTGCTATCTCTGCGGTTCACCTTTGTCCTATTTCAAAATTTTTGATTGTTCTTTCTGATGAAGTTCAGTACTGATGTTGTACCCACCTTTTCCTGATGTCTTCATTTCTCTTGCTCTTCTGTTACCTCCAGTCTCTTCTTGTTACCCCAGCATTCTGCAAATTCCTAGTACATGTTGCTGCTAAATCTTAAGTTTTCTATTATGTTCAAAGTTGTTTATTTTCAGATGTGCACTCGTATTCATTGTTTAATATTAACTCTTAGTGGACCAGGGCAAAAGTCACGTTTTACAAGCGCTTTCACGTTTTGATAACCAAATGCCACTTAGCGTGGCGGAATGTAAAACCGTCCACTTCAAACGCCACTTAGCGTGGCGCTTGGTCCACTAAGAGTTAATATTGCAATTGAGACCATTAACATAATGATGACTTGCAGGCCCAGAAACTTTGTCACTGAGGTAACAGCACAACAGATGAACACAGTACTAGGAAATGTTCTTAAACTTATTCTCAGTAACATTGGGACAGAAGATGCTCCCTGGATGAACAGAATTGCTAGTGAGTATAAACAATTAGTAGGTAATCTATTGCCCTAGAATCACATTAGACCTAAATTAGGATTACAACTGACACATTGAAAAATATCTGCACTATATATCAGCAAGTATTTCTATATTACTGGAACACTGTGTTGAAATGTATCAAAAAGTGATTATCTTTCATTAATAATTAATAATGATCTTCGGTTTTTATTTTATATTCTTTTATATATATATATATATATATATATATAGATATATATATATATTCCTCTGACGTTATATGTTATGTAGGCCTGCAAGTAATTTGTCTATACTCATCTGCCCTGGGCAACTCACTCATTATTTTCAATGAAATTTAGCATCTTGTGTGACGAGCTATAACAAGTGGACCTTTTATTACCAAAACCAACAAGATTTTATACAATTTTTACAAGTGTTGCTATAATAATCATTTAGCTTAAATTAAAAAGGCTGTATGATTAGTGTAGTGTCTAGTTAGTTTTATAAGAAATGGATGGTCAATATTTTTTTGAATTTCATCTTCCTTTGCCAGCTATGCATAAACAAGTAGACTAGCACATTCGATTTCTGTGACGCTATTAATTTGCTATGATAGCTTCGCTAGTCATATACCTTAGTTTCCTCTTACGACATGCCTTGTAGGTTGCAGTGTTACTATTCTTTGCTAACCTTCGAGACCCGGCAACACGCTGGTATTTTTTTTATTTCAAAAGAAAAAGTAAGCAATAAACTGTTTTAGAGATTTTGATTATTTTGACTGCATGTTTCATAAAGTAGATGAAGGTTGGTCAGAATGAATATGTGAAGCTAGTATTAGTTTTAGCTATGTTAGTGTTGTTGTTTGGTCAGTGTCATCAAATGAAACAGAACAACACATGTGCAGTACTTCTGCTTTGTTTTTTTCCTAGCTCGGACACAACCCATCATTTGTAACTCCAAACCTGACATGATCAAAGATAATTTCCTGCCAATAGCTGCAAAACTGAGAGAAAATGCAGGAACAGTTGAAAGCATGGAGAAAAGATTAGCCCAAGAAAAGCGAGCTTCTATGGAAGGTAGTGAAGACTATGAACAGTTTGTGCAAGAGGTAAGATATGTGATTACAGGGGGAAGTTTGTATTGTTTATATTTGTTAGATTTTCCATGTTCTTTAATCTTTAGATCAGGTGTCAACACACTGAAGGAAGGCCGTAATGGATTTCCAACATATTCTGGCGTTTGTCACAATGGTGCATTCTGCCAACTAGTTCCTTGTCCTTCTCTTAATGCGTCATACAAATCATATCTTTATCTTCCTAATATCCACTTGAACACAATCTTTACATTTAATATGGCTGTCATAAAATATTGCCATGTTTCTTTTCGTGTTCAAATATTTAAATTGTCTGATTTTGATCTCTGTCAGTAATTCTTATTTCGTTCTTAATTTGTTCAGGGCATATTTGTTTGCTTGCACTTGTGTGAGACTTGAAAGTACTAAGTAAAGTAATAAAGGAACCCTTTTTCTTACCTCAAGGTATATTGGGGAATATGGTGTTGTGCTTGTATTTTCATTGACTGACTGCACACGATTGGTGATGGGGTTAACATTACGTTGACAGCCTTTACTTCCCAGCGTTTTTCCTGGTACCAAATTGAGACTGGGTTGACCTGAGTCCCGTTACAGTCCAATAAATATTCCATGCCAACTGTGGAATTGAATCCGAATCACATGTCTAAGAAGCGCGACATCAAACTGGAAGAGTTTGTCAAGGTCAGGCCCATATAGATGCCGGCTTTGAACAATGGCCTGAGAAGTGGTGAAACTAGACTGAAACAGATTGCTGAGATAAAGCATGGCTGCATAAACAACAGCTCATACAAAGTTTTACCATGGTCAATCAACAGACTTAAAGTCGAAGGATTGACTTCATTGCACCGGGTTTTACCCCACATGGCTCGGCCCCTCTCTGCAGAAATGGCACGCCACCTGCTGAGAGTATTGCACAAAGCACGTACTCCGTAGCTCCGGCAACAATCCTAGGGGTCTCTGGAAAAATTGCACTCGTGAACAGAATGACGAGTTCCAGATTTGAACCCATGACCTTCGACTTACAAAGCAAAGGGCTTGACCACTCAGCCACAGAAACCCCCGAACAGACTTGTTCATTGTCTCCCAAGACTAACAAGTTAACATCAAATGTACCAATGAAATATGTCCACTTTTTGTTTTTTTCCAAACCCACATCTGAACGACTTCATTATTGCTTTCTAATTTACTGCTTAGTATCCATGTGTATTTTTGTAAATGTAATATAATTGTGGGCCCTAGAACAGGTCAACCAGTTTAACTACTTTGGAGTTGTAATAGTTTGTAGAGAATGCAATTGGAAAAGAATTGGCCACCCAAATGGCAGCAGCCTGAAAATTTGTCTACATAATGAGTCAAACATTAATCTCCAAAAGGAAAGTTGGTAAAGGAATGAATATTGCTGTGTGTTACTCTTACTATGTGCCAGGTTTGATCTATTAATGGACAGTGACCACAAAGAACAAGTTCAGACATTTGGTATGTGCACTAGGTTTTCAAGTTAACAGAACAAGGTATGGTGAAAAACCCAGACAATATATAAGGATCTTGAAGTTGAACTCATGCAGATGCAAATAGAGCCGTCTCAGGTTTGGCCATATTTGTGGAATATGAGAGAACAAACTGCAACGACAAACGTGAAACGCTAAGAGTAGCTAGTTTTCAAATAACAACTGCAATAGTGGAAATCTCTGTAGAATTTGAGACAGCGCTGAAATTAGGTCAGAAGAAAACAGCTGTTTTCTATGTTCAACTTCTACAACCAAGGTTAGAATAGACTTGATAGATAACCAAGTATAGAAGAAACATGATAATCTAGGGTGGAATAAACAACCAAGATTAGATAAGATGTGAAAGTGAAGGGTAAAATAGATGTAACAAATCATGAATATAAAAGATGTGATTACCAAGAGTAAAAGAAACATTACAATATACGTAGAAAATATGCGATAACTAAGGGTAGAAAAGGCATGACAACCAATAGTAGAAAAAATGTGATAACTAAGAATAGAAAAGACATGTAAGAACAAAGAGTGGTATAGACAGCTATGGGTAAAAGAAATATGACAATGTAAAGATGAAAGTAGAATAGCAAGGTAATAATAGAATACTGTATGTAATTTAACTTATTCCATACCAACTACCACAGGGTGCACCAAGATTATCTATTTTAAAAATCCAACTTTCACACACTGCATCAAGCAGTCTTTCATGTATAAAATCTGTGCTAAATTTACATCAATGCATGATGATCCAATTTCCGTATGTATTCTATGCAACGCTATCTATTTCTACATTGTGATCCGATCAGGAGTTTGGTAAAATTTGTTCATTGGATGAAAGTTGTATTTTTTAAGCTGGAAAATGTGAAAAAACATTTAATTCTGCCACATCGTGTTTTTCGACTTCAGTAGTGAATGTGTTTAGGAAATAGAAACTTGTTAAGTGTACTCACTTTTCTCTGTTAACTTGTAGCTTTCATTATAATGAACAAAATTATAATTATTTGATACTACATGACTAACATAGATTTTCATTTGCAATTAACACAGAAATTTAGCATCCTGGTCAGAGATATCTATGCCTTCTACCCACTGCTCATCAAGTATGTTGACCTCCACCGCTCTCACTGGCTGAAAAATCCAACCCCTGAGGCAGAACAACTCTTTGCATGCGTTGCTGAGATCTTCTCTATGTGGGCTCATTCACTGGTCAGTTTTCTTGTACAGTCATACCCGGCAATAATAAAATGTTTAGTTTTTTATGACTACCATAACTTTTAAATTGTCATAGCAAAAAGCACTGTTTATTTTAACCTATAAACGTTTGATTATTCAGAATATCTGATTTATTTATATGAAACTACATGACACTTGCCATTTTTGTGTATTAGTTATGCATTTAAATGCATAAAATATATGTTAACTTGTGCAAAACACATGATAATTTCATAAATAATTAACCCAAAAAAAAAGATATATATGTTTAACTCTTTCCACGCTTTAAGCCACACTGCGCCACGAGGTAGTCCGTTGACAGCTTTAAGCGACACTGCCATAGAGTTGCTTCCTTATAAGAAGTCTTTCTAGTTTTACTTCTACTGGTTTATTATACTACTTTTAACCTTGTTATTCTATTGGGTTGTCAGTTTTCTTCAATTTAGTATATAATAATATATATGTTTATTTATTGACAAGTAGTTGACGAATTTTAAAATTTTTTTTTTTTTACTTCCTGAATTAACTGCTAAAAATTGAGAAAATAAATGGCGAAAGAGTTAAGATGTTTAATCTCATTGATAAAGCAATGTTGTTTTTTTTCCAAATGATAAAAATCATTTTGTAGAAATGATGATTTAGTCTGTTGTGCTTTGTGAAACTGCTGTACTTCATGATTTGATATTTTGCTTAGTAGGATTGAACAAAATCAACAACAGAATTGATTAAAAGTATTATAAACAGATAGTCGGGGGGGTATCCTTTATCACCTACACCAGATGGCATGGATTATGAGAGGAGACATTCCAGAAAGAGTAGTCGTTCACTACTAAGCATTATTGAAATTATAAACTTAAGAATGACTTACTTTTCTCAGATTAAGATTTTTCATAAACTATGTTTCTTAAACATATGAAAAATTATCTCTCAATTGTCAAATATAATGTAGTAAGTTTAAATCTCTTACAACTTATATTAAGCATTTTTTGTTCCATTTCAAATCCAGTTTTTTAAGAGAGAGGAACAGAATTTTGTGGCTCACAATGAAATAGACAACATGGCATTAATCATGCCAAGCCAAGCTATCAGACTGGCTGTTCCAAAGAAGATGCATCAAAGCTCCCAAGATACAGTGCCTGGAAAGAGAACAAGTAGTGGCAAGAAGAAAGATAAAAAAAGATTGGAACCTCACAACTCACTGAATGTAGCATGTCTGAAGAGACTTGTGCCTGTTGGTCTTAGTTTCTTCAGTGGTCGAGAACAAGAGTTGCTACAGCAGGCAAAACAGAGACTACTTCAGGTTTGTTCATGTTTTTTCTTCCCATCTGCGTTTTCATACTTTAATGATTGGTACACATTTCTGGTATATTTCAGACTTGATACATTATATGGTTTTAAATATTACTATTTTATATATTACTGTTTTATTGGTATATTTCTTTATATTTTAATAAAATATTTCTTACAGCGCTTTGTTATCATTTTTGCGAGGATGCTGATGTATTTTATAGTGCAGAGAAATTTAGGTCACTTGCCCGAGACTGTCGCCATGCATGTGCAGGTCATCGGTCTTATTTTCTCCCAGATAGAAAACTTAGGACTTTATCAGAGATCAAACACAGAATGCTTCCAGGAAGACACACCAACAGGTTTAACCATTTGGCCACTCATTCTCTTCTTCTCTCTCTCTCTACTATATATATATATATTTTATATATATATATATATATTTTTTTTTTTTTTTTTTTATATATATATTTACCCCAAATGTAGTTAAATCCAACTTGTTAACCAAACCCAAGTAGCACTTGGCACCTGAAGAGCAGAATAAATAGTGTGCTTAACCACTGTGCCATGGAAACCACCAGCATGCACACTCACTGATATCTTTTGTGGGAGACTAAGCTCCTATATTGTGTCTACTCTGAATGCTATGAAGTTGGTCCAATAACCTGTTCATTTAACAGGGAACAAGTTCATTTGAAGGTGATTTTGACACATTTATTAAATGTTATCATAGATTTAGTTACCAACAACACCAGAGAAAAGTTACCAACATCGGCATAAGAAAGAAAGTTGGGACAGAACCGTGCTTGAATTACATTGAGAAACAAAGAATGAAGTGGTTCGGCCACTTAATAAGAATGCAACCAAACTCTACTGTATACAGTCTTCTACTACAGAACATCAGGAAAAAAGGCGAGAGAAAGACCATGTAAATGATGGTTAGATGGCATAGCAGAATCTTGTCAGAAAGAAAAATAGCTGTCACCCAAGCTACTAGAGAAACGCAAGACAAAAACAACACTGGGCAACAACCCAGTAACAGTGTGACGATTTTTAATTGTTTTTACATGTTTTGCCATTGCTACATAGTTCTACTGCATCTTCATTTTTGATGTTTAATTAAAATTATTTAAAAAAAACTGTTTACTTGTTCCAGTTTCTGTGTGTGTGTATATATATATTCTTATGTTTAATTATCGCATTTCACTTCTCTTCTTCATTATCATTGTTTTTGTTTTTTTCAATATTAATTACCTTCTCTTTCTACAATTTTAAATCTCGACAGGGTAAAAAATTTATTATGAATGATATATTAATAGGTAGTTAATATGTAAAATTATTATTTATGATATTATTGATTAGTATTTATTTGTTGCATTCAATAATTTACTCGTTTTCAATTATATTTTCTGACATTTATTCTCAACGTTCATATACTGACAAGGTAATTGTTTCGCATGTTTTCTTACAAAATGTGATCTGTCTTTTGTTTGTGCTCTTTTTGTTGCCATCAAATGTAATGGGTTACTGCTGTGAAACTAAAATGAATGTAAAATGTCACGCAAAGCGTATAACTGTTAGTCTTATGAAAACAGATTCAGAAAACTCAGTAACAATTAGATGAGATTACAATTTGTATTATTCTAATGTGCGCTGTCTCGTGACCAAAGTAATATCTAATAGAAGATTTAGAAACACTGTTATCCTTTATCATCTAATGCTGGAGACTCCTGAAAGTAAACCAGAGCATCTAATGCTGGAGACTCCCAGTGCTAAACCATATGTAATAATAGAGACTCCTCGGTGCAAAGATATAGCATGTGATACTAGATATCCTCAGTGCTAGGACATAGCATGTTTCAGTTTGGAATATTTTCATTGCACTCCGGACATGTCCATAGGTGCTCCGATCTCCTTTGCAATATCTCCAACAGCGTCCAGCGACTGACCGTACCAGTTCCATTTTGATTGATGAGCCGACTCGTATACCTGTTGTACCATGTAATAGCATTTAACCCCTCAGTGTTAAGCCATACCATTCAGAAATGAGGCGATCAATTTATTTCCCCACTATTGTATGTTCTTCAACTCAGGAAGTCACATACCCAGTTACAGTTGGGTTGATAAATGTTCCATGTTAACTCCTACATTACGACAAGCCACCTGATAAACAGTTCTGGCAGTACCAATTTTCTTAGCAGCCACATCATGAACCAAAACATGAAATGGAAACAAAATTATTGACAAGACACATCTGGTTGTTTTTTTTTTACTATTCTTTGCAGAATACAACATGTGAACTTATAAATAGAGCTTCCATCTTGCATATTCTGATATATTAAATTGTGCTCTGATACTTGAGCTATTGAATTTGTGCTTTGTGCAATACTCTCGGCAGGTGGCATGCCATTTCTGCAGAGAGGGACCAAGTCATATCGGATAATACCCGGTGCAATGAAGTCACTTCTTCAGCAAAAAAACAAAGGAAACAAACTTGAACCTGATCACAAAAATAAGAATCAGACTATCAATGTCCTTCTGACACACAAAGGTTTGAATAGGTTTAGAACATTTGGTGACAATGGGTAAAATACAGGGAAGGATAGATCATGGAAGTCATAGAGTGTGAAGATGTTGGATTGTCTAATATCGTCGTTTGACAAGAGGTCGACTTCAGAACTAATTAACTGCACCAAGGAGAAAGAGCTGTGGAGAAACACGATTGCCTACGCTGGCAGGCATGGCACTTGATTGACTTAACATAAGAAACATAATAGATGTTTTAAGTGCACCTTCCATTTAAAATTGTATTCTAAAAATCAGTGAGTTAAAATATCATTTTAGTGTGCATATGTTAGTGGTTAACTATGGATTTGAAAATATGCTGTGGTTAAATTAGTTTTCTTTCTAATTTGTTTACTAGGTGTGTATGTACAAATTAAGTTTTATTTTTCTTAGTAAAAATCAACAGATTTTGAGTAATGATATATAGTTTTGTAGATAACTTTATGTAGTGTTATCAGTAGCTTTCTAGGCAATGGGTGTCATAAGAAATAAGGGTGTGATTCAAATCCTCTGTTTGGTAAATAATTTTTATTTAGGCCCTTAGTACTTGTTTACCCTCTATTCATTTACCATATTCATTGGCTCTAGTGCTTCCACTTGGGTTCATTGGCTCTAGTGCTTCCACTTGGGTTCATTGGCTCTAGTGCTTCCACTTGGGTTCATTGGCTCTAGTGCCTCCACTTGGGTTCATTGGCTCTAGTGGGTTCCACTTGGGTTCATTGGCCTCTAGTGCTTGCCACTTGGGTTCATTGGCTCTAGTGCTTCCACTTGGTTCTTAAAACTTCTTATTCACTCAGTATCTGTCCAACTGTCACTAAATGGGAATCTCTAGCAATTTTAGTTTAATAGGCTACCTATTAACTGCTTTCCTTGGCAGTTTCTCCAAACTGTATTCCTAAAGCTATAGGCAGCAAATAAAATGTTATGTTATGCGATCAACGTCATGGCACATTGGGCATTCCCATTCGTGCCCTGTCCTCCGCTGCAGCAGTCATTCCAAATTCCATTTGCTCACTGTACCCATGAGAAGTTGATTAGTATATCTCCTCTCTCTACCACGGAGATGACACCGTCTGGCATGTCTAAAATTAACGTCTAATTCTCAAACTTGTTCTGAATAAATAAAATGGATCAATATGTTAGTTTTACTGTTACCTTTTTTCTGTTTAAAACTAGCATTGATATTGTTTTGTGTGATATTATACATACAATTCTCTACCACATATTTTCCTTGCATTTCCTTTTTTGAAATACACTATTATTAGTCTCTACTAAATTCACCACCCGCACAAGTCATAATTTTGGCTCTTTCCTTTCACTTTTGATGTGATCACATTTTTAAAACCTATTCCCAAAATTGTCTGAAAATTATATATTTGAGAAAACGATATGCAACGACAGAAGTATCAGAAGCTTTGATTTTACAATCATAGTTTTTTCAAATTTTAGCTTCTATTTTAATAGTTATTGAGATCAGAGTAATCACTGTACAAGAATACTAATGAAGGACTTAAGCATCAACCACATTGTGTCATAGGTGACACAGGCTGAAATAATAAATGGCCAGTTACTGACGGTTACAATTTTACCGAAATGAGAAGAGTGGATTCCAACTGATGGGACTATGATAAACTTTCACAGTGTTGTCATTACTTTTGAAAGTTAATGTAGATTGAGAAATGGGATAGCAAGTCTTTGAATTATTCAGAGATCACGGTGGATGGTGATGTCGTTGTACACAAAGTTGGATCAGATGAGTCTATCTGGAAAGTTTCTCTATCTAATACACGTATGTAGGATGGGTACAGGAAGAAGCGATGCAAACATGACAACTTCTTCTACTATAACAATGAAGGTTGATGTCACAACTGCTCCCTTCATTGACTATAAGAGACTGTTAACTGAGTCTCTTATTTTGTCTGACTCGAGACTAAGCTCCACTATACACTAAGTTTAACTAGTAAACCACAGGAACTATCATCATGCTTACTCTTTTAACATCTTCTGATGAAAATTAAGCACCTAGGGTCTGTCTTGAGTTTGATTCAAGAACCAGTTTCTAATATTTAAAAAATATTATTATTTTGTCATCTGTTATTTTTCTTGTATGTTCTTTTAAAAAATTAAACTTGAAAAACATAGTTTTATGGATCATTTCCAAAGTAAATCTTGCTCACGAAATCACACATTTTGTGATAGCCATGTGTTTTTACCATTAGGTTCTCTCTCTCGCGTTCCGGTACCATTAGGTTGAAACAGATAGGCCCTAATCATCTGTAAAATATGGAACAATATAGTCCAACTTTATATAGCCGTACTTTTAAATGTAGATTATCAATATAAGATAAGACATCAAAATTATTAACAAGTTGTGCATAGCAGACGCATAAACTGATCTTGAACTTTCAAACCATTTTTTCAAGAAAAATTTCTTGCCCAGTATGCAATTATTCACGATATTTGTCTGCAGTGGACTTTTTTTCTATTACTTTACACCTGAGTTGTCTGTTACCTTTTCCAGAGTTTTCTATTTGTTTTTTATATTCCTCCCAGAGTTTTAATGTCTTGCTTTTATTTCTTCCTTTCTGTGTTATTCTTTATGAACCTGTGTCTTGTGATTATTTTTATCTTGAGAATATTCTACTTACCCACAATACCACATAATGCAAAGAAAGGTGGTTTGGATCTATTTTTTCTTATATTTCTAATGCAAGAAACATATAATTTATAAATAATTTAGTTTGCAGCACAACCAATTAAATCTGAATTTTTGTTTAACTGGATATTAATAATGACTTGAGCCCTTGTTTAAAGTTCTATTGAAATACTAAACAATTTTATTTTTGCTAAACATTATTCATGTTTGTGCTAAAAACAGTTCTTGTCATTAATTATTAGAGAATAAAAAATATTTCAAAACTTACCAAATGATACGGGCCATCATCATCATATGTTTTATCCAGTGGAAATGAAGATAGTTGTAAAATTTTCTATTCTAAATACTTAGATGCTTGCTGTTTCTGCTCTTTCCATACTATTCAACAACTTTTCTTTTCTTTGTCTTTTATGTTTACTTCTCAGTTATCCAGTTTCTGGGATGGTTTATCAATCTCTGTTTTTCCCTTTTTCTTTTTCCCATGGTATATTTTAAGATATTTATCCTTCTTATATTTTACTCTGGGAATCCTAAATACTTTAATGCTTCTGATTTTTCTGCTTTTCAATCTATTCACCTTTTCATCTGTTTATTTTATGTTTGACTTTTTCAGGGTTATCACAGTTTCTGAGAATTTATCTAATACGTCTGTTTTTCTTTATTCCTTCTAGTTCTATGTGAATCACATCATTCTACACCTATTTTTACCCTTAGATACTTTCTTTATTTCTACTCGTTGGGATCATCCCAACATCTTTTCATCACTGTTTGATCTTTTGACTTTTCAACTCTATTTTGTACCTGTAGATTGCAGTCCTGTGAATGTATGGTTATATATTTAGACATTTTCTTCAAGGTGTCTAATTCACTGTCTTCTTCTTCTTCTTTGCGTTCGTTCTTTACGACTAATTTTAATCACTTTGTGATATGTTTGATCTTTGTCAAGAACGTGTATACATTGCACATTGGTTTGGTAGGCCCCTAAATGCATAGACTTCTACATGTTTAGAACACATGCATCCGATTTCAGCCAAACCTCCTTAGTCGCCTCTTACGACATGCGGGCAGGTAACAGTGGTTCTATTCTTTACACTCCAAGTTTGGCCCAGGTGACAACTCAGGCATAATTCACTGTCAATTTCTTTCTAATCTATAGCTGTATTGGTTATTCTCTTTGTCTTTTTAAAAACCACTTTGTATTTGTTATGATCTCTGGTCACCTGATACAATGATTGTGAATGAGACATCTATTGATGAAGGTTTTCAGTTTGGATGTGATAGTATTTACGTACATTTGATTTCAACATGTTGTAACACTGTACAACTCACTGACTAATTGTACATTTTATTTCAACATGTTGTAACACTGTACAACTCACTGACTAATTCAACACCAATTCCTACCCTGCAGCTGAATGTGTGAGGAAAGAGGGGGAGGAGGCTAACACATAGACAGTACATTAAATTAACATCTCCAGTGCTCAGAATTAAATTTCAGTTACAGGCAATTCCCTAGTCTGTACAGATAAAAATGAATACCCTAACTTGGAGAAATTGTAATTCATCGTCAGAACTGCTGGCTTGGTCCTCTGTCACTGACACTTTCAACTAAATTTAAGGAACGGAACACCTATGGGGACACCATGTGTGCAGAGACTTGGTTTTAATCACATTTTCGGTTTAATGTGAGATATCTGAATATTGACAACACCTGATGCATCATCTGCAAGTTAATGTTGTAGATTGCAGGAAAATTATATAACCAGAGATGCCGTATCAAAGCACAGAGTAAGGAAGATTTTAGTTCAGTTCTCCTGATCAACATCCTTTCACATTTGACAAGTCAATACATTCTCCATCCTCCAATGCAGAAGTCATTTCAGTGTTCACATGCTCACTTTACTCAAGTGATGTTGGATGGCATATATTCTCTTTCTACCCTGCAGTCTGCACCAGTCTGATTGTCTAACCGTAACCCCCATTTAAGTCAAACCGTTTAATGTTTCTGATTTTGCTTGTGGAACGGAGGGTATTTATAACGTCTGCTCTGTCCATACTTCTTCGACTTGCAAAGGACGTTATTCCAGTTAATTTATTTGCTCTTTCATTTCTCTTCATACCTGCATGTCCCGGCATTTAAAGCCAATACAGTGAATACAAAATACTTTACAAAAAGAAGGTTCACAAAGTATAACACTTCACGCTTTTATCTTTGGATTAACTTCACTGTACCTTCAAATATACAAAACAGATTTCACCAAACTGTCAAATATTTGTAACATATGTGTAGAAGTTTTTGTTTTTAAATAGCTTTTCCTTTTGTATTAGTTTCTTAGTACTACATAAATTACTTAGACCAGTTAATTTTGTGGTGTTGCTTCCTACAATCGAAGAGAACAGATACATAGACAAAACTTAGATTTAGGAGCATGTTTTTTTCCCATAGCACAGTATAGCTGTAAGGCATGGGTTATTGATAAAACATTCGAAAAATAGAATCATTTCTTTGAATGCAAGGGCTACAGAAAAGTATTCGGAATACCATGGACAGAAAAAAAATATAAAAATGTCTATATTGCAACAGCTTAGAATTGAAAAGAAGTAAATGATAAAGAAGAGAAATTAAATAAATATATTGGATAAATATAGCGACATGATTCTCTGGAGAATATTATTCTGGACATCATGATTCCTGGCAGACAAATGAAGAAGAATAGACCAAGGGTGCAGGATGTTATATACCAGTTGACTATAAATGCGGCAGATGCCAGACATTTCACACAGGACAGGGAAACATTTAGAGCTACTGTAATGCAAATGGCCATGCATGCAAAAGGTGGACCTCAGAAATACTAAATGCGTTGAAAAAACACTATTTAAGAAGCGCACACAAAAACCTTCTATAAATTTCTTCATATCCAGACACTGTGAGGCAAAACAGGATTAGAGAAAAGAAAGAAAGAAAATAATGGGAACTAAGTTCCAAAAGGAACAAGCTCCAGATGATGATTTAGAGCATCATACATGATACAGAAAATTACTCCGTTTTATTTAATTCTCTGTAATATTTCATGTAATTATCTAATGTGTTTCTCTACTTTGTGGTAATATAAATATTATGCCACTATTTATTTCTAATTGTCTAAAATCATAAACTTTTGCCATCATCTGTTACTGAGATTTGGAAATTATTTTAATCTGTGTTTATGTTATAAAGACCAGTAAATATATAACAACTTATAATTTTACTGATAAGGTTTCTAACTTAAAAATGTTTCAGAAGGATGCAGAAGCAGATATTGAAGACTTCCTTGTTCACAATTTGTGTGCTGATGAGGGGGTAAGTTTCATTGTGGTATTGTTTTGTTTCAGAGATTTTCCCTATTTATTTTATATTGACTTTAAGGGGGGATTCTGGTCTTGAAACTTTTTTCATTGCTTTGGTATTAATGTAGAATTTGTATAACAATTTTGAAAGATTATGACTTAGAATAGTAGAAAAAATTAGTAAACAAAAAAGGTCAATACTGCATGAAACAATAAAAATGGTAATAAACACTAAATTTCAAATTCTAAGGCTCTAAAGTTAATGAAATAAATGAATTTGACTTTTCACTTAAGGTGAGCAATTGTAATCTAAAAATATTCATGTTTTTTCAAGATTCATTAATATTACATTTTTTTGAATTTTTGGGTAAATACACTTCAAATGAAAGCTTTCTTGACTGAATTTTAAAAATTTTTACCCAGAAATTTATAAAAAGTTAAATATTTAATATATATATATGAACTAGAAGATTTGGATTTTGCAGATGATATTGCCTTGTTAAGTAGAAACAACCAAGATATGCAAAGAAAAACAGACAACTTGTCATCTATAGCATCAAAAGTTGGACTGCAGATAAGCTATGAAAAACAAATATAATGAAGACACCTATGGCAAGTAATGCAGATATCACACTGGAATCTAAAATGATAAAAATAACAGAGCAGTTCACCTATTTGGGTAGCAATTTTGATTTGCACAGGAAATGTTAAAAAGAAATTATGATACAAATTGGCAAAGCAACATCAGCTTTTAATAGTCTAAATAAAATATGGAACTGCAAGTTATATAGTATTAAAACTAAATTACGAATTTTCAATTCAAATGTATCAATCCTAACATATGCCAGCGAGAGTTGGAAAATGACTAAAGATATAGAAAGCAAGTTGAATGCATTTGAAAATAGATGTCTGCGAAAAATAATGAATATAAAATGGAACGAATTCAGGAGAAGTGATGAAATCAGAGACATGTCTGGTCAACCACTAGTGACAACTGTTATAAGAAAGAGAAGATGGAAATATGTTGGGCATACCTTGAGGAGAAATGATCAAAGAATATCAAAGCAGGCATTGAAGTAGGATGCAAAGGGTTCAAGAAAGAGAGGTCGACCTAAGGAGACGATGAAGCGAACTTTGCTGAGAGAGGCAGGAAATATCGGTCTCAGTTCCATGGAGGAGATTGAGCGAGTTGCCCAGGATAGAGCGGTATGGAGAAATTACTTGCAGGCCCTATGTAACATATAACGGTACGAGAGGAATTATTATTATTATACATATATATATATCTCACCTTATTGTTTTTAATCACCTGGCAAATATGAAGCTAAAAAAAAAGGAATCATAATTTTTTGAACACTTAATTAAAAAGTATATTTAGAACATCTGTGATAAGTAAAAATAAAGAAGCTGTTTTCCTAAAGTGTGGTATATTGCGCTAGTCATGACAGAGATAAAGTGTCTATACAGAATGTCTGGAGTATCAAGAAGAGACTGGTTTAGAAATGAAGACATCAGGAAAGCAGTGGGTACAAAATCAGTACTGCACTTCATCAAGAAACAACAAATTAAATGGTTTGACCACATAAGCAGATTACCAAGAGCCTCAAAGAGCAATGGTACTCTGATTCAGTGGGTACAAAGCAAAAAGGTTGTCCACGCAAAAGGTGGAGCTAAGAAATAACAGAGGCGATGGGAACCACTAATTATGAAACACAAATAAAAGCCTATGCTAGAAATCTCCTCTTATCCTGATGCTGTGAGGCAAAACAGGATTAGATTAGGCATATACAATACATTGGAAACATAAAGACACATGACACCTGTTGAAAACTAAAATAGAATGGAAGATTGAGAGTAAGAGAATATATGAAAGACAACGCTGGTTGTGGAAAAGTAGTATCCATAGCGGATAACAATTAAGTAAACTAATGTAAAATTGTTAAAGAGAATTGGCTGATAAACAACATACTATACAGAAAAATTACATACTTTGGTCACATCAAGTGTCATGATGGCCTGGAAAGAACAATTCTAGAGGGCAGTGTCCCAGGACGCAGAGGCAGACCAAGAAGAAGATGGCTACAAGATATTAAATAAACCATGAACATGACCATCGACGAAGTGGGTGAACTGGCAAGAGACAGAGTGAATTTCAGATGTGCTGCAAAGAGAGCAACGTCCTATAAAGGATACGCACCTTGATGATGATGAATGAAAAATTTGTTTGTCTGTTATATACAAATAATGGTGATCACGAGAGGTCACATATATGTGGTTTTATAGACTGCAGCCAATTAGATATATGAGATAGAATAATGACGGTAGACTATTATCTTTGTGCTTCTTATCATGTTGTTATTATGGTATATTTTATTCTCTATGTTGTTAATATTTTACTAATTAACTATTCATCTTCAGCCGATTGATGAGAAAGTACAATGGCAGAAGGTTTTGTACCGTAAGATTGGAGATACAAAGACCTCTGGTACTACACAGCTTACTCAAGGAAAGGTCATTGAGAGAATCATCAGTATGGCCAAAGTCATGCATGGATTACATATGGTAATTGTGATGTTCAATTTCAACATTTAGCACAATTGTGAATTACTATTTTGTTGTTCATTTGGTTATTGGATGTTAGTTATTGAACTGGCATCACAGCACTCCTGGCATACCCATAAGTTCTCAGTCTCTCCCAACAGATCTTAAAGGGTATGTAAGCATACTGATGCTTCCTGTGGCTCGCTGTTTAAACAGACTCCACTCTCTGCCCCTCAAGCGTCCATCTCTACTTGTACAACTTGTAATTCCAAACTCCTTAAAATGCTAAACTGATTCAACATCAATTTTAGTGTCCTCATCCAACAGTAGGTCACCAAGAAACCGAGAATATGCCCCTTATCCATCCTAAACTCCCCAACAATTGATGCATCAGCCTGTCCCCTCTCTCATTGCCATGAACACCTGCATGTCCAGGACAGTAGATCCCCATTAATCTCTGCAGGCTGCTCCTTTGAAATATTGTATTTAGTTAGTCTAGCATGTAATAAAAGATTGATTGTTTTAACATTCCAGTAAATGATTTATTCAATTTTTCCCTCTAACTCAGGTGGAACACCCTAATGCTCAGTCAAAAGGTGCATGGAAAAAACTGATATCATCACAACGGAAAAAAGCTGTCATGGCTTGTTTCAGGATGATTCCTTTACACAGCTACCCTCGGTAATGTAATGTACTGCAATGTATTTTCTGCAATGTACATTGATCTAGATGTTTGGTAAAAGCATTTTTACTATCACATTTATATATTTTCCTACCTAGTTATTAACTGTGACAACCATTGAAAGTGTAAGAAATGGCATTCATGGTCCTTTTCAGCTTTTAAGAAGTCCAGGGTCTTGTTTCAATAGTTGGTTGATATTTATATTTATATTAAGTTGCACAAAAACAATGTAGGCAGTGATTTGAATTTGTGATTTTGAAAATAGCAGCAAAATAGTAGTTATGATGCAAACACTGATGATAGTGGATATATCTTCTGATATCAACTCTTGCAATACATGCATGGACTGATCAAGCAGTTAAGACTAGGTTGAATACTATAAAAGTGAATTTACAGAAGAAATATGCATATTTTTCTTTGACCAAGAAACATGATGGTGGATATGCTTAACAGCATGCTAACCAATTTTATTTCTTACTGTTTCTCTGGTACACAGCTGAGACTTGGTTGATCTAAGAACCATTTAAGTCTGAAAAAAATCCCACTCACATTGTAGAAGATGCAAGCTGTGATCATTGTAGGTCATTTTAAACTTTCCAAAAGTTGCTTTTCTTTGCATATTTTCCAGTTCTTTTTTATCCAGATATTTTTTTTGTTAGGTCAAGTACTTTACCTTTTACATAGTATTGTTATATTTACAGACACCGAGCTATGAACTTATTCTTGAAAGCATACAAGAAGCTTTGGCTGGAAACAGAAGAGAGGGACAAAAACATTCTCATTGTAGATCTAACTGTGAGTATAGTGTCAAAAGTTGAAAATTTATCATCAGTTTCAAATTCTCACAGTTGTAAAATGTCAGCAGTTTCAAAGCCTCATTAGTTGTAGTAAACTCTCACCATTTATAAATCTTTATTAAAAAGAGGTACAAATATCTCTAAATATAAGTACTTTCCATTTCATGAAGATTTGTCAAATTTCATTAACTCTTTCCACACTTTAAGCCGCACACTGCGCCACGGCGGAAGTCCGTTGCACGCTTTAAGCCACACACTGCGCCATAGAGTTGCTTCCCTTATAAGAAGTCTTTCTAGTTTTACTTCTACTATTTTACTTATAGTACTTTTTAACCTTGTTATTCTATTGGGTTGTCAGTTTTCTTCAATTTAGTATATAATAATATATATATGTTTATTTATTGACAGTAGTTGGGATTGAAATTTAAAAATTTTTTTTTTACTTTCCTTGAATTAACTGCTTAAAAATTGAGGAAATAAATGGGCGTGGAAAGAGTTAATGTAAGTATGAAGAAACATTTGCTTATTTCAACAGGCATCCAAAAGCCGGCATACCAGCTTAGTGACATTATAAAAACAGCCAGAAGCCAGTATATCTTCTTAAAAATCTCAAAGGGTTAATAACACATTTTTGAATTATTTATTGACACAGTCTGAACATGAGAAACAAATTAAACACAATATTTATTCATCCATTAAGCAAATTTAGTGTAGAAATGTTGTGATCTAACATTCGAGATTTAAAAAAAACCCATCTGCCTTGCATACTGTGAGAGGTAATGAAACAGATTATTTGTTTTTCATGAAACAAAGCAGACAGCAACCATCTTCTGCAAGAGCACATCCATATTTTTAGTATATTTTTTGCAAGGACTCTTTCAGCAGCCGAGAGAATATGCCTTAATTGAAGCGAGAAAAAGAAAATAAGTAATTTTAAATTTTATTAGTAGGCTAACTGTATTCATATTTATCCAGCAATTTCACTCCAATGAAGATGAGGGAGATAAAAAGGATGAAGAGGAAGAAAAGAAACCTGATCCTCTAGCACAACTTATTACAACACTGAGTCGAGGAGCAACCAAAGAGCAACTGCGCAGTCTGCCTGACGACTATCTGTACATGTCTTATGCAGCAATTATGAGTCAGGTGAGAACATGCAAGCTGTAGAGACTTTATTATTTTGTAGACTTCAGTGAAAATAAAATCATTTGCTATTCTCTCTCTCTCTCTCTCTCATTATCTGCTCTGTTCTTTGCCACGTTGTCTTTGATCTGCCTCACCTTCACTTTACCTCAACAGTTCTCTGCATAGAAGATCCTGCATTGGTTTCTTGATCCTGTCATAGTCAGTCAAGTTCCATGTCTGTCGGCGTAGGCGATCATGTCTCTATACAACTCTCTCTGCATGTTGGATGTAATCAGTTCCGACGTCGATCTTGTATCATTTAACCATGATGTTAGGTCATCCAACATCTCCCACTGTCTTCCATGATCTCTCCATCCCTGAATTTGATCTGTTGTCACCAAATATTCTAAACCTTCTCTTCGCATTATATGCTCGAAGAACCTTGATTGCCGGTTTCTTATTCTTTTGATAAGGTTTCTTTGTGTGCAGGCCTGATTTAAAACCTCATTTGTTTTCTTTGCAGTCCATGGAACCTTCAACATTCTTCTGTGAAACCACATCTCTGTGGCTTCCAATGATCGTATTGATTGTTTGTTCATTGTCCTTGTATAGTGTCATAGTGTCTTGTATTAATTATGCTGTAAGACCCATTTTTCATAAAGTAATTATCATCTTTAATATGCATAAATAGAAGGGACACTTAATTATTGCTTTCAACTTAGACAGAACACAGAAAGCAACAGTCATGAGAGACTTAGGGATGAGCTGAAAGACAAGAGAGACAGGTGCTGGCTCAGAGGTTGTCACAGTAAAACACTTGCCAATTTACCATCCCTAAAGAAGAAGGCCATATATAATCACCATCTTTAATTTAATCAATCTGAAGATCACTGTCAGCTTGCTAGGCCTGTCACAGTGGATTCAGAATCCCATAGATGAGACACACAGTGCACTGATCTATCATATTCAAGCTAGAATACACAAATTCCATCCAAGGAAAACTGAAATTGACTCCGGTTAGAGGCCAGATGAAATACATCTCAAGCATGCTGTGCCATCTGGATCAGAAGTCACTGTTACTGGTTGTTGATATTTATATTACTAATATATCTATGGAAAAAAATACGATTCTTGTACACTTGAATACAATATTTAATTGTTATATTTTTTCTACACATTGTATGAAGCATGTACGAAATGTATGAATAATCTAAAAACTTATTTCATGTCCACAGAGCTGCAGTGGTGAAGATGATGACGATGATGATGATGAGGCTGATGAAGATGGTCCAGGCCCTTCATTTGAGGTAAAGGAAAACAAAATCATTTGTAACATTTATTGTAAATTTTGATAATACTTTAAAAGAAATTTGCAGTTCTTCTCGCCACACAAAACAAATTTGTTATATTGTCTTGTTTTCGAATGTCAACATAAGATCAAATGACGTATATATTTTTTACATATATATTTATTATTGATTGCTTTCTGGGTTGTTTGTTTTTTTATTTTTGTTTTCACTTATTGCTTATGCACATGTATGACCCATTCATTGAATATTCACTTATCACTCAGCATGATTCAAGCAATCTTTATTGCAGGATTATCACTGATACATTTTGCATGTCTAATCTCCATTTTTTCTTGAGAGTAAAAGAAAAGCACAAGCATTTACAGTTTAAATTAAAATGCATTGTTTTTTCTGTTATCTGTTGCAAAATACTTGTATTATGGCCTGACTCAAGTGAGGAATTAAATTTTACAACACAGTAAAAACTATTTTAAGTTATAGCAACAGTCGGTGTATTCAGTTAAATAAAGAAGGCAGTTACCATATTTACTGGGGTTTTGAAAAACTAGATGCAGACTGAAATTGATCTGAGGATCATGAAATAAAAAATAATAATTAAATAATAGGGAATTGTCATATACACATTGGATGTATGATTTTTCATACAAGTTATTTTTTTTTAAATATAGATACGGTGGTGAATAATACAATATTAGTATAGGATCATTTTACTTTAGTTTAGTTTAGTCATCGGATCACCATCACTGCACGTCGAACAAATTAGTCCATAAGTGCTCCGATCTCTCCCTCAGTATGTCCATCAGCGTGTGGCGACTAACGACACGGTTCTTTGTTGGTTTACAATTCTTCTTTGTCTGCCAGCATAGCATTCTTGTCGAGCTACACCACACTTAACTTTGAGTTCTTGCAGTCTGGTTAGTGTTGTGGATTCACCGCTATTACGTGAATCATCTATAACTATATTACAAATTTTTTCTTGAGATATTGGTGAATCCACAACACTAACCAGACTGCAAGAACTCAAAGTTAAGTGTGGTGTGGCTCGACAAGAACGCTATGCTGGCAGACAAAGAAGAATTGTAAACCAACAAAGAACGGTGTCGTTAGTCGCCACACGCTGATGGACATACTGAGGGAGAGATCGAGCACTTATGGACTAATTTGTTCGACGTGCAGTGATGGTGATCGACGACTAAACTAAACGTGAATCATGTACACGCCCTCTCTCCCTTAAGGAATTTATAATATCAGCCTGGTCCATTGCTCGTCCGCTTTGGACAGCAGCCATACCTGCAAGCCTATCCGAACGTTCATTCCCCTTACACCTGCATGCCCTGGCACAAAAATAAAACTGATCTTTGTCAGCTTAGACCTCCCCAGCGATTCTATCCAATGTCTCCTAGCCCATCCTGTTTCAATCTTCCTGAGCATACTCATTGAGTCACTGAGAAAACATGCATGGATAAAAGTCTGTGACTTGAGTACACTGAGGCAGGACATCTGGTCTATGAGAGAGAGAAATTCCGAAGGACTGTTAGGGTGGCAAAGTTCTGCTCAGAACAAGTTATTTGATGATGATAATGACATACTAAAGAAGATAGTAGAGCAAGAAGTGACAGTTGTATTATACCAAATGTCATATAAACATGAAGCATAATTTGTGACAATTTAAAGCTTGTTAAATGGGTCCCTCCTGATTCTTTCCTGTGCAGACTAGTAAAAGCAATTCTTGAACTCTTTGTGATCTTCTTTTTGTTAGTGATGTCAATCAGTTCTGGTATATATATATATATTTTTTTTTTTCATAACATGATGTTAATTTACTCAGTGCCTTTTTCTCTTTGTTGTGCTCAGCATTATTTTTAATAAATGTTGCTATTTATTACCATTTATTTTTACCTAACTCTTATCATACATTTCTGGAAAATGATGACTGATTCTCTCTGAACCACATCATACACTCCTTTTGTGCCCTGACTTGTTGTTTGTTTGCGCTCGTTCTTTATGACCAGTTTGATCACTCTTTGTGATATATTTGGTCTTTGCCAAGAATGGCTCTCCATTGCCCATCGGCTCATAACCCCCTACTGATGTAGAGCAGTTACATCCAAAATATTTTCCGCCTACAGGAAATGTTTGAGTCTGGCTCACTGACAGTCCCTTACACTTTCTCTTGCTTCGTGTTTTCAATACTTTTAAATGATCATTTTTATGCTGTATATTTGGGCGCGTATCTGACTTTACTAAACATCTCTTCATTGGTCTTTTTAATTGTTCAAGGTATTAGAAAACATTAGAAAATATCACTATTTGCTATTATGTGCTATGCTCTTCTATATGTGAAATATGTGCTCTATATTGTTTGTTACTGGAACATGTAGAACTTGCATATCTTTTTTATCAACATTTTTTCCTGAAGTCATCTTATGTAAATAAAATGGTAATATCTTCCATGATAAAACTAATTGATTGTTCATAGTTTTTTCCCATGAAAGAATAAAGACAAATTATCTAAACATGAAGTATACTAGTTTTATAACTTACAACAGTGATTAAGAATAGTTACACAACAGTGGATTATATACTAGTTTTACAACTAACAACAGTGGATTAAAGTATACTAGTTTTATAACTTAACAGTGGATTAAAGTATACTAGTTTTATAACTTAACAGTGGATTAAAGTATACTAGTTTTACAACTTAACAACAGTGGATTAAAGTATACTAGTTTTACAACTTACAACAGTGGATTAAAGTATACTAGTTTTACAACTTAACAACAGTGGATTAAAGTATACTAGTTTTACAACTTACAACAGTGTATTAAAGTATACTAGTTTTACAACTTACAACAGTGGATTAAAGTATACTAGTTTTACAACAGTGGATTAAAGTATACTAGTTTTACAACTTACAATAGTGGATTAAAGTATACTAGTTTTACAACTTAACAACAGTGGATTAAAGTATACTAGTTTTACAACTTACAACAGTGGATTAAAGTATACTAGTTTTACAACTTAACAACAGTGGATTAACTCTTTCCACGCTTTAAGCCGCACACTGCGCCACGCGGAAGTCCGTTGCACGCTTTAAGCCGCACACTGCCCATAGAGTTGCTTCCCTTATAAGAAGTCTTTCTAGTTTTACTTCTACTATTTTACTTATACTACTTTTAACCTTGTTATTCTATTAGGTTGTCCAGTTTTTTCAATTTAGTATATAATAAGATATATATGTTTATTTATTGATGAGTAGTTAGGATCGTAATTTTTAAAAAATTGGTTATTTTACTTCCTTGAATTAACTGCTTAAAAATTGAGGAAATAAATGGGCGTGGAAAGAGTTAAAGTATACTAGTTTTACAACTTACAACAGTGGATTAAAGTATACTAGTTTTACAACTTACAACAGCGGATTAAAGTATACTAGTTTTACAACTTACAACATGGATTAAAGTATACTAGTTTTACAACTTACAACAGCGGATTAAATCAACATTTTGACCATTTCCAGTATAAGAAATATTGATTGGGTGTTCCACAGAAAATTGCATTCTAAGAACCAGCGCTTAAAAAACGTTAAATAGTGTGTACACAGAGTGTAGACCAAGAATAAGTTAATGTAAGAATACACCGCGTTGGGGGATGGAGACCAAGAATTAGTTGATGTAAGAATAGCGCTCAGTAATAAAGTTATTTAAAATATGTGATCTTCTTTAACTCTTTCCGTACGCAGTTACTTCTTCAGTTGTACACGGTTAATTCAAGGGAGGCCAAAAAACAACATTGTTTCTTTTTTTAATCTCAACTGCTTGTTAATAAATAAATATACATATATATATATATATAAAGATTTTATAATAATTTGAAGAAAACTGGATAAACTATTAGAATAACAAGGTTGAAAAGTAGTAGAAGTAAAAATGGTAGACGTAAAACTAGAAAGATTTATGAGGAAACAACTCGAATGGTGCAGTGTAGGCGAATAGCGTTCAATGGAAATATGCTGTGGCGGAGTGTGCTATAATTGGCTTGGAAAGAGTTAGCCAAGTGCATAAAATTTATATATTGACCACATATTTTAAAACCAGAGACTTGTGTAGGTATTTGTGAGTGACTGTTGCAACAATGTTTTCATAGGAAATGGATGAGCTAGGTAAAGTCTAAATTTTGAAGTTATAGAAAAGTGAAATCTGGATAATTCAAAACAATACTAAGATATTAAGTGTAATTATCATTTAACTCTTTCCCATTTATTTCCTCAATTTTAAGCAGTTAATTCAAGGAAGTAAAAAAATATAAAAATTCGTCAACTACTTATCAATAAATAAACATATATATATTATTATATACTAAATTGAAATAAACTGGACAACCTAACAGAATAACAAGGTTAAAGTCTATAAGTAAAAGATTAGAATGTAAAACTAGAAGACTATTTTAAGAAGAGACTCGTATGGCGAGTGACTGTTGCAACAATGTTCATAAGCAAATGGATGAGCTAGGTAGTCAATTTTGAGTTATGAAAGTGAAATCTGGAATTCAAAACAATACTAAGATATTAAGGATCATCTAGGGAATGAAAGTGATATAAAACTGCTGTCCTGAAAGTTTAACCTTTCCACTCTGCATTTGTCCTTTACCTCCAAACGCACCACTTAATTAGCCAATACACAAATAAGACAAGAGACCAAGCAAGAAAATGTATCAAATTTTATAAGAAAGCGCTGCTGGAACTACATCGGCCACACACTTAGAATGGATGAGAAGACTCCCTTACCAATCCCTCATATGGACACCAGAGGGAAAAAAAAAAACGAGGAAGACCAAGAGAGACTGCGTAGAACCATCACCAGAGAAGGCTCAACGATGGACCTAGTAAACATTAAAGACCTAAAACAGATAGCAATGAACCGCGAGACATGGAGAACTATGACCTCTGCCCCATGCGCCGCCCACAGGCCCAAGAGGAAAGACTAACTAACTAACTCTCTTTGGGTCATCTCATAAAATAGTGAGCCAGTATATTGTCTTTGGGTCATCTTATAAAATAGAGTGAGTCAGTATATTGTCTTTGGGTCATCTTATAAAATAGAGTCAGCCAGTATATTGTCTTTGGGTCATCTTATAAAAAAGAATGAGCCAGTATACTGTCTTTGGGTCATCTTATAAAATAGAGTCAGCCAGTATACTGTCTTTGGTTCATCTTATAAAAAAGAGTGAGCCATTATACTGTCTTTGGGTCATCTCATAAAATAGAGTGAGCCCGTATATCGGCTCAGAAGGGCAAAGGGTTAAGTTCTGTAGAATAGAATTTATTGATTTTTATATTAGTTATTACTATGGTAACTGCTCTGATGATCAGTGACATCTATTAACAGTTATCATTTCTTTCTTTCATACATGAGCACCTGTGTATGAATCTGAATGTTACAATGTGTTGTTTTTACTTTGAAGTGACAACATTGTACGGAGTATTTGATATTCAAGTTTCTCAACTAATTTATATTTTTATCTTGACAAAAATATATAAACCCTATTATGTTTTCCTTTTTGTTTATGGTATATAAGCTAACTTGTCATTGTTGTTTTTTTTGTCACGAATATATAAACAAAAAAATGTGTTTCATGATATACAAGAATGTATTAGTCAAATGATATTGTCATTTTTTGGTAAATATCAATTAATAAAATTATACTTGCATTTTTTTTTTATGATAAATTAATTAAATAATTTTTTTTAATTTTTAGCCAGAAAATGCTAATCAAATATAAAGTAATTTTTATGGCCAAAAATAAATTTGCAATATAATATTTTCCATTTTTTTTTTTTTTTGAAAATAATTTGCAAAACAATATTTCTATTTCTTTTTAACTAGCTATACTAATTCCATTATATTTTAATTCAGGCAAGAGTATATTAGCCAAATCTTATTTTTATTTTTTGTTTTTGTCACCAAATATATCATTCATTCCAATTGTTTGCCTTTAGTACATTACCGTGGATTATTTTTGTTGGCTTTTGCAATAAATTACAATTCTCTTTATTGGCTGCATGGAAGATAAAAGTGGAGTTTATGAAGGTACTGACTGGCATTGAGTAAAATATCATCTGACTAGATTATAATGTTTAATATGTAGTATATGTGATATTGCATACCAAGAGAGTAATTGGCCACTTATTAGGCTCTAGAAGACAGTATGTGCACAAATCAAAATTTGCTGGCAATATCTATGGAAACCATCCCTTGTGAATATAATGTACGTTCCTTCTGCAACCAAACTTTTTTTTTCATGGCCATTTAAGCACCATGTGGATTATGTCATAGCACTATGGGGAAAATATTCTGCATCATTAGTTAGCAATAGTAGAACCAACTTTGCTGCATTCTGAACAGACCTATAGGTGCTCAGTTTCTATCAGCTGATGTGATGTGATAACATGTTGGTGACTTCTGTTACAATTATGTTAGTTCATGTGGTAACTGCTTAATAACCACTTTGGGACACTATTTTAGATTTATTGTTGCAATTTAAGAATTTAATGCTCATAATATAGGGATCATTCTAAGACATTTGAACTCAAACGTACCTTGATATTGTCTGCAAATATTTTATTCTCCAGTTAAATTGGCTGTAAGGGAGGATGTGTTCTCTCTTATCTAATCCTGTTTTGCCTCACAGCTTCAGGATAAGATTTCTAAAACTAGCTTATGTGTGTGCTTCATAAATAGTGTTTTTCACCATCTCTGTTGTTTCTAAACCAGTCTCTTCTTGATACTCCCAACATTCTGTGTAGACACTTCATCTCATTTAGGTTTAGCAGAAATTACTATAAGCATCTTCAATTGAGTGTGATGATGTGGATGGAAATGGTAATGTTGGTATCCACAGACATTGGTAACCATACAGCACATGCAGAGCTCATGGGCTTTCACGCTCAAGTCAGAGGGAATGTTGTGAAAGTAAAGCAAATGGTCTGGCTGGAGTTACAAATTTTTAACCATGCAGGTTTTCTCAGTGACTCATTGAGTATGCTCTGGAAGATTGAAACAGGCTGGGCTCGGGGACATCGATTAGAGTCGTTGAAGAGGTCTAATCTGACAACTGTTTTATTTTGGTACCAGGGCATGCAGATGTAAGGGAAAATGAACTTGCCAATGTGCTTGCAGGTATGGATTCTGTAAAAAAGGCAAGCAAGCAATGGACCAGGCTGATATTCTGAATTCTCTAAGGAAGAGAGGTTGTGTAAATGATTCAAGTAATAGGAGGAATCTACAACCTAACTAGACTCCAAGTCAAATGTGGTGTAGTTAGACAAGAACACTATACTCGTAGTAAAAGAAGAATAGTAGACCAACAAAGAGCTGGTGCCATTAGTTACCATACACTGAGAGACATATTTAGGAGGAGATCGAAGCACTTATGGACTAATTGGTTTGCTGTTCAGTGATCATGATCTGATGACTAACCTCAACTAATTGATATCTATTCGCTACCAAGATTAATATCTGTATGTCTGCATATCTATTAATAACATCTACATCACCGCCCATCGAGATTTTTTTCACTATATCCAAAAGTAGAAAATGAACAAAACTTGCATGAGTTACACATGAGATGGTTTTCATATCTGTTTTCAAAGCTTTGTGCTATGAGTTGTATACAACATATAACTAATTAACAGTGTTTATGTCAGCTGAAAATATTACAGTTTTTAGATATGTATAAAAAGGGACAGAACAACATAATATTTGTGTGTAGAGATTAGTAATTTGAGATGCTCAGCCATAGCACACAGTTTTGTTGACAAGAGTTATATTTCATGTTGCCTCAGCCATAGCACACAGTTTTGGTGACAAGAGTTATGTTTCTTGTTGGGCTTTCTAGACTTGCAGTTTTGTAGGGGGTTAATTTGTTAATTAAAGAGTGCATCAATTGTGAAAGTTATATTAAACATGCTTTAAATCTTAGTAGAACACTTGAAAACCAGCTTTTACAAGCCAAGCAACATAAAGTTGTACTGATCACAGAAGTAACACATTAAGTCATAAATTCATTATTTTTTGTTAATGCATCAAGATTCATATATTAAAATTCTCAGAAAGAACTACTTCATTTGATCATATTGTTCATTCATGTGTGGAAAATCGCTTCTCTACTTTTTGGCTAAGATCAAAGTGTAAAGCCCACTTGATCGTGACCATAGAATGGAAGCCTTCATAGAGCCAGTAGGCAACAGAATATTTTTTTTTAAATTGTGAGCAACTCTCATTCGAAAGGACAGTTCTTGGAGTTTTCATATGTTCAACCGTAACTGCCGTTGCGCACTTCTGTGTAAAGCCCAATTTAAAAAACAATTTTATGTGTGAAAATAAAAGGCACCTTACATTAAGAATTTATAATGCTTAAAATATTCACATTTTTATTTCCACTAACACATATTTTGAGTTTATCCATATACATTTTATACATATATTATAGTTTATCCATATTTATATAATTCAAGTAGCTTAACTCTTTCCACGCAAGTTATTTCCTCAATTTTCAAACATTTAATTCAAGGGAGGTAAAAAACAAAAATCCCAACTACTCGTCAGTAAATAAACATATATATATTATTATATACTAATCTGGAAAACGCCAATAGAATAACAAGGTTGAAAAGTAGTATAAATAATACAGTAGAAGTATAACTAGAAAGACTTCTTATAAGGGAAGCAACTCTATGGCATAGTGTGCGGCTAATAGCGTGCAACGGACTGCCGCCATGGCACAGTGTGCGGCCAAAAGCGTGAAAAGAGTTAATAGCTTCTAAACACAAATAATATTTATGATGACAATATATAGCAGTCAGAGGAGGAAAAACTTCATATTTTCTTCACTATAGCTATCATTGTTGTCTTTTCCTGTTCCATTCAATACACAGTCTACTAAATTATAACTATTTGAACTTGATAATTTGTAATCTACAACTTTAACAATCTGTATCATAACTGAATCAGCTGCAAGATCTATACAGCTAAGTATCTTGTTTTCCGAGATGTAGATATAAAAAGGCCCTTTTTGTCCAAGAAAAGAAAAGTTAATAATCAAGCTGCGATTTTCAAACTTTTTTTAATTCAAAAGTCTCATATCAGCATAGTGTAACATTCAACCACATGTACAGAAGAGTTACAAAAAAACTCTTATTATCTTAAAACATACTTTGATAGAAATAAAATTTGTTATACAGTTTCGTTACCTAAAACGTCATGTCACATGGCTCTACATTTTTGTTTAGCTATGATCGGCTGTCACACTATATGATGCTACGTCTACAAAGAGTTACGTTAAAGATGTGTGAGGATATAACATTTAAATATGTGATGTGTGTATAAAACAGGTTTACATCTGAATGCCTACTGCACATTAATGCCTGTAATCTTTTTGTATGTGTCATCATCATATGTGCAAACCATAGCTTTTTTGGTAGAATTTGTGTGTTTCTCAGTTGATTTCAATCTGACTGCTTTGTCCATTGTTAAACTATTGTATACATATATGTCTGCCCTTAGTAACTAAATTGTAAATAAAGACATTTTATATAGACTGTTACCTGCAGATATATAGATAAACCAGACTTTGAACTGTATGTCAAATCTATCTATGAATTATCATATTTTATAAACTATATCTATTCATTTGTTAACATATACAGACACATTTTTTACACGATCCTCTGCTTTCTATTTTAATACTGTTTGTCTATATACTTCAGTAATTAAAACTTTCTATGGCTGTGAAGGTTTAGCATGACTTTATGCACATAAAAACACCTGGAACACTGCATGAAATTACTACCTCCTTTTCAAGCAAAAAGTGTGAATACATGGATTGGATTAGTAGTAAAAAGCATGCCTGTTTGTATGTAACTATGTCAGAAATAGTTTATATAAATAGCTGAAACACAATTACATTAGAAGCATGAGTATTTTGATTGAATTAGTAATAAACAAGAGCAATGTCTGTAGGAATCCTTCAAAGGTATCAAATATTATAAGCTGCAACAAAGTCATATTTTAAAAATAACATTCATTGTTTACTCACAAACAGCCTAAACGTTGGAGACAGTTAAAAATGAGCAACTTAGATTATAAATTATGTTCTATAAGTTTTTTAGCATATTTGCTAACAAATAGAAAAACATGATGTGGCCAAATTAATTTTTTTCACATATTCTATCTTGAAAAATCTACAAATTTCATCTAATTAACACATTTTACCAAACTCCTGATCAGACCATGATGTAAAAATAGCTAGTCTTGATGTAGGTAAGAACCATAAATTGCAACAGAATCCATTAATGAACATTTTTCAATAATTTCACATAAAATTGCATGTAGTTGGATTATTTTAAGAGACAATCTTGGCGCACTCTGCGGCATTTGGTACGGAATGAGTTAACTTTTCCACTTTAAGCCGCACTCTACGCCATGGCAGAAGTCCGTTGCATGCTTTAAGCCACACACTGCGCCATATAGTTGCTTCCCTTATAAGAAGTCTTTCTAGTTTTACTTCTACTATTTTACTTCTACTATTTTTAACCTTGTTATTCTATTGGTTGTCCAGTTTTCTTCAATTTAGTATATAATAATATATATATTTATTTATTGACAAGTAGTTGGATCGTTATTTTTTTATTTTTACTTCCTTGAATTAACTGCTTAAAAATTGAGGAAATAACTGCATGAAAAGAGTTAAATTAGAGGGAGTTCAACTATCATGATAAAGTAGTATAGTTAGTGAGATTATTTGGTGTATGCCTAGACTTAAGTTATCAAGTCATTCATTTATACTTTATAGACTCCAGTTAACATGCAATTATCACAATATGAGAATAAATATTGACAAAATCAAAGTAATGACATTTGTTTGATATGAAAACGCTACCAATATCTCCATCGGCAAACACCAATTAAAGCAAGTCAAAGACTTTACATACCTAGTAAGTATGTTCTCAGCAAAAGAAAGAGTAACTAATGAAATCCAACATAGTTGCAATAAAGCAAATCAAATCATAGGACACATCAAATGGTACCAATTTTGAAATGCAAACATGTCAACATGTGAACACTAAAAGAGCATTATACAACACAATCTTTCTCCCAACATTATGCTATCAGTGTTAATCCTGTACGCTAACATCAAACAATAGAAGAAAACTAGTCATGACAGAGAAGAAGTCTTCGCAGAATGCTGGGAGTAACAAGAAGAGACTAGTTTAGAAATGAAGACTTCAGGGGGAAAAAAGTGAGTAGACAACAGGGACCCTAGTGCTACTGCAGAGTTTATGCACTTTCGCTGAGATCTTCCTGTGAAAGAAAGAGATTGGAGCACACATGACTGTTCACTGAAGTGCAATGATGAAGGTCTAATCAATTTTGCAATCAATCAAGACATAGATAATGTTACAGGACTCACACATCTAGGAATTTGTCCAGTCCTAAGTGGAGATATTTTCTGAAGCCCTGTGTATGGAGTTTTTTTTTATTTCTTCTTTCGGATTAAACTATTTTTTCTGGATGTAGTTAAGTTATTTTTTCAGCAACTAATTGAGAAAACAAGTTTGTTATGTCTATAGGTGCAAGAAAGTATGTAATCTGTCTGCAAAAACTGGGATTATTATATAGACATAAAAGAAATATTTTATTATGTTATAGGATTGGTACTGTTTTTCTATACATACAGGAAGGAAAAGATATTTTCTCTGAATTAATTTACACAATTTTATATCATAAGATATTTTTTTATCTTGATCTATGATGAAACGAATTCCATTTTTAGAAATCTAACTATAATATCTTGACCCTGTTGTAAAACAAGTTTCTTGAAGGCCAATGATAGACTATTTTTTTAAACCCAGAGTTGTAGAGTCTAGCAACAACTGTTAGCTAAATGTGCCACACAGTATAATCTTGAGGTTAGTCACAAGTTTTGTTGGATCATAGATCTAGATTTGCTGGTCACAACATGAAGTGGCACTGTGTGCAATTTGTGTGTTTGGGATATAAAATGGTTTTTTTGTGCAGTCACATTCTCTTTTTTTTTTTTTTTTAAAGTTCTTACAGGTTGATAAATTGTACTCTATGTTGATTTTACTTATGTTGATAAAACTTTCAGTGTGCTTATTTATACACCTGTTACATTTAGTTTCTAGTTACCACAGCTTTTTCATTTTTTGAAAATTAGGTTGTCTTTAGTACAGGGCATCAGGCCATTACCCGGGTACTGTCAAAACAATACTTATGTTATTATTTAGGAATAATTGTAAGACCATTTGGTAACAGAAATTCTTTCCATACAATACATCAATGTTAAGAAACATGGTGCAGATTATTTACACAAAAGGGCATGTGTAATATTTTTATTTAAACATACTAGTAATAAAGACTAATTATATTAAATATTATTACAGAAGTGTCCTATTAATTATAGCAAATGGGAAATTCAAATCAGCTCTGATCATCTAAAAGGGTCTAAAGCCAAAGGATTAACTTCATTGCATTAGGTTTCCCAATATGGCTCAGTCACTCCCCACAGAAATGGTATACCATTTGCCAAGATTATTGCCAAATACTGTGGTACCCGAGGATTGGCTTCATAGTTATTTACGAGCGCCCACAAACATGGAAGGATCCTAAACTGCTCAGCAGCTACCGATACTCACCTTGCAAAATGTATATGGCAAATTACTAGAGAAGATAGTGGCCAGAAAGGTAATGTGTCACTTGGAGAATGACCACATTCTCCTTGACACTTTGGGTAGCTACCGGCCAATGAAAGGGACATGGGACAATGCTGGCACGTTTGCATATGATGTTTATGAAGGCTTCCAATCCAAGCAAGAGACTGTTGCTGTGGCCATCGACTTGGAGGATGCTTATAACAAGGTGAATTATTCAATAATGGTGCTCTCTTTGATTAAATGTAAAGTTAATCCTTGGCTGGTAAACTGGATAGCTGCTTCTTTAATGGAGAGAACCGTTGCACTCCTTTTAGGAACATGGACATCGGATCCTGCTCGTATATGCCCGGGATTACCCCAGGGTTCTCCTCTATCACCCGTGTTGTTTAATATTTACACAGCAAATGTAGCTAAAATTCAGCCAACCGGATTGGGTCGGACATTGACATTTGCAGATGATATCTTAATATATAGGACTGGTTCAGATAGACGAGAGATGGTTGACGACATTCAGAAAACATTGCATACCATCTCGGGTTGGTGTAGAGTCTCGCTCTCAGGTCAATCCTGAAAAGCGTGTATGTTGTGGTGCTCGTTGAATAATCACATCGTCAAGGCTGACCTACCCTGTGTAATCTTTGATGAACATACCATCGAGCGCAGAGACAGGCTTCGCTATCTTGGAATAACCTTTGATCGTAGTCTATCTTTCAAACACCATATTGAACAGACGATACAACGGTGCAAGCGTGGTCTTGCGGCTCTCAAAGTTATGGTGGCCGCACACCTTGAGCAGAGACTACTTGCCCTTTTGTTCGATCGACTGGTAATGTCAGTGGTAGATTACGGACTGGGAATTCTTACGATATCAAGATCACAATGTGAACGACTGAACGGTTCAGAATGAAGGTATGTATAGTTCTGGGCTGCACTAGAGATACCCCTATTGTGAAGATGAGATATATGCTTGGCCTTCTGTCCACTACGCTCCCGTCATGCAATCGCCAAACCAAGGCATATATGCGGGTTACTTCGGATAAGAGACATCCACTTCACAAGAACACTAATGATGTTAAGGGCGTTAAGAATCAAGCGTGGCATGTCGTGGATGGCCCAGGCTGAGAGAACGATTGGCCAGGTGACTACGGTTGCGACTCTACCAAAGGGGAAGAATGGATCCCAACAGATGGAAGCATGATGAACTATCTCAACGTTATCATTACTCTTGGAAGAGAATGTAGAGATTGGGGCAACATGAAGGCTGATCTGACAGTTAAGCAGCTGATAGAAGATAATGCAAGGGATGATGATGTTGTTGTATATACCGATGGGTCGGTTCAACGTGGTGAGAAAACCGGCTGGGGTTTCTTGGCTAATGCGCATGGTAGGGTTGTTGCAGAGCGAAGTGGGGCATACAGGACAACTACTTCTAGTATGAGGATGGAGGTTGAGGCGTTACTGCTGCCCTCCATTGGATTTCTGGGACTTCATTTACTGGGGCAGTTGTTGTATCTGACTCTCAGTCGATGCTTCACAAGATCCAGAAGGGCAGGTTTCGGTATGAGTGGATGTCGTCTATAGAAGTTTCTAACCTCCAGCGGCTTACGTGGATATACTGTCCTGGGCATGCGGGTGTTTACGGTAATGAGAGAGCGGACAGGCTTGCATCAACAGCATCGATTGTTGGGGAGTTGAAGATGGATAAGGGATATTCTTCGGTCTCTTCGAGACTCTCTGTTGCATGAGGACACTAAAATCGATGTTGAATCGATCATGCGATTTAAGCAGTTTGGAATTACCCGTTGTTCAAGTCGAACTGGATGCCTGAGAGGCAGAGTGAGAGGTGTGTTTAATCAGCGAGCCACAGGAACCATCAGTATGCATACTCTTCGATATCTGTTGGGAGACTGAGCACCTATGGGTTTGCCCAGAGTGCAATGACGTCAGTTTAGTAACCAATAACCAAGATTATTGCACAAAGCACGAACTCTCTACCTTTGGCAAAAATCCAGGGAATCTGCTAGAAAAAATGCACTTATGAGCAATACAATGTAATCTGGATTCAAACCCATGGTTTAGATAGAGTGGTGAATCTACAACCCTAATCAGACTGCAAGAATACCATGTCAAATGTGATTTAGCTAGACATGAGCACTATATTGGTAGCCAAAGAAAAATAGTAGACAAACAAAGAACCTGTGTTGTTGGTTGCCACACACTGAGAGACATACTGAGGAGAAGATCAAAGCACTTATGGACCAATTGATTCGATGTGCAGTGATGATGGTCCGACAACTAAACTAAACAAAAGTGCCCGATGGGTTGCTTTACTGCTTAGTAACCGATCTGCAAACAGCAAAAACATATACAAAACAATACATCAATCAAAGTTATTAAACAAGTGCATATTGTTTGTAACTGTCCCTCCTATGTCTCAGACTTGGATAAGCATGCATAACTTTAGCTAGTCTTGTAGAGTTTTATATATATTACATCTGTTTCCACTTTTCAAACAGTGATAATTAGGGCATGCATAATTTAAACCTTATACAATCGCTGGCAGTATGTATTCTGGCAATTATCAAGTAAAATTTTGGTTACTGATGTATGATGCAGTCATTGACTGGTACAATGGTATATGTGGTAGCTTACAGTATGTCAAGTTGCATTTGTACATATGCAGTGTGTCCTGCTTTTTTTAGCAGTTATTATCTTGTAGCAGATATTGTCTTCCCGTCACAAAAAGTTTACTGAATCCTGAATCTCACAAGTTTGGCCTTGTCTGTTTAAACAATGAAACACAGATGTTAAGTTAGCTTATGATAGTCATGTTTGCTGTGTGTTGTTGTGTATTGTGTGATTCTAGAATATTACATAACATGTAGACATCAGCACGCAAATTAATGTTCAGTATAGTAAATTTCAATTTATAAATTCAGTTTATTAGTGTTGATGGTATGAATGAAAGGTGAAGGCTGTTTGAAACTTAACCCTTTCACTCCGCAGTTCTTTTTTTCTCTGGAAGAAGTTATTTTTGCAATCTGTACGAAATTAACCAGTATACTGACTTTCGTTCATTTTATTAAAAAATAAGAAAGCCAGCTTATCGGCTTAGAAGGGTGAAAGTGTTAAGTCAGTGATAAATGTAAGTAGCCTAATTAAAATTGATTTTTAATGTGACAGAGAATTTCAAAAATGATATTTGAGATTATTTAAGGAGTCAATGGGGGACAATTGTGTAACCAACATTAGCAAACAGAGATTACTGTTGCCTTTGTCAAGATCAGTTTTTTTTGGGTACAATTGATAGTCAATTATAACAATATACTTTATTGTGTATGAAATTCACAAATTTTAAGGCGAAACTGAAAACTGTTTATTTTCTTGTTATCGTGTCCTTGTGTCTGATTTATGACAAAAAGATAACAAAATAAACAAAACATTGGCATCTGTGTTTTAGTTTAAATATTAGTTGTTTTCATTTTTACTGCTTTATAACTTGATTATAAATTAATTTATTAAGCAACATTTCATAGCTCACTTCTCATATTTCAAAAATATTCAATAAATTGTACGGAATCGCCTCTGTTCACCATTGATTATTTTAGAAGATATCATTGAAGTTTTAGTCATCATTCTCCTTATACAGGAACAAGAAATGCAGAAGCAACAGCTCTTATTTGAGCAGTCTCGATTAGTTGATAGAGGTACTGCTGAAATGGTCCTGCAGTACATTAGTGCCAGTAGAGGTAAGTAATGATAGAGAAAAATTATCTTCTTCTAGATATGATAGAGAAAAATTATCTTCTTCTAGCAATGATAGAGAAAAATTATCTTCTTCTAGCAATGATAGAGAAAAATTATCTTCTTCCAGCAATGATAGAGAAAAATTATCTTCTTCTAGCAATGATAGAGAAAAATTATCTTCTTATAGCAATGATAGAGAAAAATTATCTTCTAGCAATGATAGAGAAAAATTATCTTCTTCTAGCTCTGAGTTTATATATTCTGTTAATTTAAATGTTATCAAATCATTTAATATTCAACTTAAATATTTTTTCTCTATAGAAAATGAATTTGTCTTTTCATACTTTACATACTTTATTCTGTATTTCTGGTCCTGTACTTTTCTAACCTCTTTAATATTCTAATAATATATACTAATATACCTAAATATTATTAAACAAATCAAAGGACAAATAACACCCATTCTGAAATGTCACCATGAACAATAAAAGAGCATTGTACAACACAATGTTTCTCCAAACATAATGCTGACATCAAACGATAGCAGAAAACTAGTCACGACAGAAAGGAAGTGTCCATGCAAAATGCTGGGAGTATCAAGAAAAGACTGGTTTAGAAGTTAAGACATCAGGAAAAATTGGGTACAACATCAGTACTGAACTTCATCAAGAAACAACAAATTAAATGGTTTGACCAGATAAGCAGATTACCAGCAGACAGTGCGCCTCAAAATGCAATGATACTCTGATACAGTGGATACAAAGCAAAAGGCAGTCCATGCAGTGGATCTTAGAAATAACAGAGGCAGTGCAAAGCGTTATTTATTAAGCGCACACAAAAGCCTGTTCTAGAAATCTCTTATCCTGACACTGAGGCAAAACAGGATAAGAGAAAAAAAAGATACTAATAATCTGTATTGGGAGGTTTTATCCATCTATTGGTATTTGACTACAGACAAACAAAGCAATCAATGGCCATAATTTGTAGTGACATCGTGTAGAGCACCAACAGACTGGTTCATTTCTTGTTGTTTATATAACAGGTTAAACGATTCAGATAAAAAGAGATGATGGCCTAACAGCTACTTAAATTGTGGTAACTGTCCTTTTAAAACAATGAATAAAACAAAGAAGTTAGTGAGGCACATGCTGACTATAAACAATATTTAGCTGAATGTATAACTCTGTAATTCATAATTATTTCATTATTGCATTTGAAATTATTCAAATGGGACGAATTCAGGAGAAATGCTGAAATCAGGAAATTCTGGTCAACCATTAGTAATTACTGTTATAATAAGAAGATGGAGTTATGTTGGGCATATATTGAGAAAAATGGTCAAAGAATACCAAAGCAGGCATTGAAGTGGGAGGAAAGGCTCCAAGAAAGTTTGGACGCCTAGCGAAACCCTGAAACAAACTTTGATGAGAGAAGCAAGAAATATCATACTCAATTCTATGGAGGAGATTGAGCGAGTTGCCCAGAACAGAGCGGTATGGAGACATTTCTTGCAGAGGTAAGGTATAGTGGTACAAGAGGAATATGTTCATTTGAAATTGATACATTCAATAACCATTCAAAATTTGAGTTCTAGAGTTCTGTTCAATCAATTAAAAAATTTTTCAAATTGTGTTATGTTTCCATTCATGAACATGTCTGTGTTTTAGGAGAACCAAGTCCAATGGTTACGAAGACTATTGAACTAGGAATTTCCCTGCTTAGAGGTGGTAACACAGCTGTCCAAAAGGTATGATTCTAAATTAGAGAATGTTGTTTTATTGTTTTTCACAGCGTTACAGAATGTATGATTTTGGATGAGAAAAGTTGATCAACTGCTTTTACACAATAGTACAGATTGTGGATGCGAGAAAATTGTTTTAGACAGCTGTACAGAATGTACTCCAGTGCTATATTCAACCAATACTTATGTATGCAGTGAATCATGGACAATGAGCAAGCAATAAATAGATCATTGGAAGTCACAGAGTTGTGGTTTTACAGAAGAGTGCCGACAATTCCATAGACAACAAAGAAAACAAATGATGAGGTTTTAAAACGGGCCTGTGCACAAAGAAACCTTATCAAAAGAATAAGAATCAGACAATCAAGGTTCTTCGGGCACATAATACAAAAAGCGAAGAGGAGGTTTAGAACATTTGGTGACAACAGGTAAAATTTAGGGAGGAGAGATCGCGGTAGACAGGGAGAAGATGTTGGATGTCTGACATATGGACATGAAAAACACAAGTAGTAAAGGAATATTGACTTTCTACTAAAACATGTAAATCCATTGCTGTTACAGAGAATGCTGCAGTCTCTCAAGGATAAAAAGGATGTTGGATTCTTTACATCTCTATCAGGACTCATGCAGCAGTGCAGGTAAACATTTAAAGTTTGTTTGCCATCTTGACCAAATTATATTTCTTATCTGTCATACAGTTGAAAGGTGGGGTCTGAAAACGGCTAGAGCAGAAATAGAAAAAAACTAATACAGGGAACTTCTGGTTTAACATTGTAACGGTTTGTGTGTTTTTCTTGAATGCCAACACTTTCACATGAAGGATAGTAGATAGTTACTCCATAATATAGACTAGTAGATCAACACTTTTTCAATATCTTTGCTATTACTACAGAGTTTGTGCATCAGTGCTGAAATCATCTTGAGTGTGATTGTCATCGGTGGGTAGAGACTTGTTGTTTTGGTTTACTAGTAAGAGTAGTTCGCCAACACAGAACTGGTATCGTTCATCACCACACACTGAGAGACATCATGACAAGGAGATTTTTCTTTCTTCTTCTGCATTCTCACTAGATTGGAATTTGGATTCTCTAATAAAGGCAGCCGTCTGCCTCAGATTATCAGCCACGCCATACATTATGTCTTGGACGCTGGTGCAAGTCTTTCTTCCCAAGTCTGCATACAGGGGGCAGTTCTGTAGAACACAATTCCCATGATTTATGCTTCCCCGTTTGTGTCGACCTCTTCCCACAGTAAGTTTTGGCTACCCTCACGATGGTAAGTCGGACATTCTTACTGCGTGGCTAAATCTCTGAGGCAGATTGACGGCCGTAGAATCCGTTATCCCATTCCTCATTGTGAGAGGACATTGCACCATGTTATGCGCCTTACGGCCTAGTGCATCCGTTTTCTGCAAGCATTTGTTTCGGGTTAGCATTCCATAGCGGACACATGCATCCGATTTCAGCAAACCTCCTTAGTCGCCTCTTATGACATGCGTGGCAGGTAACAGTGGTTCTATTCTTTACGCCCCAAATTTTGGCCCCGGTATGACTAGGAGATAAGAGAACTTATGGAATAATTGGTTCTTTGCGCTGTGATTAGGATCTGTTAACTAAATTAAACTAAGATAGGGAAGACGACAATATCATAAGTTACACAGAAAATAATAGAAAAGTCAAACAATGACTTCTCAGACTTTTAGGTAAAGCTTAAGGAAATAGTCAAAATCAGAAGTTAAATGTGAGCTACAAGATACAGAAAGAACTAAGTTTAGCATACAATGTGACTGAGACATTGTATTTCAGTCATTAACTCTTTCCACGCTTTAAGCCACACACTGCGCCATGGCGGAAGTCCGTTGACGCTTTAAGCCGCACACTGCGCCATAGAGTTGCTTCCCTTATAAAAGTCTTTCTAGTTTTACTTCTACTATTTTACTTCTACTACTTTTTAACCTTGTTATTCTATTGGGTTGTCCAGTTTTCTTCAATTTAGTATATAATAATAGATATATGTTTATTTATTGACGACTAGTTGGGATCGTAATTTTTAAATTTTTTTTTTTTTTACTTCCTTGAATTAACTGCTTAAAAATTGAGGAAATAAATGGGCGTGGAAAGAGTTAACACGCCAGTAGATTTGCTCTAGACAATAGTTTTATATCTTTATATAGTACCTTGTGACCTCATGGACTCAACGCACTACATTCATATGCTTCTTAATGCTGTCTCTTCTCATACTCCATACTATATGTGTATATGTTAAATGTGTATAAAAAAAAAAAAGTAAAGGAAACCTTTCATACCTCGTGGTATATAGGTCAATACAGTGTTAGACCTGTATTTCTTTATTGACCGTCGGCAAACAATGGATGATGTGGTCAGCATCACGCCGCCGCCTTTACTTTCCCAGAGCATGTCTGGTACCCAGTTGAGGCTGGGTCGACCTGAGAGCCGCCGTGGTCGGGAAAAATTCCACGCGCATTGCGGGAGCTGGACCCAGACCACCAGCGTTGCGAAGCGAGTTCACTAACAACTACGCTACAGCGGCTCTCTTTAAATGTGTATATTTGATTATTATTGTTTTGTCTTTCTTTTCCATTTCTTGTTTTTCACATTTATTTCATTTTTAGTCACACATTTTCGTTAGGAATTTATTGTTTGACTGTGTATGTTGTCTGCCATATGTGACTTTCTTTGCTTCTGTTGTATCTTATGCTTGATAAAGACCTTCAGGTCAAAACGTCACAGTATATTGTGTTTGTTCATTTGTAAAACTACAGTACTTAGGTTTTATGTGTTTCACCATTGCTACATAGTTTACTGAGGTCTTCCCTTATAAGAATGTCAGAACTGACTCATGCCAAGTATCACTATCATAAACATGTATTCTTGTCAAATTGCATTGAAAATTGTTCATTTTTATTTTTTCATTGTATTGTGACAATTTCAGTGTTCTTGACCTTGATGCATTTGAGCGCACAAACAAAGCCAAGGGCCTTGGAATGAGCACAGAGTCAGGGCCGGCAACCTTTTTGATGCTGAAATTACCTGTAAGATATTCAGATTCCTGCAACTTCTTTGTGAGGGTCACAACTTAGGTGAGGGTTTTCTATTGGTAAATAATTAAATATTTTGACTGTGTTGAAAAGGCTGCACAATCTAATAATATTTCATTTTTTTAAAATAAATATAAACTGTGTAATTATAATGTTGACAGTAACCTGGCAACATGCTTTGTACATATCTTCTTCTTTGCGTTCATTCTTTACGACCAATTTTAATCACTCTTTGTGATATGTTTGATCTTTGTCAAGAACATTTATACAATGCACATTAGAGGTTTGGTAGACCCCTAAACGCATAGACTTCTACACGTTTAGGACACACGCATCCAATTTCAGCCAAACCTCCTTAGTCGCCTTATACGACATGCGTAGCAGGTAACAGTGGTTCTATTTTTACACCCCAAATTTGGGCCCGGTAACCACTCGGGCGGCTTTGTACATATAAATTGTATCAGTGTTCTGGCAACAAACTTTGCACTTATAGATGTTAACTGTGACCTCAAATTAAATAGCTAACCTGAATTTTTCAATAATGGTGTAGACTGCATAAAAACTAAACAAAATTAATGAATAGCAGTTAATACAGATTAATTAATAGCTTTGTGATTTAATCTTTCTAATTTTCAGAGTTTCAAAACTATCTGAGAACACAAGCTGGCAACACTACGACTGTCAACATCATTATCTGTACTGTGGACTATTTGCTCAGGCTTCAGGTATACAACAGCTAAGGCATATACTGCAAAATAACATGGATTGGCAGCATTTTAACATAATAATAAACCTGATAGAAATAAAAATACACATATATAAATAGCAATTCAAAGTGAATAAGCACAACACCACCAGATGACAGGAAGTAGAAGAAACAGGAGGTAGATTAAAAGTGGGTTTTTAAGCTGAAGGATTAACTTCAGTGCCCAATATGGCTTGGTCCCTTTCCACAGAATTGGCACGCCACCTGCCGATAGTATTGCACAAACTCCATCCTATCCTAGGGGTCTCTGGAAAAAAATGCACTCATGAACAGAGCGGCATGGTCCGATTCAACCCACAACCTTCAACTGCATGGCAAGGGTTTAACCACTTAGCCACAGAGACCCTCCGGAAAGAAAGTAGATTAGATTTAACTATTAAGTCAACTATATACCAAGAATGATGTTATATTAGATGAGAAAAAGGAAAGATTGCAGCAAAATTATATCAAATGGAAAATACAAAAAAACATGAAGTACGGTAGCTTTCTTTTCTCTGAACATGGACCGACAAAGCAGTCAGTGGCCTGTGTCTGTGACAGCAACAAAATCTCTCCATCCTGTTTAGTCAGTAAACCACATTGGGCATCTCCTCCCCATTCTTTCCACCAAGTTGTCACTGGTCTGTCCCTTCTTCATTTTCTCTCCAGGGCGCACTGCATGACAGTTCCTTGTGTTGGTCTCTGGGAGACTTCTAAATACTTCATTTTCTCTCCAGGGTCCCCTGCATGAAGTTCTTGTGTTGATCTCTGAATCACTTCTAATTATGTGTCTTATCCAGCTCCAGCATCTGAAATTTATTACTGTCTGCATTTCCTTTCAATTGCATCTGTTGAACTGTTTTTGGTTGCTGACTTGTGTCTGGTTAAAATAGTTTGAGCATTTTTCTCAGGTAAGTTGTATGCTGGCATTCTAGATGTTTTCTTCTCTGTTCTCCAGGATTAAAATATAGTTTTACAAAGCACCACCCTGTAACACTCAAGAGTCAGCAGTCTTACTTTACTATGTGTTTTCACATTTTGCCTTTTATATTAATTGTACACGCTCATCCAGGGTGATTGTGATCACCAACAAAAAATATCATACCAAACTTTGGTAGGCTCTAGTTGTCACAACTGCTCTGTCCTCTGTCGATTACTGCTTCTGTCACATATAAATTTTAATAAATTATATAGGAAAATTATAGCAAAGGAACAATGTATAGGCATGCAAAGGGTTTCCCAGGTACCTAATGCTAGAGCCAGAAATGCTAGGATTTGCTAGCTCCTCTTCAAATGAGGGAAAAGTAAAATTAAAATTGTCAAGGACCTATAGGGCACTCCAAGTCATCTCCACCTCCATGAGGTAAACGCTGGTAGCTAAGGCCATGAGGTTTCAAGCTAACCGGGTTCTGACTCACCTTGAAGGAAATGGGCAACTTCCAGGTAATATTTTATTTATAATCCCATCTTACGACTGCCTAGCAAGTCAGCAGATCTTGAAAGTTACCCACTAGTACATAAATAAGAACCCATCACTCAAACCATCCAAGAAGCACGAGACAAATGCAGAAGGCCGCAGAACTGGAATATAACCTGGTAGCAGTTTGGCAACAAAAGAAGAAAGAAAAAGTAACTGATAAATAATATATTTGTTCTAGCCTTCTGTTTTCAGTGTCAAATATGGTTTCTGTTCACGTCCCAAATAATGAAAATCAATTGATTTATATCAGAATGTGAAATGTAATTTTTAATATAGTTTTGAAAACACATTGATAACAGATAAAATGCAAGATATATTAGTCTGGTTTATACAAACATTGACATATGTTTTACAGAGTCGCTAAGATAGTTTCTCTGAAGTTCTATTGCTATTTCTCACATTATACATATTTTTCTCTTGGTGCTTTGTATGCTTTTATATGTTGTATGTCTTTCAAGTATTTATAGTCTGCATGGTTTGTGCTATGCTTTACTTATAACTAGTAGCACTTGGGATCACAGTTATTCTGTGATTTTTTTAATCATTTTAACAAAAGTGTGTAAATATTAAATTTTTGTAACAACACTTATGGAAATCAATAATTTAAATATTTTCTTCAGGAATCCATGATGGACTTTTATTGGCACTACTCAGGCAAGGATATCATTGATGTTGCAGGGAAAGATAACTTTAGCAGAGCCATCATGGTGGCAGCACAGGTTTTTAACTCTCTCACTGAGTACATCCAGGCAAGTATAATAATACTGTTGTGGAGAAGGAATTTTCCTTCTTCTTTTTTAGTCACTTATAACATAAATGTCAGGGAAAGTTTAAATTCTTGTTGTTCAACCAAGAGTTTTATAGTGGAAGTTGTGAGCCTTTGTTATAGTAAATCTTTTATGTTGTTTTTCTACCTGCCTCGTAACCTTTCTTGTGCTCTTAGACAAGATCTCTACTTCTGATGGAGGAAAATGGTAGTTGACTGAGCTTCATGCTCATAAGATGACCATATCATTTTATTTTCCAGCTCCATATACTTAATGGTACATTTGATTCCTAAAATTTGTCTAAATTTTCATTATATCCCTATTGACAACATTGATGATTTTATTCAAGCACTTTTGTCTTTGATACAGTCTGTTCTTGACATTGGGATCAGAGGTTTAGTATAAATATGAAATTTATAATCTACCTTTTTACTTGTGAGCTGGTGCTTGGAAGGCCCTGGTTGTGGACCTATGCTTCCTAGGGCGAAGGGTGGAGAAGAAGAAGAATGGCATGAGTTGCCAGAAACCCTCAATGAGAATAAATAAGTATTTTTGATAACCACTGAGCAATGGGAACTATCAGCATGCTTTCTTTTCACCATCTAGTGAAAGAGTCTGAGCACATGTTGGCCTGCCATACATTCAGGAAAGATGGTTCTGTTGATTAACTAATGAACACTGTATAAACCACATACATACAACAGATACTTTACTGTTACCATCTCCAGAATGAGACTATAATAATAATAATAATAATCCTCTGACGTTATACATTACATAGGGCCTGAAGTAATTTCTCCATACCGCTCTATCCTGGCAACTCCAATCTCCTCCATGGAACTGGAGACCGATATTTCCTGCCTCTCCAGCAAAGTTAGTTCAGGTCTCCTTAGGTCGACTCTTTCTTGAACCCTTTGCATTCCACTTCAATGCCTGCTTTGATATTCGTTGATCATTTCTCCTCAAGGTGTGCCCAACATATCTCCATCTTCTCTTTCTTATAACAGTTGTCACTAGTGGTTGACCAGACATGTCCCTGATTTCATCACTTCTCCAGAATGAGACTATGCATAATGTTAAAAAAACATAATGCGAACTAAATATTTTTGTTTAAATAGAGAATCTATTTTCATACCATGTTGTATATATATAGGAATACTGTGTTAGGCCTATTTTTGTCTTTTATCAGCAGCGCAAGATGATTTATGAGGACAACTTCATGCCAAAACACTTTTGCTTCCCAATGCTAATGCTAATATTGTACTGAGAATGTTTTGTTTTGTAACAGCTCTACTAGTCAATGGAAAATGAAAGAATGTATGCATTCCCTTCGACATCTGTTGGGGGAGACTGCCCGAGTGCTTGACATCAGCTCAGTAACCAATAACCAAATGATAAAAATGCATCACTGCGAAAAGTATGCTAATAGAAGTGTGCGCCTAGTGAGCTGCAAAAACCATAAATATGAATACCCCACACATTCTACTTAGGGAGAATGAGCGCCTATGGGACTGCCAATGGATCGGTTCTGTAAACTAATAACCAATAGAAAAATCCTTGGGATTTGATAAGAAACTAAATGTAAGTAATCATGAGAGAAAACTATAAGAATGAGACTGCAGGATAAAAATTAATTCTGCTTTTAATTAGCTCAAGTTTTTGACTTGCAAAGTTGTTGATTTGTTTTGATAAAGGCTATATTTTGTTATTGGGAGAGCAAGTGCCAGAATAGATAAACATGCCATGTTTGAACTATCGGTACAGACAAAAGTTATTTTATGTTGTGGAGGAAAAACCGATGACATGCACACATGTGCAACAGCTTCAGACAAGTGGCCTTTATTCCTTGTCCTATACAATCCCCCAGCACACTTTCATAAATGAGAATAAAACACTGCAGTTACAGATTTTTAAGAATAAAACAATGGTTTGTTTGGCTATATTTCAGGGCCCATGCTCACAGAACCAGTTAGCTCTAGCACACAGTAGGCTTTGGGATGCTGTTGGTGGGTTCTTGTACATCTTTGCTCATATGCAGGACAAGCTATCTAAAGTAAGTAATTACTTCCTTCTTTTACTTTTTTTTTTATTTCATCTTTGTCACAATGTATTACTAGAAGCTAGAATTTTCTGCTCCCTGTCAACTGTGTTGTATTGTTTGTTGTAAGCACATGTTGCTGTGGAGTTTCTGCAATGTTATCTCTACCTCTCTGTCCTATTATTGCTCTAAAACTATATTGTTTACTATTGTAGACTACAATGTCAGCTAATTAATCTTCATTTCAATAATCTTAATTTGTGTGTGTATATATATATATATATATATATATATATATATATATATATATATATATGTCAACATTATAACATATACCAGTGAGAGTTGAAAAATGACTAAATATATAGAAAGCAAGTTGAATGCATTTGAAAATAGATGTCTGTGAAAAATAATGAACATAAAATAGAACGAATTCAGAAGAAGTGATGAAATCAGAGAAATGTCTAGTCAACCACTAGTAACAACTGTAATAATAAGCATAAGATGGAGATATTTTGGGTATACCTTAAGAAGAAATGAGCAAAGAATACTAAAGCAGGCATTGAAGTGGGAGGCAAAGGGTTCATGAAAGAGAGGACACCATAGGGAAACCCTAAAACTAACTTTGCTGAAAGACGCAAGAAATATCGGACTCAATTCCATGGAAGAGATTGAGTAAGTTATCAAGTAAAGAGCGGTATGGAGATATTACTTGCAGGCCCTATATAACATATCTTATGCAGTTATATATAATTGGAAGTATGGAGTATAGAATACTGATGAGCCGTGCACAAGCATACCTTTAGTCAATGCTGACACACAACATCCTCTGCACTTGGAAATAAAGAGCAAAGAAATAGGTTAAAGAGGAAAATCTTGGATGGGTCAGGCCGAGGACTGTATTGAACAGGTGTGTACACTTGAAGATATTGATCCCGTGAAGAATGGATACCAGTGCCAACAGGAATCTCTACATCCTTTTCTGTATGCATCGAACTTGATAAAGAATGCAGGCAACACAACCCACTTGTCGTGGAGGCCGAGGTTCAGGCATTAATTTCTGAGAACGCATCTCAACATGATGTAATCATTTATACGGATGGTTCGGTGATTCGACGCGTGGAGCTCATGGGCTTTCACTGCTCAGGTCGGAGGTGATGTTGTGAAGGAAGACAGTGGTGGTTTTGCCGTGACTACGAGCAGTCTCACTATGGAAATCATGGCGTTACCAAAGCGATGATTTGGCTAGAATCACAGACTTTATCCATGCATGTTTTCTCAGTGACTCAATGAGTATGCTCAGGAAGATTGAAACAGGATGGGCTAGGAGACATTGGATAGAATCGCTGGGGAGGTCTAAGCTGACAAAGATCAGTTTTATTTTTGTGCCAGGGCATGCAGGTGTAAGGGGAATGAACATGGGATAGGCTTGCAGGTATGGCTGCTGTCCAAAGCGGACGAGCAATGGACCAGGCTGATATTATAAATTCCTTAAGGGAGAGAGGGCGTGTACATGATTCACGTAATAGCGGTGCATCCACAACACTAACCAGACTGCAAGAACTCAAAGTTAAGTGTGGTGTAGCTGGACAAGAACGCTATGCTGGCAGACAAAGAAGAATTGTAAACCAACAAAGAACCGGTGTCGTTAGTCACCACACGCTGATGGACATACTGAGGAGAGATCGGAGCACTTATGGACTAATTTGTTCGACGTGCAGTGATGGTGATCCGACGACTAAACTAAAACTAAACTAATTGCTAGATATGACATCTGAAAAGTTGTCAATATATCATATATTCCTTAGGATCCAGATCAGCTAGAACTCTTGAGAGAGTTCATGAAACTGCAGAAAGAGATGATGATCATGTTGCTGTCTATGTTGGAGGGTAAGTGTAGATTGTTACAACAAGTTTTTTTCAGTTCCCACCTAGCTTCTGGAATTTTACAATAATGTAGGGACTCAAGTTTATGTCAAATGTTTTCAAATATTCAAAATAGTGACAGTGAACTAACAGAAGTGTGTTTTAGATATCAACTTCACACAGTAAAAAGAACATGGCTAAAGAAGCTTTAAAGGTTGGATGGAGAATTTGTTTCCTTGCTTTATGTGTCCCTAAGTGAAATACAAATTGATAATAATCATTCTGAACAAATTTTCAAGCAAAGTGATGAATGTCAGGATTATATTATTATCATAATGTGCAATGCCAGCTGGCACAGGCGGTCATGGATCTCCACTAATGTAAAATTTAGGGAAGGAGAGATTGTGGAAGACAAAGGGAGATTGAATGGTCTGACATCATAGCTCAACAAAATATCAATGTCAGAACTGATTAACTACACCAGGGAGAGAGAGGTTGGATTTATATGAACACCTACAAACAGCCATAACAGATCCTTCTGTCATCATCATCAAATAGCTTGTCCTGAGCAGAACTTTGCCACCTCAACAGTCCTCCGAAATTTCTCTCTCTCATAGGCCAGATGTCCTGCCTCTTCAGCATCAAATTACATCCTGAATCCATCTTCTCCGTGGTCTTCCTCTTCTTCTCTTTGCCAGTATGCCTCCTTCTATGATGGTTTTCTCCATCCCTTCTTGTCTTTTTATGTCCAAAATATCTCAATTTTCTATTTCTTATTTTTAGCATTAGTTTTCTTTGATTTTGTGTTCTTTCTAGATAGATCTATTTGTTCTCTTCTCTGTGCATGATATACAGAGGACTCTTCTGTAACATTTATATTCAAAAGCACATATATGTTTCTCTACTACCTTGTTAAATGTCCATGCTTCACACCCATATGTTGCCACTGGGAATATGTAGGATCTTATATTCTAATCTGTGTTTTCCTATCAGTTTCGTTCCATAATGTTTTTAGTTTAATTTTTTGTACAGCCCTACTTGTTCTTCTTTTCATTTCCTTCATCCCATTTCCATCTCTTATATTATAAACGATATATAAAAATAAAAGATTGGAGTAATTTTATATGGGATTAACTACTGCAAGAAAAATAATACAAGTTAGACAAATACAGTATTTTGGATATATTGAAAGACTTGAATCAATTTTTGGTTGCTGATAGCGAAGATGATAACAGTTAACAATGGTGACCTTGTGCTGTGGAATTTCTGTTACTTGATGCTAGATTGGCCAAATGGTCTCGTCTGCACATGATACAAGGTTGAACTACCGGAGACGCTGATCCTTTATTTGGGGATCTAAATTATAAGTACCTCTGGAATCAGAGTAAGACTCGCCTGAATGGCAAGAGACACTGGTGATAAGGAAGGAGAAGACAGATATAATTGGGAAGGAAGCATTGAAAAGTAACCTGTCAGAATGTACCATCATGACAAGAGATAGAATTTTCTGCAAAATCTATTAGTCAATCTTTGATGTGAAAACAGAACATGATGATGATGAGAAGTTGCAAATAGCTAAGACCAATACGTAGGACAATAGATTGTTAAACAGGTATCTGAGATAGCCATCAGAATTATTTATGAAGACAGATAACAAGTTATTGAAATTTATCTAACAGGCAATGTGATGAATGGACCTATTGGTAAACAGATGGTGGATACCCTTGTGGAGTCATCTACAAATGTGGAGGTATCTGAGTATATTGTTATTGCAATTAATTTTGATGTAAAGCAGAATTTTAAACAGAATGGGATATTTGTCATTTGTAAAAGCAATTACATATTGTTTTACCTGAATTGTCTTTTGTGTTTTCTATATTTTTGTTCTTGTGTAAAAGTTGTCTACAAAAATTGTTTTACTTTATACAAATTTAGATATTTGATATTAGTCATTATTGTTTTCCATTTTGTTCTATTAATCGTTACTATTGTTTTTATCCTTCTCAAATTTAGATGATCTTAAAGTTCTTTGACATCTTCCTAAAGATGAAGGACTTGACAACCTCTGAAGCCTTCCTGGTATGGTTATTAACAGTGATATTTGTGTTTCGATTGTGAATAGATATTCAATTTTGGGTATCAAGTACTGAAAAATGAGCCACAGCTGGATACATTCCAAAATAGATGTTTAAGAATAATCCTGCAAATTATTTAGCAAAATATAATAGAAAATGAAGAGATTTTAAACAAACAAATTGTGCATAATTGGAGACCATCATTAATAGACGAAGATGTAGGTAGATATATAACTTGTATGCCAATAGTTGAAATAAAATTTGTTGTTAATATAGTAGATAAATTTATTCTAAAGTTAATCTAAACACAATTGTTGTATGATAAGAATTGTGTTACTGAAAATGTGTAATGTTAATTGTGAAAGTTTGGCTGAAATAGGAGGCATGTGTCCTAAACGTGTAGAAGTCTATGCGTTTAGGGGCCTACCAAACCAATGTGCAACGTATACATGTTCTTGGCAAAGATCAAACATATCACAAAGAGTGATTACAATTGGTCGAAAAGAACGAACGCAAAGAAGAAGAAGAATTGTGAAAGTTTTATTTATTTGTAACACACGTCATGCATTTGCTGTTTTTCCTGTTCACAATGTTAGCATTTAAGAGATAAAATTTATGAGAAAGCAGACAACAGATAAAGGTAAGCTAGACATCTCAACATCTTGACACAGAAGAAAGTAAATAACCTTGATAAACATCACTGGGAACATGAGTAGGGCCTTGGTCAAGCCAGCAAGATACATAAGTAAGAAAAAAGTAAAGGAACCTTTCATACCTTGTGATATATAGGGCAATACAGTATATTAACCTGTATTAACAATAAGCCTGTATTATTCATTGACCGTCGGCACACGTTGGGTTATGTGGTCAGCATCACGCCGGCCTCCTTTACTTTCCCAGAGCATGTCTGGTACCCAGTTGAGGCTGGGTCGAGTTGAGAGCCGTCGAGGTCGGGAAAAATTTCACGCACACTGCGGAGTTGAACCCGACCACCAGTCTTGAGAATCGAGTTCACTAACAACTACGCTACCGCGGCTCTCAGCAAGATACATAGCAAAGAAAAATTATTTCATTTGAAACATTTACTAAATCTGCTGTATTTTCTAAAGACACCTTAAAACAAAGATCTATAGTAAATCATTGAGTAACAGTATTCTCAACTTCTGAAGCTAATCTTATGTATGACAATAGATAGTGTTGCCTGCTCTCTGTGAGCACAAAATGCTGGACAGTTTAGCAAACCTTACATGCCATATTGTACCAATTGCATTGGATGAAGGAGAACATTTAGGAGTTTTTAGGCAAGAAAATGCCCTCTAAAGACTAGATAGTTGTGACATGGCAGACCACTTTTTGGCAGGTGGTCTAGAAAGAGAACTCTGACAAACAGATAGAGCACTTTTCTGCTTATTCAATAAATAGTTTCAGCAGCTTTACTGGTTCCAAATGTATTGGTATTACCTTTAATTTGGAGACAGCAAGGCAAGCCAAAAGAGGGATAATGCTGCGTATGTGACACACTGTCTCTATATTCTTGTCCAGGCATTGTGCAATTGGGGATATTCATGATACAGGATATGAAGCTATAATGAAACTATAGATCACTGAGCATGAAGGGGAATGATCCGGTGTGAACTTGGAAGAAAGGGAAAACTTGGAAACTCAGCTTCTGGGGAGACACATTAGGGCAGACAAGTGCTGGTGGCAGTGTCCTTCTGTTTCCACGCAGCATTTTTAAAAGACTATTTTTGTCCCAGATTGGTCTTTGTAGTCACTTGCATAATTAGGTTTTAGATTTTCAAAGTACAACTTATGCATTTTCATTTACAAAAAGAAAGATGCTAAGAAGGAAACATCTTGAAGAATGATGATGTTGACTAGCTCTATTTCTTTGAAATTGTATAAAAATATAAAATTAATTTTTGTCAAGCCATTTTTCCATTTACTTGAATATAGAGTATTAATGTATATTTTGGGCCTATTAATATTTGCAATAAACAGATAAAAAAATTTCTGAGGGCCACAGAGATGTGGTTTTGTAGAAAAATGATGAGAATCACGTGGACTTCTAAATGGCTAATGTGGAGGTGTTGAATGAGGTTAAGCACAGAAAAGCTTATCATTAATATAAGAAAGAGGTGGTCATCATTTTTTGGGCATGCTATGAGAAAGGGAGGTTTAGAACACATTGTAACAGCCAGTAAAATCGAGGAATATGAGACAGAGGAAGACAAAGAAAGACATTGAAAGACAATTTTGGATAGCCTGACTTCATGGCACGGAAGAGCGTCAACATCTGAGATGATAGCAAACACCAGAGACCGAGATTTGTGGAGATCCATGATCACCTACGCATGCTAGCACTGCACTTGATGATCTTGATGATTAATATCTATGATTTGATTATCAAAATAAACATGCACTTTAAAATGAAACAGCCATGAATGAATTATGTTTTTAACAGTAATACATTTGACAATTTGGATCGGTGCATAGTGAATATATTAATTCTGTTATTTAGATCCAGTGAAGGAACTTCTAAATGTAATTTAAAACTGCTTATGATTTCTGGGGAAATTAATTTCAATACAATGAATGAATTTCTAGGAATTTGATATCAACAAGGATGGTGTCTTGTCTGCAAAGGAATTTCGTAAAGCAATGTATGCTCAGAAAGTGTTCACCCGGTTTGTATTTTAAAAAATAATTCATAATTATTTCTGGTGTATAGCTGTTGTTGTTTAATTTCATACACTTGGGGACAAGTTTCTTACAACAATTGACAGCATTTTGGGAAGATTTTCCTTTTTTGGGTAGAATATAATAGTAATCATATATAGTAATAATATTTTTGGCTGTTTATAAATTTATATCAACAAAAATTTTTAAAACATGCAAATTTATTCTTCTCTTTGCACACTGCTACGTTGTTGCCATGTCGTTTTCTGTTTTGTTTGCTGTTCTGGTGGCTGTGTGATTGTTATTTTTCTTTACATGATTCTGCAAAATTTATTAATGACCAGAAACTATTGAAATTTTTGAAGGTCATATATGAATGTATGTTCAAAAGACAATGTTCAAGTTTCAGACTTGCGTGGAACTTCAAAGTATTATCCGTTCTTTTGAATTAGTCAATGTAAGCCAGTTGTTTTTTTAAATATAAAGTTGTACGAAACATTTAGACATTTTATTATAAAATGTTTTAGAATTTGTTCAAACTGTCATTGATTAAGAAACTAGTCTCCAAGTGATTGTTGTTTTCTTTATTGTTTTATTGTTGACTGGTGTTAAGTCTTAAGTCTGTATGTTTGTAGGAATTCGACACAAATAAAGATGGGTGGATTTCACACAAAGAGTTCCGTAAGGCTATGGAAACTCAAAAAATATACACGGAGTAAGTTTGAGGCATGGAGTGGTGGTTGAAGTTATATACCCCTCCTACAGCTTATATGCATCACTACCATTTTTTGATACAAGATACTACTAAGAACCCTCCTTTGAAAACAAGTCATGCAATGCTGTTCCATTTTATATTGACAATTCATGCCATCCTTTAACTTGTTTTGTAGCTAACATACAGACAGAAACCCAATGTATTCCGTTACATTCCAGCAATCATATATTCAGTCATATTGAAAAAACTCTCACTTAAATATTTTACAGTTCATTTCTTATTTAATCATAGATAACCTTAGTTAATCATAGATACTGATGTTTATCTTATCAATTCCGGCTTCAAGGTCATATAATTATTGCCGTTTGTTCTCCAAATTCCTTTTATGTATCTTTTTATTTTTGGAGAAAGCATGATTAATCTCTTTTGAGCAATGTCTAGAAAATTCAAATGTAGAACATAATTTAGTTTCTTTAGGATGCATTAATTCTTTAATGTGAAACCCCACGCAAGCCGTTTATGCTGTTATCTCAGTATTTGTGTGTCAAATATTATTTTAGTGTAGTACTTCAAATATTTTATAACTGTAGTATTTATCTACCTAGTTAGTTCAATGTTTGCTGACATTTGTGTTCCCAGTTTAACTTGTTTAGCATGATTTGTTATTAGATTAGTTCCTATTTTGTTATCAATTGATAATGCTATGTTTGAATTGTCATTTGTTTTATCCACCCATCCATCTGCTTTTTTTTTGTAAATAATGTTGGGTGAGCATAGCATGTCAAATAATATTTTGACAATGTAACATTTATATATATATATATATAAATGTTACATTGTCAAAATATATTATAATAAGGATATTATATATATATATATATATATATATATATAAAAAAAAAAAAAAAAAACAAAGGGTGGCCCAATCAAGAGTAAAGATGGTAAAGTGCTCACATCAGATACAGAACGAAATAAAAGATAGGCAGAACATTTTAACTTTTCCGACCCACCAGTTATTTTCCAATGAGAAAATTCCAATTAAAAAAAAAAAAATTACGATCCCAACTACTCGTCAATAAATAAACAAATATATCTTATTATATACTAAATTAAAGAAAACTGGACAACCCAATAGAATAGCAAGGTTGAAAAGTAGTATAAGTAAAACAGTAGAAGTAAAACTAGAAAGACTTTATAAGGGAAGCAACTCTATGGCGCAGTGTGCAGCTTAAAGCGTGCAACGGATTTCCGCCGTGGCGCAGTGTGCGGCTTAAAGCGTGGAAAGAGTTAAAGACATTTTAAAAACCTGACCCACCAGTACTACTATTTGACGCAGAGATGAGGAACAACTCTCTACCAATTATCAAAGGATTGATAAATGCCAACGAGGTCAAGGAGGCAATCTGTTCCCTAAAAAACAGTAAGGCAGCGGGTGATGACAACATTACTGCAGAAATACTCTGAGCGGCAGAGGATACAGAAATTAGCCAGGTACAAGAAATATTTAATAAAATATGGGCAGAAAAACAGTCCTGCATGGGAACAAGGAATAATCGTTAAGATACCCCCAAATAGTTATCTCAAAGGTTGCAACAACTGAAGAGGGATCGTCCTATTATCAGTAATGACCAAGACTTGTTTGTAAAATCATTCTCAATAGAATCAAAGGAACAGTGGATACAACCATGAGAGAAGAGCAAGCTGGTTTTAGACCTGAGAGAAGCTGCTTAGACCAAACAATTACATTAAGACTAATCTTGGTGAAACATACTGAGAAACAACCACTTATCTTAAATTTAAAAAGGCTTCTGATAGTCTACACAGGATCTCCCTGTGGAATATTCTGAGATGCTATGGAATACCAATTTAACATACAGTACAGAAAATGGCAAGTTTCTCAGAAAAATCAGAACAAAATGCTATTCGGTCAATGCACTAACATACCATCGAACACTGTTACTAAACACCTGAATATCAGCGTGCACGTTGAAAGACAAATTATAAATAGCATATTCATCATACCATTACTCTGTTGCCAATGTTAATCATGGACGCTACCTAAGGTGTTAGAGAGGAAGATCACAGTGGGAGAGATGAAGTTCTTTGAATGGTAATCATTGTCACAACGCAAGGTAGAATGAGAGGCACAGACTGAAAAATTGTAGGAACCACAAGTCATAAAATGAGTGGAGAGACAGAAAAAGATATGGTTCAGCCATTTTATGATGACCAAGCCCAGTCAACTACATTTTTGCTCTTAGAACGGTAGAAGATCTTGTCTGCGAGTACAAGAAAGGTCAAGGGGCAGATGGATAATCAACATGAAGGAAATACTGTGACAATATGGGCTCACAACCACCTCTGCAAAATACTTGAGTTAACAATAAGAGCTTGAGATTTACACAATTCTTCATGGCTTAAGCGGCTAGTCAAGAAAAGATAGGTTATTAGATATCTTTATTATTAATGAGGTGTTATGTGACACAGTGGTAGAGTGCTAGATTAAATTGCTAATGTATGAGAGTTCAAATCCCAGTATGGTTCATTCCCAAATCCACCAAGCAAAAGTGGTTTCATTACTTTCCTAGTTAGTAGGATGGGAGGGATTTTAGATTTATTACCAATAATAATGTGTAAATGGTCTGTTGCTGACATTATCAGGGACTATGGTGGACTCTGAGGGCAGTGATGATGATCCTAACTAGTTTTCAGTTGTGCATAATCATAAAATATACTGTGTATGAAAAACAAGCCTGTTATGATTCTTCACTTTAATGACTCTTCATGATTCTTCACTTAAATGACTCTTCATTCTAGTATAATTACTTTATAAATTGCTCTCCACAATGATCTACTGTGATTATACAATACTCACAAACGTTTTTGTATTAAATATTTAATTGTTTCAGCACTAATATTAAAAGTTGAGAATGAGTGGCATGTTATAGAATTATAAAGTATAATAATAGTACCCACATTATGTTTGGCAGCAATTTGTTTGACTAATGCTTCAATCAATTATTTGCCGCCTCCTCATTTAAGGTTGGCTGTATCGGCTCTCTAATAAGTTTTGGCTTTTGCCCTGATGGTACACTCTGCCAGACTTTTGTCTGTCCTTCTCCTGATATTTCCCTCCAATGGTATCTCTGTTTTCCCATCCTCTCCTGTCATCTAACTTTCCTTCTAAGGTGTTTTTCAGCACTGTCATGTCTCTTAAAGTCACCAAAATATCTCAATTGTCCAATTTCTATCTCCCTGAGCAGTTTTTTTTTTTCACTACTAGTTGTTGGAGCACTTGGATATTAGTTTTCTTTTACCATTTTTGTTTCAGTATTAATATCCAGGCTATATATTTTACTTCTGTTGCTTCTATTAGAGCAAGTAACTAACATAAGTTAAATATATTTAAATAAACTATTAGTACGTTTAGTTTCTCCTCATCCGCAAATATCAGAGTATCATCTGCATATCTTAGGTTATTTATTATTCATCCATGACTAATGTTTAGAAAACTCATAAAATTATTTATGTATTAAATTTACTGAAGAACAATGTTCATCATTACATGTTTTACAATTGAAAAGAATATATTGAGTACACGATACTATGTAAGATTAAATGCAACATCATATGTTTTACAATTGCTAGAGAAGAAATTGAGTACATCATGATGTGTGTGGATGCCAACCATGACGGCAAAGTGGATTTCACAGAATTTACAGATCGCTTCCACAATCCAGCGAAGGACATTGGATTTACCATGGCAGTATTACTGACGAATCTTTCTGAACACATGCCTAATGAGCCCAAGTAGGTTGTTAAGTTTGGCCTGGTGTTTGAAATATGTAATTTTGACATTTAGTTTTTGTTAAGGCACCCAAAAATTTCACAGGCAGCTAAGCAACAGATGATCAACAGCATTTTTATACCTACTTTGTGTTACCAGAGCCAAACATGGACATTGAGCAAAGCACAGTCACAAAAATAACTACATATGAAATGTGTTGCCTGCGAAAAGTTACCAACAACATAAGAAAAGACAGAATCACCAAAATCAGCATAAGAAAGAAAGTTGGCACAAAACCGTGCTTGAATTACATAGAGAAACAAAGAATGGTTTGGCCACTTAATAAGAATGCATCCGAACTCCACAGTGTACAGTCTTCTACAACAGAACATCGGGAAATAAGGCCAGAGGAAGACCACGGAAAAGATGGTTAAATGGTGTAGCAGAATCCTGTGAAAGAGCAAAATAACAATCACACAAGCCACCAGAACAGCACAAGACAAAACAGAAAACCACGACACTGGGCAACAACCCGGTAGCAGTGTGATGACAAAAGAAGAAGTTTTTTTTATTATTAATGTCTACATAGAATCAATAGACATGTATGCAAATATATTCACTTCACTGTCAGCAAAAACACTGATCAAGACAATGCTTCAACTCTTTTTGGGGAGTCCTGATAGCGGATGTTGCTGGCTAATGGAGCAAACAATGACATGATCTCTACGATGGTGAAACCTACTGAAGACCTATGCCAGAATGCAAATAACAAATTGACCTGTTTAACTTCCAAATGCCTCTAAGGTTTTAAGAGAGTCATAGTAAATTTTACTTCAGAGTAGATGACTGCCCAGGTCACATTATGGCAGATAATGATGTACTAAAAACCATACTATTTGTTGACCATCAACAGATATTGAGATTTCAATATCACTTCTAAATATATTTGATTTATGTCAGCTACAAAACAGAAATTAAATCTAAAATTGTAATTGTTAAACAGACTTTCTAATTAAAATATGAAAGAGATTTGCTCTCAGAAAATATTGATTTTGAAATGTGGTACTATCGCAGGAAAAGGGAAGTGAGATGAACAAATAAGTAATATGATCAAGATAAGAATATGATTGGTGCAAATGAACAACTGCTGAAAGGTTTCAAAATTTATACTGTTTTAACTTGGTCACATTGTTAGACATGAATATCAGCTATAGATAAAACTGGGAAGAAAAATACTGGGAAGAAGATGAAGGAACACCTTATGTGTACAGGCATATGTTTGGACATTGATGTTCACACTTGTACTGAACTATAGAACTTTTGCAGGGGACAATTTTCATGATAAAAACACAATCAAACAAATTTAGCGGCACCCTTCTGCCTGCATAATTTGTAAACGAACACAAATAATAATATAGTTGTTGATCTAATAAGTATTTTTAGTAAACAGTTTATCATTTTCAAATGTGTTTACACTTCATAATGTTTAATGTTGAATTACAGTATATATTTGCTTACTGTAATTGAATATGTTGCTATGTTTCTTCCTTAAAGAGATATTAACTATCCTCATTAACTGTCCTTACAGACTGGAAAGGCTGCTGACCAAAGCCAAGAGTGTCCTGGACTACTTTGAACCTTATCTTGGCCGCATTGAGATTCAAGGCAGTGCTAATCGCATTGAGCGAGTCTACTTTGAAATCAAGCAATCTCACATTGATCAATGGGAGAAACCACAAATAAAGGTTCATTATTTAATAGCTATAACTATTGTTACAGTTTCTATCCCATAGTTGGGGCATTTTCATCAATTTTGATCTGTACCAGTCAAGCTTTGACTATTTTCTCCTCTATTGAGTTGTGTCCTGAAAAGATGCCATCTCTTGCCGCTTAGCGTTTGTTTCTTATACATTTCAATCAGTTATATGAGGACTATCATCATAGCACTCCGGACATGTCCATACATTTCAATACTTCAATTTGATGGTCTACAAGCTCTACAGCTATTTCTCAAAATGAAAATTAATCTTTTTGTTCTTAAACTTAACTGATTCACTACGCACTGGCATTTGAAAGATTTGTCTTGCTTATCGCAGGGATGTATCGTCATTTGAAAGATTTGTCTTGCTTATCGCAGGGATGTATCGTCATTTGAAAGATTTGTCTGGCTTATCGCAGGGATGTATCATCATTTGAAAGATTTGTCTTGCTTATCGCAGGGATGTATCGTCATTTGAAAGATTTGTCTTGCTTATCGCAGGGATGTATCGTCATTTGAAAGATTTGTCTTGCTTATCGCAGGGATGTATCGTCATTTGAAAGATTTGTCTTGCTTATCGCAGGGATGTATCATCATTTGAAAGATTTGTTATATTTCATTGCTTTTCTATTACTTACTGTTCCTATTGGACTTCTATATCAACCAAAAACTGCTTAAAAGTGAAGTGTCTGCAATATCAAACGCATATCCACATGGTTTATGCTAGAAATATAAGTTAAACAGAGTTTACCATTCATTCTAGCATAGTCTGTGACTAAAACAACTAGAGATTTTATTTATTAATTGTCATGTTGCTAGTTTGTGAACAGTTATAGCATAATATAATAATAACCAATGTGTGTAATAGGTAAATATTAGGGAAATAGTTTTGAGAAGGTCTTCATAATTCATCTGTTCCTATTAGAACACAAGAATAGCATTGTTACTTGCAAATGTTCTCTGATTTGCCAGCTCTCCTCATCCATCATGTATTTCAGTTAAGCTGTGTGACTGTATTGTTAATGTTGTCTTAAAAGTGTATGTCCTGTCAAAATTCAGTTTGAATCTTTTAACTTTTCAACTATCAGTTATCAGTTATATGAGGACTATCATCATAGCACTCGGACATGTCCATAGGTGCTCCGATCTCCGCCTCAGCAAATCCAGCAGCGTCCAGCGACCCAACACGCCAGTTCGATGTTGATTAATCAATCTCTTTGCATATTTAGTATGTCGTTCTTTGCGGGATGCACCAATATTGACACCCATCTCTTTCAATCGGGTCAGCCAGTGGGATTCACAGCCCTGAAACTCCTCTTTCAACTATATACCTACTAAAAAGCTATTACTACTGAACCTTCTTGTTTCCAATGAAGCATATGTATAGAAAATTGTTGCTTCCCAACCAATTTCTATTACAAACTACCTGGGCTCTCTATAATTAAGAACGAAAATCCAGTCCTTCGAAACTAAATGCTACAGAAAGATCCTACGAATACCATGGACAGAAAAAGAAAGAACACTGATGTCCGGAAAGAACTAAACATTAAAGAGAATTGGCTGATAAACAACATACTATACAGAAAAATTACATACTTTGGTCACATCAAGCGTCACGATGGCCTGGAAAGAACAATACTAGAGGGCAGGGTCCCAGGATGCAGAGGCAGACCAAGAAGAAGATGGCTACAAGATATTAAAGAAACCATGAACATGACCATCAACGAAGTGGGTGAACTGGCAAGAGACAGAGTGAATTTCAGATGTGCTGCAAAGAGAGCAACGTCCTATAAAGGATACGCACCTTGATGATGGGCTCTCTATCCTTGAGGTTCAGGTCTCTCTAACATACTCTTCCACTGTTTCTCTTCTTTGATCTCCCCATTAGTTTTTTCCTCTGTGGTGTACAGTCAACTGCATATTCAGTAATGTTACAAGATTGTTTCCTGAGATGTGTCTAGTCTATCACAGTTATATTTCTTTAATCTTCACCTGCTTTAATTCATAAGTTATTCTCTTCCACATTTCTATATTTTATATTAGCTGGCCATTTCATTGACATATTCTGCGGAATTTTAACGTTGCTTTAACTCCTTGTAAACTCACCTGAAAACCAGTTTTTTACGTGCTGTTTATTTTCATTACACCAAATGCCACACTGAAGTGCTGCATTTTTATTGCCACAATCAGCATCCCAACTGTGGCAGTGCATCCACACCAAATATAGCAGAAGTTCAGATACTTATGATGTGATCTGTCTAAAAAATAAAGTTAATTGCATATCCTTTACATGACTATGCGAATCAACTCCAACTTTTTAACGCTGTTTGTGATTTTTCTAGACATGATTACGTTCAGTAGTTTGCCATTGCTTTCTGAACGGGTGGAGCCATCGTCCTTTATAAAATCCACGCGAAACATTTTACAACTAAAATGTCCGCAGTGTGATTCTAACTCAGAATGTCAGAGTCACTATCCCCTAGGCCACAGACACCTCCTTATAATAAGAAATATTGTTAGTTTCTCATCACATATGCATACTAGTCCACCAAGCTAGAAAAGATTATCAGATTCACTGTGTTAAGGGTGGTAAAATTAAAAGTCTTAAGATGAAGGACTGACTTCATGGAACCAAGTTTTCCCCCATATGCTTTGATCCCTCTCTGCAGAAATGACATGCCACTTGCATAGAGTATTGCACAAAGCACAAACTGCATAGTTCCTACAACTATCTTAGGAAAAAAATTATAAAGAAAGAGAACTTACTACACCATCTCTTTGGGATACAGTCTAGTACTGTGAGGTCTCTACATTATTACCTTCCCATTCTCAGTCATGAAGCACTGAAAAATGATAAGGAAACAAAATTTTACACTCAGTTGCAGTCAGGATATTTCCTCCTTTTTTATTACTGGCGTGAAACCATTCACGCTAGAGGTTTTAATTATTCTTTTTTATCATTCTTAGGAATCCAAGAGATCATTCCTGCATAGTGTTGTCAATGAAGGTGGTGACAAAGAAAAACTTACTAGCTTTGTTAACTTCTGTGAGGACACAATATTTGAGGTATGAATTTTTTCAAAACAGATTATAGGCCTACAGATTAATTAAAAGAAAGATAAAGACAAATTCTGACAACAGGTCAAATAAGTGAAAGAAGAGATACAACTATATGAAGAGACACTGACCAGCTTAACCTCATTGTGTAGAATAATGTCCAAAAAAAGGGTCAACAATACTTTTTTATAGATAGTTGTGCATGTATGATCAGTCCTGCTGTATTGATCAGAGACATGGAAAACAAGTAGCAAGACATACAGTCGCATAAGAGGCTTTGAGTGAAGATGTCTCCGAAGAATTCTCAGAATTCACTGGTACCAGAGAATACAAAATACTGAGATCACCCGGTACACAGGCCTCAACAAGGAAATAAAACATAGGAGATGGAAGTGGTTAGGATATACATTAAGAATGCAGAAGACCAGATATCCACATGTGACTTTGAAATAGAATGCAGAAGACCAGATATCCACATGTGACTTTGAAATAGAATGCAGAAGACCAGATATCCACATGTGACTTTGAAATAGAATGCAGAAGACCAGATATCCACATGTGACTTTGAAATAGAATGCAGAAGACCAGATATCCACATGTGACTTTGAAATAGAATGCAGAAGACCAGATATCCACATGTGACTTTGAAATAGAATGCAGAAGACCAGATATCCACATGTGACTTTGAAATAGAATGCAGAAGACCAGATATCCACATGTGACTTTGAAATAGAATGCAGGAGGTAAGAAAGGTAGGGGCGACCTTGAGAGACATGGAGATGAACTGTAGACAGAGAAAGAGAAGAGGCTTCAAAGTCCTGGAATGAACTATTCTGCCTTGCTCAAGATGTATTTGGTTGGAGGAAATTTGTCGATGCCTTATACTTCAAGGGGAGTTAAGAGAAAAAAGAGAGAATGTGTATGAATGTCTACACCAGCTGATTTGGTACACGAGAAAGCCTAAAGTATATTATCATCATCATTATTTAGTAATGATTCTTGTAACTTCTGTACCCTCTAATATATGATTTATTTTATCATGACATAGTTTAGTTAGTTAGTTAGTTTATTCCTTTCGAGCCAAAGGCGACACATAGGGCAGAGGTTTTAGATCTCCATGTGATGCGGTTCTTTGCTAGCAGTTGGAGATCTTGTATGGTTTTACATCCCAATAGTTTACTTTCTTGTTGGATGGTTCTTCGAAGAGTGGTCTTTGGTCTTCCACATTTTCTTTTCCCAACTGGTGACCACATAAGGACTTGTCGATTTAGTCTCTTTTCGTCTGATCTAAGAACATGACCTAAATATTTCCATCTTCGTTTCTTTATAATATTTGATACGGGTTGTTGGTGTGTTCTATCTCTCACTGTGTTGTTAGAAACGAAATCACTCCATTTTACTTTTAATAATTTTCGTAGACATTTATTCTCAAAGCTGTCCAGTTTCTTATCAATTTTCTTTGTTGATTTCCAACTTTCACAACCGTAGGTCAGTACAGGAATCACACATGACATGCTACAAATAATTAATGTACAGTCTAATATGGAAGTCTTTACTGCACTGTCTGTATCCCTTGGGATTAATTGTTAATCACAAGTCCTATATGAGCCTCTATTGACAGTTGTTTTTAAATTTTAGGGCTGTTAGCCTTTTGATAGAAACATCGCTGTATATTGTTTTTGTACTTTGTAAAACTGCAGTACTTTGTTTTTACACGTTTCACTAGAGACAGTTTAAACTGGGTTGTGATAAAAAAGAATCTTTTCGACATCTGTTGGAGGAGACTGAGCACCTATGGGTCTCCCTGGAGTGCTGTGACATCAGTTCAGTAACCAATAACCAATCAAATATATTCTGTTATTTCCTTCATATAGATGCAGCATGCCACAAGCATAAGTGCTGAGGAACAGAGAATTGCTGCTATGAGAAGTGGTGCTGGCAGTATGGATGGAGGGTGAGATATAAATGTTCTCAACTTATAGCACCAATTAAAACAGAATTGTGACAAAGACTTTCTCATCTTGCTTCATTACATATTTTGCATAAAACAATACAAAATTACTTAGCTTTATTTACGTTTTTTTTTTTTTAATTGAAACTGATGATTTCAGTGTAGTTTCTTTTTTTGAGATTTTTGCTTTTAGTGCTTTGGTGTATTTATGCTAAACCACAAATGTTTCTGTGCTTTTATTATTTTGTGTGGTCTTTAGTTCTTTATTAACATTGAAAGGTTACCTGAATATTAATATAGTCAACATTTTAAACCCAACATCATAAGTCAGATTAGTTGGAATATGAAACTATTCATTATATTTTATTTTGTTACTAAAAATGAAAATTTTTGAGTGAAAAAAATTACCTCATGAAAACAATATGCTAATTTCCATGTGAAATATACATAAAGTATTATAAACTATTAATTAAAACTAATATTATTTTTAAGATAGCCTGTTTCCGTCTAAAAATGTAGTGTAGAAATGTACATACAATTTTAATGTATTACACATAATACTTTCAGTTTACTTACAGCTTTTGAGCATTGTTTAACCTTTTCACTTCACAATTTATTTCAACTTTGAGTCACTTATATTGTAATGTATACTAAATTAGCCAGTATACTGGCTTTGTATCATTTTAAAATATACTATGAGCCTGTATATATTGGCTCAGAAGAGTGAAAGGGTTAAGATTTGATGCTTTCTTTCTATGATTTCTGTTTTGTCATTGACAATACCGCCTTTGTTAGCATAGATTGTTGGTAAAACAAAGAAATAGCTCATTGAGTGACAATAACACTGAGAATTTCACAGCTCAACTTCTGGAAAGTCTAAAAAGCCAAACAGGCTGTAAGTGAAATGCCAAACAATAAGGCAGGGAACAGAATGGGACCCTATAAGGGGACAGCACACTGGCGCGTGGTAAAGGCTCTGACAACAACCAACCCATACCCCAGCTTTGGCTTAAATGAAAATTTTCTCTCTCTCTCTCTCTCTTTAGAAGAATTTATTTTTCTTGACTCCTATTCTACTTCTTTTATGCGTTTTCTGTGGTTGGTTTGTGTTTTGCTGTCACCCTAGTTCTTATCAAACAATTTAGTATCAATGATGAAAGAAGAAATCTTATAAAATGATATGCCTCATCATCTCCTTGACCATGACGACATGGAAGTCTTTGCACTGACATTAATGATCCAGGATGCCACAATCCATCTGTCTGTATATTGTGGCATAATTTAATTAAAATCTGACAGTTCTTTGTTAAGCATTGGAATGAACTGGCTGTTAGTAAATCACAGACCTGGGTGGTAAGAAAAGCTACAAGCTTCTCAGCAAACATAGAAAAGGAAACTAGTGCTATAATGACCATCTGATACTTATCTTACGTATAAGACTTTGACTAGTATAAGCCATATGATTTATGTGAGGCATATAGTCACAGTATAGGTCATTATGAATTTTGATTAGAATCTACCCAATACAGTTTATTGACTGGATGCACCATATTCACATCTGGTGTTAAATGTGTTCAATGCTTTTCAAGATTTTATTTGACTGGTTTTAAATTATATTCATTTATTTGTTTGCGTGTGTAAAATATTGTGTTTATGCTTGTTTGTGTTTTTGTTTCAGAAAACTACATGCAACCCCACCAGGGTATCTATTGTCTTACTTTTACATGATATACAATATATTATTTTCAAATGCATTTTCTTTTATTGTTGACATATCTTGATATGCAACCCAAGCTTTTTATGTCAACTTACTTTAATTAACGCCTGCTGTGACATTTTTTTCCTCATTTTATTTATTTTAATACAGTGATTTCTCCGAGTGTACAAGTTTTGAATGACAAAGATCAGTGTCAACAAGATCCAATGTTGGACACTAATTTTACCTTTTTTCTAAACTTCTAATTAAGATATCCTGATTGAAGCTTCAAAATTGTAATTCTCTTTGTTTTTAGTTATTCTAAATATAAAATTCTCTTCTATTTAATATTATATGATTTCATGTTTATGAAATCTTGTACAAGTTTGTAAATGTTTTGTGTATACAGTCAACTCTGTTATAATGAGCATTGTTACAATGAGGTCACAACTATAGCAAGCAATGTAGCCTCCAAGATAAGTTTAAATGCACCTGTATATTTTATGTAAATAACAAGCATCTGTGGGCGTCTGTAGCTTAAGCGGTAGGGAGCTTGCCACAATGTAAGCATACCTGGTTCAAACTCTGCGGCAGGCATTTTGGTACCGTGTGTTCTCTTTACCTAGCTTTTCAATCGAGTTTTGTTTTGAAGCAAGTAACATGTCGGTATATAAACTAAAGTGTCTGTTCATTACAAGAATTGCTAATTTATAGCCATTATGTTGGAGAAGCTTGTCTACATGGTTCTCTAAAAGAATGGCTTAAAGAAAATAGAATTGTTAATTTAGAACATGTAAATGATATTGGTGGGACAGATTAGCATATTGTATAAACAGTAAATGATATTGGTGGGACAGATTAGCATATTGTATAAACAGTAAATGATATTGGTAGGACAGATTAGCATATTGTATAAACAGGTTTTACTTCATAGTACTAAACATAAGAGGTTATGGGTTCAATCCAATGTATTCCACATATGAAAAATGAATTGAACCTCCTGCACTCAGTAGCAGTGCAACTGCTTATAGCACCAACAAGGGTCACTGATGTAATTTGAAATGATTGAATTTTTGTGAAATTTTATTTTAATCTTCCTAAATCTATGAGACAGTCTAGTAATCAAAGTTATTTTAATTAATTAGGAAATGTTTAAAGATACAGCGGTAAATAACTTTTGTAAAGAATCTGTACATATGTTTAAATTATAGCTTTTTTCGTCATATGCCTGCATGTTTTTGCCTCCGTGAATATTACATGCAACGGTTATAACAAATAAAACTAAATGGTTTTATGGCACGTTATAACAGTTTGACTATTTCAATATGAATTACAGTACTATTTGTGAATAAGATCAAATTTCCTTCTAGCATGCAGTATGTGATAATACTACAAGTTTTTTTTTTTTAAACCCAGAAAGTAAGACAGTTTGACAACCGATATCATTGACGTTTCTACCAAGTGGTCGTTTACCCTACTCTCACAAATTTGAGCTTGTTTTTCCCACTGACTTGAATGTTAAAAGAATAAAACAAAATTTGCTAACATTATAATTCCATTACTGAAACAAACATTTTCAGGTCTGCTGCAGGGAAGTGGCCAGGAAGGAGAGTTAACTTTTAATTTTAGTCAGGTCAGATGACTCACCACTTTCTTTTTCTTGCTCTCTCTTGTACCTTTTTAACTTCGGTTTGAGGATAGACCCTCAACCAACTCATGCCAAGTCTTCTTATCTTATGCTATGTCTTGCAACTCTATCCAACTTTTCCATACATCGTTAATCTCTGCCTTAAAACCTCTTCTCCATTAATTTCTTGGTTTCCATCACTTTTGCTTTCCTGTTAGTTCTAGGAAAAGTTCCATCTTTTTATTTTTCCTCTGGTTTTCTCAAGGTGTGTCCTATCCAGCGGCAGAAAATTTTCTTCACCTCTTAGTTAACTCGGATCTGTCTTATTTTCTCCATAAACTCCTCGTTTCTGACTATATTGTACTATCTCAGTCACTCTATTTTTCACATACACCGTTTGTTGAATTTTGTAATTTATTAGTTATTGTTTTAGTCATTCTCCATGTTTAGGACCCATTCAGCAGAACTGCTTTCACATTGGAGTTAAATAGTTCTTGTATTTGACTTGTGTCACTGCTTTACTAGTTGTTAAATTACACACCAAACGCCTTTGGGAGAGTTCCATTTCCTCATACATTTAATATTTTCATTATGTTGCTTCTGTTTTTACTATTAATTGCACATCATCCTCATATGTCCTGCCTCATTTGAATCCCAACAAAGACTTGTCTTGAGTACTGTCTATCAGATCTGATGTTAGTATTTTTTCATTCTAGAAAGTTAGTTTTTCTCGGTTCACTGCTAAGGAGAGCTGGAAATGCGAGGAAGGAAATTAAAAGAACAAAAATGGCCTGTAAAAAGATTAAGCAAGAAAAACAGTATGAAATTAAGTTGATAGGATCAAATAAAGATTATAATACTAAAATTATGCATATTTCCAGTGACAGCATATGGGTGTGAAGCATGAACATTTAACAAAACAGTGGAAAAACATATATGTACTTTTTAATGTATGTGTTACTTAAGAGTCCTTCATATACCGCGACAGGAAGAGAACAAATAAATATATCATTAAAGAACTGAAAATCAAAGAAAACTGACTGATGCTACAAATAAGAATGAGAAAACTGAGATATTTTGAGCATATAAAAGACATGAAGTGTTGGAGAAGATCATTATGGAAGGAGGCATCCCAGCAAAGAGAAGAAGAGAAAGACCACAAATAAGATGGAGTCAGGATGTAACTGATGATTTGAGCATGCCAGCTGCAGGACATCTGGCCTATGAGAGAGAGAAATTCTGAAGGACTGTTAGGGTGGCAAAGTTATGCTCAGGACAAGTTATTCAATAATGATGAATGGAAAGTTAGACTGCTCAGTATGTTCTTGCTACTTTGTCCTCAGTCTCATTCCCGTTGATGTTCAGGCTGTTACAATCTATTCAAAACCATCATTTCTTATGACATGACTTTGTAAAAAAAGATTGTCTATTTCTGATATTGGTAATGAGCTTTCTCTGTTCTCCTTCAGATATTCAACAATGATATTAAATAGTTGTACATGTTCTTTATTTTCAATGATGGTGAAGAAGTCCCTTATTTTACTTGGGTTTCAATTTCAACAATTTTTTTCTATTGATGCTACTTTTGTTCATGCAATGGTCGTCTTAACACTGATATTGCTATTGGTAAACATAAAATTCACTTTATATACATATTCTTTATTTAATTGCATTTTAAAATACTTTATTTGGACTGTTTTATATGAAAGTTATTATATTCCATAGCTATGAAAAATTGGGTGTATTGTTTACAAAGCATATAGATATGAATATCACTAACATCAGTTTTATGTTGTCATATGTTGTCAGAATATTTAATTACTCTTGGTTCACACATACTTCAATCTCACACACAAAAAGATATCCAGACAAAATCCTACTGCGTTAACCAGTACAGTCAACTGGTTAGGCTGAAAATCCTATAGAAGAAAACAGAAATAATGACTCTGAAAATTGCCACCACAGTACCAGTCAAACTAGAATATAAAATCCTTTCAAATACAACTGCTTTCATATATCAGCTGCAAATGAGGTTCTGGATCTGACACTGAAAGCAGACTAAGGCATGAAGTGTGTGCTACCAACTTTATTATATGGATCATAATTCTGTAGAATCACACAGTAAAAATATATGTCCGAACTTTCCACCTTTTATATAACTTCTCTACAAAAGATCTTATACGTGTTCTGGTTAAAAACGATCTCTAATCACGAATTGCTTTCACAGTGTCAAGAGAATTTAGACCCATCATCCAAAAGAGACAGTGGAAATGTATCAGACATGTGATGTGCGTGGCGACTAACTCTCTCTCTTTAGCCTGTTACGCCCTGGCGTTTAGGGCAGCAACAAACGTACACCATTCTTCCCTGTTCATGGCCTTCCTCTGTATTGTGTTCCAGCTATGATTCATTTCCTTCAGCTCTTGCTCTATCGTTCTCCTCCATGTCGTCTTGGGTCTTCCACGCTTTCGCCTACCCTCTGGAGTCCATCTCAGTGCAGTTTTCGTGTCGGAGCCAGTCTCCATGCGCATCACATGTCCAATCCATCTCCAGCGTCGTCTTCGGATGATAGTGCCCATATTCTCTTGTTGGCATCGTGCAAGCAATTCTTGATTCGAGATAGTAGTCGGCCAGTACACGCGTAAGATTTTTCGCAGACAAGTTGTATGAAAGGCGGAGAGTCTGGACATATCCTGTTCTGTCATTCTCCAGCATTCCGATCCGTACAGCAAAGTTGACAGCACACAGCTGTTATAGATACTAGTCTTGGTTCTGATGCTGTATTGGGCAGATTTCAAGGCGGTCTGAAGGGTCATGAATGCACTGCGTGCTTTACTCAGTCTGTTTTAATGTCAGATCCAGCGCCTCCTTCATTGCTAATAACACTTCCAAGGTATGTGAAAGCGGTTGTATCTCGGAGGGTTTTACCTTCTAGTTTGACTGGTGCTGGGGTTGCTATGTTCAGAGTCATTACTTCAGTGTGGCGACTAACTCTGTCACAAAATCTGCACTGAAATGGACACCAGAGGGTAAATGAAAATGTGGAAGACCCAAATCAACATAGAGGAGAATAGTAGAACAGGACCTGAAAGAAGTGAACCATAGTTAGAACACAATACAGAGAACTGCCAAGAGCAGGGATGGTTGGCATGCATTTGTTGCTGCCCTAAGCATCAGTGATGTCACAGGATCGAGGGAGGTGAGAGAGAGAGGACTCACATGATTTCTTTACTACATGTTGTATAGATTTTCTTTACAGTGCAAAGCCTCAACAAAAAAACTTTTCTATAGGTCCCAGCACATGGGAAGGACTGGCTGATGACAGAGTTGTGTGGAAAGCCAATTTGCAAAAGGGCTTTTGAGAAGAGACTTATGTATGAGCTGAACGACAAGAGAGAAAATAGAAAACTCAGAAGTTGTCACAGTAAAACACTTGCAAATTGACCGTCTGTAAAAACGAAAAAGACCATATAAGATCCTCATAATTGTAAACTACATTTTGCTACAGTAGTACCTAATTATGTCATATTTCTGTATATACTTATGTACTCTTAAACTTTCATCACAAATACACACATGTACATACACACACATATATTTTAAACTATTCAAATAAACCTATTATGGAGTGCATTTTTGAAATATTTACTATTTTTTTATTTTTAGTATATTTCCTTTTTCTACTTTCTTTTTTACATGACGCATTGTGGGTTACTGGAGTGTTTATTCTGTACCAAGATTGTCTTATTAATTAAATTGAGTCAATTTTGTAGCATTTATGCAATGTTGTAGGATTTATGCATTGTTGTATGTTCATGTGCCTCTTGATTTTCCTTATATTCTAAAACCAGTTCACTTTTCCAAGCCTTCATTCCAAATGGATTTGTCTTTCTCTTTCCTCCTTCCTTTCCACTTTCACCTACTAACAATATCAAGAAAGTAATAGTTTATATTCTCATGTCTTTCATTTAGCATCTCAGAGAAAATATTATGCATATTCAATTACAGACTTCATTATATTGCATTGATTAGCTAGATCTAGTAACCTAAAGTTTTTTTAAAAAAGGGGGTTTAAAGCCGAAGAATTGACTGCATTGCACCGGGTTTTACCCCATATGGTCGAGTCCTTCTCCCAGAAATGGCAGGCCACTTGCACAGAGTATTGGCATAAGCACGAACTCGTAGCACTGGGTGCAATCCTAGGGGTCTCTGGAAAAAATGCACTTGTGAACAGAGCGGCACGATCCAGATTCAATCCTACTACATTTGGATCGCAAGGCAAGGGCTTAACCACTTGGTCACAGGGACCCCCGAAGTAAATGAACCATCCGTTTAGGATATGTAACGGTGATGTATATACATTTTGAACCATGAAAGGTGATTGTAGGTGGAGCTCTTGGTAAAATATTTAGTATTAAAAATTTCCTTTCATTGTTGTTTGATTGATTGATTGATTGATAGAACCATCATCATTGCACTTTGTGACTAACCATGTGGCCTCCGATCGCTTTTCTACTCAGGATAATCATAGTAGCAGTGCACAAACTCTGTAGCACCGACGAGGACCCTCGATGTAATTTAGAAGATTGTGTAAAATATTTTGTAGGTTTTTTTAATATTTTTAATCTTTCTAATGTATTTTACCCGGGCTTTCCATCCTGCTCTTCTTGATTTTTAACTGCCAAGAGTTCTTTTACGTGCTCAACTTAAACACAGGAAATACATTTTATCGTCTCCTTTTCCGATATGACTAAAACTCAATATCACCTACATTGAGATCAGGGATCTATAGAAAAATATCCCAATGGCTCCACAAGGGAGCAAACCGAGTACCTTTGGAATAACAGACAAGCACCTAACCTCTACGCCACAGAGTAAAGCAGATAGCTAATTACTATAACTGTGCATTGCGTGAAATCAAATGCATCATATTATTAGAAGACCTTGGATATTGTAAGCAACTATCAATCTCATTAGATACTATTATGAATGATCAGTGTCATACATACAATGTAAATATCTCAATGTATTTCAGTCAAAGTTTGTGCTAACCAGCATAGAAGATTTCTTCAATCTCTATTTCTTGTATTCTCTGTGAATGTTTAACCTTCGAATGTGTAAAATATATTGTATGTTATCCAGAATCACATTTCTCTTCTTTCCTCTTACCTCTTTGTCAACCCACTTTTACCTACTGTCAATACTAATGAGATAATTTTCTCTCACAACTTATCATGTGGAAGTGATCCACCATTTTACTGAACTTTGTTGTGTCCTGGTTTTTCTTTGCATATTGCATCTTATCATGATAAACAGAGAAATGTGTATGGGAAGATTTACAGACAAAGGTGAAACAGTTTTAAAACTACATACCTACCAATAGGTCTTCATTAAGAAAACAAGGCACATAAATAGTGATGAAATAATTAAATTAAATAACATCAAGAAATAAATGAAAAATGTTGTACAGTAGTGCAAACAAAATACATGTAACTCATCATGGCACAGTTGTTAGACTGCTTAGCAGCGTGTGGGATTCTGAAACTTGTATTGAGTATGATGCATATACATATATATAAACAACATACTTTGCCAAGAAATCTTGACAGGACATTAATTAGTGTCAGATCAAAAACTATGTTTTCAGAATTTTTTAGGGAATATTTCGAGGATTGACTAGATTTACAAATATCATCCCATATTTTTTTATTTTAATGTATTGTATAATATCTCAAAACTTTTGAAATTGAAAGAATATTTGTATAATATTCAGCAAATAATTACCTGTTTGGAGTGCTGTGATGATGATCCTCCCTAATAACTAAACAATTACTTATAAAAGCAATATAAATGCATAAACAATAAGACATAATCATAGTCAAGAAATTAAAAAGTTAAAAAATGTTGACAATTACCATAGTATTTAGAGTCCTACACAAGTCTAAAACACCAGTTATATAATTTAATTTGAATATACAGTCATTAATATTTTTTTTAATGTTTTAATAGGTTCTGGGTATAAATAAAGTGTGTATGTCCTTTTGAAATGTCAATGTTATAAGTTTATGAGTCACAATAGGTATTATTACTATATATGAGGAGTGATGCTTAGAATCTTTAGTATCAGTAAATCATCATCAAATAGCTTGACCGGAGCAGATCTTTGCCACCCCAACAGTCCCCCAGAAATTCTCTCTCTCATAGGCCAGATGTCCTGCCTCTGCAGCCGTCATGTTCAAATCATCAGTTACATCTTGAATCCATTTTCTATGTGGTCTTCCTCTTCTTCTCTTTGCTGGCATGCCTCCTTCCATGATGGTCTTCTTCAGCCCTTCATATCTTTTTATATTTCCAAAATATCTCAATTTTCTCTTTCGTATTTGTAGCATTAGCCAGTTTTCTTTAACATTGACTTCTTTCTGGATAGATCTATTTGTTCTCTTCTCTGTCCAAGATATACGTAGTACTCTTCTGTAACACTTATATTAACATCAATAAATAAGTGATATAAATCTGAACTATAACTATTTCAGGTAGATAATTCATCGTGAATTATGAATAAGTTGTGTGACATGTGCAACATACATTCTTTTCTTTTAAACGTTTACCTGTTATTTATTCAGGAATAGGTTTGTTTAGAAAATGCAGCTGCTCAATACTATATTAAATATGATTGATTGATTTTATTGGTTTATAGGACCATCATCTTTGCACTTCGATGAATAACCATGTGTGCTCTCTAATCTTTTTCCTGCACAGAAAGATCTCAGTGGCCCCAGTGTAATTTTGAAGATATGAAAATTCTTTAGAGAACTTTTATTTTTAATCTTTTTTAAATAAATTTTACCAGGGCAGTGACTTTTGCAACCTACTCTTATCAATGTTTTTTTCAACTATCAAGGGTTCATTTGTCTACTCAACTTGAGCATGGGACCTGCATTTTATCATCCGCCTTCAATAGGACTAGGAACTCAGTCTCACCTACACTGAGATCAGGGATATCTGGAAAAATATTTTGATAGCTCCCAGAGGGAACAACTTGAGTATCTTTGGAACAAGAGGAGAGCACCTTACCTTCATACCACAATGTTCGAGAATTAGGTCTCAAGTTTGGACATGCCAGACAGTGTCGCCTTCATGGTAAAGAGAGAAGATATAGTAATCAACTTCTCATGGGTACGGTGAGCAAATGGACTTTGGGATGGCTGCTGCAGCTGGAGGACAGAACACGAATGTAAATGCCCAATGTGCCATGACGTCGATCGCATAACATAACACAATGAACAAATTATGAACAGATTGAAGTAATTTCAAGTACCTGTAATTAAATCAACTAACTGGAGATAGATCTTAAATATTAATTCATAACAAATATTAACATATGTCAACTAAATTTTGGAAAAAATAATTATGCAAATGAGCAACTGGATCTACCTGTTACATATCATCCAAAGGAAAAACATAACAAAATCAATCAGAAAGCTAGACATACCAACACAAGGTAACTACCAAATTGTTAACAGATTAGAATAAGTTATCATTATGACGCAATTTATTCCATACATACATGTATACACAACTCACAATTCAGCCATGTGCAGACACCAGAGCACATACTTCAAGACTGCATCAAATACTTGTATAATACACTGAAGCAAACTCACTGGTCCAGTGAAACAACAGTAAAAATACAACTGTACACATTATGAGAACATTTACAAATCTAACCAACACTATAATCTAAGGGATGTTTTTCGCCCTCATGCCCAGCGCATTCGTAGCGCGTTGGACTGCGGATGACTAGCCCTCTGTGAGTGCGGGTTCAATTCCGTGGGCTGGCAGAAAAGCCACAGGTTCCCAGATTCCGGTGTTCGTGTCACCAACCGAAGGGTTACGATGTCCATGGCACCGATCCGAAGAGCTGAAAGCTCAAGTGCTTCTGGATTGAAGAGGAAAAAAGGGGGTGTTTTCCTGTTAGGAAATAGACAGAGGATCAAGTAAGGTGGCTGGTGTCTACGTCAAAATGTATTAATTATGAATTTATTTAGTTTTTTTGTAATTATTGGAGAAAGCATGAGAGATGTAAACACTCAGTTCACTTTCTGAGAAGATATATGACTTTTTTAAATATCTTCTCATATAGCAACTCTTTCTAGAATACCTTCAACGTAGATAGTATTGTGTATACCATCTTATATAGGAACTTTTATAGTATCTCTTATTTCATATCATATAGTAGATTTATAGAATCTCTGATTTCATATCGTAACTTTTATGGAATCTCTTATACTTGCCTGTAGTATATTATCTTACACCTTTACATCCACAGTGTACTGGAGCCCCTCATCCTGGGTTACCGTTTCTTCAAAGACATACTGGTGGCTCTTCTCTCATACTTGACCTGGTCAAATCTGAAACATTCATACCATACATTCAAGTCCATGACTTACTGGCAGTTATTGATTGCCTTCTTCAAAGTCAACTTCAAGTTTGCTTGGATAATCTTGACAGTTGTATTCCACGTCAGCTGGTGAGTTGTATATTGGTGTTTGTTACATTGTGAAGAAACTATATATATATATATATATATATATATATATATATATATATATATTGCCCTTTACTTACACTGACAGTCAAAGCAAGTGTTTTATTGAACAACTCTGAGTTGCATTCATCTTGGGTCACCAATACATAAGTCTTTCTCAAAGACTCTGCGCCTTACAGAAGGCTGGAATTTCCACACAACTCTGTTCATCAGCAGTCCTCCCTTATCAAAGAAAAGATCATCTGAGGTCTTTGCAGATATCTTTAATGAGAGGGTCTGCCTTGGTGCTCTTCCTGGGAAAGTTCAAGGAACAAGCATTTGATGGTTTTGGTATGATAAGTTTCATATCTATTATTCACCAACCATCTGAGGAGTCTGTTGAGAGCCATGATGGAAGGCAGATTTGCACGTTGTATATCTTAATTATTGGCTTGATCTTGTCATTACCATTGAATATTCATAATCTGTGGGAGACTATCAAAGGGGAAAATTTGAGTCCCTCTATTGTCTTGTACTGTCATGTTTTGCATCCATATTGTAAAGAACTAAATTAACAGGCTCAATATTATTTGAGTCTTATATCTGGTCAATGTCAATTTTTTGTTGTCCAGGCACAGCTTTGATATTTGCAATGTAGTAAGCGGCCTCTATGGTGAGCGTTGATTTCCTGTCAAGAAAGGTGCAGTTGACCTGGACCATCAAGTGCAAATTTTGCACTGGTTAGATGAGTGCCATTTGAAGTGATGTTTGATGTCTTACCTCTGACATAATACAACTGTTTTGGAGAGCCACTATTGTCAGGAAGAAGTCGCATGCCTTTGACAAATTATTAATTAGAAACTTTGCAGTGTGCTTCTACTGCAGTCTAAAGGCACATCGTCATGAACGGAAGTCTCAAAGTATTTCCAACGATTTTGTCTTGGCTCTTCAGCGAGCCATATTGTTAAAAAGTGCAACCATCAATCTAGTCATGAAAACATACATCATGAGTGTCCCTTAAAGGCGTGGGTTCAAAGGACTGGTGAAAGAAGATGCCAAAAGATGAGAACAAGTGACACAGCCCTGCTTGCTCACTTAACCTCAACCCATCAGAGTGCTCCATCGAGATGCTAATGGCTTTCATGCCCCATGGAGAAGAGCAATCAATTGAGCAACTTTGGGAAACAATATACTTCAATTATTTTTAAGATCTTACCTGCTCTTGTCAAATGCCTTATAATCACATGTAAACAATATGGCTTGTCTTCTCTGATTCTTGTAGCTGTCAAGGGTAAATATCATGTCAGTTTTGACCTCTAGCCGAATCCACATTGTGACTTGAAAGAACAGCTCCGCCAGTTTCTGTAGTCTTTGAAGGACTAGTGCAAAGCTTTGCCTTTACAGCTTAGAAGGGAGATGCCTCTGTAGTTGTTAGCAATCTTTATCCCTTGTTTTTATAGAGAATGTCACTATTTTGCATCCTCATGTCCTGAGGAAGTGTCCTTCTCAGCATGAATAAGGAGATTGTAGAGTGGATCAGACATCCTATTATTTAGATTTCTGCAGGAATGTTGTCTATCGATGCCTTGCCATTTGAAAGTTTGTTGATTCTTCGGAAAGTTCTGCTCCTGTGATTAGGTGATCAGCTGTTTGTCATGAATGTTTGTATGATCTGATCGAGGACTGGATGTGCTATTCTTTCACGAGTAAAGATTGCAATAGTGTTTCATCTTTCGAGCTGTTTGGTCATATCTGTTATTGGCTCACCTGTTTCTGATCTTAGTGGTGCAATATGTATATATATATTGTTACTACCACTGACACTGCGGAAACAAGTTCTCCAGTCAATATTGAACCAATACTTATGTATGGCAGCAAATCATGGATAAGAAACAAACAATCAATAAGATCATTGGAAGCCACAGAGATGTGGTTTAAATAAGAAGGCTGAAAATTCCATGAACAGCAAGTAAAAATATGATGAGGTTTTAAATCGGGCCTTACAAACCTTATCAAAAGAATAAGAATCAGACAATCAAGGTTCTTCTGGCATATAATGCGAAGAGAAGGTTTAGAACATTTGGTGACAACAGGCAAAATCCATGGATGGAGAGATCGTGGAAGACAGAGGGAGATGTTGGATGGTCTGACATCTTGGTTTGATAAAAGATCAATGTCAAAACTGATTAACTTCACCAAGGAGAGAGAGAGTTGTTGAGAACCATGATCGCCTGTACCGGCAGGCATGGCACTTAATTTATATATTATATATATATATGGCCTTTTCGTCTTTCAAAATTATACTTCAAAGTTTTAATATTTTCTGAATTTTTCATGATGGTAGAGACTATCAGGCATCATTTCCTGATGCTACCTTCTTAATTGTATTTCACTGTCATGCTTTTTGCATATTTTTCCATGACTTGTACAAAGTAACTTAAAAACCTGTTTTAAATCATTTCAATAATTTCTTTTCTATTCTGCATGTACATTTTTAAAAAAATTAATAACTAAAGAAAGTCTTTTTTAAAGTTATGGATATAAAATCTTTGTTGACCTTAGTGTCACAAGTTATTTGAGAGGCACACATTTCTACAAATATAAGGCCTCTATGGTGAAGTGGTTAAGATGTTTGCCTGTCATTCTGAAGGTTATCGGTTCGAATCTGGACCGAGTCACATGTGCAAATTTTTCATGAGATCCCTAGGATTCCTGCAGTATAGATTCTTGCAGGAGCTACAGAGTTTATACTTTGTACAACACACTCAGCAGATGGCGTGCCATTTCTACCGAAGGAATGGAGCCATATTGTAAAACCCTGTGCAATGAAGTCATTCGTTTGCGTTTGACCCTTTTTAGACTTTCCTGTCAATGTATTTGGAACCTTTCTCTTATTGCTTTTCTCTGCAGTTTCTAAAACACAAACTACCTCATGAATCTTGTTTAATTGCACTGCTCAACATAAGGTACCAAACATTTTTGCAATCATTAGTGCTGGCATTCAGTACAGAGAACCATCATTTTTGTTACATAAAGTAGACAGCAAATTATTTCAAAGTAATAATATATTTCATTCAAGAAAAACATGAAGTGTATCATTTCATTTTTGTTTTATAATATTGTCTTTATTTTATTAGGACTCTTGTGAAGTTTGTAATCAACATGATGATGGTGAAAGGAGGCAGAGCCAAAACAACCTGAGACAAAACCAAGTTCAACTTCACCTATGGCTCTTGCTATAGGTCCTATAGCTATGTCACCAACAGGAGGCAGCTCACATATCTCCTCTGCAGATGCTAATGGTTCCTTAGAATCAGAACATTCACCGCACATGGATGCACCAGAGGATGATCACTTGTATGTTATAAAACATATTACTTTAATCTCATTTTTTTCTCTTCACTAGATCTAATATCTTCTTCTTCTTCAAATGTTCCATATTGATCACTTGTTAAACCAATCTTTGTGCTTTGTATCTGATCTGAGCCTAAGAGTGATTATACATTGTGCCAGTTATGTGCCTACAAGTAGGCCAGCACATCCAATGACTGCAACGCTTTTTGTTTACTAGAGTAGCTTCCATAAGCCCCTACTTTAGTCACTCTTGCGACATGTCTTGTGGGTCACAGTGTTGCTATTCTTTGCTACTCTTTTGGGCCTCAGCAACACATGGGCGAGATCTAATATAAACAATGTTATATTACTTATGTCTGTTTTCCCTGTTTTTAGATGAAACTTTATTATATTTTCACTTGTCAATATAATCATCCTATAACGTTCGTGATGTAAAAAGACAGTGATTGATTGATTCAACCACAATCATTTCATTTTGGTGAAGAACAGTGTATGCTCTGATCTCTTTCTTTGTACAGGAAGATCTCAGCAGCAGTGTGCAAACTCTCTTCTCGGAAGAGTTGCAAACTCTGCAAAAGTTCTCTGTGTAATTATGGAAATGGTGAAAATGTTTGTAGAAATTTCATTTGAATCTTTTTAATGAATTTTGCTCAAGCAGCAGCGGCATTGCAACCTATTCTTATCGATTGTCAGCTGCCAATTGTTTATTTACGTACTCAACTTGGACAGGAGACTTATATTTTATCGTCCGTCTCTGATAGAACTAGTAACTCGACTCGCTTACATTGAGATCAGGAATCTGTGGAAAAAATTCAGATTATTCCACATGGGGAATGAACCAATTACTTCTGAAGCACCTAACTCGACCCCCACAGATACTCCCACATGTGAAAAGACATTAGCTTCCATTTTGTGGATACATCTTAATATTTTTAATTCTATTCAAACCTACTTATTATCTCCAACAGAGACAAGAGTGGCGAACCTATTGCCAATGGAGTGAAAGGAAGTGTCTCGCATGAACCAATCAGTACATCTAAGATGCAGACAGAGAAACTTGAGCCAACGGTGATTTTTTTTAATTTATTTATTTTTATAAAGAAATTTGTGCAGTTTATCTAGTTTTGTCATTCTTATTACAAGCACACATTTAATTAAATTTTTTTTAATGTTTTGGATATTAATCTTGATAACCATCTTATTGCGTTTTGGGATTTCTTAACTATGACTTGAAAATGTATTAGGGAAGACTATTGTAAAACTATGTTACCAAATGTGAAATATTAAAACACTAAGTAATATTGTTTTGCAAATCAAATATTTTTAAATCACATTACTTCTTATTTTGATTTTTTTAACCACATTTCTTTGTAGGTGTTACTTTATTTGCATGTGAACCAAAATATATGTTACTCAAGTTTAAAATGTGATGAGTATATGATTCTTCAGGTTTTATTACTCTTTCCATAACTCATTTTGGACAATAAGTTTCTGACATAACTATTCAATTTGCTCTTATCTTTTGCAAAATAGTCCAGATTTTTAACAGATAAATTATTAGTTATTTTATGCATTCTCAATTATGTAAAAGTGTATAGAATTTGTATTAATCTCAGTTTAGTTCATTATAATATAAATTTTAGTTATGCATGATTTTAGTAATGTATAACTACCATTTTCTTATTTCTATCAAAATTGCTTAAAATTATGTCTCAAGCTTTTGCTGTCTGTAATAGTTAGTCACCCATAAGACATCTCAATATAGAAGGTTGGATGAAGGTTGGATAATCCCAACAAGTTCTGTTCATTGCCCTGACAGTACACTCTCTGTTACTGGTTACTAAATTGACGTCATTGCACTCTGGGCAGACCCAGAGGTGCTCAGTCTTCCCCAACAGATATCAAAGCGTATGCATACTGATGGTTCCTGTGGCTCGCTGATTAAACACACCTCTCACTCTGCCTCTCAGGCATCCAGTTCGACTTGAACAACGGGTAACTCCAAACTGCCTAAATCGCTTGATCGATTCAACATCTATTTTAGTGTCCTCATCCAACAGACAGTCGCAAGAGACCGAAGAATATCCCCTTATCCATCTTCAACTCCCCAACAATCAATGCTGTTGATGCAAGCCTGTCCGCTCTCTCATTACCGTAAACACCTGCATGCCCAGGACAGTATATCCACGTAAGCCGCTGGAAGTTAGAAACTTCTATAGATGACATCCACTCATATCGAAACCTGCCCTTCTGGATCTTGTGAAGCATCGACTGAGAGTCAGATACAACAACTGCCCCAGTAAATAAAGTCCCAGAGATCCAATGGAGTTCAGCAGTAACGGCCTCAACCTCCATCCTCATACTAGAAGTAGTTGTCCTGTATGCCCTACTTCACTCTGGAACAACCCTACCATGCGCATTAGCCAAGAAACCCCAGCCGGACTTCTCACCACGTTGAACCGACCCATCGGTATATACAACAACATCATCATCCCTTGCATTATCTTCTATCAGCTGCTAAACTGCGAGATCAACCTTCATGTTGCCTCAATCTCTACATTCTCTTCCAAGATTCTCCAATCTCCACATTCTCTGTCAGATTAGTGCCTGCCCACTTGCTGTGTTCCTCTCCCAATTCTTTCTTTTGCTTTCCACTTTCCCTTCCAGGATGGTTTTCAACAGAGTGTCATATCTCTTAATAAGACCAAAATATCTCAATTGTCCAATTTATATCTCTTTTATCTCTTTACTCTTAGTTGTTGAAGTATTTATTAATTAATTTTCTTACATTTCCATGACACTTGTCCTATTCTTCTTTATATCCATATTTCACAATATTCAGTTCTTCTCTTCATCTGTTTGGTTATTATACAGGGTGTTCAAGATAATTGCAGCCCGTGAATGGAGCTAATCTGGCATATATGTATGGAAATGGGAAGGTTCAGTTATTACGTAGTATGGGTCAAGGTTGTGTGTAATTGTAGTACGGGAAGGGCGATGAGCAAATGTGACGTAGGACGAGCTAGTCAGAACCGGTTTAAATAGTAAATAAACACAACTCAATTTGTACCTGGCAACTTTCGAATTGTCAATGGGGCTGCAATTATCTTGAACACCCTCTATAACCAAAGTCAGCTCTATAACTGGTTCAGCTCTCTAAAACAATGATGAATCTATGTAACACTTGAAAAGTTTATTTTGTGTGTATTTCTTATTTCTTTAAATGTAATACATTTTTAATGTTGTTAAAAATACTCTATGTCATTTACTTTCTCTTCCAAACTTCCTTTTCACATTGGTTATTATATGTCCGTCAACACTTGTTCTAGTCTACCTCCATTTATCATTAGGTAACATAACATAATCTTTGTCTCTCTGTTTTGTTGTTTGCTTATTATCCTTATAATATTAGTACATAATTAATTATGTGAATTGTCCTTGTTTGTATAGGTCTATATCAATATAAGCATGTTATACTTTCTTTTGTTAACTACAGCTAGAGGAGCAGACAATCCTTAGACCATCAACAGCTCCCCCACCAAAACCAGTTCCTGAAAGACAGATGTCAGAGGACAGGTATGATGTTATGTTTGTGTTTTGAGTAATTTGCCAAAGAACCATGTTGCATTTTGTACAGATATATTTAAGCCATCTTCATCGTCTTCAGTTGATCATGGTTGCCAGTGATGTACAATTATTTTTATTCCTCAGCTCCTCATTTGTGATTTTTTTCTTGCAAAAATATTCACAGCATTCTTCTAAGACATTTTGAGAGCTACTCCAGGGATTAAGACTGCCTTGTGGCTATACATACATACATAGCTGTAGGAATTTGAGAGATACTCCAGGGATTAATACTGCCTTGTGGCTATACATACATACATAGCTGTTAGGAATTTGAGACTACCCAGGATTAATACTGCCTTGTGGCTATACATACATACATAGCTGTAGAAATTTGAGAGCTACTCAGGATTAATACTGCCTTGTGGCTATACATACATACATAACTGTAGGAATTTGAGAGCTACTCCAGGGATTAATACTGCCTTGTGGCTATACATACATACATACATACATAACTGTAGGAATTTGAGAGCTACTCCAGGGATTAATACTGCCTTGTGGCTATACATACATACATACATAGCTGTAGGAATTTGAGAGCTACTCCAGGGATTAATACTGCCTTGTGGCTATACATACATACATACATAGCTGTAGGAATTTGAGAGCTACTCCAGGGATTAATACTGCCTTGTGGCTATACATACATACATACATAGCTGTAGGAATTTGAGAGCTACTCCAGAAATTAATACTGCCTTGTGGCTGTACTGTACATACATACGGGGGTCTCTGTGGCTTAGTGGTTAAGCCCTTTGCATTGTGAGTCGAAGGCCGTGGGTTCGAGTCCGGATCGCGCCATTCTGTTTATGAGTGCAGTTTTTCCAGAGACCCTAGGATTGTTTGCTGGAGCTACGGAGTTCGTGCTTTGTGCAATACTCTCGGCAGGTGGCGTGCCATTTCTGCAGAGAGGGACCGAGTCGTATGGGTTAAAACCCGGTGCAATGAAGTCAATCCTTTGGCTTTCAAACCGCCCCTTCAAAACATACATACATAGCTGTGGCTAACTAAATGAAGAGATACCATTCAAATATATGTTGTTGTTTTTTTTTTAACAAAATCAAAGATGATCTTTTTGATATTTCACATTAACAAAAAAGACTATAAATCTCTGCAGTTTTTAAGATGCAGCATTTCATAAATTTTGAGGATATTTTTCACAGTGGTGATAATTTAGTATGATAAATGAGTTTTGTTATTGTTTCTCTCAAGATCTTCCAGTACATCAAAGGAGTCTACAAAGACTGAAGAACACCCACAAACAGAAGCACACGAGTTTGAATATGGCAGATATGTTTTGGTGAGTCCTGTTTATTAAGTTATCTATTCACACAATTGTCATGTAGTATGATCAGTTATTGCTTCTTTGTTTCATTATCTGTGTACACAGTGGAGTCATGTTATATAGTTAGTTATCTCTGCATTGTTTCATTTTCTGTGCACACGATTTAGTTCATCATTAGTCTCTTTGTTTCAGGAGACAATAGGTTTTGCATCACGTAGTTTGTTCTGTGCTGAATCATGTCTGTTGTGGCTGTAATGGCCTATTCTGGAGTGGCAATCCTTTCCACAATTGCTGCAGATGAAACGAGACTGGAGCTGATGCATAGGATGTTTCCTCTGCATTCTCTTTTACCTCTATAAGTAATGATGTTTATCTTCTTTTCTTTTTGAGCCATCCTTCACTGCCGTCAGACATTGTTGCTTGTTTTTGGCCAACCACTCCCAATGTTCTTTGACTATGCTGCATGAAGTTATATCAAGCTTGAAGGTGTCAATGAGCATAGTAATAGGCGCCCCTGTTTTCTAGTACCAGTTGCAAGTTGACAATATAGAATGTCTTTTGAGAACCTACCATCACTCAAACGGCACACATGTCCTAGCCATCTCAGACATTGCCGACTCGGCAAGGTGTACATGCTTGGAATGTCAGCACTGTCCAGAACCTTTATATTGGAGATGTTGTCTTACCATTGGATGTTGTCTATACACTATTACTAATTTGTTCGACTTGCAGTGATGGTGATCCGACGACTAAACGACTAAACTAAACAACTATACACTTGAGACAGCGCATTTGAAAGGTGTTATGTCCATGTTCTTGTCTGGCATATGTAGTCCATGTGTCACTACCATACAGCAGAGGGCTGAGAACACAGGTGTTATGTACTTGACACAGGACTTATATGGTTGTCATTAGGACATTGAATTGAACTCATTTAGCATACACATTTTCTTAATGTAGTGAAATACTTATACATCCTCTGTGTTATCTAACTTTTCATTCAACTCAAGCATTAGTATTCCATCTCTAATTGAGCCAACTATTGCAAATGCTCATTGTGGAAGCTTCTCTGCAAAACTGTCCAGTTGAGTTCAAATCTTTTAAGTCTTTTTTTTCATCCTGAAATGTTTTCTCCTGTTGATTTGTTTCTCATCTGCTGAAATGAAAGTATTTCTTCCTTGCATTTAAATCGACAAATCTATGTGTATGAAAATTGCTAGTTGAACTGTATCTGTATTATTGGTTCTCTCATTAAAAGCATTTGGAAAAACACTAAACTAATTTCCTAGCTTTTCAAATACTAACTTTCTGCTTCCATGTCATCACTGTTATTCCCACTGTCTGACAAGACAGACTTATATTGTTAAATTCAATATTTTTTATTCATGCACTTTACAAAATTCTTTGACACATCATCAGAAAGACAGTTAATAAATTTGTTTTATGGCATAATATTTTTATTTTTCTGTAATTTTAGCTGTAATAAACATTTTTTAAAGGACAAGTAAATGATTTCTTCAAATTTTGAAATTTGTCTTTTTTTTTTTTGCTGCTCAGGACTACACAATTTGAATGTTTTTATTACTTGTCTCTTTTATAAGTTGTTTTTTAGGACTTGAAACGTTTAGGATCATTTTTTTTAAAGTTTTCTTTATGAATAGTTAACAATATAAGCAATAGTCCATCGACCCGGAAGTAAATAAGTACACTCACACTAACTTGCCTTTGATACCATTCTAATGAATTAATATGTTAACAAACTGCACATTAGTAAATTATAATTTTTAACAACAAAACTATATCATGATAAAATGACATTAAATTGTACTTCTCAGTTAGTAATATGTGCTAAAGCAAATGACAGAATAGCTTCTATGTAACAGATTAATAGTATGTGAACAAATTATATCACTAAGTTAGCATTGCTGGTTATTCAGACCAAATTAGAAAAAAAGATAAAATACCCCAACTCGATGCTGATGTGTATTTTATCCTTTGGGTATGTATGTAGCTTGTCTTAAACAAGTTTTGAGACATGTTGTAGTTTCATTGTTTTTAAATTAAAGAGGACTGGACTTTTGTTGCAAATAAATTTGCTGCTGATGTGAGCACTTTTCTTCCTTTTTAAATGGATAGAAGATAATAATAAAGTAATTTCTGGACGTGACTTGTTTAACTTTGTGTACCTTCTGTATCCCTTATATTGATAATAATACTTTCTGTAGCCCAAATTAAAAATATGTTGGGGACTGCATTCAGTGTGCATGCCTATATGTAGCTAACCCCTGACATATGCAGGTGGTTAATGATTGATGACTGATCAGATGAACTATGCCATTAAATTATATTTATTCTATTTGCAGAGTTTGTTTGCCCGTAACTTTTACAACTTCAAGTATCTTGCACTACTCTTGGCTTTCTTCATAAATGTTGTCCTGCTGTTCTTCAAGGTAAAATGTACACATTTGTTTTAATTCTTCTTTAAGATTGTAGATCAATATTAAAGTCAATGAGAACCACCATAAATTAATACGAGGGCGAGTCAATAAGTAAGCCACAAAGTTCTGTGGGATGGTAGGTAAATGTAGTTTGTGTTTTCTAAAGGTGTCATTAAGTGACAGCAACATCGAACTTTATATTCCCGTTCGTCAGGTGGCGCTAGGTGTCTCATGCGCATGTGCAGAGCATAAATAAAATGGCGACTGTACTTACAGAGGGTACAACCAAAGAGCAGCATGCTGTTGTGCGTTTTTTGTGGGCAAAATGACTGTCTGCAAAGGACATTCATTAGGAAATGCTTCCTGTTTATATTGACAAATGTTTGTCCCGTAAAGCGGTGCATAGCTGGATAGATAACTTTTCTCAAGGACGCTCTAAAATTGTTGATGAAATCCGATCTGGCTGTCCTGTTGAGATTGCAGCAGAAGCATCCGTGCAGCGTGTGGAGAAGATTAGAGGTAAGTAGCGATAGACTCTATAGCATCTGCAATAGGGTGCTCACATGGTTCAGCATACAGCATAATGCATGATTGATTGAAATTTAAGAAAGTGGACCCATTGTGGGTACCCAGACAATTGAAGGAGGAACACAAAATTAACCGATTTGGACTGTCCTTGCATCATCTCTGTCGATACGAAGATGAAGGAGAAGACATGCTGAACAGGATTGTTACTGGGGATGAATCATGGGTGCATCACTACCAGTCCGAATCAAAGCGAGCTTCAATGCAGTGGAAACATCCTTCTTCGCCTTGTGTCCAAAAATTCAAGGATACGCCATCAGCAGGAAGGTTATGCTGCGGTGTTCTGGGATTGTCAAGGGGTGTTTTTAACCAATTTCAAGAAGAAAGGTGACAATGTGAATTCTGAATCGTACTTTCTGAATCGTACTGTGAAGTTCTATTGATGCGTCATGATGCAATTCGAAAGAAAGAAAAAGTCCAGGACTGCTGACTAGAGGAGTGCTGCTTCTTGAAGACAATGCAGACCACATACGGCTCGATTAACTCAGGAGAAAATTAACCAACTAAGGTGGGAAGTTCTGGGACAGCCATCTTGCAGTCCCGGCTTGGCCCCTAACGATTTCCACCTTTTTGGTCCACTGAAAACCCACCTTGGCGAAAGACATTTCACGAATGACACTGAAGTTGAATGTGAAGTGAAAACGTGGTTTAGAAAACAGAGCCCACAGTTCTATGCAGCCAGTTTGGGAGGATTGATAAAACAATGGGATAAGTGCACCAATGTCGGTGGAAATTATGTTGAGAAATAAAGGGACAATGTATGTATAAAAATAAACTGATTTCAAGTTGTTATCATGTTTAGTTATTTTTCTACAGCCATTTGTGGCTTACTTATTGACTTCCTCGTAGTTGCTTCACCTCCTTCAAAGAAAGAAATGGGGGAGTGGGGTTAATGAAGGGTTGTGTGAATAGCATCATAAACTTCAGGATAATCTGTAAAGCGCAATTTTAAATACTGAATAAGCAGTCATAAATTTAAGTAATGAAATGTCATTGAGTGCAAAATGTAGCTCTTGTGTGGGACAACCATCAGTTTTAAATGAAATGATATGCTCAATGATGTGATTGCAAGAGAAGTAGAGGTGTCCAGACTAGACTCTATCCCTTGGGAATGCTTGATGTCAATAAGATGAATTAATGTTAATGAGGATTAAGAATACAATAGAAATCTGAATGATATACATAACTCTGTGATGAATACAGATCAGAACTATTTATCTCAGATTACTACAAGTTTTAAAAAACAACTTGCGTTAGATTGTGAGAGTTAAGTACTTACTGATAAACTGGTTTTCAATAGTAGTTTTGTTTGTTTACTGCTGTTGATGAATACAATTTCATTTATATATATGTGTCTGCCCACAGTGAATGAAAGTCTGATCATTCACACAAAAATAAAATATTATTCTGTAATTATTATCGTTCAGGTTCACTATTATGGAGGATCATGTCTCTTAACAACTTATGGCCGCTTGGAAATAATTATTACTATTTTATTTTATATATAAAGGTCACTAAACTGCATGAGGAAAATGCAGGAGACACCCCTGAAACTGACGAAGTTATAGCTAATGTGACAGCACTTCTGACTGGTGGAGAAGAAGAAAATGATGACAATGTAAATGAGCTTGTAATCATTGAAGAAGAATTCTACTATCTGAATCCTATCATTCGAACCTTGGCTGTGCTTCATTCACTTATAGCCTTTTCCATGCTTGTGGCCTACTACTGTCTCAAGGTGAGAGTGCCTTTTTTTGTAACTTTCTACTTTACTTTAATCATGTGACTTATTTTATATTATAAAACTGATTACCTTTGTGTGTGTGAAGCAGGAAAATCTTCTGAACAACTTACACTGGAATGATGAAATTTTGACAACTTAATCATGAAGGATTTTGTAGGTTAACATGACTACTTTCAACTCTATATTTTGTTTCATTACCAAGTTATGAGTTAAGTTTTTATGTGTATAAATTCTGTACCGTGTTTAGTGTGCCAATACTATTAGGTCATGATCATGAACAGTGAAATTATCTGAAAACTTAGTAGCACCATTTTTTTAATTCGCAAAATCAGTTTAAAAATTGAATCTCATTGTTTGCTTATCAAAACATTTCAAAGAAGCGATATTATTTTGACAAGTTGTAGCAATGAGATCAGCATTATATCAGAGATGCACATTTCGTGTGAAGCCTTGCATTATCTGATGTTTGTACACGCTGAGGATGGATATGCCATCAACATCACTCAAGTTCAATTAGGAGCTTCAAATAGTGAAAAAATGGGGTCAGCAATATTATACTACACCTATACGCATCCCAAAACAGTTGATATATGGCGAACTTGAAGGGGGCAGACGTTCAGCTTGTGGGCAGAAAAAATGCTTTAAAGACACTCTCAAAGTGTCTCGGAAATGCTTCGATATGGACACAACGTGCTGGGAATCCCTTGCACAAGATTGCCAAATGTGGCACCATAACAACAAAAGATGAACCTGCATAACTGAGAATCATCGCGCCGTTGAGGCACAGAGAAAATGAGCTGCACGAAAAGATAGAGCACACACATGTCTAACCTTGATCATGTATGCCCCACCTGTGGTAGGGATTCTATTGTAGGATTAGACTCTACAGTCACCTCCGCACACACCAGAGAGGTGCAGCAGCACACGTTTGAGATTGTTGTCATCATCGCTTGTGATGGACAGCTATTATAGACTACACCTATGAATTTATGGTGTGATTGAACGAGAACGGATTGCTAAATTACTGACAGCTGCTGCATCCTTATTTGGTTGACATGTAATCCAAAGGGAAGACTGAAAGACTGCTCTTCATCCAGATATTTACTTTAGTAAATAATTTAGTTTCCATTTCTTTTTCTATCATGCAAGTATCAATTTATTTGCGGTTTTTTACCTGTAAAATGTAATGGAATTATACAATTTACATATACAAGAACATAAATGCCAGGTGAAGCTGTGTTGTAAAGCTAGTTAATTATAATTTGAAATGCAATGTTGACTGTTATTTTTGTATTTATTTTGTGTACATGCATTGTTATTTAACTAACCTGCTTTACAATTAAATAATAATGCTATGTTAATTTATTTGTTGCACTTTTGGAAGTAACTAGTTTAGCACAAGAGATACTGATGAAATTTTTAAATATACAACAAGAAAAGCATTTTATGTTTTCACAGCAGACTATATTTTTTGGTTCAGAAATATTGTAGTGTTTCTAAACCCATCATGGCAAGAATTTCCACACAAAAAACCATTGTTTACCTAAGTTAGAAATTCCTAAAATACATTTCTCAAAATAAATTCTAATTTTTTTAATTGAAAGACTACTTTCATCAGATTTAGTTTGTTGACAATGAGGTCAAATTGCAATTTTGATGTTCTTAGTTTTCTTTTAAGAAACTATCAAATATAATATCTTCTTTGTCTCTCTGATTGAACATTGCCAATATTGCACTGAATATAATGTTACAGAATGACCATATTTAAAACTGTCTGTTTCAATTTAAATTAGGAATATCTTCATTGCACTCTGGATATGTCCAATGCTCTGATCTACTTCACAGTATCTCCAACAGTGTTCAGCAACTAACCGTACCAGTTCGATGTTGATTGATGAGCCTACTCTTATACCTGTTGTGATGTCCTTTCTAGCCACTCCAATCTTCAATCCCAGCTCTTGGCATTTGACGTGAATTAGTTTAAATGAAAATCCTCTTTGCGGCCACACTCTATCAGGGTGTTCAGATTGTTGAATCTATCCATTGGCTGACTCCCTGATATGGTGGCAGAGCCAGCCAGCCTGTCTGCTCTCTCATTGCCAGCCAGCCTGTCTGCTCTCTCATTGCCATCGACACCCATGTGCCCGTGAACGAAGATGAATGTAATTCTGCCATGTATTTGAAAACTGTTATTAATGTTCTGTTGTATTTTCTGCGATAAAGGGTCATGTTGTAATACAGACATTTATAGCACGTTTTTATAACTAGGTCCCGTTGGTGATCTTCAAGCGAGAGAGGGATCTGGCTCGACATCTAGAATTTGATGGTCTGTATATTGCGGAGCAACCAAGTGATGATGATGTGAAAGCACACTGGGACAAGCTTGTCCTCAGCACACAGTCCTATCCAGAAAGTTACTGGGACAAGTTTGTCAAGAAGAAGGTAGGAAGCCATTCTGTTGTTGTTCAATGCAGCTCATCAAACAATTAACTACTTCTTAAACTCTACTAAACTGTTTTGTAAGCCTGTAGTGAAGATTGACCAACAGTAATTGTAATAGTAAAGGGTAACCAATAGTAATTTATAAGACGACCAACAGTAATTGTATAAGATTGACCAAAGTAATTGTAATAAGATTGACCAATAGTAATTGTAATAGTAAAGGGTAACCAATAGTAATTGTAATAAGATTGACCAATAGTAATTGTAATAGTAAAGGGTAACCAATAGTAATAATGCATGAGTGAAGTTTTCTTTTCATCATTCTTTCTGTCGAATAAACTTACCTTTGCTGAATTGATCATTTATTTACTTTATCAAGGTTGAACAAAAATTTGTGTAATTTCTTTCAGATATAAACAACTGTTAACTCTTTCCACTGCAGTTATTTCCTCAATTTTAACTCTTTCACCATTTATTTTCTCAATTTTTAAAGCAGTTAATTCAGGAAGTAAAAAAATATTTTAAATTCGATCTCAACTACTCGTCAATAAATAAACATATATATTATTATATACTAAATTGAAAAATGGCACCCTAATAGAATAACAAGGTTGAAAAGTAGTATAAGTAAACAGTAGAGTAAAACTGAAAGACTTCTTATAAGGAACAACTCTATAGGCCCGTGTGCGTAAGCGTGCGGACTTCCCGTGGCGCAGTGTGCGCTTAAAGCGTGGAAATGTTAAGCAGTTAATTCAAGGGAAGTAAAAAAAAATTTTTTTATAAAACGATCCCAACTACTAAAAAATAAACATATATATATATTATAAACTAAATTGAAGAAAACTGGACAACCCAATAGAATAACAAGGTTGAAAAGTAGTATAAGTGAAACAGTAGAGGTAAAACAAGAAAGACTTCTTATAAGGGAAGCAACTCTATGTCACATGCTGCTTATAGCGTGCAACGGACTTCGCCGTGGCGCAGTGTGCGGCTTAAAGCGTGGAAAGAGTTAATTTTCTAAAAATTAATTTTAAAAATAAATGTAATGCATACCAACCCTAGTTAAAATACAAATGACAGATGTCAGGTTATTTAGTAATGAAAAAATGATTTTGCACCATCAACGTTTTAATCTTTTTTTTTGCAATCAGTATTTTGTTCTTTTAATTTGATGAAAAAACCTGTGCAAATAGTATGTATCCCCCTTAAAAATATATAAACAAGAAATGGTATATGTAAATTATGTATACCGTACAAATCTGAAACAAAAATACCTGTACAGAAAATATATATATATATTTCTGATTTGAACAAACATGCAGTCTAAAAAAATTGTAAATTAAGTATGTACTTATATGTTTGTACAAATCATAAGAAATAATTATACCTGTAAAATTTATGGTCATGTTTGAAATATCATTACAATCGAGCACACCACTTCTAGGTCACATAAAAGATCATTAGAGTGTCCCATGATGCTTGGAGACATCACTAGAAAGATTAGGAAATATAAGAAGAATCTATAGTAGTGCAGCTGTTGTCTGTCATGCTGTATTTCCCTTTTTAGATATATTAACCCTTTAGCTACTAAGGACGTATATATAAGTTTTTCCCATTCACTTCTAAAGACGCATTAACACGTTTGTTATTATCTCTCCTCTGTGTGCTAAAGACGTGTTAACACGTTATACATTGCTACTGTCACTGCTATAGGCGTTCATGTTTCTGATCTAGAAACAAAGAGTAGCTATTTTTAGCTCAGCCTTTGGAAAGTATGTGGCAGCGAAATGGTTAAGAAATTGTATGCACAACATAATGATATTTATAGGCATCTTTTTTAAATCGTGGCTTATCGTAAAGGAAGTAGCCATCAACCACAGTAAATGAGTTGTTGATTTTCTAGGCACCACTTATGCGTTCAGTAGTTTACCATTGCTTTCTGAACAGTGAGGTCTATTTTTACATTTTGTAAAATCCCACGGAAACAAATTTTCTTCCAACCGTGCCCACCGTGGGGTTTGAAACAGGTATGCTTGCGTTCGTGATCAAGCTCACTACCGCTTGAGCTACAGCGATGGATTTACTTCATTGCACCGGGTCTTACCTCATATGGCTCAGTTCCTTCTCTACAGAAATGACATGCCACCTGCTGAAGTATTTACAAGCACAAACTCTCTCCTGCACAATCCTGGGTCTGTCAGAAAAATCCCTCGTGAACAGAGAGGCGTGGTCCAGATTCAAACCCATGACTTTTGGAACACAAGACAAGGATTTAGATACAGAGACCATCATTTATAGGAATTTATGTATAATCAATATTTGGATACTGTAAGTTTATGTAGATTTGACATAACACTGGTTGTCTTCATATAACTCATTGTCTCTTTTTATTAGGTTCGAACCCGCTATGCTGAGCAGTATGATTATGATTCTATCAGTAGCCTTCTGGGTATGGATCAGGGAGATACTGTTGTCCCTGAGGCAGCAAAGTCTAAATTTATCCCATCATTGTGAGTTTGTATGGCACGTAACTAGTTTTGTATTTACAAATATGTAAATTTTATATTGTGTTGGAAGGAGTACTGAGGGCTTGAGAGAGAAAGAGAAACTCTGGAGTAGGTTTGAATTTTTAAGATATATGTCTAAAACTTGTAGCAGAAGCAGAACATATTATAAGAAACCAGAAAAACAGTGATATTTCATAGCCATATTTTTGTATAAAGCATCTATGCAAAATAAAGGAAAGAAAAATCTTAAGTACCAGAGAAGAGTTAACACATCCCATACTAACTGCAGAAAGGTGCGCTAATATTATCTATTAAAATAAACCAAATGATGCACACTGTACTAAAAATTGTTTTATGTAAAATTAGTGCTAAATTTACATTTGTGCATTCTGATTTTATTTTATATATAGCAACGCTATAAATTAGATACTTTGGTCACATTAAACATCACGATTGCCTGGAAAGAACAATATTAGAGGGCAGGGTCCCAGGACGTAGATGCAGACCAAGAAGAAGATGGCTACAAGATATTAAAGAAACCATGAATATGACCATCAACGAAGTGGGTGAACTGGCTAGAGACCGAGTGAATTTCAGATTTGCTACATAGAGAGCAACGTCCTATAAAGGATACGCACCTTGATGATGAACTCTATCTATTTCTACATCCTGGTCCAGTCAATAGTTTGGTAAAATTTGTTCAGTTGATCAGAGTTAAATATTTTTAAGCTACACTAATCCTAGAAAAGAATCTACCATAGCAATCAGTAATCGTATTTGGATTTTGCAGATATTGCCTTGTTGAGTAAAAACTACCAAAATATGCAAATAAAAACAGACATCTTATCATCCATAGTGTCAAAAGTTGAAACCACAGATAAACTGGGAAAAGAGAAATATAATGAAGAAACCTATAACAAGTAATGCAGATTGGTTATTGGTTACTAAACTGACGTCATTGCACTCCGGCAAACCCATAGGTGCTCAGTCTCCCCAACAGATATCGAAGAGTATGCATACTGATGGTTCCTGTGGCTCGCTGATTAAACACACCTCTCACTCTGCCTCTCAGCATCCAGTTCGACTTGAACAACGGAGTAATGCAGATATCACGCTGAAATACAAACGGATCAAAATAACAGAGTAGTTAACTTATTTGGGTAGCAATTTTTACTACACAGGAGATGCAAAAAAAATAAATTATGCTGCAAATTGTCAAAGCAACATCAGCTTTTAATACTCTAAGAAAAGTATGAAAGTTGAAGTTATATATAGTTTTAAAACTAAATTATGAATTTGTAACTAAATTGTTGTCTCAGTCCTACATAAGCCAGGACTGAGGGTTTTTTAAAATGTGTTTTGTCATTCCTAACATAAGCCACTCACAGTTAGAAAATAACTACAGATATAGAAAGTTGAATGCTTTTGAAAATAGACGTTTGCCCAATAAAATGAACATAACATGGGACAAATTCAGGAGAAGTGCTGAAATCATAGAAATGCTTGGTCAACCACCAGTAACAACTTTTGTAATAAAGACAAGATGGAGATATATTGCGCGTACTCTGAGAAAAAATTATCAATGAACAACAAAGCAGGTATTGAAGTAGGAGTCAAATAGTTCAAGAAAAAGTGTATGGAAAATATGTATACATAGATACCTCAAGGAAACCCTGAAATGAACTTTACTGAAAGAGACAAGAAATATCGAACTAAATTCTATTAAATATGTATCGGTAAGGTACCTGTACCTGAGGAGTCAACATCAAACTGGTACGGTCAGTCGCTGGACGCTGTTGGAGATATTGCAATGGATATCAAAACATGTATGGACATGTCCGAATTGCAATGAAGATATTCTAAACTGAAACTGAATACCAAAAAAATTATGTGATAATGTCACAAACACAATTTCTACACCTAGTCTAATTGTTAAACAAAACAGAAATGTGTTTGTCCCAACATTGTTAACAGGTATATCACCAACAAAGATAACTAAACTACAAAGACAATGATTTAAATTTGTTTTTTTAATAGCACTAAATTAATGTTAGTGATGATACAATCAAACAATGATGATAGTGGACATATTTACTAATACTATAACTTCTGAAATTAACACAATGACTTCACTAACAAAATTTACTCATTGTACAGGATAGATTGAAACTCAAGAGATAGAAAAATTGCTTTAATTGACTGTAGGTGATGCATGCGGTAGTTACTTTTTTATCCAGTGAAAAAACTAGGTCTACATATCAATTTACACAGATCTTTCATTGTTTGTAGAAAGTTTAGTACATGTGCAAACACTTTATTAATAATGTAAACACTAATTAGTATGTGTGTTTGTTCTGGTGCTATTTCACATTGGTACTGGATATACTATGTGATTATCATTAGGAGAAAATCATTAAATGTTTAATGAAATCAGAATTTAATGGTAAGTCAAATTTATTTAACTCTTTCCACGAGGAGTTATTTTCTCAGTTTTAAGCAGTTAATTCAAGGGAGGTTTAAAAAGAAAAAATACAAAAAAACCAATCCCATCTACTCGTCAATAAATAAACATATATATATATTATTATATACTAAATTGAAGAAAACTGGACAACCTAATAGAATAACTAGGTTGAAAAAATAGTAGAAGTAAAACAGTAGAAGTAAAACTAAAAAGACTACTTATAAGGGAAGCAACTCTATGGCGCAGTGTGCGGCTTAAAGATTGGGAAGAGTTAATACAATTTTGACAATATTTTTATATGTAAATTACATTCAATTATTTACAAAAATTGACACAACTTCTGCATGTGCCTTTATTTTAGTATTTCATAATAGTCCTTTTATTTATCTACATAATATATAATATATATAAATATATATATTAAAGCTTTATATAATTCATAACAATTCAATGAAAACTACAGTGTTATTTGTGCATGCATCCGCGGAATGAAAATGAGAGCAAATATTAATTAGGCTACGGCATATTTTTCAATTCAGAAGTGAATGCGTTTAATAGAAAAATAAATTCAAGTTTCATATTTTATTCCAGCTTGGCAAATGTAGACCTTCAGTACCAGATTTGGAAGTGGGGTGTTATCATCACTGACAATGTAAGTAACGTGATCACAATAGGATATAATCATCATCAACAATGTAAGTAATTTGGTCACAGCAGTGTATCATCATCACTAACAGTGTAAGTGATTTGATTAAAATAGGTTGTCATGATTAATAACAAGTAAGTAACTTGATAAAAGTGGTATGTCATCATCACTAGCAACATAAGTTACAGATTATATGAAAAAAAAAAAAATCTCACATAGCCTTTGAGACTGTAGGTATGAAGTGCCTGTCACTTCACATTTCTGGACCCAAGCATGCAGGAGGTAGGAGAGACTTCACTTGCGGAATGTCAGGTGCAGGAAATGAACCCATAACAACCCTTTTGTGTCCGATTCACAAAACAAACACTATATGCATGTGGCTAAGAAGTAGAGATATACTAATCTTCCAAGTTTTGATGTCGCTATATCTACTTATGCCAGAGACATCTGTTCTTCACCTTTTGAAACATGGGCTGTGTCAGTCATGATAGTTTCATTCTGTAGTCGATCCAGTTTGTTGTCACATGAATCATGTTATTTGTGAATACAATACTAGACTTCCTTAGGTACACCTGCTCTGAATTTTTCCTCATAGTTTACTCCCAAACTGTGAACGGATGCTTCTACAAAACAGGGGAGACTAGAAATAACTTTTTTTACTTCCCTTAGATATGTTATCAACTAAGTGTAATTTATTTCAGAAGCAACTATTTATAATGTGCTAGTGCTTGATATTCTGTCTCTTCTTCTGTTAGTAACAACAATTCTAATTGATATATATCAGCCACAGCTGAAGACTTGAAGCCGGATTTGGTTGTCAAATATTTCAAACTATCCATACTAAATCTGAAAGCAACATATGTAAAATAATGCAGAGTATACTGTAGTAAAACTAATTATCAGTGACAAAAGAGGAATAAAACATCACAGTTTTGCAAAGGTTATTCAGACAACCGAAGTTTGATTAAAGGCTGCTGGTTCAAGCATCAACTGTACATTTTACATGTTTCTCTCATCTTTTATTTTTTTAAATTGTACATAAGGGGGAATAAAATGGAGTATAATATAGCCATTTTGTCTGCTGAATCATGTCTGTGACATTAGGTCTGCATTTAACTTCATTATTTTCTTTATCCACAGTCCTTCCTTTACTTGCTATGGTACTTCCTTTTCTCCATCCTTGGCAATTTCAACTATTTCTTCTTTGCTGCCCACCTGTTGGATGTGGCTATTGGCTTCAAGACATTGCGTACCATCTTGATGTCTGTGACACACAATGGAAAACAGGTAGCTATCAATATTATATTTAGATTTAATTACTGATGTTTTCTACGTTTTGCACTTGAATATAGAACTCTGTAATAATTTCTTTGGTTATTGCAACATTTTAGATGTGCTTGCATATATAACACCAGTGTGCGCTTTTCAAAATAAAGTTTGATTTTAAAACTACATAACTGCTAACTATCATTAGCAGACTGACACACATATTCCTTCTTAATCCCCATGGAATATAAAGCTGCAACTGTGATTCATTATCAATTTACATTTTTAATCATCATCTCGAGTTCCATCCATAGGTTCCAGTTTCTCTTGCCTCATCATTGTACTATTCTTTATTGGATCTTTCGCTGCTTTTCCAATCTTATCTTTCCTACTTGGGAAACTCTGTGCTGTAGTGGTAAGGTGTTCACCTCTCATTTCAAAATCTCACTTCAAGATCTCACTTCAAGATCATCTGAGATCTTTCTATATAAGAAAGATCGAGCACACATGGTTATTTATTTAAAAAAATTGCAATGATGGTCCGATCAATCTATCCTTATGTGTTCCAGTTCACTGCATGCCTGTTTGTACTGGTAATTTCTTTTAAAGAAAATATGTCTAATTCATCACCACTATATCCAAACAAATCACAAACAGGCTAAAAATTAGAATGATCAAATGCTATATATATCCTATATTAATGTATGGCTCGGAAACATGGACAATGAACAAGCAGTTAGAAGACAGAATTGATGCATTTGAGATGTGGATATATAGAAGAATAAGCAGAGTTTCATGGACAGAAAAACAGACAAATAAACAAGTTTTAGGAAAACTAGGCATGAAGAAACAATTATTAAGAGAAATAAAATTCAGACAAGTAAAGTATTTTGGGCACATAAAAGGCATGACACCATGATAAAACATTTACTAGAGGGGAAGTTGAGGGAGGAAGAGCAAGAGGAAGACCGAGAGATAAGTGGGAGGAAACTTTAAGAAATGGACAGGTTACAGTCTGGCAGTGTGCAATACCAAGGCGAAAGACAGAGGATGCTGGAGATTCATTGCAGCCAGCCTTCGATGTGGAGACGGCACCTGATGATGATGATGATATCTCTTAAATCTCTAACTGTATTTGGTATTCACGCTCTCTTATATAAGACAGTGCTGTTTACTATTACTTCTGGCTATCAAATATTACCAGTAATCTAGCTAAACAATTATTGGTCAATTTGAATTATTCATGCTCAATTAATATTTTTTTTTTAGTTTTATTGTAAATTATTTAATGATAAGTAAACGTAGATACATTTTAACTGACACAGGATTAAAGTTTGTGTTTTCTTGTGGAATTTCGCTAAATATTAACTAACATTTTTTATTGAATTTTCTCACTAGCTGGTGTTGACAGTAATGTTGACCTGTGTTGTGGTGTACATCTATACCGTGGTGGCCTTTAATTTCTTCCGGAAATTCTATGTTAAAGAGGAGGATGGATCTGTAGACTACAAGTGTCATGACATGGCCACAGTGAGCACATTTATAAACATATTAAACATATTCATTATCACCTGGTCACATTTGAATCAAGAATTTATATTTGTATTAAAATATCTACTTCTTTTTTAAATTTAGCATTTGGTTTGAGATCTAATTTGTTAACTATTTTACTTATTAACTATCAACAGCCAAACTGATTTATTTTAATTGATCTTTTTTTTGTGAATTCTTCTTTTTCAAATGCTCCATATCGACAACTTGTTAAACCACTCTTTTGCTATTTGTATGTGATTTGAGCCTAAAAGCGATTGTTGGTTGTGCCATTTATGCGCCTACAAGTAGGTCAGCACATCCGATTTCTGCTACGCCTTTTATTTACTAGAGTAGCTTCCCTAAGCCCTTACTTCAGTCGCCTCTTACAATATGCCTTGTAGGTTGCAGTGTTACTATTCTTTGCTCCCCCTTGCGGGCCCGGGCAACACACTGGTGTTTTTGTGAATTCATAACAATACCAAAACTTTCCTATTCAATTCATTCCTTCTCAGAAATGTTCTCAACAATACATATATATATGATGTTGCTGTTCTCAATCGCTTTAATCTGTTCACAAATATCTATATTTTCACATATTTTAACATTGTGATTCCTACTCCTTAGTTTTGCAACAGCAAGACAGGTTATATTTTTAGTTCTGCTTGACAACAATTGCAGGTTAGCTGAATTAAGTGTAGATTGTACCTGTACAACACTGATCTATATATGACACATTCCTTACTAACTGTCACAGGTTGCAGCAATGTTACCTATTAACACTTTCGTTGCCAGCCATTTTTCAACAAAGTCTGGCTCACTGCCACGCTATTTTTAGGCATGATCAGTTTTCGGAGTGATAATTTCAAAAAATTGTAAAACATAAACTAATAAACTTAGGACTTTTAAACTACGGAATAGTGTTCATATATTAATGAGCTACTAACCTGTCTATATGTGGAATCTATTCTTTATAATCCACAAGCTATTGTAGTAACTGATATCCCCATACCTATCCACAGTATGATATGCCGTCATTTTCGAGTTGGGTGTCCGTCATCTACTCCTGTACCCCTGGGAATATCGATCTATAAACATCGTCACGTGAATCACAGTTCAAATTCATATCACAGAGTTCGTTTTAACACTTATCACTGGCGAAAAAGTCAGAAAAAGAGTCATTTTGGACATCACTATTCATCAGCTACGTTGTCCATTTAGAAAATTTTTGTTTACTTACGAAAAATCACCAACAAAATGCGGAAAATCGGACGTCTACCGCGTGTTAGATCCGCCATTTTGGAGAGCCTGCCGAAACAATACGGAAGTAGTACGTCACGGACCCGTTTTCAGCAAGCGATACTCCGTTAAAAAGACATCGTTGACGGCACATGTCCGCGGCGGCGTAGCGAAAGGGAGTTGGTACTTCGTCGACTTTTGTCGCCGGTGGCAGCAAAGTGTTAAAATAACCCAAATGCTGCAGAGTAAATCAAGCAGTTGAATCCAGTTTCCGGTTTTATCATACGACAAGACTATCAAATTCTCCATCTTGCGCTTATCGGAAAGTTGGTTTAATTAGATAATGTGATAAATTTTTGCATATTTTTCAAGCTAGCACCAAATTGTAGTAAATAATTTACCATGACAACCATTGTTAGTGTTACAAATAGTACTTGTATACCTTGCCTATCTGCTGAACAGACTGGACACCCATTTCAACAGTTGCTTGATGCAGATACTAGTAAAGCATGTGTCGACAGTGATTTAGATAGTAATTTTAACGGTAATGACGGTAGGTCCTGTGTTTAATTTAAGCTTGTAAGAGAAAACTTGGCAGCTCAAAATCGAGAAGAACAGACTGCCCTGGCAAAATTTATTATCGAAAAAGGGGAAGACTGCAGTAAAACTTGGTAAAATAGCAAAACACGTACAAAGAAAGTACTATAGTTTTACAAAATACAGAAACAGTTGCTTGATGCAGATACTAGTAAAGCATGTGTCGACAGTGATTTAGATAGTAATTTTAACGGTAATGACGGTAGGTCCTGTGTTTAATTTAAGCTTGTAAGAGAAAATTGCAGCTCAAAATCGAAGAACAGACTGCCCTGGCAAATTTATTATCGAAAAGGGAAGACTGCAGTAAAACTTGGTAAAATAGCGAAACACGTACAAAGAAAGTACTATAGTTTTACAAAATACAGAAACAGTGACGATAAACAGCAATTTTTCAACCAAAAAGCCTTTATCAAGCAAACGATACAACAGGAGTGAAGAATTTCAAAGAACACTACAAATGGACGATTACAGAAACATTCAAACGTATCTAATGAAAATCTGGGAATAAAACGAATAACGAAATAAGTGCAACACAAAACTAGAAGTGGAAAAGAAGATAAACAATCAAGTTTTTCTTTTTTTCTTTCATCCGCTTTCAACTCGGACGTTTCATCTCTGAAACTGATTTTTGCGTGAAAATCGTTTTTCCAATTTCTTACAATGGCAGCAGCGTGCACATTGTAAATTACTTACACTGGCAGCCGTGTGCTCAATGTACTCGTAATTAGTATTCCTCGCCATACAGGCAGATTTCTCCGACTTCAGAGGTACTCACGTTATCGTCCTGAGTAAGACCAGGGACTCGAACAAATGCCGGACAGTAGGTTCGAACCCGAGCTATGAGGCTCACAGCTAGCAGGGCCGAGCTACTATCAACTACTCTAGGCAGTCCCCCAAACAATCAAGTGAATATACAACTTATATATATGAAGCAAATACACATATAGACTACAAGGCATGAGATGAGAAAGTACTAAGAAGCATAGGAATGTAATGCTCAACGCACTACATTCCTATGCTTCTTAGTACTTTCTCAAAATTTATTAGAAAGATTTAAAATAAAATTCCAACAGAATATTTTCACCATCTTAAAATTACATTGTGTCCTCGCCAGTGCTACGAGTTTGTGCACTGCCTGAGATCTTCTTGTGTAAGAAAGAGAACACATATGGTTACTTACCAACGTGCAATGATGTTGGTCCTATCAATTTTTTTTTCCGATCCAGAAGCACTTAAGCTTTCAGCTCTTTGGCTAGGTGCCATGACATCGTAACCCTTCGGTTCGGTGCCATGAACACCGTAAATCTGGAGAACCTGGGGCTTTTCTGCCAGCTCGCGGAATTGAACCCGCACTCACAGAGGGCTTATCACCTGTCGTCCAACCCCTACGAACACGCTGGGTGGCGGGCTGATGGTTCTATCATTCAATCATTATGCAATACTATGCCAGAATTTCTCTTACCAACTTACTTTACTTAATCCCGTCATGCCTAGTGACACATGGGGCTTCAGAAAGGACTTTCCATGCTCTCCTGTCCGTGCAACCTTCAGCGCAGAGCCCCACGTCAGAGATGCGGTGTCCAGTTCCTCTTCCATCATGCGCCTCCATGTTGTCCGTGGTCTGCCTTTCTTTCTCTTTCCTCTGGTGTCCAAGTGAGGGCTATCCTTGCAGGCATTTCTTGTCTCATTCTCATAACATGTCCGAGCCATTTCCATCTTCTCTTTTGAGTATGTCATTCATTGCCTCTTGTCTTGTGTCTTGGAGTAGTTGGTTATTGGATATTTTTACTGGCCAAAAGATTCCAAAGATTCTGCGAAGACAAGAGTGGTGGAAAACTGACAGCCTGCTAGTATCTCCTTTGGTCATCCTCCAACACTCCGATCCGTAGAGCAAAACTGGCAAAACAATGCTTTTATAGAGTTTAGCTTGTGGTCCTATGTGATTTTGGACTTCATACTGGTTTCATTCTGGCAAAAGCGGTTCTGGCCTTACTCAGACGTGATTTTATATCTTCCTCTGTGCCACCATTTAGTGTCAGTACGCTACCAAGATATGTAAACTGCTCAACCTTTCCAGTGTTTGATTTTCTAACATTACTGGTTGTTGGATTTCACTGTTTGTCATAATTTTTGTTTTCCTGTGTTTGTTTTGAGGCCTACTGTCTTTGCCGTTCTGTGAAGTATTGTACTTTTCTCTTGTATATGTTCATATTTGTGTGACACCAGGGCTATATCGTCTGCAAAGTCCAGGTCCTCAAGCATCTCGAAAGGGGTCCATCTTATTCCTCTTGGTGCTTGTTGTTTTATGGCATTTTTAGCACCCAGTCAATTGTAATACTAAACAAAAGAGGACATTACGCATCCCTGTCTTACACCAGATTTTACTGGGAATGTTTTGTTGGAATTCTTTAGGTTGCAGGAGAAACCTTTATAGAAGAGGGCTATGATGTTGACAAGCTTCTAGTGGTACCATATTGTCTCAGTATCTTCCATAGGCTGTCTCTGTGACGCTGTCGAATGCCTTTTCAAAATCTATGAAGTTGATATATATAGTCCTTTGCCACTCGCTACATTGTTCTAAAATGTTACGCAGGGTAAATATATGTTCATTTGTTCCTCTTCCTTTCCTAAATCCTGCTTGCTCCATTCGTAGACACTTGTCTACTGCTTCTTGTATTCGCATTATGACAATTTTGCAGAATATCTTACTTGGGATTGAAAGCAACGTGATTCCTCTCCAGTTATTGCAATCTGTTAGGTCTCCTTTCTTGGGGATTTTCACCACAGTACCCTAGTCCAATCCTTAGGCAATTCTTCTTTCTCCCAGATATCTGCAAACAATGGCTCTAATATGTTTGCAGCTAAGATGGAATCGATCTTGAAAAGCTCTGCTGTCATTTCATCATTTCCGGGTGCTTTGTTGTTTCTCAGGGATCCAATAGCTTTACTATTTCTTGCTTTTCTGGCAATTTGAGGTTGATATCAATATCCTGTGCGGCCGGTGGGATATCCGGTGGATGTTCAGGATCAGGTCTGTTTAGCACATCTTCAAAGTGGGATGTCCATCTCATATCCTGCTCCTGCTCTGTTGTCAACAGTTGTCCTAGACTGTTTCTGACTGGCATGTTATGGTTGTGTCTTTACCTCCGCATAATTGTTTGGTAATCTTGTACAGTGTGTGCAGATCATGTACTTTAGCAGCCTTTTCTGCTATTTCTGCTGTCTTTCCATAAATTTTCTCTTGTCTGTTCTAGCACTTCTTTTACCATTTTGTTTAGTTCTGTATATTCTTTTCTTGCCGTATCTTTGACGCTCTGATCTAATGCTATTGATGAGATTTTTTTCTCCTTTCGCTTTTGGATGTATTCTAAGGTCTGGCCACTTATCCACTCTTTATGTTGTCCTTACTGGTTCCAGTACACTACTAGCTAACTATTTTATATGTGCCTTTGATCGCATTCCATTTTTCTGGGATACTTTCAGTTGGTGTTGTGTCTGACTGCTCTGACAGGATTTGAAATCTGTTCTTTAGTTCCACTATATATTTTGTAGCAATTTCTCTGTCTTTTAATAGGTTAACATTAAAGTATTCTGTTCTTGTCTTGGCTTGTATATATGTTTTCTTGAGTTTGAGCCTGATCATGGCAACGACAGGTGGTGGTCGCTGCCCACGTCCGCTCCTCTTTTCACCTTTACATCAAGTAATGTCTTTCGCCATTTGCTGTTGATCATAAAGTGGTCTATCTGGTTTTCATCTCTTCCATTTGGGGATATCCATGTGTGCTTGTGTATGGTCCTGTGTGGAAACAATGTGCCTCCTATGATCAGTCTGTTTTCTAGACAAAAATTGCTCAACATTTCTCCATTTTCATTTGCAGTGCCACATCCCTCTTTCCCCATTATTGCTTCTCTGTGTCTGTTATTGTTTCCAACTTTGCGTTTAGGTCTCCCATTATGCACAAAACGTCCTGAGCTGGAACCTTGTCCACTATTTCCTGTAACCTTCTATAAAATGTGTTTTGTCCTCTTCTTCGGCTCGTTAGTGGGTGCATAGCATTGAATGATAGTTAGCTTTCTTTGTTTCCCATTAAATCGGCTTTCAACAATCTTTCATTAATCGGGTGCCACTCTAAGAGATGTTTATTCAATCCTTTCCTTATTATTAGTGCAACTCCTGCTGAATGATTCCTCGTCCTCTTCCTGAGTATAAGATGGTTTCCCTGTTCTAGTTGTCGTCTGTCCAAAGCCTGTCCATCTACTTTCGCTGACCCCTAGAATGTGTAATTTACAAAACTAGAAGTGGAAAAGAAGATAAACAATCAAGTTTTCTTTTTTTCTTTCATCCGCTTTCAACTCGGAGAGTTTCATCTCTGAAACTGATTTTGCGTGAAAACCGTTTTTTCCAATTTCTTACAATGGCAGCAGCGACATTGTAAATTACTTTACACTGGCAGCGTGTGCTCAATGTAATTAGTATTCCTCGCCATACAGGCAGATTTTCTCCGACTTCAGAGGTACTCACGTTATCGTCCTGAGTAAGACCAGGGACTCGAACAAATGCCGGACAGTAGGTTCGAACCCGAGCTATGAGGCTCACAGCTAGCAGGGCCGAGCTACTATCAACTACTCTAGGCAGTCCCCCAAACAATCAAGTGAATATACAACTTATATATGAAGCAAATCACATATAGACTACAAGGCATGAGATGAGAAAGTACTAAGAAGCATAGAATGTAATGCTCAACGCACTACATTCCTATGCTTCTAGTACTTTCTCAAAATTTATTAGAAAGATTTAAAATAAAATTCCTACAGAATATTTTCACCATCTTAAAAATTACATTGGTGTCCCTCGCCAGTGCTACAGAGTTTGTGCACTGCCGCTGAGATCTTCTTGTGTAAGAAAGAGAACACATATGGTTACTTACCAACGTGCAATGATGTTGGTCCTATCAATTTTTTTTTCCGATCCAGAAGCACTTAAGCTTTCAGCTCTTTGGCTAGGTGCCATGACATCGTAACCCTTCGGTTCGGTGCCATGAACACCGTAAATCTGGAGAACCTGGGGCTTTTCTGCCAGCCCGCGGAATTGAACCCGCACTCACAGAGGGCTTATCACCTGTCGTCCAACGCGCTACGAACACGCTGGGCTGGCGGGCTGATGGTTCTATCATTCAATCATTATGCAATACTATGCCAGAATTTCTCTTACCAACACTGTCCCTATAATTATTTTTCTTCACTGATCATCATATTGATGTCACTATGTGTTCATTGAACTGGTGCTAACACTCTCATACAACCTTTCAAAAACCATTGTAACATCAATCAAGCAACCATAACTAATATTTCATCCTATTGGAACTGTATCACTAAGGCAATAAAGAATCCTTTCTTTTTTCAAATTTTATCTCATTTGTAAATGTATTAGTAGATGATTTATTTGTTTTGGAAAAATACAAGGTCTCAATTTGATAATGAACTTTGTGCAGTAAGACTACTTATTGAAACATATTCCAATCTGATGCCTAACTGTTAATTCTATATTTCAGTGCTTTGTATACCACCTGCACACAGGTGTCCGGGCAGGTGGTGGCATAGGTAAGTACTTTGAGGGCATATGTTCAGATGTATGGCTAATTATTAACATTCTAAAGAGACAATCATTTTTTTAGCATGTCATTAAAAAAATGTTTAGAACACATTTTGACAAACCAGCAATATTAAATGTTTCACTTTTATTGCAATCAAAATGGATACAAGCGTCAAGAGACATATTTAGTTTAGGTGACAGATCATGATCACTGCACATTGAACCAATTAGTCCATAAGTGATCTATTTCTCAGTATATCCCTCGGTGTGTAGGGAATAGCATGCTGGTTTATTATTCTTCTTTGGCTTCCAGCATAGCACTCTTGTCTGGCAACACCTTGTTTGATTTGGTATTCTTGCATTCTGGTTAGGGTTGTAGTTTCCCTTTATTTCTTGAATCCTTTATGTGTGTTATCTTCCTCATGTATTTAGAATACCAGCCTGGTCTATTGCTTCTCTAACTTCTACAGTAGCAATTTCAGGAAGTCTCTCAACTCATTTTCTCAGCCTAGTCGTCCTCAGAGACTCCAACCATTGTGTTTGAGCCCATCTAGTTCTTCCTGAGCAATACTTATTGTGTCACTGAGAAAGCATGTATGAATAAAAGTATCTGATTCCAGTCAATTCATTGCTTTAGTTACTGTCTGTGTTCTCTTTTGTCAGACTACTTGTAGTCACAGCAAATCCACCACCGCTAACTTTCACAATACCCCTTCTAACCTGAGCAATGAAAGCCAATGAGCTCTGCATGTGCCAAACCAAATACCCATCTGTGTACATAACTACATCGCCCACAGACAAGTTCTCAGAAATCAACGCCTGAACTTCTGCCTCCATGACCACTGAATTTAGTTGTCTGTTTTCTCTATCCAATCTGATACATAGATACATACAACAAATGAGCATTGACAATATCCACTCATACCAGACACTGCCATTTTGGACCTTTTGAAGTATAGACTGAGAGTCTGACACATCTATCCTAATAAATGAAGAATCCGAGAACCAATAGCAGTTGTCCCATTCTGTTTAACCCTTTCGTCCCTCTGAGCTGATATACTTCTTCACTGTAGTTTATAAGATGACTTCAAATCAGTATACTGGCTAATTTAGTATATATTGCCCCCAAAAAGACCGGATGTAAAAAAATGTAAGAGGTGAAAGGGTTAAGCAACAAAAAAGTTGTTTCTGTTTCTAGTTGAAATTGTAAGATTGAAAAAAAATCATCGGTCAATAATGGAATTTTCTGTAACACAAATTTGTTCTATACTGAATATTCTAAAATATCAAATCTAGCTCTGGAGTGCAAAACTGAGACTGAAGATTTGATCCACAGTTGTCAGCAGAAGAAAGAAGTGTGTTCCCAAAAACATTTAGAAAGAATCAAAATAAATTCTGAGACAGCAGAGAGATTACTAGATTATTAACATAATGAAGACTTTGTTGCTTTTCATCTAGATAAAAGAAAAGTTTTATGGAAGTTATAGCCAAAAATTGATATGTTAATGATTATTTATTGTGCAGGTGATGAGATTGAGCCAGCAGATGGGGATCCTAATGAAATTTACAGAATTATATTTGACATCACCTTCTTCTTTTTTGTCATTGTCATCTTACTGGCCATTATTCAGGGTAAGTTTTTTCTTTTATACCTTCATTTTTGTGATAATTTGTTTCATATTTATTATTGATAAATTATATATTGGGTTTTTATTTTAACAAATGAGTCTACACAATTTTTACTTTTACTTAGATTGAGTTAATGAGGTCTCAGTGGCTAAACAAGCCTTTGCCTTGCTCTCTGAAGGTCATGGGTTTGAATCAAGACTGTGCTGTTCAGTTCACAAGTGCATTTTATCCATAGACCCCCTAAGTTTTTTGCTGAAGCTACAGAATTTGTGCTTTGTGCAATAATCTCGGCAAGTGGCGTGCCATATCTGTAGAGATGGACTGAGACATATGGGGTAAAACCCAGTGTAATGAAGTTAACCCTTTCGCTGCTACATACTTTTTGAAGGCTAGGCTAAAAATAGCTACTCTTTGTTTCTAGGTCACAAACGTGAATGTACACCTATAGCTTTTGACAGTAGCAATGTGTAACGTGTTAACACGTCTTTAGCCCACAGAGTAGAGATAATAACAGACGTGTTAATACGTCTTTAGAAGTGAATGGGAAAACGATATATATCGTCTTTAGCAGCTAAAGGGTTAATCCTTCAGCTCTAGACCCTTTTAGAATGAGTATTTTTAAACTAGTGTTTGCATATTTCTTGTGGTGAACAGCAAATTGACTAGTCCTGTGTCCACAATTTTCAATATCCTCACATAAAAATAATACAGTCAAGACTCCTAGTTTCTTGTGATGACGCTAACAATATGCGTCCCAAATGAGAGGAGCATATTCCTTATCTGAAATGATCTTGCCACTTCACAACATTAGCATAGCAGGCCCATACTCTTTGGCCTAGATTATACACAAGTTACAAGATGTTATTGAGATGCGGTCATGTTAGAGCAAATGTAAGTTGGGGTCTATACTTTCAAATGATGCCTAATAGGCAATGAGGAAATTTTCACAGGTTAGGAACTCAAACCTGAATATCACATGCTTTTAAAATTCAGATGTGCCTGGTCTACATGCTATAGGTACCTAATGAGGCCCATCATGTTCATGCTCTTAAGTGCAAATCACACACAGAACACAAAGAGTAGTTAGCATGTAGTTGATAGAGTGAATGTAATCAGTACAAAATTATACACTGACGGACTGCATTTTTGTAAGACATCAGTGAGGTTTATCGAACACAGCTCACAGAAGGGAAAATTGCACTGTGAGAAGAAAAGACACTTTTATGCAGTGCTTCATAACATGTGTACCAATTTTTGTTACCACAACTGGATATAACATGTCTATTTGTATTGCAGGTTTGATCATTGATGCCTTTGGAGAGCTCAGGGACCAGTTGGAGCAGGTCAAAGAGGACATGGAGGTTGGTTGCCTACTGATTCGTAAATATTTCAATTATGTACCAAAGTAATGAAATAAAATTCATGAAATTAAGTATGTACTACTCACATACCAAGTATGTAATTTGTGTTTTAATTCTAATTTTTTTTTCCCAGTTATGTTACCTTCAGTTTTTATGCATTGTTTCTGTTGATTTGCAAAATCTACACAAAACAAAATTTCTTCTCATCCTCTTATTGCCATGCTTGTATGTTTCTATATTAATTAACCTCTCTGTTTCATTCCCTTTTGTTTCTAACAGAACATTGTTCTCTAATCCTGTTGGTGGCTCTCTTCAGGTTAAGATATGACTGAATCCTAATGTCTCTACTTGACTGTGCAGTAAAGATTATCCTCTGACATCCTCGATGTCTTTCCTTCTAGATTTTCCTTCCCTCTAGATCAGTGTTTCCCAACCTTTTTTGTGCCATGCCCCACCAAATCTTTTCAAAATTCGTATCCTCCCTTTTTATTATTTTTAAACTTCAGTAACATGATTGTAAAGCAACATTCATTTTTGTCAACAGATATCCAAAAGCCGATATATCGGTTTTGCAACATCATGAACATTAGTTAACTCTGAATGAGTCCATTGCCCCCCTTAATGATGAAAATGCCCCCTGTGAGGCATGGCCCCACTTTGGGAAACAGGGCTCTAGATTCTCTTTCCCTTATCTTCTGTAGTAGACCATTTGGGCTCATATTGTGACAAAATCATGACAATCTACTTTAATACTTCTTTAGGGAATTAAATGGTTTCAAGTAAATATAAAACATTGCACTCATTTATTTCAGTCCAAGTGCTTTATCTGTGGCATAGGCAAAGACTATTTTGATAAAGTGCCTCACGGATTTGAGATACATGTCAAGAATGAACACAATTTTGCAAACTATATGTGAGTATCAAAGTCTGATGTAGTATTATATTAGTCATGTTATCTAGTATTGCTGCCTAGTATCATCATTATCATCATGTGACTTAAAGACTACCTTAGGCGATATTGGTTTTAAGTAAACTGTCCTGAGTACTGACTATCAGTTCCAATGTTGATGTATTTGCATGCCATGTAGTTAGGCTGTCCAAAGTGATATATATCTCTCTCTCTATTGTTCTCTCTCAAATACACAAAACTGAAAGAGTTCAAGTTTTGAATAAAATGCATTGCTTCCTCCTTCCTTTCGTTCATTTGAAATATTGTTTATATATTCAATGTTGTCTCTTGTATAAACTTTTCTGTCTTTTTTGTAGCTCATTCAGAGGTCTGTGTAGTTTTCTGTCAAGTATTGTTTCGCTAGGCCAGCGAGCTTGCCTCAGTATATCAAATTCGGGGAAGTATTGAAGTATGTGATCTGCAGTCTGATGTGCCTGTTCACATGTACACATTTGTCAATCTTGAATGTTGTATACATGTGGCTGCAGAGTTGATTGTGTTATATTTGTGTCATAAATACAGTGCTCATATTTGGTTTCATTATTTCAGGTTTTTTATCATGCACTTGATCAACAAACCAGACACTGAATACACTGGACAGGTAGGAATATTATGTAACACAGCAATCTGTAATATGTATAGCTTTTAGTATATATTTGTAGTGAGGGACAGAGAAGGGAGTGTGTTCAATCAGCAACCTATAGAAACCAACTGGAGCTGACATTAAAATGTATGAGAAGATTGTAAAGGGGGGTTGTCCTTATGTCTCACCAAATTGATGCAAGACTTATGCAGTCGACTGAAATTTTGAACTTTCTACTGGATCTACTAAGTGCTTCTTTAACTGTGTGAACCTATGAGGATGCAGTGACGTTGATTTCATTTTTACAATACTTATTGTTATTATAGAATTATCTTTATGTTCTTTGACATGTTTGTTTCAACAATCAAACAAAATTAATATATTATAAAAGTAAAGAACCCACTTTCATACTATGTGATATATTGGGAAATATGCTATGTCTGAATTTTTTCTTTTAACCCTTTCGCTGCTACATACTTTCTGAAGGTTGAGCTAAAAATAGCTACTCTTTGTTTCTAGGTCACAAACGTGAATGTACGCCTATAGCATTGATAGTAGCAGTGTATAACGTGTTAGCACGTCTTTAGCCCACAGAGGAGAGATAATAACAAATGTGTTAATGCGTCTTTAGCAGTGAATGGGAAAAACGGATTATACCGAGTTAAAGGGTTAATATGTGTGATGTAGCCATCTTTACTTCCCAATGTTCTTCTGGTACCAAGTTGAGGCTGGGTCGATCAGAGAGTCATCCACCACACCATGGACATTCTGGGGTTCAAGGCTAGCTTGGCCAAGGAAAAAAATAGTTTGGTGTTCACATAGTATGCCGTTGAACTACAGGAAACTCTGATTATTTACTTTGGGGATCCAAATTACAAGTACCTATGAAGTCAGAGTACGGCTTGCCTGAATGGCGAGGGATACTGATAATAAATAAAGCAATTTTTCATTCAAAAATCAGCCAGAGGCACTATATTATGTGCTATGCTTACACCTGAGTTCATAGCAGGTGAATGAATAAAAAAAAAGAATTATTCAGACTTCATTAATTAGTAACTTATGTTTGTAGTATTGCATAAAGCAGCATTTCGTGTAACAATATTCATAAAATCATTGTTCCCAGGAAACCTATGTATGGGAAATGTACCAAAACCGGTGCTGGGACTTCTTTCCAGTTGGTGAATGCTTCCGCAAACAGTATGAAGATGAAGACTCTAGATGAGACTAGTCATTGACAGTGGATTCCCTGCTCATTCTGCTGATTGATACCCTTGTCCATACCCTTTGAAAACTTCAAGACTTCATTATATTACATTGTTTTATAAACTATGTTTCAGTTAATCTGTATGTGTTAGATCTTTATATGTATAAATACTAGAAGACATTACGCTTATGTCTATAGCCTCCATTTTTTAGATATTAGCTAGTTGCTGACTTTTTAAGTTATTATTTTTAAATTAGTAGCTTGGTATAACAGATAAAAAAAGAATTAATTTTTATAGTACCTCAGAATGTCTTTCACATTTGTGTTGAAATAAATATCAAGTCACATACATCGAAATAACTTGAGAATGAAAGTGCTTGTAATAATCTCAATTGAAACAAGGTTGAAAATTGTTTGTGTTTTTGTTCTATAATAAGTAATAATATAGAACATTTCATTCAATAAAATATTTCCTTGTATAGAACAGTGGTTTACTGACAAAACTGTTGTGTTTTGGCAACTTCCTGCTAAATTATTAGATTCATGTATATAAGTCGAATTGTTATCATTGTCCTGCTGAACACAATCATTCATGTACTATTCAGAAAATTGTGTGATATCTAACAATAATAATAATTCAGTGAGATTGTATAGATTTTCAAAGTTAGCTTCTAGAAAATGAACATAGATATTCATTCATTATGAGTTTCTCATTATTGACAGCTGTTGCTAATTTTGTCATGATTATGTCATATTTTTTCTCTAGCAAGAACCTGTTTCAAAATGTTATATAATAACAGCTCTCCTTGAAATGTGTGTGAAAATATAGTAACATATAAAATGTGCTGTAGTGAGTAAGAAATAATACTTAAGTTACCATTTTTGAGTTAACTGATGTGACATGACAGGGATCTTTTAATACCATTTATACACCACATGATAAGACTTGCTGTCAACTAGGAGTTAAATAATACGTTGTTGATACTATGTGAACATAACTTCCTAACACTAACAGTAGTTTCGGGGAGTTGTTTGAACATTTTCTCAATTATGACTATAGCTGAATGAAGCTATGATTGTGAATTTTAATATCGTTCAATAAACTACAACAGACAGTGAAGTGATGTTAGCTCAAATGAGAGTGCTCTAATATAATACATGTTTTGATGAAGTCGCATGGTAATTTAAATCACATTTTCAGTATTTAATTTTGTTTTATTTAATTTGATTTAACTATTTATTTTCATTGTAAACTTACTTAAAGTAAGTTCCATACTCTCTCTTTCTAGCTTTTGATGCAATCGGGACATTGGGCAGCAGCAAATGCATGCTGTTCTTCTCTGTTCTTGGCCATTCGTATTGTGTTCCAACTATGATTCGTTTCTTTCAGTTCTTGTGTCTTCAGCGTTTTTGTTTACCCTCTGAGGTTCATCTCAGTGAAGTTTTCATAACAGAGTTTTTCTCCATGCATAACATACTTCCAATCCAAATCTATGTATCTTTTGAATGATAGTGCTTATATTCTCTTACTGTCACTGTGTAAGCAGTTCTAAGTTCCTTACTATGTGTTCTGACCACTTGTTACAGAAGTTCTAAGTTCCTTACTATGTGTTCTGACCACTAGTTACAGCAGTTCTAAGTTCCTTACTATGTGTTCTGACCACTTGTTACAGCAGTTCTAAGTTCCTTACTATGTGTTCTGACCACTTGTTACAGCAGTTCTAAGTTCCTTACTATGTGTTCTGACCACTTGTTACAGCAGTTCTAAGTTCCTTACTATGTGTTCTGACCACTTGTTACAGAAGTTCTAAGTTCCTTACTATGTGTTCTGACCACTAGTTACAGCAGTTCTAAGTTCCTTACTATGTGTTCTGACCACTTGTTACAGCAGTTCTAAGTTCCTTACTATGTGTTCAGACCACTTGTTACAGCAGTTCTAAGTTCCTTACTATGTGTTCCGACCACTAGTTACAGCAGTTCTAAGTTCCTTACTATGTGTTCTGACCACTTGTTACAGCAGTTCTAAGTTCCTTACTATGTGTTCTGACCACTTGTTACAGAAGTTCTAAGTTCCTTACTATGTGTTCTGACCACTTGTTACAGCAGTTCTAAGTTCCTTACTATGTGTTCTGACCACTTGTTACAGCAGTTCTAAGTTCCTTACTATGTGTTCTGACCACTTGTTACAGCAGTTCTAAGTTCCTTACTATGTGTTCCGACCACTAGTTACAGCAGTTCTAAGTTCCTTACTATGTGTTCCGACCACTAGTTACAGCAGTTCTAAGTTCCTTACTATGTGTTCTGACCACTTGTTACAGCAGTTCTAAGTTCCTTACTATGTGTTCTGACCACTTGTTACAGCAGTTCTAAGTTCCTTACTATGTGTTCCGACCACTAGTTACAGCAGTTCTAAGTTCCTTACTATGTGTTCTGACCACTTGTTACAGCAGTTCTAAGTTCCTTACTATGTGTTCTGACCACTTGTTACAGCAGTTCTAAGTTCCTTACTATGTGTTCTGACCACTTGTTACAGCAGTTCTAAGTTCCTTACTATGTGTTCTGACCACTTGTTACAGCAGTTCTAAGTTCCTTACTGTGTGTTCTGACCACTAGTTACAGCAGTTCTAAGTTCCTTACTATGTGTTCTGACCACTTGTTACAGGAAACTATCATGAACATTGCATCTCATTACCAAATAGATTATTAAATGTGACAACAGAATGCTTTGTATTGTGCTAGTAATCTTACCATATACAAGAAATTGCTCCGGACATCCAGACATATCAATGCATTGATGCAAATACCACCATTTAATTACATATCGGTTATTTGTCTCATAATTCCTGCAACTGTAGGAGTGATCTCATGCTCCTATTAGTGTCAAAACAGACTGATTATAATACATTGACTGACTATGATACATTGTCAGTTACAACACTGATTTTTTTGGTCATCCTTATGTCAACCATGTTTCTTTAATTGTATAAAGTCTCTGTAATCTTTTAGATTACTTACCAGTCTGTTGTGCTTGTCATGTATTATCTTCTTTTAATATGAATACAAATATGAATGATGCTATAAGCATTGAACTTCACTACGAAGTTATTAGTCTGTACTGTATCTTTTGTTCTAACAACATGGGAATGTCACAAATTGTTTATATTTTCATGATACATTAATGGAATTATCTTTTTATAAGGTGATGTTGTAGATAAATGCATTATGTTTGTCAAGACCATAATGAGAATTAATCTATGTCTGTAAGTCATGGGTAACGAATACAGCTCACAAAGATTAACTTTAAACCCCCGGAAATTAGGTATTTACCCAATAATGTCCAACAGATAGGACATTAATACTTCAGAAAATAGATGAAATATGTTATGAACTTTAGATCGAACTTTGCAAATTTGAATAAAACAGTCTAACTTACCGTGGTTCAGACATGTTTACGAATGATAATTAGATTGAATATGGTGACCAAAATGATAAGCTATAAACCAGATAATTAGACTTTCAGCACAACTCAAAGCTTACTTGACAATCGATATAAGATAGTCAATGAGGAAATGGGGATGACAATGAAACCAGATCAGAAGAAAATTGATCAATTTTTAAACTTTGTGGAAGAAGATGAGTTACTAAGAATGTCAAGACCATCTTGCTTTTTAAAAAAAAATATATTATCTATCAATATCTACAATAATTAAATAACAAACGCTGTGTGAGTTATATAAGCTAACACTCACTGTATGTATTATTTTTAAAATGTATATGTAACTTAAACGGATATTAGCATATGCTTGTTGTATCCCTGTGATTCATTTCACAATCTGTTATAAACGGCATGCTCATATGACATATATAACAATATAATGTAATATAGATTGTGTTTTAGTTACACTGGAGATCTACAAAAGGGGAAATAACTATTGGGTTTTTTTTTAAGATGTGGTTATATTTGCTCTACATAAAGATGTCCTACAATATCTAGGTCAATTTGTCAATAATTTTAAAATTATATGTCATATTAATGAGTATGAGACAATTCATATTTGGTAATTCTTGCAGACAATTTATAATAATGCATGCTGTTATTTATTAATTTTTATGTCATTCATAAAGTACAAATAATGCTGTTAAATTTCTGAAATAACATTTTTATACATTTTATAGTTTTCTTGTTAGCTGCCAAGCATTTTTTATTCTTCCATATCTGCTAGGGAGACATGTAATGTGGATAATTTTGAGTTTAACAGTACAAGTTTATCTGGAAAAAAAAACATTGTCAAAGCTGACAGATATAGCATAAGTCGTATAAAGCCTGAGGAAATTTTATCAAATATATCTTTACGTCCCATAGATAATACTTAATGTTCTAAGGGAATGCTTGTCTGCAGTGAAGAACAAGAGACTTATCTTAACTAACAAACACAAACCCATTTTTTTATATGGTAAGTGAACCCAATGAGGTTGCAAACATGAACCCTGCTTAGTAATGTACATGAACCCTGTTACTAATGTTGTCATGTCAAAATAGTGGATTAGATTGCTGCTGGTCTCATTGAGCATTATAAAAAGCACTTGTATAATGACTAAGCATTGATTCTTCAAGTCAAGCTTAACATATGTTGTTTCTGCCCAAGTCACTTGATATCCTTGTATATCTGGCCAAAAATAATTTGCTTTGACTTTATTTGATCTATATAAATATTTGCTGGATTTACATGTTTTAGTTGTTTGTATTTGTTTACATAGTTTTGTTTTCATTTGTCTAAATAAAACAAACTTCAAGTTACTCTTTTCCTTCCACACCTTCCCCACCACAAATGGTGCTATCAGTTTTTGTGATACATTGTTTTAGTTGTGTAAGTTGCATTTTTTCCAGTAATTGTTCCTGCATGAATTACAATATCTGACTTTTTCATTATTAATACTGTTTTTATTGAAGCCAAAATTAAATATAAGAATGAATGGAGAGAAAATAAAACAAGTTAAAATGTTCTTATATCTTGGTCAAAGGGTGAAAGATGTGAAACTGAGATAAAAAAAATTATAGGGATGGTAAAACGGCTTTCAATAATATGAGACAGATTTTAATATTTAAACAAATAAATAATAGGAAAAAATGAGTCACCAAGCTTTATACAAACATACATATACATACGCTCTGAAGATTCCAACGGAGAAGATAAAGGGTATTCTTGATCTCGGTTGTGCTAGTTATGCATAAAGATAGGTGCGGAAAGATGGTAAAACCATGAGAGAAACCCCAGTAGAAGCATCAGCCAACACAGAACAGGAGTTGTTAGTCTAAATACACTAAAATACATGCTTAGAAGGAGATCTGAACAATTATTTACATGTGCGTTGAAGATGATCCTCAAATGAACAAAGAACAATATATATATACATATATAATTTGTCTGGAAACATAGACACTGAATAAGCAGCTGTAGGTAAAACTACAATCTTTGAGGTGTGAATTTATTGAAGAGTTAGACATCTCATAGACACATAAACAACACTATGTTGAGAAACAGACAAATTAAGAATTCCTGAACAAGTTAGAAAAGGAATTGTTGCAAACATTTTAATAGAAACAAATCTAATCATATGGACACATAAACAGACTATGGCACTGCTGAACACCATATTGGAGGAAGAGATAGAGGGTAAGAGTGCAAGAAAAAATCAAGATATGTCCAATGTTTTGGCAGAATGCACTACCATGTTGAACGCAGAATGTTATGGAGATCTATTGTAGCGGACCTTCAATGTGAAGATGGTACCCAATCAATCATTCAATGGTTGGGTTTATTGTCTGATGCCGAGCCAGATAAAATACTGTAAAGAGAAATAACTAAAAGAGCTGTGTTTGTAACAGAAAAGAAAATAATCCAGGATTTAAGCAATATGCCACCATACAAGAATGTATAATATTATTGTAATATAGCAATCTTTTTTATGGGCACCACTTCACATCCACAAAAGTATTTTACTGTCGATCAACTCATTATTCTGTGTTCTGTTTGGGCCTACGAAAACATTACGCTCAATTTATTTTAAAAACACAATGGAGCTATATAGTTGAACTGATAGTTTTCATTTCAAATGTGCAATATTATTTCCACATAAGAGAATGAGAATTTCATATATTTTTCTATTATTACTTGTTTAAATGTTTACCATAGAATTTTCTGCACTATAAGATTTAGTCAAATTTGTAAATTTCATAGCAATATTTTCGGTATTTATGTAAAATTGAACAAATTAAACAATATATAGTTAGTCCTGCTCAAAGATATATTATAATCTTCTTTCTTTAATCCTGTTTTGCCTCACGTTGTCACCATAATAAGAGATTTCTAGAGTGGGCTTTTGTGTGCGCTTCATAAATAGTCTTTTTCACTGCCCCTGTTATTTCTGTAGTCCACCTTGTGCATGGATGGCCTTTTACATTACATCCACTGTATCAGAGTAGCAGTGATCTTTGAGGCACACTGTCTGTTGGTAATCTGCTTATGTGGCCGAACCATTCAATTTGTTATTTCATGATGAAGTTCAGTACTTATGTTGCACCCACTTTTTTCCTGATGTCTTCATTTCTAAACTGGTCTCTCCTGGATACTCCCATCATTCTACGTAGACACTTCATCTCTTTCTTGGCAGTTTTCTTCCATTATTTGATGTCAGTATTCAGTACTTTAGTACTATAGATTATAGTACTTTCTGTTATTTTAAGGATATTAGCAATTAAAAGGTAAATGACACACCTATCTTTGAGATTGTTTGAACAAGAAGCTCAACAAACAAAAATATTTACAGCTATTTAGATTTACAGATTGTTCAAACTGTACACATAATGATAGACAAGCATATAATACATTGTGCACATGAATAAATAGTTGATATCAGCTATTGAAATCTGTTGTTGTTATAACTGAATGCCAGTAGGATTTTGCATCTACAGTAAAGATCAGTTAGGGCATAATGAATTGATCTGTGGCTTTAGAAACATGTAAGTTGCTTTTTTGTTTCTTCCCATAAATGTGTCAGTTGTTTGCAGTGATCTCCCCATTGCTGTAACCATGAGAAGCCAACTTTGTCCTGTTGTTACTAGTCATGAGATGACTTCTCAAATAAAGAGTTACAATCAAAACTTCCAGTTTTCAGTAATTATTTCTTAGTTGTCTTATGAAAACCACTATTTATCCTTATTCGTTATCTGGGGCTTTTTTTCTGTGTGTGTGTCTGCATGTGTATATATGCTTGTGTGCACAGATGTGTTTATAGAATGTTCCAATAGTAAAGTTTGTAACCATTACATAACTATCACATGATAACGCTGGGGATAACTGTACTATATCAGATTTTGGGATTATTTACTAGAGAGAAGAGTAGTAATTGCTGCTGAATAAAATGGAAATTTTAGAACAACCATTTCTAGTATGAGTACTGAGAATAAAGAATGAGACAGCTACTGAAACTTTTGGCTTTCTCTGGCCAAGAGAGATAGGGCCATTTTTTGTGTCAGACTCTCAGTCCATGTTTCGCAAGGTTCAGAACAGTTGACTGTGGCATGAGGGGATTGCATTTGTATTGGCCTTACTCCTCTAGGATATGAAAAAAATATATATATTGTGGATATATTGTCCAGAACATGCAGGAGTTTGAAGCAATAGGTGAGTTGACATGATAGCTTCTAAAGCACCTATAGTTGGCATATTTTATATGCATATGGTGTAAGATCTCTTCAGGACCATGTACTCCATGATGATAACTTGGTCATCAGTGAGGATTTGATCTTGAGACTGGAGGAATTTAACATCAAATAGGCAACGCAGGACGTTATTGGAGATATTGCCAAGAAGATCAAAGCACCTATGGGCATGTCCAGAGTGCAATGAAGATATTCAAAACTGAAACTCTTAACAAAAACAAGGGACAAGTTAATTAATATAAGATAGACAACATGTAATCTAAACATGTTCTGGTCAAATAATATCTCTAACTATGCTAGAGATGGATCGGACATGGTATACGCATTACGGCTAACTCTTGTCACAAAAACTGCACTGAGATTGACACCAGAGGATAAACAAAAACGTGAAAGACCCAAAATGACCTGGAGAAGAACAGTAGAACAAGAACTAAAAAAATGAATTACATCTGCAACACAATACAGGGGACAGCCAAGAATCACATCTGGAACACAATACAGGGGACAGCCAATAATCACATTGAACAATACAGGACCAAGAATCACATCTGGAACACAATACAGGGGACAGCCAAGAATCACATCTGGAACACAATACAGGGGACAGCCAAGAATCACATCTGGAACACAATACAGGGGACAGCCAATAATCACATCTGGAACACAATACAGGGGACAGCCAAGAATCACATCTGGAACACATTACAGGGGACAGCCAAGAATCACATCTGGAACACAATACAGGGGACAGCCAAGAATCACATCTGGAACACAATACAGGGGACAGCCAAGAATCACATCTGGAACACAATACAGGGGACAGCCAAGAATCACATCTGGAACACAATACAGGGGACAGCCAAGAATCACATCTGGAACACAATACAGGGGACAGCCAAGAATCACATCTGGAACACAATACAGGGGACAGCCAAGAATCACATCTGGAACACAATACAGGGGACAGCCAAGAATCACATCTGGAACACAATACAGGGGACAGCCAAGAATCACATCTGGAACACATTACAGGGGACAGCCAAGAATAGAGAAGAATGGTATGTATTTGTTGCTATCCTAGGCACCAGAGTATAAGAGACTGCAGTAAAACTATTTGATTGGCAAAACACGTAATCACAAAGTACTGTAGTTTTACAAAAACAATGACAAAATACAGCAACGTTTCGACCAACAAGGCCTTTATCAAGCAAACGAACAACAGGAGTGACAAATTTAAAAAAAACATATGGACGACTACATACAAACGTTTCTAATGAAAATCTGAGAATAAAAACGAATAACGAAATAAATGTAACACAAAAACACACATAAAAACTAGAAATAGAAAGGAAGAGAAATCATGAAAATCTAGTAAATATATAACTTGAATACATGCAACATATGCCCATATAGATTACAAGGCATGGGAAAACATTTCTTCCGCAGGCGCCTATACCCGGAGAAGGTGCTTGTCTCGGCTATGCATCGAGTTCAGAAAATCACTCGCCAGCAGGCCCTTACCAGCCAGCAAAGGACAACTAACTCTGACAGAATAAAACTTATCTTAACTTTCCACCCTCATAGTTCACTGGTGAAAAATGTTTTATTCCGTCATCTGTCTATCCTTAAGTCAGATTCTGAGACCCGTTCTGTCTTCCCAACTATCCTTTGGTGGCTTACAGACGGGACAGAAATCTTAAGGATATGTTGGTTGGTACACGGTCGCCTTAAGTCCAATATCCATACTCATTTTGGCACTGTTCAGTGTGGTCGTCGGCGTTGCAACACGTGTGCTTATGTGATACAGACGCGTACTGTATCGTTTCCTTTATCCACGTTTCTTATTGACGATGGTTTCACATGCGAGTCTCGTAATCTTATCTATGCCATTATATGTAAGCGGTGTAACAAGGCTTATATCGGCGAGACAGGCAAGAGGCTCAGTGACCGATTCGCCCAACACTTGCGCGACATACGCCAATGCTCTGTGACCCTGTAGCCACCCATTTCAATGATACTGGCCGTTTAGGAGCTCACGATGTCCAGGTCACAGCCATCCGATCATGTTCCTCGGATGATCGCAGTCGATTTGCTCTGGAGAATCGGTTGATTTCTTTGTATGGTACCTTGCAACCACGTGGGCTCAACTTATTACATTCCTATGCTTCTTAGTACTTTCTCTTCCATGCCTTGTAATCTATATGGGCATATGTTGCATGTATTCAAGTTATATATTTACTAGATTTTTCATTGTTTCTCTTCCTTTCTATTTCTAGTTTTTATGTGTGTTTTTGTGTTACATTTATTTCGTTATTCGTTTTTATTCCCATATTTTCATTAGAAACGTTTGTATGTAGTCGTCCATATGTTTTTTAATTTGTCACTCCTGTTGTTCGTTTGCTAGATAAATGCCTTGTTGGTCGAAACGTTGCTGTATTTTGTCATTGTTTTTGTAATTTGTAAAACTACAGTACTTTGTGATTACGTGTTTAGGCACCAGAGGCATCACTGGCTAGACAGACAGAGAGAGAGAAGACACCATGTAAACAATATTAAATAAACACATTATTGTTACATATAATTGGAAAAAAAAAACTGTCGTTTCTTCTTTACTTTGGTAATTCAAAATTTGATCTTAAACTGTGTTCTCATTAATCTTCCTGATGATTCATCATTATTTACACATTATGTAAGTAAATAATTGTACCCTCTTTAACATATTAGACAGCTCATTTGGTATCATTTCTCGATGTCTTCATTTCTAAACCAGTCTCTTCTTGATACTCCCGCGTGGACACCATCTCTGTCGTGGCCAGCTTTCTTCTAACATTTGATGTCAGCGTCCAGGTTTGACATCGATAGCCCTAGTACTAGTTGCAGACAATTACGGTTCCTGTCTCTGGTAGATAGAAAATCTTCACACACTTCATCTGCTCTATGTTATGTACAACATAAATACTACTTTGTATAAGGCCGACAGACAAGAGTTTAAGTGCTGCCAGGTCGTTATGGATGTAGAAGAACAATGTGATTTCAATATAGCACCTAAACATTTGTGTCCGAGAGATAGTGATGGTGGCATCCTATTAGTCACGAGAGCTGATGGATCAGCCCATGGTGGATTTTTGAGTTTTTTCTGGTCTTTGCCGCAAGGTCTCTTTGCCAGTTCTCATGCCCGTCTCAAGCTGGACCTGCCACGTGCGAGCTCAGTCTTGTGTATTATGTAAGGTGCCTGTAAATCGCGTAATACATCTTTGTAACGCAGTCCTACAGTTCTTTTGCCAGAAGAACACTGGATTCGAACCACTTAACCTTATTTCTTACGACACCCATCGCCTAGCCTAGCAATGCGAGCGTCCTTACAAACACAACCAGTTTTTTTCGGAATCTCTTAATACCTGTACACTGTTTATTTGTTGATCATATAATTCCGTTGCTTCCTCTGGGGTTCTTGCAAAAAAAAAAATCCTTGTTCTCACCTTTTGCCAGAAGCCAACTTTTAAAGATCCTTGAGGATGCAGTCCATTATGTTTTTAAAAAATGTCCTCCCCGGCGGGGAATCGAACCCCGGTCTCCCGCGTGACAGGCGGGGATACTTACCACTATACTACCGAGGACTCATGATTCAGCATACATAAGATAGGATGAATACATATAAAACAAGTTTTGGAAGGATGTGGGGAGGGGGTGTATTTGAAGATCCAATTACTTCTAATCTTCGAAAATGTTAAATAATTATAACTATCTATGTTATTCTAAATATTCTTCTTTAAACGCAATGTCTTTATTGGTCGTCATGTATGTGAATTTATTCGCCCGTGATTAACTTCCATATAACAATGACGCCGCAATACATATCTTATAATTATGATACCTATGAAATGATCTATCTTACACTTACTGCTATTTACAGTGACAAAATGACTGGCTGCATAGGATCTTATCTTTTAATTGTTAACTTTTAGTCAAATAAAAAATTATTACCACACTGTAACAGGTGAATAAAGAGTTCTAGGAACTCAAGGTAAAATTCCCGGGGTCAAAGAATATCATCAATCTGGTAAATAAGTAAACAGAAAACATGTATTGATTTCTCCGAGATTGAGAGCTCCCGTAAATAGCAATTGTTAAACATCGCAATTAAACCACAACCCTTATTATTATCGGTGTCCATCATCCATGAAGATGCGCGTTTTTAAGACCACGACTATCTAGCTCTCAAAAAAAAAAGAACATCGCTTCGTTTTGTCTCACCATATGTTAACATCATCGACTATGCAACATGGAAAATATACATAATTCATTTATATCGCACACAGAGAAAGGGTTTCACTATCTCATGAACAGTTTCATTCTAAAGAAACACCCGGGTGGTGGCCAGGGTTCGCAAGGAAAGTAAAGAACAGTACCACTACAACCTACAATGCATGTCGTAAGATGCGGTTGCTGTAGAACCTAGGGATGCTACCCTGGTAAATAAAACGCAGAAATTGGATGTGATGGCCTACTTGTAGGTTCATAACTGGCACAACGTACAATCGTTCTTAGGCTCAGGTCACATACAAATCACACAGAGTAGTTGACAAGAGGCCGATATTGAGCAATCGAAGAAGGAGAGAATCCTAGAGAAAACAAATAGCAGCATGTACCAAGGATTAGCAGAGTCCCATATATTAACATTGGAAGTTATAAATCAAAATTAGTCAACAGCTTTGCAAAACATGGCTATACCATAAGCAGCAACTTCTCCCTCAATAATAAAATTGGCAGCTGCATTGGGAAAACATCCACAGCTTTGTCCAAATTAGCAAAGCAAGTATGTGGAAATATGTACTCGCCTCTCGTGCCAAAGTTAACCGGCTCGCTCTCTCGTGGAGACATCAGGATATTTTTCCAGAGATCCCTGATCTCAGTGTAGGTGAAATCGAGTACCAAGTGCTATCATAGACGGATGATAAAACGTAGTCCGTGCTCAATTTTAGCATGTAAAAGAAAGATCCTACGAATACCATGGACAGAAAAAGAAAGAACACTGATGTCCTGAAAGAACTAAATGTTAAAGAGAATTAGCTGATAAACAACATACTATACAGGAAAATTATATACTTTGGTCACATCAAGCGTCACGATAGCCTGGAAAGAACAATATTAGAGGGCAGGGTCCCAGGGCGCAGAGGCAGAGACAGACCAAGAAGAAGATGGCTACAAGATATTAAAGAAACCATGAATATGACCATCGACGAAGTGGGTGAACTGGCTAGTGACAGAGTGAATTTCAGATCCGCTGCAAAGAGAGCAACGTCCTATAAAGGATACGCACCTTGATGGTGATGATGAAAAGAACCGTTGCCAGCTCAAAATCGAGAAGAGCAGACTGGAAAGCCGCTGCTCGGGCAAAAGATTCCTACAAAGTATCTTCACCACCTTCAAATTGCATCGGAGACCCTCGCCGGTGCTACGGAGTTCGTGCATTGCATCTGAGATCTCCCTGTGTAAGAAAGAGATAGGAGCACACAAGATTACTCACCGAAGGGCAATGATGATGGTTCCTATCAAGGAATCAGCCAATCAAGGCGCTCACGAAACATCAAGCTACAACTATATAAAGTATGTGTTCTCAGAACTTTACTGTTTATTAGAGAGACGTGGATCAGATATGCCGGACAAGAGCATCGCCTTAATACATTCCAAATGCGCTGCCTCACGTGAATATAAAACACCCAAAGGCAAGACCATATCTCCAATAGATAAGTCCTGGACAGTGCAGTCATTCCAATCATGTGTATCTTGCTGCTTCGGCGACGTCTGAGATGGCTGGGATACGTGCGTCGCATTAGTGATGGTGGAGTTCCAATGGACATCCTTTATAGCCAACTCGCAACTGTTACTAGACATCATGGGCGCCCCTTTCTACACTTCATTGACACTAAGCGTGATCTAACATCATGTGACGTGCTAGAGCAGTTTACCAGCGACAAGCAGGCATGGCAAGTGACACTGAGGGATTGCTAAAAAAGAAAACATTAATGCCTTCGCATATCGAGACAAAAAGAGAGGACAGAGACCATCGTCTAAATCAGCTCTAGTCACCATTCTCACGTGCGGCAACTGTCTCAAAATTGTGAAAATTATTTCCAATCGCGAATAGATCACAACAGACGATGAGACTCGGCATTGAACACCCTTCGTGACGCAAAACATATTGTTTCCTGAGAAAAAGAAACAGATGAATTAATGAATCTCATGTGGTCTGAATATTTAAATATTATTTTAAACTTTATTACAACAGTATGGTGGTCGGAATAGATGTCTACTTCTGTGTACGTCTTAGCCGTTTCAACATGAAGTTTTAAATCTGTCCTTAATCATTATAAAGTCGATCTGATTCATAGTTATATCCACGTTTTTTTCCTTATGTGCTTTCTTTCTTCTTTCTTCTTTCTTTCTTTCTCGAATCCTGTTTTCCTCACAGCGTCAGGTCAAGAAGATATTTCTAAAACGGGTCCTAGTATGCGCTTCGTAGATAGTCTCTTTCGTCACCTCTGTTATCTCTGAGGTTCATCTTTTGCGTTGCCGGCATTTTGCTTTGTACCCATTGTATCGGAGCAGCATTGCTCTTTGAGGTGCACTGTCTGTTGGTACTCTGCTTGCATGGCAGTACCATTTAATTTGTTGTTTCTTCATGAAGTCTAGTACTGATGCTGTACCCACTTTTTCCTGATGTCTTCATTTCTCAACTCAATCTCTTCTTGTTACACCCAGAATTCTGCGTAAACACTTCATCTCTGTCGTGACTAGTTTTCTTCTATCGTTTGTTGCCAGCGTCCAGGTTTGGCACTGATAACATAATGTGGGGAGAAAGATTGTGTTTAACATTGCTCTTTTGGTGATACTTGGTTGAAGAATATATTACACAGTCAGGTGGTTCGCTTAAGGATTTTCACATACACAACGCTTAATCGCATAACATAATTTATTAAACTAGGCAAATCACTGTTAGAAAACGAAACATTTGAAAACTGCTGAACTTGGTCCTTTCGGTAAGTAACAATGTCCTACCGTACAGTTTAGTCCCAGTTGTAATAATGAAGGGTCAATGCTTGTCTTTCAAAACGGCATTCAGACTACAGGACTGAAGTCGAATGTCAACATTTTTCTGTGGCAGTACCGATCTGACACACAGATCGAAAAATCTCTGAGGGCCACAGAAATGTGGTTTTATAGAAGAATGATGAGAATCCCATGGACTGCTAAAAGGACTAATGTTGAGGTGTTGAATGAGATCAAGACACAGAGAAAGCTTATCATCAATATAAGAAAGAGGCAGTTATCATTTTCGGGCATGTGATGAGGAGGAGGTTTAGAACACATTGTGACAACCAGTAAAATAGAGGGTAGACGAGACAGAATAAGAAAGAGAAAATTTGAGATAGCCTGACTTCATGGGACGGTAGATCGTCAACATCTGAGTTGAACACCAACGACAGATTTGTGGAGATCCATGATCGCCTACGCCAATCGGCACGGCACCTGATGATGATGCCCGATCTCTTGAATGAATGAAAATGGGGCATAACCTTTACAGAACTTAGCCATCTTATACTTCCTGGGGGTTCGACAACAAGAACAGAACTTAGCCATCAACCACAGTGAACGAGGCATTGATTTTCTAGGCACCACTTATACGTTCAGTAGTTTGCCATTGCTGTTTTTTTCTTCTTTTGCGTTCTCACTAGATTAGGATATCGAATTCTCTAATAAAGGCAGCCATCTGCCTCAGATTATCAACCACGCCATACAGTTTGTCTTGGACGCTAGTGTAAGTGGGCCACCTCTTTCTTCTCAGGTCTGCATACTGGCGGCAGTTCTGTAGGATATAATTCCTATGATTTCTGCTTCCCGGTTTGTGCCGACTTCTTCCCGAAGTAAATTTTGGCCACCCTTGTGATGGTAGGTTTGACATTCTTACTGCGTGGCTAAATCTACAAGGCAGATTGGCGACCATAGAATCCGTTATCCCATTACACATTGTGAGGGGTCGTTGCACCATGTTATGCGCCTTATGGCCAGGTGCATCCGTTTTCTGCAAGCATTTGTTTCGGGTTAGCATTCCCTAGCGGACACATGCATCCGATTTCATCCGAACCTCCTTAGTCGCCTCTTACGACATGCGTGGCAGGTAACAGTAGTTCTATTCTTTACACCCCAAATTTGGGCCCCGGTAACCACTCGGGCGACCATCGCTATCTGAATGGTTGGGTCTTTTTTATTGTTTTCTAAACTGCCTGCCGCGTAGTTTGAGCCAGGTAAGCTTGGGTTGTGATCGAGCCCACTATACTATCGCTTAAACTACAGACGCCCACACCGATCTCCTTATCCCTTGTCTTCGGGATAGAGAGAGAAGGTATACTAATCAGCTTCCCATGGGTAGGTTGAGCAAACGGACTTTAGGATGGCTGCTGCTGCGGAGGACAGAACACGCATGGGAATGCCCAGTGTGATATGACGTTGATCGCATAACATAACTTCTTCTTCTTCTTCCTTCACCATTTACTTCTATATAGAAGTGTTGGGGGTGAAACGTAGTGATCTTGTGTGTGCTTGTTTTAATGCACTTTGTAAGCTGATATTCATGTTCGTAAGGCTGTTCTTGATGCCGTCGCTCCATCTTTGCGTGGTCTTCCTCTTGCTTTGTACTCCCTGCCTTATTTCCTAAACCACATATATTTAGTGTCCCTATCATAGTCCGATCTTTCGTGACCTTTGATCGCTTACTGCTACGTTTCCCGTTTCCTGCTTGGGCATCTCTTTGTCGCACATTAGATCTTCTATCGGCTTGCCGGACCTGTCGTAGATTCATTTCTAACTGTACACTTTTCCTACCTAACACTAAGTTCACATTATAACACAATTTAACACTTATTGTCACTATCACATCCCGGAATGTTAACATGTACATGAATTTATAATAACATAACTGATCTCCATAAATAGGCCAAAAGCATATTTTGAATATAGGAAAATGCCAAAAAACTGCTAATAATTCTGGCAACTAGCAACTTGTTTTCCCGGATGTCTTTGATTTTGTTTGAGTTGCTATGATTACGTTTTAAGAGCTTGAGTATACTTATCAGCTATACATTTATATACATACGTGGTAAGTATAATCCTATCTATAATCTTGAGTATAGGTAAATATAATCCTATCTATCTGACATCTTAATTTTATTTTAATCAACGAAATCGTAAAATATATTTATTCAGTTGCATTGACCTATTTCACTGGACACTCAGGAATTTGTATTAACGCAGAAGCTGAGTGACATGTCACATGCTAGCTTCGAACTCGCCAATACTAAGTTTAAAGGGTTTCAAAGCCGAAGGACTGACTTCATTGCACGTAGTTTTACCCCATATGGTTCGGTCCCTCTCTGCAGAAGTGGCATGCCACCTGCCGAGAATATTGCACAAAGCACGAACTCCGTAGCTCCAGCAACAATCCTAGAGGTCTCTGGAAAAAAATGCACTCGTGAACAGAACGGCGCGGATTCAACCTACGACCTTCAGCCACAGAGACCCCCACTAATACTAAGTAATAATACTTAATAATACAACAATATAAAGAAGAGCTGCATGAGATAGCTAGAGATAGGAAGACTTGGCATGAGTTCTTTGAAGGGCATGTGCCCCAATCTGGTTTTAAAAGGCTAGAGAGAGAGATAATACTAACAGTGTCACCAGTGTGTTTATCACAAGAAAGGACACACTCACACTGAAATAACTCCACGGTCATATATTACAAGATGACTGCTACAGATTTACTGAGACTGCAAGAACTTAGAATCAAACGTAGGATTAGGACTCATCCAAGAGTATGGATGACAAACGTGCATAATCAGCGCTTGACAGACACTATACTATAAATAGTATACATAGAAATACAATACATCAGAATGACACGTTTACCTGACTCCGCTACTTAAACCTGAGAAAAATACACCTCACATCACTGGTTACAGAATCATTGCGATGCAGAACACAATTGACAACATTGGGGAGAAAATAATTGCCTTGAAGATAGCATGTGAACTTAAAAAATACATAATGCCCAAAACGTTTGGAGGATACAGATGGGGTGTAAAAACCTGGCGCATCACTGAAGCCTTTTTCATATGAAATATATGAGGGGTTTCAGGCCAACTTCGAAACATGTGCAATTGCTATAGACTTGGATGATGCACACAAAAAGGAACCATTCCAACTATTTATTCTTCTTCTTCTACCCTTCACCCTCACAGAGGCATAGGTCCCCAACCAAGGCCTTGCAAGCTCTCATGCACCTGGTTGCGGTTTTATAGCTGAGTGGTTTTTTTACTGGATGAGGTAGCTAATCCCACGCCAAACCTTCACTTTCGCCATATATGGTATGTGGTGGATATTAGTGGTTCTATTATTTACCCCAAACTTGGGCCCCGGTAACCACACAGGCATCTGATTTGTGTGATGAATCATCTTTGACTCACTATCGGGCATGCCCGAGTGGTTACCGGGCCCAAATTTGGGGTGTACAGAATAGAACCACTGTTACCTGCCACACATGTCGTAAGAGGCGACTAAGGAGGTTTGGCTGAAATCGGATGCACATGTCCTAAACGTGTAAAAGTCTATGCGTTTAGGGGCCTACCAAACCAATGTGCAACGTATATACGTTCTTGGCAAAGATCAAGCATATCACAAAGAGTGATTAAAATTGGTCATAAGGAACGAACGCAAAGAAGAAGAAGACTATCGGGCAGGAAAGACATGTAGGCGCATGTGCTGAGATTCTCATCATCTATATTGCGATCAGAACTCATATCAGATATGTATGTACCTACCCTTCTACCAATTTCAAGTAGCTCTCCCTTGATCCCTACCCGCTTGGCCAGACATTAGTCTGTTACCAGGGCCATCACTTGGAGGTGGGGTAGGATCTTGATCAGTGCCAGCTCACTGACCTGGCGCCACTGTATATCCTTACATTATTGTGCCTGCATTATTATACTACCAACATCTCCATCGATAATCATCTACTAAATCAAGCAAAAGATTTCACATACCTGGGAGCATTTTTTCAGCAAATGGAAGAATAACTAATGAAATTCAACACAGATGCAACAAAGCAAACCAAATGATAGGGCAAATGGCGCCAATTTTAAGATGCAAACACGTCACCATGAACACAAAAGAGCAATGTTCAACACAATCTTTCTCCCACATTATGTTACCAGTGCCAAACCTGGACGCTGACAACAAGCGATAGAAGAAAACTAGTCACAACAGAGATGAAGTGTCTCAGCAGAATGCTGGGTGTAACAAGAAGAGACCGGTTGAGAAATGAAGACATCAGGAAAAAGTGGGTACAACATCAGTACTAGACTTCATCAGAAACAACAAATTAAATGGTTCGGTCACGTAAGCAGATTACCATCAGACAGTGCACCCCAAATAGCAATGCTGCTCCGATACAATGGGTACAAAGCAAAAGGCCGGCCACGTAAAAGATGGACCTCAGAGATAACAGAGGCGACGAAAGAGACTATCTACGAGCGCATACTAGGGCCCGTTTTAGAAATCTCTTCCTGACCTGACGCTGTGAGGCATACAGGATTCGAAAGAAAGAAAGAAATTGTGCCTGCAGCCCTATGAACCAATTGCTGTAACTTAACTTTCACTCAATCTTCATTAGGTGGATATCCTTGCACTGTTTGAAAGAAAATGGTGCTCAGATCTGGAAGTTGGTCATCAGTGCCAACAACAGTCAACCCTGAATCACCACAGGGATCTCCACTGTCACCAGTACTGTTCAACGTCTATACAATTAAGATCACAGAGAGTCAACTAAGGGACAATGGCAGAACCCTCTCATATGCAAATGATATCTTTGTGTACTTCTACTTACTTATCCCTCCTCATGGAGCATAGGGCCTCAACAGTTGTTGCCACTCTTCTCGGTCTCTGGCTGTTTTCTTTATGGTCTCCCAGGAAAGTCGAGCACTCTTCAGTTCCTCAAAAAGACTTCGTCTACAGGTCTGTTTAGGGCATCCTCTTTTTTAATTTTCCTTGCGGGTTCCACTCAAGTGCTTGTCTAGTGACACTCAACTGTTTCTTTCATAGGGTATGCCCAACCCGTCGCCATTTTCTGCTCTTGACCTATGCCATCATGGGTTCCTGTCCAGTTCTTATCCACAGGTCTGTGTTTGCAATTCTATCATACCATCTCAGTCTGAGAATCCACTGAAGACATCCGTTGATAAAGGTTTGAATCTTCTTTGTATTTAACCTTTGTGTACAGACAGGGAAAAGACAAAGCCAGTATAGCTTAGTAGCTACAAAAAAATGATATCTGCTATCATTGTGGTGTAATACAAATCGCATTGAAAAGTAATGCCTCCAAGTCCATAACTTTGTTAATATACATAATTTACAAATGAAACATACATTTTCAGAAAGATTGAGATGTTCACTACACAATAGAGTCATTATTTTTCGACATAGTCACCTCCACGTTCCACACACACACGCCAACGTCGAACTAGTTGTTGCATCCCGTCGAAGAAAAATCTGATGACACCAGGGTGTCAGGAACACCTGATGCGATATGAACAAAGGCGATGAATTTATCTGCAGAAATGTCACTGGCGATGAGTCATAGGTGCATCATTACGATTCTGAAAACAAGCGCCAATATATGGAATACAGGCACAAAACTCACCCACCCCAAAAATTCAAAACTGTCACGTCAGCGGAAAAGTTTTGATGACCATTGTTTGGGACTGCCAGGGCGTAATCCACACAGAATTTTTGAAACGTGGCAATACTGTCAATTCTGATCGGTATGTGGAAGCGATGAAGAAACTACGGGCAAGACTGTTACGTGTTCGTCCTGGAAAACACGCAGTCCTTCAACATGACAATGCTCGTCCACACACCAGTAGACAAACAGCGGCAGCATTAGAGCGTCTCAATTTTGACGACATTTTAGCTCACCCACCATATAGCCCCGATTTGGCACCTTGTGACTTTTCCTGTTCCCAAAGCTCAAGGAACATCTCAAGGGAAACAGATATGCGTCTGACGAGGATGTGGCAGTAGATGTGCGTACCTGGCTTCGTGAAAAATCATCAGATTTTTTCTTCGATGGGATGCAACAACTAGTTCGACGTTGGCGTGTGTGTGTGGAACGTGGAGGTGATTATGTCGAAAAATAATGAACTCTATTGTGTAGTGGACATCTCAAGCTTTCTGAAAATGTATGTTTCATTTGTAAATTATGTATATTAACAAAGTTATGGACTTGAAGGCATTACTTTTCAATGCGCCCTCGTATATTTGGTGCAACAGTCAATTCATCTAAAGTTACTGTGACTTGATTCTCACTGAGCAGTCGATATTGTCAACACATCTATGCTAACAGTGGATCTCTGCGTATGAACCATTGAAAGGAATGGCTCCATGAAATGTCTGGGTGTGAAATTTAATCAAGACTAGCATTCCGAGAACACATAGACCATAAATAACCAAGCAGGGAAAGGGTTGTCAGCTATATAAATTATGGTGGCTGCAAACTTTGAGCAATGGTTACTTATGATATTATACCAGGGGCTGGTGCTGTCTACCATTGAATATACTCTAGACATCGTAATGATCAGAGCCTAACAAACAAACAGACTGGCAAGAATATAAAATGAGGTAATGCGGATCATTCTCGGTTGCACAAGGCACATGTCCTGCCCAACCATCAGATACCTTCTGGAAAAGAGAGCTGTAAACATTGCAATAACAAGAAAGACATGAAGATACCAAGATAGGATAGCATAAGACAGACAAGAATGGAATATGTTGTTTAAGGACTTATGTTCCATAGGGAGCTGAAAGGATTACTATATATAGAGAAATTAAAGTTTGAGTCCAAAAGCACTTTTGGTAAATTAAGCAAGCCCAGAATGACCATTTTATTACATATACATTATCACAGAAAAAGATAGCATGCTGTACAAGGTAGAATAATGTCGTATCTATAAGTTTTTAAAAAAAAGGTTTAAACTTTTCCACAATTTATCATAACAGAGGAGACATTTGAGAGGAACGAGAAGATGATGGAAATGAGAAAAGAGACTACATAATTAGTGACTTAGTAAAATAATCTTTTGTTAGATTACAGGATGTGCTGTTTTTTTATTTTCCTGAAATAAATTGAACACTTTTTCCCATCTTATAGAAAATGTAGCTTCATATCAATAACATTTATTGACCAAAAAGAGGGAGTAGACATTTCTCCTTCAGCAATAACGCAATGATGGGTGATGTCATGGAAGGGAAGGATAAACTGACCACATGTCTACCTGCCCTAGAGGGATCAATGCTTGAAGATCATGACAAAATTTTCTATGAAGTATGTAGATCATCTAGTGTTATTTAATTTCTTGATATTTTCAATGTGATGTCTCATTATTTTAATGTACTCAATATGAGATGAATACTAATGTGGACAAATGACTGGAGTGCTGTCTTCACAATTAAAATAGACAGGGATTATTTTTAGGTTTATGCATACTGTAGGCAACCTAGTCAGAATTATGTGTCAGCTTAAATGAGAGGAAAGTTTACAATGAAAAGAACTGATCACTTAACTCTTTCCACATGGAGTTATTCCTCAATTTTTAAGCAGTTAATTCAAGGAGGTTAAAAAAAAACAACAAAAAATGATCCCAAATACTCGTCAATAAATAAACATATATATATTATTATATACTAAATTGAGTAAACTGAACAACCCAATAGAATAACAAGGTTGAAAAGTAGTATAAGTAAAACAGCAGAAGTAAAACTAGAAAGACTTCTTGTAAGGGAAGCAAATCTATGGCGCAGTGTGCGGCTAATAGCGTCGTGGATTCCACCGTGGCACAGTGTGCGGCTTACGCGTGGAAAGAGTTAACATCAATATTAAGGCCTGGTGCTTAATTCACCTTATGCTTCATTCTCTGTAATTATGTAATTTGTAATCTGCTTTACCTACATTGGAAATGTAAATCTGAATGCAAAAGTGTAATCACACGTTTGTGATAAAAAAAATTATTATAGCTTATTTTTAAAAAAGTCACATGAATTATGTTTTCATTCCACATTTTTCTTCAACCTCTGCACATAATTGGTGATGGGGTCAACATCTCGCAGGACACATTTACTTCCTGGTTTTTCTCTTGGTCTGATTCAGCCTGAAAGTTTTCCAGGATTCCACACACACAATTGGGTATTTTGACCCTGGACTACCCATTTAGGAAGCAAGTGCCCAAAACCACTGTACTACCACAGTTCTCAGCACTTATTTAACTCTTTCCATGCTTTAAGCCGCACACTGCGCCATGGCGGAAGTCCGTTGCAAGCTTTAAGCCGCACACTGCGCCATAGAGTTGCTTCCCTTATAAGAAGTCTTTCTAGTTTTACTTCTTCTGTTTTACTTATAGTACTTTTTAACCTTGTTATTCTGTTAGGTTGTCCAGTTTACTTCAATTTAGTATATAATAATATATATATATGTTTATTTTTTATTTTTTATTTTTTTACTTCCCTTAATTAACTGCTTAAAAATTGAGGAAATAAATGGGCGTGGAAAGAGTTAAATTGTGTTTAAATGATGTCAAAGTGAGGTTTACAAATATGAATTTGCTGTCTACGTAAATTAAAAAGGAGGAGAAGATAATATGCAATGTAAATCAAGACTAAGAGACAATTTTAAAAATTACCACAGACCGAGCACAGGCAAGATATATTTTGTTAATCTGCAAGTCACTTGCAAGGTGTGTCTGCTACTGATTTCTTTGCCCATCTATGACCAAGGAAAAGATGAAGACACTCACTGTATCACATCAGCATGTCAGCCATGTGGACAGGCATCCTAGACAGCATATACTTCGAGACAGCCCTTCTTCTTCAAACACTCCATAACAACCACTTATTAACCACTCTGATTTGTATGTGATCTGAGCCTAAGAGTGATTGTATGTTGTGCCAGTTATGCACCTAAAAGTAGGCCAGCACATCAGATTTCTGCGACACTTTTTTTTTACTAGGGCAGCTTCCCTAGGCCCCTACCTCAGTCATCTTGTAGGTCGCAGTGTTACTATTTTTTTCTCCCCTTGAGAACCCGGCAATACACGGCGGAGACAACCCTGAATATGATATTCTGAGACAAACCCACTAGCCCAGTGAGACAGCACTGAAATGAATACAACACAGATCTCTGCGTGAGCTACAAAAGACAGTGTTGTTTTTATATACTGCTAAATTGAAGATATAGACAATTATTTCGAGCAAGCGGGAAGAAGAATCCCAAATAGTATTTGCTGGTCTTTTCACAACAGATTTGCTTATATTAAGTGATGTATGAACCTCTGACCTTCTATAACCATATTCTTTGGATAAGTTACAGTTATCTAAATAGAAATAAACATACATGCAAATGCTTAATCATTCCATCTCAGACATGGTCTTGGTTCGATCACCAGGTAAAGTTGGATTTTCTAACTGCAAATGGCTCTCAAGTTGACCCCGCCTCAATTAGGTATCAGGGAAGTGCTAAGAAGTCTAACATGATATTGACCACATTTTTCATGTGCCATTAGTCAAAGAAAAATACATGGCTAATACCATATTATCCAATATACCACATGGTATGAAAACTGGTTCTTTACATTTTTATTTCTTTTCTGACATAATAGGAGGAGATTGTTCAGGCTGAATTTTACATAGCTCTATCTACTGTTTCGTCTGATATGGGCCTAGTCTAGTACCACGTTTTGCATAGACTGTCTAATAGTGTTCCCCAAATAAGTTGTCCTTGTAATCTTGGTTCTTGTTTTCTTATGCTTTTCGTTGTATTTAATCTACTCTCAGTCTGCAGATATGAACCACAATAATATACTGTTCTATTCCAGTTTGCAAAGGTTAAAACTTCTTCTCATTACTTATCATCTAGTTTCTAACTTTGTTCTATTTCAATTATGTCTTAACCCTTTGAACCCTGGCCACCTGGACCTTAAAAATCTCTTCACCAGAGCTCCTTGGCAAAAACAGCCCACATCAGAGTTATATTAAAACATGATAACTTAACACTCTTAAGTGCTCTATAATTAAGTGCTTATATTATTATAATATAATATTATAATTTTATAATATTGACTTACCCATATAGATGGAGACTGCAGTAAAACTATGTAGAATGGTGAAACATGTAATAACAAAGTACTGTAGTTTTACAAAATACAAAAACAATGACAATACACAGCAACGTTTGATCAAAAGGCCTTTATCAAGCAAACAATACAACAAAAGTGATGAATGTCACAGAACACTACATATAGACTTGACAAAACTACAGTACTTTGTTATTACGTGTTATTGACTTACTCCATCACCTCCGTTATTCCTGCTTATTATGTATTTGCAGAATACTAAACTTTAAAATTTATTTGATTTAATATGTGAGGCACGCATGAATACTCCTGTATATGAAGATTTTTCTCCATACTGAAGATATATAGCTTGAATATCAATCGATTAAAACAATTCTTTGTCGTCTAAATGATCATCTAACTCACTTTCTATATCCTTATCAGAGTAGTCACATTCTAAACCTAAATCATCTTCAGATTCATTCTTCTGCGTTCTCACTAGATTGGGATTTCGGGTTCTCTAATAAAGGCCGCCGTCTGCCTCAGATTATCATCCACACCATACAGTATGTCTTGGACACTAGTGTAAGTGGGCCACCTCTTTCTTCTCAAGTCTGCATACTGGGGGCAGTTCTGTAGGATATAATTCCTATGATTTCTGCTTCCCCTTTGTGACAACCTCTTCCCGCAGTAAGTTTTGGCCACCCTCGTGATGGTAGGTCTGACATTCTTACTGCGTGGCTAAATCTCCTAAGCAGATTGGCGACCATAGAATCCGTTATCCCATTCCTCATTATGAGGAGTCGTTGCACCATGTTATGCACCTTACGGCCTGGTGCATCCGTTTTCTGCAAGCATTTGTTTTGGGTTAGCATTCCCTAGCGGACACATGCATCCGATTTCAGTCAAACCTCCTTAGTTGCCTCTTACGACATTTGTGGCAGGTAACAGTGGTTCTATTCTTTACACCCCAAATTAACTCTTTCCACGCTTTAAGCCGCACACTGCGCCACGGCGGAAGTCCGTTGCGCGCTTTAAGCCGCACACTGCGCCATAGAGTTGCTTCCCTTATAAGAAGTCTTTCTAGTTTTACTTCTACTGTTTTACTTATACTACTTTTCAACCTTGTTATTCTATTGGGTTGTCCAGTTTCCTTCAATTTAGTATATAATAATATATATATATATATGTTTATTTAGTGAGGAGTAGTTGGGATCGTAATTAAAAATTATTTTTTTTTACGTCCCTTGAATTAACTGCTTAAAAATTGAGGAAATAAATGGGCGTGGAAAGAGTTAAGGCCCCAGTAACCACTCGGGCAAGATTCATTCAAAACAAGTTCACAAAAATTAGTGACAAAATATTCTCAGACCGATATATCGGGAGCTCGGGATATGCAGCGCTTACATTCAATCCCGAAATATTGGGAGCCCGGGTTCTAAGGTTTAACTGATTTGCTACAAATTTTGTTGGGCCTCTGGACGGAATTATTTTTTTAGTTAAAAGAAAATTCCACTCGTAGCTTAGCAAAACTAAAATATTGTTTATAAATATGATTTTTTTGTTTCACTAAGTATCCTAGAATGAATGGTAAACTCTGTTTCACTTTTATTTCTAGCAAAAACCACAAGGATATGTGTTTTTTAATGTTTAAACTTGACTTCTACTAGTTTCCAGTTAATATAAAAATCTAAAGGGAACAAAAAGTAATTGAAAAGCAATGAAAAATAAAAAAAATCATCTTTTAAACGACAATACATATATACATTGCACCCATAACACCTTTTGAAGGACCCTACTTATAAAATCACTTAATGATCCATTAATTAATTTCTGATCCCAGTGACTTGACATGATTTGTCTCATCTATTTTTGTTTAATGTTTGTTTCATATATTTGGGGGCAGGAATTAATCTTTCATATATATTGTAGAAATCTGTATTTCATATAAATTTTCTCTAAGATTTTCTCATGTATTTTATATGAAGATTTGTGCAGTGTACTTATTTTTATGATTCATCTTATCTAATTTTTGTTTTGAAGGTTCTGTCTTATTTTTTTGTGTGCAGAAATTAACCCTTTCGCTCCTCTGAGCCGATATACTAGCTCTTAGTATTTTTTAAGATGGCGCAAAACCAGTACACTGGCTAATTCAGTATACTTTGTAATATAAATGCTCCTGGAGGTTAATAAAATTACGGACATGAAAGGGTTAATCTCTTATGTATGATTGTTGGAAAATATTTCTCATCTGCTTTTTTTTTTTTTGGTATGAAGATTCATCCTTTCTTGTTTTGTTAATAAAGACCGCCCGAGTGGTTACCGGGCCCAAATTTGGGGTGTAAAGAATAGAACCACTGTTACCTGCCACGCATGTCGTAGAGGCGACTAAGGAGGTTTGGCTGAAATCGGATGCATGTGTCCTAAACGTGTAGAAGTCTATGCGTTTGGGGCCTACCAAACCAATGTGCAAAGTATACACGTTCTTGGCAAAGATCAAACATATCACAAAGAGTGATTACAATTGGTCAGTAAAAACGACGCAAAGAAGAAGAAGAAGGAGAGTTAATAAAGACTTGTCTTATTTATGATTCTGTATTTCTATTAGGAAAATGGACTGAGCACAGAAGTTGACAAACTGGATTCTCTACAACTTGATGAAAATATGAACAAAAACGCAGATAAGGGAACAAAACGGCACAAAAGTATGGGGCACAAAGGCTGTTCAAGACATAGACAGCACAGCTCAGAGGATGAAATTATGTTATATGCAGCCAGGCATGTTATATTGCTATTTGTACCTGTCGGCCTATGCATGATAGTTGTAATTACATCAATCAATTCTATCATGTATTACACAGACAAAGGACAGTACCTGTAAGTAACAGATGTTGTATTTTTTGCAGATCCTTTCTTGCATCTTTTCTATCACTAACGGTTTGATTACCCTTACTTTTAATGTCATTAAGCACCCTCATGAAACACTCAATATTGATTTCAAGTTCAGTGCATTAATTGTTATTACTTATTGTGTCTTCAAGGCTTCTTTCCTTCTCAGTCCATCTTCTCTGAGACTGTTCCTGTCCATACCTGTCATCTCCGAGACTGGCCCTGTCCATACCTGTCATCTTAGAGACTGTCCCTATCCATACCTGTCATCTCCAAGACTGGTTCTGTCCATACCTGTCATCTCTGAGACTAGTTCTATCCATACATGTCATCTCTGAGATAAGTTTTTTCCATACCTGTCATCTCTGAGACTAGTTCTATCCATACCTGTCATCTCCTAGACTGTCCTATCCATACATGTCATCTCTGAGATTAGTTTTATCAATACCTGTCATCTCCGAGATTGTCCTATCCATACCTGTCATCTAAGAGACTATCCATATTTCTCATCTCCTAGACTGTCCTATCCATACCTGTCATCTCTGAGATTAGTTTTATCCATACCTGTCATCTCCGAGATTGTCCTATCCATACCTGTGATCTCCAAGATTGTCCTATCCATACCTCTCATCTCCTATACTGTCCTATCATACCTGTCATCTCTGAGACTAGTTCTATCCATACCTGTCATCTCCTAGACTGTTCTATCCATACCTGTCATCTCTGAGACTAGTTCTATCCATACCTGTCATCTCTGAGACTGTCCTATCCATACCTGCCATCTCCTGAACTGGTCTTATCCATACCTGTTATCTCCGAGACTGTCCTATCCTTACATGTCATCCTCATGAAATTATTCTTTCAGGATCATCACTCATTTTTGACTAAGATTTTAGATTCTTTCATAAAGTCTGCTGTCTTTTTCAAGATTTCAGTTCCATTATACAGCTTCTCTTTGAAGGTTAGGAATGAATTAAAGAGAGGTGGTGAAATCAGAAAAATGCCTATGGAACCACTAGTAACAACTGTTATAAGAAAGAGAAGATGTGTTAGACATATTTTGAAAAGAAATGATCAAAGATTCGCAAATCAAACATTGAAGGGGAAAACAAATTGTTCAAGAAAGAAAAGAAAAATCTCTAGTTTTTTTTAGTATGTATATATGGAACTGCAGTAAAACTATTTGATTGGCAAAACACGTAATTACAAAGTACTGTAGTTTTACAAATTACAAAAACAATGACAAAATACAGCAACGTTTCGACCAACAAGGCCTTTATCAAGCAAGCGAACAAACAGGAGTGACAAATTAAAATGAAACACAAATGGACGACCAAATACAAACGTATCTAAGGAAAATCTGGAATAAAAACGAATAACGAAATAAATGTAACACAAAAACACACATAAAAACTAGAAATAGAAAAGGAAAAGAACATATACCCATATAGATTACAAAGCATGGGAAGAGAAAGTACTAAGAAGCATAAGAATGTAATACGTTGAGCCGCGTGGTCGCAAGGTACCATACAAAGAAATCAACCGATTCTCCAGAGCAAATCGACTGCGATCATCCGAGGAACATGATCGGATGGCTGTGACCTGGACATCGTGAGCACCTAAATGGCCAGTATCATTGAAATGGGTGGCTACAGGGTCACAGAGCATTGGCGTATGTCGCGTAAGTGTTAGTTTTTTTTAGTGACAGGGTATCCTAGAATGAATGGTAAACTTTGTTTAAATTCTATTTCTAGCATAAACCATGATGATATGTATTCGTTATCGTTTACACTTCGCTTTTAAGTAGTTTTCAGTTAATATAAAAGTTGAATAGGAAAGGAAAGTAATGGAAATGCAACAAAATATGTTTAATCTTCAAAACGACAATTCATCACTGCGATAAGGCCTTGTGGATCTTTTAAAGCAATGGCTTGTACACAATCAGTTATGTTTCAAGATGAGCTGGTCATAAATGTCTACTAAACAAATTGTTTCTCCAAGCTTCATCCTCAAATTGAACCAGGTTATCACATTTCCTTTGCACTTCCATAAACAAATTTATTTCATTTTTCGTCTCAAATACATGAGTGACATCATCATTCCTTTTGGCAGTCAGCATATAACATTGTAGTATAGAAGATTCTTAAGGTCAGAGCTCATGTAAGGACGAAAATTAGTAACCACACTTGACCCACAGAACACACAAGCCAATCCCCTCCCAGGGGTGTAGACTAAAAAACTTTGACCACAAAATAAAGGCTAGCTTTGCTCTGGCTTTATTTACTTTTTCATTTTATGCTCTAATTATGCTGCATATCTTGATAATTCCTACCTTTCTCATTCATTATGGGCTCCTGGTTGTATGATTATGAGCAATTTTGAAAACGTTTGAGAGCAATTTTGGACCTTTATATACTGAGTCTACTAATTAAAATTTGTTTGCTGCAATTTTTATATCAAAACATTGTTGCTTCATTTTGATTGATAGAGGCTCTATATCTTTTTGTTGTATTGTTTATATAGACTTTTTTCTTTATCTCAGCGTCTACACTCCATTCCATGAACAGACTGACGATGTGAGTACCATTCTGTGGCAATCGTTGGCAAATGCTTTTATCATGGTGTGTGCTATTGTTATGATGACAATTCTGCTGCTAGTTATGTACAAATATAAATTTTATAGGGTGAGTACTTCCAGTTCAATGCTTAAAGTTAGTGTAAGGTACAAATGAAACTTATAGTAGAGTCTTTGGTTATGAATGCTGATGTAAGATACAGTGGTTTCTTAGGTTATGAGAAAGGATTTAAGATAGTCACAATAGTTTCTTAGGTTGCAAGAGCTGATTTAAGATAGTCAAAGTAGTTTCTTAGGTTGCAAGAGCTGATTTAAGATAGTCACAGTAGTTTCTTAGGTTGCAAGAGCTGATTTAAGATAGTCACAATAGTTTCTTAGGTTGCAAGAGCTGATTTAAGATAGTCACAGTAGTTTCTTAGGTTGCAAGAGCTGATTTAAGATAGTCACAGTAGTTTTTTAGGTTGCAAGAGCTGATTTAAGATGGTCACAGTAGTTTCTTAGGTTGCAAGAGCTGATTTAAGATAGTCACAGTAGTTTTTAGGTTGCAAAAGCTGATTTAAGATAGTCACAGTAGTTTCTTAGGTTGCAAGAGCTGATTTAAGATAGTCACAGTAGTTTCATAGGTTGCAAGAGCTGATTTAAGATAGTCACAGTAGTTTCTTAGGTTGCAAGAGCTGATTTAAGATAGTCACAGTAGTTTCTTAGGTTGCAAGAGCTGATTTAAGATAGTCACAATAGTTTCTTAGGTTGCAAGAGCTGATTTAAGATAGTCACAGTAGTTTCTTAGGTTGCAAGAGCTGATTTAAGATAGTCACAGTAGTTTCTTAGGTTGCAAGAGCTGATTTAAGATAGTCACAGTAGTTTCTTAGGTTGCAAGAGCTGATTTAAGATAGTCACATTAGTTTCTTAGGTTGCAAGAGCTGATTTAAAATACAGTTGTGTCTTCAGTTTTAAGTGTAAAGATACAGTAGTTTCGTATGTTACAAGGACTAATGGTAGATGCACTAGTGTCTCAGTTTGCAAAGACTAATGTAAGATACAGTGATATCTTAGGTAGTGAAGACTGATTTAAGTATCAGTAGTGTTTTAGGATTGCAGGGACTGATTTAAGATACAGTAGTATCTTAGTTTATATTGGCTGATTTAGAGTGGTTCCCTTCTGTGATGACTCTACCACCTACGCTAGTTAGAAAACCACATCCAGTTTTATACCACGATGCACAGTCCTATAGAGGAGTATCTGGCTGATTGGATTAGAGTGCTGGCTTCCATTTGGGAGTCCCATGTTCGATCCGCAGTAAGGCCAAGGATTTTTTCTATTGGGGCCAAAAAAATAATCCTAACATGACCAGTTTCACTAGGACAGCACTAGCCATGTGGCCATTAAATTCCTCAGACTCATGCATCCCTCCCTTCTCTGGTCCTACACCGTCCTAAAAAGCATTAACACAGGCAGTAAAGACAGTTGTAACACAGATTAATCAGTATATACATTATTGTCTACATTCTCATACTGAACATATCTGTCTTGCTGCTCTGTTCCTCTCAGTGATGATTCCACTATCTGTGCTAGCTAACTAACACCAGGCAGTTTTACACCATGATGCACAGCCTTATCAGTATATACAAAATCATCACCTGCAGCGTTGATTGGAAAACTTATTAGAATTGAAATATTTGTATTCAGAGTTCCCACATAAGCGCTCAGTGCCTTTCAGTTATCTGAGAGAGTCAGCAGCAGAGTACTTACAGAGTAGCTTCTGCAACAATTTAAATTTGGCTTACTCAGGAAGTATGGGTACCCATTTTCTGATGGTTTAACTAAGGAGTTAACTGTACCACAAATTAAAACTTATAAGTTGAGTATAAAATTCAGTACACTAGTACAGTGCCACATGATTTTTGTTTACCCACTATGAATTCAGACGTAGTTATGTCGCCTCTGACAGATTGTTGCATGAAGGCTTATTTTCCTATATCGCTGGTGTCCCACACCATTCATGTGAGGCTTACTCTGACTTCAGAGGTATTTGTAATTTAGATACCCAAGTAAAGGATCAGGGTTTCCTGTAGTACAACCAAGCATCATGTGTACACAAAGATTTGGGGCCCAAGTTGACATTGAACCCCAGCATTTCTACTGCATATTGTCACTAGCACAGTGTGTTATCAACTTTGCTCACATGACCCCCAATTTGTACACATAATTTTGTCAAATTTAGATTTGTTTTTCATTATTTTGATAATGTAATAGTACGGGTATGTAACCATTTTTAAAAAAAATACTGTTAAGCATTGGCATCTTTATGTTTCCCTTCAATTTATATCAATTTCTTCCTCTTGAATCCTTCTTTTCAACTATTTATTAAAGTATAGCTATTACCGAAGATGTCTTATTTTTTAAATTAGTTTCCTGATTATTCTATTTGCAAAATTTGTATTTTTTATATTTAAAGTTATTTAAATTGCTACTTTTTTATTGCTTCATTATTTTAGTTTTTCTTTGACTCTAACTGTTATTTTTAGATCAATATACTGTACCAAATTTGAAATGTTCTCTTTTAACTCTGTTGTAGCTTATCAATGGATGGCTTATATTATCCTCGGTCATGCTATTGTTTATGTTCTCATATATTTTTTTGGAGTGAGTACCATTATTACAAGTGTTAACATTCTTGATTATTATAATTCAGTATCCATTTAATTGTTTGTTCCAGACAGTTACATTTGTACTGTTGTTACAAAAGCCTGTTAACCCTTTCATTCCGTAATTTAAAAAAAAAAACTCTGGGCGCATTCATATTGCAATGTGTAACTGAATAGCCAGTATACATTGTATTGGGATTGTGTTCTAGGATTGGACTCTACAGTCACCTCCACGCACACTAGAGAGGTGCAGCACCACACATCTAAGGCTGTTGTCATCATCGCTTGTGATGGACGGCTATTATTATTATTATTATTATACATTGTGTCAAGTTAAAAAATACTGGGAGCCAGTATATGGGTTCAGAAGCGCATAGGGGTTAAGAGTCCATAGAACACATAGAACAACTCATGTAAACAACTAATTAACTACAATAATATACACAGAAGAATAATTGCAAGGATCAAGTGTGGAAAGTCTGCTTTAGAATCTAGAAGTAAATATAATAAAATATTGTAATACAAGACGTAATTAATTAAGATGGGTGGCAAAATGATAAATAGTCGATAGTTCGACAACATATCACTAGATAGCCTCACAGTGTAATGTTAGATAGCTTGATAGCATAGCACTAGTTAGTTTTACAGCATAAAACTAGATATCTTGATAGCATAGCACTAATAAGCTTTACAAGATAAAACTAGATATCTTGATAGCATAGCATGAGATAGCTTGATAGCATAGCACTAGATAGCCTCACAGCATAGTATTATAAAGCATGATAGCATAGCATTAGTTAGCTTTACAGCATAAAACTAGATAGCTTGACAGCATAACACTAGATAGCTTGATAGCATAGCACTAGACAGCTCCATAGCATCACAATAGATAGCTTGATAGCATAGCACTAGATAACTTGATAGCATAAAACTAGATAACTTGATAGCATAAAACTAGATAGCTTCATAGCATAGCACTGTTTGATCAAACCTTACCTGATTATTCTGTGTCTAGCAAAAATGAAGTGTTGCGAAAGACACTCCTCAGTTAAGCCATTTTTTATTGGCTCGCTGATTGTGTTCATAAGAAAGCTTGCATTGATAGACTAGGCAATGAGTGCCATAAAAAAATAAGAGTAAGTGGTGCGAATCCTGTGTTTAGTAATTTGTTTTTCAGAAGCTCTAATACTTGTACACTGTTTATTTATTGATCATAATCGTTGCTTCCCCTAGGTGCTTACAAAAAAATATTACTTGCATAGCACTAGATAGGTAAAGAGCTGCGGTAGCGTGGTTGTTAGCTCCTAACGAGTTGTTTGTGAACTCGTTTCTCAAGGCTGGTGGTCTGGGTTCAACTCCAGCAGTGCGCATGGAATTTTTCCCAACCGCGACGGCTCTCAGGTCGACCCAGCCTCAACTGGGTACCAGACATGCTCTGGGAAAGTAAAGGCGGCCGGCGTGATGCTGACCACATCACCCATCGTGTGCTGACGGTCAATGAAAAATACAGGCCTAACACTGTATTGCCTATATACCACAAGGTATGAAAGGGTTCCTTTACTTACTAGATAGGTTGATAGAATAGAACTAAATATCTTCATATCATAGCACTAGATAGCTTGATAGCATAGAACTAAATAGCTTCATATCATAGCACTAGCTTACAGAAAAACAGTGGTTAGTTAAACTAAATAGTTGACAGCTTAGCACTAGGTATTCTAACAGCATAACACAGTATAGCCTGATAGCATAGCACTAAATAGCATAATAGTACATAATTGTCTAACAGCATTACATTGGATAGCATGATAGCATAACACAGAATCTCATGACAGCAAAGCAATAGATAGGTTGACAGCATAGTACAGAATTGTCTGACAGCACAACACAGAATTGCTTGACAACATAGCACTAAATAGCAAGACAGCATATACTAAAATATTAAAGTTATTATAGTAAACTGAATATATTGTATTATCTAAAAACCTAGCAATCTAGCAACATTGCACTAGATGATTTTACACTATTTAGTGTCACTGTTTAGCAGATAAATGATATGCTCACTTGTCTTCATAATGTCATCTGGGGTCAAAGACGCAGTGAATAAAGGGACACTAGTCAGGGTCAGCAAGCCACAGCTAGCCCGCATGCTCAACGTGTTCGAGGCGTTGGACTGCGGGTGACTAGCCCTCTGTGTGTGCGGGTTCAATTCGCGGGCTGGCATAAAAGCCACAGGTTCCCCAGATTCACGGTGTTCGTGGCACCGAGCCGAAGGTTACGATGTCCATGACACCGAGCCTAAGAGCTGAAAGCTCAAGTGCTTCTGGATCAGAAAAAAAGCCACTGCTGACCAAGATCCTACTTCTACTCCAAATAGTTACACTTATAATGGACTGTATCATTGTAATCCGACTAATCAGGGATTAAAGATCAAAGACAAGCAAGCAGTGCTAAAAACAGGTTTGTCTGACCAAAAGAAGCAGATATTGCAATGTTAATGAAACTGTGACTCAGAATGACAAATGCCCCATTTGTTAAATGTAACAAAGAAGGTACATACAAATAGACTACAATTTGATAGTGATAATTATTATAAAAAGTAACTTCCTTTATATGTATTCTTATTTAGTTGGGTCTCTTGATAAGTTTGTAAGTCTAAAAATAAAGGCTACTTGGTAGTCTGGGGACATGTCAAACAGTATGCACATTGGGTTTCTCATTTTTAATTCAGTGTATTGAAAAAAACTTGACCATGTCTGTGTTAAAACCAGCATCTTTAAAGTTAAAAAACAATTGTTTCATCTTCTCAGTCCCAAACTCTATCTTCTTCTTCTCTTCCACCATTTACTTCTTTATAAAAGTGTTGGGGTGAAACGTAGTGATCTTGTGTGTGCCTGTTTTAAGGCACTTTGTAAGCTGATATTTATGTTCGTGTTCATGTTCAATACCAACTCTGTATTGCATTATTATTTGCTTATTGCATTTGCATCTGCATTATTTTGTTGTATTCACATTTATATTACTGCATTTTGATCTGCATTACTTTACTGGATTATGTGTCTTATTTTACTATTTTCTGGGTTATTTTACTTCACCATTATCTGCGTAAAGAAAAAAACACTGGTTCTGATAGGGCCACTTTGAGAAAACGCTAGCGGAATATAAAAAGGTCCTTTTCCTGGAACTTTTCTCTCCAAGAACATTATAATCAGACTTTAAAGCACTAGACGTGGCTAAAAAATATTTTAATGAGTTTGTCAGGGACAGGTGCAACTGGAAGCTGGCTTTGAACACTGGTCTGATACCTGGTGAGGTCAGGCTAAAATAGCTTGTTGATTAAAAAAAAAAAAAATACCAGAAGAAGAAAACAGGAAAACATGTAAAATTCATCCATTGTCTCTTAACTAATTCCATAAGCAAGATCTTTAAAAAGATGTTATTGTTTTTTTAAAATGTATATTTTGTTGTTTTTCAAATACTGTTGGTTCCCATTAGTATTAACTGAAAACGACGTCAAGTGTAAAAGAAAACAAATACATATCATACTTGAGTTTTTTGTTAGAAGTTGAAATGAAACAAGAGTTTACCATTCATTCTAGGATACCATGTGGACTAAAATGAAATAATGTTTAACAATTCAGAGGCTATCGATTACTTTACTGGTGGTCATGTTGCTAGTTTGTGAACAGTTAATAAACTATGCATTAATTCATCAGTTTTCTTAACCCTTAGAAACCGGGCTCCCGATATTTCGGGATTGAATGTAAGCGCTCCATACCCCGAGCTCCGATATATTGATCTGAGCATATTTTTTCGGTATTTGAAAATAAATTGTGTACAAATGAGACGTAAAACACAACCCATGTGTTCTCGTCGTTTACTGAGATGAGGACGCTGTTGTGTGATTTTATTGTACTGATAAGGTACTTAATTAAGTATTTAATCTTCATATCTTCATATGCGGGAGTATTCGGGGCCGTGCCCACATATTAAATCAAATAAATTTGAAAGTTTAGTATTCTTCAAATATATGATAAGCAAGAATAACGGAGATGATGGGGTAAATCAATAACAAATTATAGAGAACTTAAGAATGCTAAATTATCTTGTTTTAATATAACTCTGATGTGTACTGTTTTTGCCCAGGAGCTTCGGGAAGAGATTTTTAAGGTACAGGTGGCCAGGGTTCAAAGGGTTAATGTGTCTGTATTCATAAATGGATTACCTACATAAAGAGAAGTGTTCGGCTGATTTATCTAGCCTGTTGTTCATCAATACCATTGGTACTGTGGATTTTTGTTCTCCCTATTTCAATTTTAATTTTTAATGCATGCTAATATTTTTTTGGGGCATATTTAACACTGGATTATATTTGCAAAAACATTCAATATTTTGTGAAATTGCATCCATTTGTCTTTAATTTTATATATATTAAGTTATACTTCAAATCATATGTATAACAATATTTTAGTTTAGGTAAACTATGTGGGAAATATTTTTAAAGCTAAAAAATATTTATGTCCGGATGTTACAAAAATATGTACCAATTCAGTTAAGATTAACATGCCTTCATTATTATACACATTATTGTACAAAATTGTTTTACATAATTATTTTGTTGCAATTAACAAATTATACTATATAAATTGTAATATTTAAACCCTTCTGAACTTTGCTATATTCCCATTATGATTATAATTCTAGCATTGGATTGTTTTTGTTCTAGACAGGTCCTCCGTACTTATAATATTCCTATGGATTACATTACCGTATCCATCGTAATGTGGAATTTCGGTGTAGGTGGTTTATGTGCCATTCATTGGAAGGGGCCATTATATCTTCAGCAAGCCTATCTCATATTGGTTAGTTCCCTTGTTGCTCTTACATTCATCAAACACTTGCCAAATTGGACAACATGGACAGTTCTTGGTGCACTTGTGATTTGGGGTGAGTATGACATGTTTGAGATGTGAATGTAAAGTATATTTATATCTATAGCAGAAATATTGTCAATGGTTCTTATAATAATAAATAAAAACTATTCTTCTTATTTGAGTGCTCCATATCAAACACTTGTTAAACCACTCTTTGTGATCTATATGTGATCTGAGCCTAAGATCGATTATACGTTGTCCAGTTATGTTGCAGTAGGCAGCATCGATTTCTCTATGATCTTATTACTAGGTACTTCTTGGTACCTCAGTGCTTAACTCTTTCCCGCCCTTTATTTTCTCAATTTTAAGCAGTTAATTCAGAAGTAAAAAATTTAAAATTAGATCAACTACTGTCAATAAATCAACATATATATCTATTATATAGTAAATTAAAAAAACTGAACAATAGAATACAAGGTGAAGTAGTAAGTAAAACAGTAGAAGTAAACTAGAAAGACTTCTATAAGGAAGCCTCTAGGCGCAGTGTGCGCAAAGCGTCGATTTGCGTGGCGAGTGTGCGCTTAAAGCGTGGAAAGAGTTAAGACATGCCTTGTAGATCGCAGTGGTACAATTCTTTGCTCCTTGCGGACCCCAGCAACACACAAGTGATAAACCATTCAACTTTGTTTACAACACAAATCCCAAACAAATATTTACTATTCATTTATGTTCTGCGTCATCCTTTCCAAGTTTTTCATTCACCTTTTAACAATCTGTTCCCAATAAAACTGCAGAAATATTAACGAACTATTTATTGTCAGTTATCAAAAACCATAATACAACCAAAAGATCAATTGCATTTTGTGGAGGTAACTGCAATATCAATTGTGTAGGTGTATGGAGAAGATAAATAGTATTTACAATTGAGGGAAGAAGGAACTGGGACGAAATATTGTGGACATTGGTTGGGTTGCTCACAATGTTCACAACTGTCTTCCAGCTGCAGTTGATGTTCTACCTATTGAAATAGAAACTTGAGTGGTAAATATTTATGAATATTTCCACATTTATAGGGTTCTAGTAAGTACACTAAAAGAATTCTGTGAATTTGTAGATGTCGAGTATAACAAGACTCTTTAACATGGCAGCACCTGTTTTCTTTTGCTACTTCCATCTATCAACAGAAGACATGAAAATGTATTTCCAACAAGTATTCTGAGTCCTACTAGGTAAAGGATTAAATAGGTTAGCTATCATGTTTGAGTTAAGAGATGCTATAGCGCATTGTTAGTGTATTTTGTTCATAGATGCATAATGGCTCTTAGACTGACCCAACCTCAGTTGTGTGCCAGGTAGACACTAGGAAGTAAAGGCGACTGGTATGCCATTGATTGAAAGAAAATATAAGCCTAACTATATATTCCCCGATATACTTCATGGTATGAAAATGGAACCTTTTCTTTACTTTTTAATCTGGTTTTAGTGAATCTTAGTTTCTGTAAAATATAACAGAAACTGATCCATGAGAACATAATAATAATGATAATTCCTGTCATACCATTATACGTTCCGGCCCAATCCGATTGGCTGAATTTTAGCTACATTTGCTGTGTAAATATTAAACAACACGGGTGATAGAGGAGAACTCTGGGGTAATCCCGAGCATATACGTGCAGGATCCGATGTCCATGTTCCTAAACGTAGTGCAACGGTTCTCTCCATTAAAGAAGCAGCTATCCAGTTCACCAGCCAAGGATTAACTTCACATTTAATCAAAGAGCGCACCATTATTGAAAAATTCACCTTGTTATAAGCATCCGCCAAGTCGATGGCCACAGCAACAGTCTCTTGCTTGGATTGGAAGCCTTCATAATCATCATATGCAGACGTGCCAGCATTGTCCCATGTCCCTTTCATTGGCCGGTAGCTACCAAAGTGTGAGGGAGGATGTGGTCATTCTCTAAGTGACACATTACCTTTCTGGCCACTATATTCTCTAGTAATTTGCCATACATATTTTGCAAGGTGAGTATGCGGTAGCTGCTGAGCAGTTTAGGATCCTTCTCATGTTTGTGGAGCGGTCGTAAATAACTATGAAGCCAATCCTTGGGTACCACAGCATTCTGTACACTTTTGTTAAAATCCATCACAACTGCATTAATAACAGTCTCTTCCAGCTGTTTGATGTGATGATATTGAACACCATCAGGCCCTGGAGCGGTGCTGTGGCTTGCCTTGAGTGAATTAACAACCTCGTTTGTTATTTAGTCAATGTAAGGTTCTCCAGAGCTTGTAATATCACGCAGAGCATTCATGATATTATAGCGGTCAGTTTTATCATCTTTTTCTGTTTGTTCCACGAAACGATGAAGGAACCCCTGCCCCTTTTCTGCATCTGTTGTCAAGACGGCTCCTGACGAGTCACGTGAAGTAGGAAAAGACTGGCTGGTATTCCTCCTGTTCATTGTGCGATGCAACTGCCAGAATTGATGTAGAGACTTGTGGCCACAGACTCGTCTTATGAAAGTCTCCCATAACCCACTCTTTGCCTCACTAGCCAATACTTTGAAATCCCCAGTGGCTTTGTGGTGAATAGCAGACTTTTCAGTCACATCATACATATTTCTAGGTCGCTTCTTTCGGGCTCTCTGCCATGACTTTGTAGCAGCATCTTTTGCCAACCATGCTATTTCAACACTTTCATTCCACCAAGGTGGTTGCAGGAAAGGTGTCCTAGCAGTCTTCTTTCTGCCGCAGTATACGTAATGGGTCGGACATTGACATTTGCAGATGATATCTTAATATATAGGACTGGGTCAGATAGACGAGAGATGGTTGACGACATTCAGAAAACATTGCATACCATCTCAGGTTGGTGTAGAGAATCTCGCTCTCGGGTCAATCCTGAAAAAGCTTGTATGTTGTGGTGCTCGTGGAATAATTGCATAGTCAATGCTGACCTACCCCATGTAATCTTTGATGAACATACCATCAAGCGCAGAGACAGGCTGCGCTATCTTGGAATAACCTTTGATCGTAGTCTATCTTTCAAACACCATATTGAAGAGACGATACAACGGTTCAAGCGTGGTCTTGCGGCTCTCAAAGTTATGGTGGCCGCACACCTTGAGCAGAGACTACTTGCCCTTTTGTTGATCGACTGGCTATGTCAGTGGTAGATTACGAACTTGGAATTCTTACGATATCAAGATCACAATGTGAACGACTCGAACGGATTCAGAATGAAGGTATGCGTATAGTCCTGGAATGCACTAGAGATACCCCCATTGTGAAAATGAGATATATGCTTGGCCTTCTGTCACTACGCTCCCATCATGCATTCGCCCAAACCAAGGCATATATGCGGGTTACTGCGGATAAGAGACATCCACTACACAAGAACACTAATGATGTTAAGGGCACGAGAATCAAGCGTGGCATGTCGTGGATGGCCCAGGTTGAGAGAACAATTGGCCAGGTGACTACGGTTACGACCCTACCAAAAGGGAAAGAATGGATCCCAACTGATGGTAGCATGACCAACTATCTCAACGTTATCATTACTCTTGGAAGAGAATGTAGAGATTGGGGCAACATGAAGGCTGATCTCGCAGTTAAGCAGCTGATAGAAGATAATGCAAGGGATGATGATGTTGTTGTATATACCGATAGGTCGGTTCAACATGGTGAGAAGTCTGGCTGGGGTTTCTTGGCTAATGTGCATGGTAGGGTTGTTGCAGAGCGAAGTGGGGCATACAGGACCACTACTTCTAGTATGAGGATGGAGGTTTAGGCCGTTACTGCTGCCCTCCATTGGATCTCTGGGACTTCATTTACTGGGGCAGTTGTTGTATCTGACTCTCAGTCAATTCTTCACAAGATCCAGAAGTGCAGGTTTCGGTCTATAGAAGTTTCTAACCTCCAGCGGCTTACGTGGATACATTGTCCTTGGCATGCGGGTGTTTACGGTAATGAGAGAGCGGACTGGCTTGCATCAACAGCATCGATTGTTGGGAAGCTGAAGATGGATAAGGGGGATATTCTTCGGTCTCTTGCGACTGTCTGTTGGATGAGGATACTAAAATAGATGTTGAAATAGATACTAAAATAGATACTAAATCAAGATACTAAAATAGATACTAAAATAGATACTAAATCAAGCGATTTAGGCAGTTTGGGGTTACCCGTTGTTCAAGTCGAACTGGATGCCTGAGAGGCAGAGTGAGAGGTGTGTTTAATCAGCGAGCCACAGTATGCATCAGTATGCATACGCTTCGATATCTGTTGGGGGAGACTGAGCACCTATGGGTCCGCCCGGAGTGCAATGACATCAGTTTAGTAACCAATAACGTTATACGTTACATAGAATAACATATGTTGCAAATAATTTCTCCATACCACTCTGTCCTGGGCAACTCTCAATCTCTTCCATGGATTTGAGTTTGATATTTCTTGCCTATCTCAGCAAAGTTTGTTTCAGGGTTTCCCTAGGGCATCCTCTCTTTCTTGAACCCTTTGCCTCCCACTTCAATGCTTGCTTTGATATTCTTTGATCATATCTTCTCAGGGTATGCCTAACATATCTTCATCTTCTCATTTATATAACAGTTGTAAATGGTCGACGAGACATTTCTCTGATTTCATCATTTCTCCTGAATTTGTCCCATTTTATGTTGATTATTTTTCACAGACATCTATTTGAAATCCATTCCACTTGCTTTCTATATCTTTAGTCATTTTCCAACTCTCGCTGGCATTTGTTAGGATTGATACAACATTTGAATCGAAAATTCGTAATTTAGTTTTTAAACTATATAGCTTGTAGTTCCATATTTTATTTAAATTTTTTTATTTAGGCAGAAAAGCTGATATTGCTTTGACAATTTGTAGCATAATTTAAAAAAAAATATTTTCATTGCAATCAAAATTGCTTTCCAATTAGATGAACTGCTCTGTTATTTTATCATTTTGGATTCCAGGGTGACATCTGCTTTACTTGCCATGAGAGCATGTGTTGTAGTAAATTATAAATGGAATGGAACAATGGTTAAAAAAGTTATCTAATGTCAGTGAACAGGACTGATACAGTTGCATGGGCAACAGTTTCAAAGTTTTCTTAACTCAGAAAGTCCGTGTTCAAATTCTCAGCTATGAAGACTGAGACTAAGGTTTGAATGTACTAGGATTTAACACAGTACATTGGTGGAAAACATAGTTGGCTGCTATTTTGATATGCCGACTCTCCTAGAGGAACTCTGTAGAAATACAGGACAAGAGAATCATTCAGCGATCAAGTTTGAAATATAGGACATCGATCATTCAACACTCAAGTTGTTTAAATATAAGACAAGTGGATCATTCAATGCTCAAGTTGTTTAAAATATAAGACAAGTGGATCATTCAACACTCAAGTTGTTTAAAATATAAGACAAGTGGATCATTCAATGCTCAAGTTGTTTAAAATATAAGACAAGTGGATCATTCAATGCTCAAGTTGTTTAAATATAAGACAAGTGGATCATTCAATGCTCAAGTTGTTTAAATATAAGACAAGTGGATCATTCAATGCTTGAATTGTTTGGTGTATCAAACTATGAGAGCAACAACAGATGTCAATAAAGGAAATTCAAGATTACGATGAGTGTTCCTATCAATAAACGATCTAAAAGGTTATAAAGTTGAAGGATTAACTTCATTGCACTGGGTTTCCTGGCCCTTCCTCTCTGCAGAAATGTCACGCCAAGAGTATTGCACAAACTCTGTAGCTCTGGTATGAACTTGATGAACAACAAGAATGTAAACTGCATGAAATTCATAAAAAATGTATGTTTGTCTCTTCTGTTTCAGACCTTATTGCAGTTCTCTGTCCCAAAGGACCATTGAATGTGTTAGTGGAAACTGCCCGGTCACGAGATGAGCCCATTTTCCCAGCACTTATTTATTCCTGTAAGTTTTGCTGAAACTTAATGATCTGTAAAGTTCAGAAGTTACAAAATAGTTTGAGAACCGCTGAGCTGACATGTTGAATGTTTGGAGTAATGATGGAAAAGCAAGAAATTCTACTAATTAAATTATCTCTGATTTTCACCCTAATGTCATAAAGGCTGCAATTGCTTGACCATTTATATAAATAGAAAGCATCTAGTTTGTAATATCTCCAATGAGCTCCGGCCAGTGCTACTGATATATATATTTGTATTGTTTATCTTCTTTTTCTTCTAATTTTTGCATTTATTTCATTATTCGTTTTTAGTCACATATTTTCATTTTAGGTCCATTAGGAACTTATTGTTTGACTCTACATGTTGTGTGTTGTGCGAGAGGTCAAATTCTTCACCTCTCTTGTATCCTTTGCTTGACAAAGACCTTTTGGTCGAAACGTTGCTGTTTATTGTTATTGTTTTTGTAAAACTGCAGTACTTTGTTTTTACGTTATTTCGCCTTTGCTACATAGTTTTACTGCAGTTTTCCCCTATATCGATAATACAGAGTTTGTGCACTGTTGACCGATTCTCCAACAGATCCAGCAAGGAAATATGCATACAGAAGAAGAGGTTGAGGAGAGAAGATAAATGGATGTAAGAGGCGAGCTGGACAGAGACGGTTTAGAAGAAAGATAGATCAACTTGCCCTCAAGTATCTAAGTATTGGATACTGGAATTACTCAAGTGCAAAACAGCGAGGATCAATTCTACAGAATCTGGTTTATGACTTTGACATCTTCTTGATTCAAAAATAGATGTTGAATCGATACAGCAATTCAAGGAGTTACTTGTTGTACTACTAGAAATGGATGCCTGAAGAGCAGAGCAAGGAGTGCATTTAACCAGCGAGCCACAAGGACCATTAGTATGCAAATCCTTCGACATCTGTTGGGGGAGACTGAGCTTCTATGGGTCTGTCTGAATTGCAATGTCAGTTCAATAACCAAACTGCAACGGAGAGAGAAGGATGTATTTAAAAGACAAAATATTATTCTTAAAAAAGTTTCTAAAAACTATACATGATCATCTTGACAGCGTTATCATCCAAGAGCAAATCATTGCACCATTTAGTTAACTATTTCATTTAGGTTTGTAGTGCTTATGAGACTCTAGTTATTGTTTTCAAGACAGCCTACAATATGCATCTACTGATTTCATTGACTACTTTATTGATCTTGTCTGCAGTCAAATCTGTCCTTGGATGACCTTGATAGAGATAGTTTTACCTATCTTTAACAATGTTACAAATGTGTTTACATTTGTAGTGTTCTTGTATTTATACTTTCATTTAACAATGTAAAATCGGTTGGAATATGCCTATAATATTGGAATATATTTATAAATGCTGTATAATATTCTTCCTATTTTCTTATTTCACATGAAATTATGTCAAACAAATTGTAATTACAAATATTTTATACTTCCAGCAACTATGCTGTGGCAAATAACAATGGCCGAAGCTGACCAAGAAAAAGCAGATCTTGAGAAAGACAAGACAACAGCAGAGAAAGGTATGTGAAAAAATATATGATGTACATACTCGTATATTAAGATTTAGTCAGATTTGTAAGTTGTTTTTATACGTTTTTTTCTGAACTTAGTATGATTCCTAGATTTTGGTGATAATATAACTCACACAGATCTGTTGGAAGTGATAGACATAAAGAAATAATACATCAATGTGTAAGCATGGGCAGATGTTTTGCTCAGCTTTTTAAAAAAAGCCTGGTCGAGCGCGTGATAAAAAAATGTAGTGCACGAGTTCCTAGTTTAACTATTTTTCAGTACCACCGAATCTTAAATGACCTGCAAATTCAAGTCTGGTCGCAGGGTCAAAGATGCATGCAGTCTCAGGACCAGTGATCCAATGCTGACCAAGATCCTACTACACCTTTCCTTGGTGACCTTGGACTGAAGTCTGGAAGAATGAGTTGGTCTAAAGGGTCTAAAGCCGAAGAATTGACTTCATTGCACTGGGTTTTACCTCATTGGCTCAGTCCCTCTCTGCAGAAATGGCATGCCACCTGCAGAGAGTATCACACAAAGCACAAACTCTATAACTCCAGCAACAATCCTAGGGGTTTCTGGAAAAAATGCACCCATGAACAGAATGACACAGTCCAGATTCGAACCCACGACTTTCGGAATGCAAGGCAAAGGCTTAAACACTTAGCAACAGAGACCCCCCTAATGAGTTAAACAGGAAAGATACACATGAGATATAATAGTGCTGTAAGCGCAGTTGCACACAGTATGAGATTTACTTGTACACCAGACAAACAACATTTCAGATTGTCTGCGCTTATATTATTTCCCTTGCCGATGTTTAGAGAAAGCAAATCCAAGCATGGCTACTGTGTAATTGTATCTGTGACAGCTATCCCAAAAATTAGCTGACTGTTTAACTGCTTTGTTGGTCACGTCACAATTTTGGGTCCTGACAAACTCTATAAGTGGCCACCATTTCTGTTCCTCCTATATTTCACAATACAGAGTGAAAGCTTCAAATTTCTTGGGTAAAATTTTTGTCCCAAACAACCACAGTGGTAATCATGTATCTACTAGAGAAAAAGAGGTCCCAAGACTGCAGCTGAAATCCGACTAAAGTGAATATAGACCCAGGATATGCAAAAACAGACCTGGTCCATTACGAACTAGACACAAGAAGCTATGTCCTTTTGACCGAGGGAAAACTCTTAGACCGGGGCACTTTTCCAGAGACAGCGACTCAGAACCTGGGCACTTCTGCAGTTATCTTACTAAATGACTGTTTATCCAAGATCTGTAAAAGCTAACTTTGGTTGTTGCTAATCAGACATAGGCGACATATGTCCCAACAACTGGGAATCAATTATATGAGGACTATCATCATAGCACTTCGGACATGTCCATAGGTGCTCCGATCTCTGCCTCAGCAAATCCAGCAGCGTCCAGCGGCCCAACACACCAGTTCAATGTTGATTAATCAATCTCTTTGCATATTTAGTATGTCATTCTTTTCGGGCTGCACCAATATGGACACCCATCTCTCTCAATCTGGTCAGTGAGTGGGATTCACAGCCCTGAAATTCCTCTGTTCGGATATGGAACTGGGGATATGTTCCACTTTCCCTGAGCAGATTCTTAGAGAAAATGACTTAGTTCTGATCATCGCTCAGACTTTTTCTTCTACCATGAGGAACAGCAGATGGCACCCTGCAGTCAGTGGGGACACTTCATGAGCTAAGGAAGTGAACCCAAGCAGTTGCTGAAATTGTATGTTCGAAGTCATTTAATGGAATTTAATAGATTTTCTACCATTTCCTGTGTCAATGCTTTTAGTTAGGAAGGGAACTGTTGGTCCTTCTTTTCTAATCCAGAAACCTCTGTGATGATGGAGGCATTATCATTGCAGTAGTTTGGCTTCTGAGGAGAGTGTCTGGCCAAATGGATAAGAGCGATGACTACCATTTGGAAGAACTGGGTTTGATCCCCATTACAGCCAAGAAGATTTTCCTGTGGGGGTGTAAAGAAAAAATCCTTATCTGAACAGTTTTGCCGTGACTGCACTAGCCATGCAACCATTAAATTCCTCAGGCTCATGGTTTCCTGTCCTATTTTCTCTCTTTGCCTTTTTACCCGTTTTTGGGGCATAGGCCCCCTCAACCATCTCCTGCAGCTCCCTCCAGCTCTTCTTTATATTGTTGTCTCCGCCTCCAAATCTCGTCTCCATGTATTTCTCGGCCTCCCTTCTTTCGCTGTCCCTGCGGGTTCCAGGCAAGGACCCTTCTTGTTATCCTCTTGGTTGGCACAGTTTTTATTTTATTTTTATGTGACTTGTTCATGGTTGGTTGGATTTTGTGGCTAAAATTTTCTACTGGATATGGTTGCCAGCCCTACTCCAAACCCCACCTTAGTCCCCTCTTACGACATGCCTTGTAGGTCGCAGTGCCGCTACTTTGCCCTCCTTGCGGCCCCGGCAACACATGGGCGCTGTCCTACCTACACCACCCTAAAAAGTGGTATTACATGTAATAAAGACAGTCTTTTAGTTTTGCTTCTAAAAAATCATCAAGCAATTTCTCTTCTATAGTTTTGTTATGAAGAAGACTTTATTACAGTGATGCAGACACTGAGATAATCATATAATTGATAATCATAGTTATTCTGATATCATTAAAATTAGTTATCCTTATGTCATTGAAAATATTTCTGCTTATATCAATGAAATGCCCGCGTGCCCAGCGTGTTCATAGCGCGTTGGACTACGGGTGACTAGTCCTCTGTAAGTCCACTGTTCAACTCCGTGGACTGGCAGAAAAGCTACAGGTTCCCCAGATTTATGGTGTTCGTGGCACGAGCCGAAGGGTTACGATGTCCATGACACCGAACAAGAGCGTTCAGCTCAAGTGCTTCTGGATCAAAAAAAAAAAAAAATATATCAATGAAATTAGTTCTGCTTATCTCATCAAAATTATTTATACTTACGTCATTGAAGTTCATTATCCTGCCATCATCAAAATTTTTAATGAATTGTTTTCTTAAAAAAATAGGAAAATCTAAAACCCAGAACAAACATACAAAAACTCAGGTTATTTAATTCTAATCTAAAATCTATGCTGACATATCACAGTGAAAGTTATAAAATAATGAAGTCATTAGAGAATAAATTGAATGCATTGAAAAAATAAAGGCTTCAGAAAACGCCTCAACCAGCTAGAAATAATGAAAATCATGGCATATCCTTTACAGGATGTAGCCATCAACCACAGTAAACTAGTCGTTGATTTTCTAGGCACCACTTATACATTCAGTAGTTTGCCATTGCTTTTTGAACAGTGAGGTCTATTTTTACCTTTTGTAAAATCCCACGGAAACGAATTTGCTTCCACAATTGCCCACCGCGGGGTTTGAAGCAGGGACTCTTGGGTTTATGATCGAGCTCACTAATGTTTGAGCTACAGACGCTCACATAGCAATAATAGAAAGCCTTAAATACATGCCTCAACCACCTTAGAAAATTTATGGTTGTCATAAATCAAGGATGTTCTCAGAATGAACCAAAAACGGGCATCTCATACAATTCCTCAAGTGGACATCAAAAGGCAGTAGAAAGAGATTAAATGAAGACCAATGTAAACTGTTCAGAACAATCACCAGTGACGTCTTAACTATGCATCTGAACAGCCTGCAAGAATTAAAAAAGGCGGTGTCACATATTAACTCTTAGTGGACCAGGACAAAAACGATGTTTTTACAATCCCTTTGTTTTTAGAAAAAAAAATTGAAAAACGCCTTTAGTATGGCTCCTTGTAAAAAGGCGACTAACCCAAAGCCACATAGTGTGGAGTTTAGTCCACAAGGAGTTAACACAAGGGAATGATATTTGATGCCTTACCCACAATATATTTTGTAGAAATTATAGACAGTCAGAAAGGTACAATTGTTATTCCATTCATTTTTATGTGAATATGTCCCCTTCAGATTATGTCTCAGTGACAAGCAAAGATCATGTGGAACCTATTATAAAGCTGCGTGTTATCAATGGTAGCAACTTGAATTCAGAAGACAATCTAGATGATGAAAACAACTCAGATCCAACATTGTGTGGTACGGGTAATTTTATTGAAAAATGACTATTACAGTAGCATCAGTTCAGGCTTTGAATCTTCTTCTGCAGTCGTGTCTGTGGTCATACTAGAACTTCATTCATGTTGTTAGGATGTAGACCATTGTCTTTTCCAGGTTGGAGCGGCTGCACCAAAGCTTCTAGATGCGCCTGCCATATCTGTAGTTACGAGTCATTTTAGGCTCAACAGTTCTGCTGTATATGTTTGGGTGTCTGGAACCCAGTTTCACATGATCATTCATTTGTATGGATGCCCAGAGTCTGTAAAAATGCTCCAATGGTAAGCAGTGGCCAGTTCTCAGGCAAAACAGGGCGATCTGCTGGTGACTTTGAAGGTAGTGAATTGAGTCAAACTTCTCCCACATCCATATGCTTCTTCTACCTTGAAGGCTTAACTATTTTCTGACAATTTAACAGTGAGAAGGTGGCTGCAACTGTTTTATAGAAGTTGGTCTGTACTCCTCAACAGTTGAATGTCCATTTGCCGATGTTGTTAAGTACAATTTGCAGTCTGTACCTTGCTGTGGACAAGTTAGCTGCAGCACTCCAGACAACTAATTCAACTCTTAAGATATTCTTAGATAGTTTATATGCCTGTGTGGTGCTGGGGCCGCAAGGGAAGCAAAGAATAGTACCACTGCGGGGTCAAAGACGCATAGGAACAATGTCACACCAGGATTAGTGAGCTGGCACTAACCAAGATTCTACCCCACCTCCACATGGTGACCCTGGAAATAGACAATGGTTCCTGTCTGGCTAAGCGGGTAGGGATCGAGGGAGATCTACTCTTGTATAAGTAGTGATGCAGACGCAGTTATGTTGGATGAGATCCGCTAGCAACACAGTCGAGCAGAATCCCAGAGTGACTTTTAATGCACGTCTCTCCTGGCCAATGGGAAAAGCTGAACAAATAAACAAGTGATGAGGGGTGCATCCAGAGAAGAGGCGTGGGCCCACATGGGGCAAAACTCAGAGCCCTGAGGTGGGGGCCCAAATTGAGTTGCGTGTCCTGACAGTCTCGAGGCATAGTAAATGTAAGCACGGAGAGAAACCTTATAAACATGGTGAACAGGCACCAAAGTAGAACGAACATGCATATGGACGATACACAGGTGAGGCCACCGGTGGGGCAGACATGCACGGTGGTGGTGATGGAGCGACGAAAAAGCGTGGCAAACGTAGGGGTGAGCGGACCACCCAATTGTGCAGAAAAACTGGAAAACCCAGCAGAGGCTTGAATCCAGTGCAAACATTCCTACCGAATGCTGATAAACTGTGCACAGGGAGATAGAAATGGGTGGGGTGTCGCCCACTTTATATTCAATGCTGTCTGGATTGAATATAATCCTCTTTCCCATCAGAGATATTCCCATGTCCACTATGAACATGATCATGGGACTACATACCTACAATGCAACAACACTACTACACTATTGCAGCTCTCATAAAACTTCTACAATCCAATGTAATTTATGTCTAATGCTACAATAAACCACTTTCTGCTTTTTGTTTCTCTTGTCAAAGAAAGTTTCTTTATTTTTAAAAAAAACAAGTTTTTTGTTTACTTATTTTATTTGTATTATTTGTTATGTTTTGTCTTCTTTTTCCTGTGCACAGACTGACAAACCAATCACTTGTCAGCATGTCTATTGGCAACATCTCTCCATCTTCCTTGGTTGGTGACCATCCTTTGCATGGAGATCAATGAGATTTACACTGTGCATCTCTTCCACTGTTCTCCGCTAGGTTTTTCTTGGTCTACCCCTCCTTCATCTTCCTTTGGTATCCGCTACATGACAGTGGATGGTCTCTGGATCACTTATGACTATAGTCCTGTTTGCCTCCAGCATCTGCTTTTTAGCACTATGTGCATTTCCTACTGATTGCATATGTTAAACCATTCTTGGTTGCAAGAGAATAAGAAGTTTTAAGAATCCAGGCCAAGCACCAGAGCTAATGAATATGGTAAATAAACAGAGAGTAAACAAGTATTAAGAGCCTCAAAAAAAAATTTCCAAACACAGGATTTGAACAACAATCTTACTTCTTATGGCACCCATTGCCTAGCCCTACACACACTGTGTATAATATATCAGAGGTCATAAAAAGTTTAGTTTAGTCATCAGATCATCATCACTGCACATCAAACCAATTAGTCCATAAATGCTCCGATCTCCACAGAATGTCTATCAATGTATGGCTGCTAACGACACCGGTTCTTTGTTGGTTTACTATTATTCTTTGGCTACCAGTATACTGCTCTTGTCTAGCTACACCACATATGACTTGAAATTCTTGCAGTCTGGATGAAAATCATTTTCATTAGAAACGTTTGTATGTAGTTGTCCATATGTTTTTTTAAAATTTGTCACTCCTGTTGTTCGTTTGCTTGATAAAGGCCTTGTTGGGCGAAACGTTGCTGTATTTTGTCATTGTTTTTGTAATTTGTAAAATTACAGTACTTTGTGATTACGTGTTTTGCGAAGTAAAACTAGAAAGACTTCTTATAAGGGAAGCAACTCTATGGTGCAGTGTGCGGCTAATAGCGTGCAAAGGACTTCTGTCGTGCCGCAATGTACGGCTTAAAGCGTGGAAAGAGTTAATGCACCGATATCCTATTTCTAAAATGTTCACAGCTTAACTCTACCTTGGCATGCGATGTCCTTAGAAAAACCTCGGCCAGTCACAATACGTTAAATCGCTCTCTAGCTAGGATTTCTGTCATAATATTACACACGAATCTTGATCTCTGCTATCTGGTATATAAGAATGTATTCTGCTATCTGGCTGACATCTCTCTCATAGGCTATTATAGGCTCTCTGTCTGGTCTTCCTTAAAAGTTCAGTTTAAATCTACCGTCTATTTTTTTCTACTCTGTAAAGCTCTCCGGTTCCAATGCAACCTGTTCACCAAATTCTGAACAGTAACTCTCTGATGGATGAAAATCTCAGAGGAGTTCTGAATTTATGTCTTAGTTAGGCAACACTCTATGTTGGTAGTTCTGTTGAGTTATACGTATGGATTATGCTATCTAGCTGACTTCTCTCTCTTGGGCTATCTCTGTCGACAACTCGATTCAATTCTACTGTCTAGTTTTATACTTTGTAAAGCTCTCCTGTTCAATTTACTGTCTAGTTCTCTATTCTCGATTTTCACTATCTACTTCTCACAACCAACCTACTCGATGCTCCCTCTCCAAACTGTCTATCTCTTCTTTCTAGGTTCTTCTGTGCTAAGTGCTGTTCTGTAACCTTCTTCTAGTTCCTATTTGCTGTGTCTCCTCTGCTTATTTTCTCCTGGTGCAAATCTAACGTTCTATTCTCTGAATTATAGATCACAGCAGAGTTGTTTTGCTCTATGTCCGTACTAAAACTATGAACTTCATCTACCTCAGAGTTCTAACTCCTACTCTTGAATGTTGAATCTCTGAATCTTAACCTTCTCCTAGTTCCTATCGGCTGTGTATCTCCCTCATCTGTTTATCTGCCAATCCAAAATCACCATTCTTTGTTCCTATACCTTTTCAGCTGGTCAGGAAATTTCCTTGCTAGAACTCATTGTCTGGTCCCTTGAGAACACCACTGACTGGTTGTTCGGCCATTAACACTTCAGCCTCTCATATCCCCACTGGCTAAAAACTCCAGAAATACTTTTGAACTGCCCTTCATCAATCTTGGAAACTGGTTGTAAAATTTCGCTGTTCGCCCTAAACTCTTTCTAGTTTGTTCAAGTTTCCTTTCAAGATCAAATCTTCAAAAGTATTATTATCTATGAAAATTTTGTATCGGACATCTCTGGGGAACATTGTCCCTCCCTAACTATAAAATCACCCACTGAGCTTCAGCTCCTAAACTTATTGGTCACCAGTTTAATTACAGGAAGTCACTTGTTTGATTTTCACTGATAGCAACCTTCAGTGTGGTCTATAGAATTTCGATACCATTAGTCACAATACTATATACATACTTTGGTCACATCAAGCGTCACGATGGCCTGGAAAGAACAATACTAGAGGGCAGGGTCCCAGGACGCAGAGGCAGACCAAGAAGAAGATGGCTACAAGATATTAAAGAAACCATGAACATGACCATCGACAAAGTGGGTGAACTGGCAAGAGACAGAGTGAATTTCAGATGTGCTACAGAGAGAGCAACATCCTATAAAGGATATGCACCTTGATGATGAGTCACAATATCTCCTTCCTCCCCCTTCTCATACCAAATATGCTTACATGAGCAGGTCATAAAAATTGTGACTGACCACTGATATGAAACAAGGGGAGATCTCAGCAAGGCCAATAAAATTATAATATGCTAATAATGTTAATCTGAGCCAGAATGTAATTAATTGATCTTAGAATTGTTTTTGTGTTTTCTTTAATTTCAATTCATATAATTATAAAAATAAATATTTTAGATCCTTGTAAAAAGATAGATGAAAAGTGTACTAGCACAAAACGAAAGTTGGACAGTAAAAATCTAACCATAACCGTATTAGAAATACCAGAGGAATATAATCCAGAATATGGATCTTCTGTTGACCCTTTGCGAGAAGAATATGCGAGGAAGGCATCAAAAGGTGTAAGACGCAGCCTAAAGAGACGACACACCAGACATACAAGTGACAATGATCAAAGTGCTATAGATGGCAGCTGTATTGAACGTGGCGAAGAAAGTATGTGCCATGTGATATCTTGTCTTTGTTCTGGTTGTATTAACACTCTTTAAATATATTATACATTCTAGATTTATTGATCGATTGGACTATCATCATTGCACTTTGGTGATTAACTATGTTTGCTCTGATCTTTCTTACACAGAAATATCTCAGCTGCAGTGTACAATCTTCATAGTACCAGCAAGGCTTTGCAATGTTGGTGATTAACTATGTTTGCTCTGATCTTTCTTACACAGAAATATCTCAGTGACAGTGTACAATCTTCATAGTACCAGCGAGGCTTTGCAATGTTGGTGATTAACTATGTTTGCTCTGATCTTTCTTACACAGAAATATCTCAGTGACAGTGTACAAACTTCATAGTACCAGCGAGGCTTTGCAATGTTGGTGATTAACTAATTTGCTCTGATCTTTCTTACAAGAAATATTCTCAGCTGCAGTGTACAAACTTCATAGCACCAGCGAGGCTTTGCAATGTTGGTGATTAACTATGTTTGCTCTGATCTTTCTTACACAGAAATATCTCAGCTGCAGTGTACAAACTTCATAGCACCAGCGAGGCTTTGCAATGTTGGTGATTAACTATGTTTGCTCTGATCTTTCTTACACAGAAATATCTCAGCTGCAGTGTACAATCTTCATAGTACCAGCGAGGCTTTGCAATGTTGGTGATTAACTATGTTTGTATGATCTTTCTACACAGAAATATTCCAGCTGCAGTGTACAAACTTCATAGCACCAGCGAGGCTTTGCAATGTTGGTGATTAACTATGTTTGCTCTGATCTTTCTTACACAGAAATATCTCAGCTGCAGTGTACAAACTCATAGCATGCAGCGAGGCTTTGCAATGAATTTAGAAGATGGTGAAAATATTTTCTATGAATGTTTTAAAATCTTCAATGAATTTTGCCATGCAGTCGGGATTAACTAGTATAGATGATAATCTATAAACTGATTATAATGTTGTCTTTGCATCATGTATCCACCTGTGTAGGCCTAGGGCTTGCAAAGAATAGTACCACTGCAACCTACAATGCATGTCATAAGAGGCGACTGATGTAGGCCCTAGGAAAGCTACCATAGTAAAGAATAGAGTCGCAGAAATCGGATGTGCAACCTACAACGCATGTCGTAAGAGGCGACTGATGTAGGCCCTAGGAAAGCTACCATAGTAAAGAATAGAGTCGCAGAAATCGGATGTGCAACCTACAACGCATGTCGTAAGAGGCGACTGATGTAGGCCTCAGGAAAGCTACCATAGTAAAGAATAGCGTCGCAGAAATCGGATGTGCTGGCCTACTTGTAGGCGCATAACTGGCACAATGTACATTTGCTTTTAGGCTCAAATCACATACAAATCACACAGAGCGTTCAAGAAGCACTGCATATCCCTCCATTGATGCTCAGTCCCAATCAGTGCCCCAACAGCTCGAGTCAGAGCACTTACACAGTAGCTACTGTGCAGATTCCAAACTCAGATAACCATTTTAAGCTGAGTGGACTTTCAAGTCTACTAGGATTTAGATCCCCCTGTATGTTTGAATTTAGCACACTAACTAAATATAGAGATTGGGTAGTTGTATGGTTAAACTTGTGGGTGTTTCTTGATGGAAATGTGCCATATTTTACCTGTTGTAGGTTTAGTTTTTAAAAAGATGAACTTCACATGTGCTGTGACTGCTCCATGCAAGCGGCCTCTGCTCTATACAATCCCTCAGCTAACGCTCAAAAAGTGGAAGCAAAGCGTTGTAATTATATAAGACCACTAAATATGGAACTAAAATGGCTCTCTATGTTGGTAATCATCATCAGCTTGTGCCGTTTCCACTTTGAAAGTTGGCTACATTGGATTTCTAGCAATTTGTTTCTTGTCCTGATAAGTATACTCTTACAGGTTGCTACCTGTCCACCTGTTGATGTTTCTTTCCCAATTCTCTCGTGTCGTTTGTCATAGACGTTTGTAACAAATATTTGTAGAAAAAAAAGTGTTATTTCATTTCTGAATAAATAATACTTTCTTCTTCTTGTTTGTTCTCATACTCCCCTGGTTCTAGCAGGATGCAGTCCAGAAACTCAATGCATTGTGTTGCGGATTTTAGTGGGAACTATGGTATTTGCCGCCCGTATGTTGCCGGGGCGCAAGGAGCAAAGAGTAGCGGCACTGCGACCTACAAGGCATGTCGAAGAGGCGACAAAGGTGGGGTTTGGCATAGGGCTGGCTACCCTATCCAGTAGAAAATTTTAGCCACAAAATCCAACCAACCATGAACAAGTCACATAAAATAAAATAAAAACTGTGCCAACCAAGAGGAAAGGAAGCTCTTCTAGAAGAGGTATGAAGCGATGCAGAGAAAGCCGCAAGGAGTCTGCACCGCAGATTATCTTCTTTTCACCCAGGAAAGTCCTAGGATAATCACAGCAACATTCAGAACCACCAAAAAGAAAGTATTCTTGAATGTGTCCCAGTGTTATGCACCTACCAATGATAAAGAGGAAAAAGTAAAAGAGGAATTTTACATAAAACTTCAAAATACTATAGGTAATCAGAGAAATGGGAACATCAAAATTCTGATGGATGACCTCAATGCCAAAATAGGTTCGGGCAACATAGGCTATGATGAGATCATGGGGAAACATGGACTAGGGATAATGAACGAAAATGGAGAACTATTCACTAATTTCTGTGCAGCGAATCAATACGCCATAGGTGGAAGTGTCTTTCCACATAAAAGAGTACATAAAGCAACCTGGGTATCACCAGACCACAGAACAGAAAATCAAATTGACCACATATGCATAAACAAGAAATTCAGGTCATCTCTACAAGATGTAAGGGTTTTAAGGGGGCAGATGTAGATTCGGATCTCCCATTTGCTGATAAGTAAAATTAAACTGAAGCTTAAGCGATACATAACATCCCATGAACATAGACACCAATATAATGTAGGATACCTCAGAAGTCAAGAAACAAAGGAACAGTTCACGGTCACAGTCTCTAATAAGTATGAGGTTTTGCGGCAATTAGAAGATGAGGTGAGTGCAGAAGAATGCTGGCAGCAAGCCAAAAATATTTGGAATGAAACATGCACAGAGGTATTAGGAAAGAAGGAACGGAATCATAAGGCATGGATAACTCCAGAAACTCTCAAGGAAATAGAAGAAAGGAAAAAGAGGAAAGCAGATTTAAATAATAGCAAAACTAGAACTGACAAAGCCATAGCCCAGGAAAAATACACAGAAGCTAGCAAGAAAGGGAAAAAACAAATAAAGTTAGATAAAAGACAATAGTAGAAGATCTAGCAAGAGAAGCAGAGGTAGCTGCAGGAAAAGGAAACCTTAGGGATCTTTACAACATCACTAGAAAGCTAGCAGGAAAATACAGTCCATCAAATGGGTTAATCAAAAATAGTAGCGGGAAACTATCACTAATGTTAGAGACCAAATGGAAAGATAGATGGAATACTTCAAGGAACTCCTGAATAGACCAGCACCTACAAACCCCCAGATATCCAACCGGCAGAAATTGACTTGGACATCAACTGTGAGAAACCATCCAAGGAGGAAATTAGTAAAGCCATTAAACTTTAAAAGATGGAAAGCGCAGGTCCAGATGGTATTCCAGAAGAGGCGGTTAAAACCAATATAAACACATCCACAGAAATACTGTATAAATTATTTAGCAGAATCTGGGAGACCGAAGAAATACCAGCAAACTGGAGAGAAGGATACCTGGTGAAGCTACCAAAGAAAGGGGACCTTCAGAAGTGTGAAAACTATAGGGAATAATGCTGTTGTCAGTACCTGGGAAAATACTAAGCAGTCATCCTGTAGAGACTGAGAGATGCCATCGATACAAAGCTAAGAGATGAACAGGCAGGCTTCCAACCAAAGAGATCCTGTGCTGACCAGATAGCCACATTACGCATAATAGTAGAGCAAAGTATTGAATGGAAATCCCCACTTTATATCGGATTTGTGGATTATGAGAAGGCTTTTGACAGTATTGATAGGGAAACCCTTTGGAAATTAATGAGGCATTATGGAATCTAACAGAAAATTATTAACCTAATAAAAGCAACATATACAGATATGAAATGTAGAGTTCTTCATGAAGGTAAACTAACAGACACTTTTGGAATAGAAACAGGAGTGCGTCATGGATGTCTTCTATCACCTTTGTTGTTCTTACTGACAATAGACTGGATTATGAAGACCACAGTAACTAACACCAGAAATGGAATCCATTTGACTCTGACAAAGCAACTAGATGATATAGCCCTTCTGTCACATACACGAAATCAGATGCAGGATAAGCTAAACACATTGAATCTAAGGTCCCAGCAACTAGGGCTGAACATTCATAAGGGAAAGACAAAGATATTGAGAATTAACCAAGCAAACGACAACACGATCTCCCTGAGTGAAATCCCACTTCAAGAGGTAGAATCATACACATATTTGGGTAGCAACGTAGACAAAGAGGGTGGAACAGATAGAGATGTTAAAATAAGAATACAGAAGGCAAGAGGAGCTTTCATTGCACTGGGAAACATTTGGAAATCTAAAGAAATCAAATCCAGAACAAAATTTGATATTTAACTCTAATGTTAAAGCAGTTCTACTGTATGGGTCAGAAACATGGAGAACAACTAAAACAATAGCGCATAAATTGCAAACATTCATCAACTGGTGTCTGCAGAGAATAGAGGGAATAAGATGGTATGATAGGGTCACAAATGAGGAACTTATGGAGAGAACAAGACAGATTTCAGTGAACGAACAGGTCAAAAAAAGACGCTGGCGCTGGATAGGACACACTTTACGAAAACCGGAGGGGAATATAACGAGAAGGGTCCTTGCCTGGAACCCACAGGGACAGCGAAAGAAGGGGAGGCCGAGAAATACATGGAGATGAGATTTGGAGGCGGAGATCAACAATATAAAGAAGAGCTGCAGGTGATAGCTAGAGATAGGAAGACTTGGCATGAGTTGGTTGAGGGCCTATGCTCCAATCCGGGTAAAAGGCAAAGAGAGAGAGAGATGATATTTGCACCTTTCAGCCTGATACATCCGAGCTTACTAGCCTTTTTGGATAAGGGATTAGCTTCTCCTCTTTGATCTCCACAAATTTAGCAGGACTTCTTGGTCTTTCCGGGGCCGCCATGGAAAGGCGGAGTGGAGTCTTGGTCAGCTTTGTTCTTGTGCTTACCCTGATGCTACCAGTCAGCTATGAGTCGCTGGCTACTACAAGCCCATGCAGCTTGTGTATAGTCCCCGAAGGGGATGGGGCACCTGGCCTCTAATAAATGTACAATATGTAATATTTTCCTAGTATTTAGGCAATATAAAATCTGTAAATGAGAATTTCCCAATAGCTGCAACCAAGAGGAAATTCACACATTTATGAAAGGCAGGAACTGTTGCTAGAAAGAATTTTAAGGAGTTTGAAATCACAAGTGCGTACATTACTGAAAGTCTGAAGAAAAGAATGAGGAATGTTTTCAACCAGCTAGTCACAGAAACTTGCATACCCTTTGATATCTGCTGTGGGAGACTGAGTACCTAGGAGTATGTCAGGAGTGCTATGTTTGTTCAGTAAATACTACTTTTATTTGTGATCTGATATAATTTATTAAAGTTTTTATGTTTAATATTTCCTGTTTTCTAGGAGGGATTAAATTGGGATTAGGAGACTTCATATTCTATGGAGTACTTGTAGGAAAGGCATCATCCTCTGGAGATTGGAATACAACCCTAGCCTGCTTTGTTGCAATACTCATTGTAAGTATCTTTTTCCCATCTTCCCCTCCCTCTACATGTGACAATCTTTATTCAGATAACAGAGCGTTGAACGGAATATCATCATCATAAAATAGCTTGTCCTGAGCAGAACTTTGCCATCCCAACAGTCCTCCGGATTTTCTCTCTCTCAAATGCCAGATGTCCTGCCCTGCAGTCAATGTTCAAAGCATCAGTTACATCCTGAATCCATCTTCTGAATGGAAAAGACAATTTAGAAACTCCAAATTGACTGGCAAAGACAAAACGACATATGTCCCAAAGCGGTTCACGGTGTACCAGCACTGATCTTTTAGGAATTTGCACTACTTTTTTCAGCGCAGTCCGTGACGGTAAAAATTTCACACAAGTCAGCCATTGTGTTTTTCGATCTAATCGATGAAACAGCGTGTAAACAATTGTTCATCTAGAAATGTATGTCATTCATATAGTAAAACCAATTGTTCTACGTGCAACTGTAACATATTCTACAGATCTGGAATATTCTATGATTATATGTTAAGTAGAAGCTATTTTGAACGAAATTTTTTCGATGGTCACTACCATTTTTTGTAACCTTGAAAATTTCACTTGGGTACTACCCATAAACATCGTACTTAAGTGCAACGGCATTATAAACTTTTCTTTACTCGTAAATTTTCATTCTAGAAACATTTTCTCTCTTCTAAGGGCAACTTTATGTTTGCACAGCGTCAATAACCTACCAAACTTACCATTTCTCTGTGCTACGAAGCTGGTTTGCTTTCGACGTCCATAACAACCGCTGCAGTTTGTGATCTTCTCGTGAATTGTTTTCGTCATTTTACTTGTGTCAAGATATCCAGCAATGCTAAATACAAATTTTTAATTTTCTTTTATATTTCAAACATTATTTATGCCTTTCAGTTGACTTTTGTATCGAGTATCAACTGTAATATTAAATATCCCACACTAGATCTAGCTGTCCAAAGTAAACCATTCGTCAGTGATAGACGGCAATCTGGACTGATCTTTATCGTACACTATTCAGATTTACTTGAGAAGTCTCATATTATTGTATTGTGATTTCAGAATTAAAATATGAATCATATCAGTATTCTGTTAATTGTCTTTCTTAATTATAGGCAGTTCATGTTTAAAAGTTGTGCCATTTAAATTGCACTCATTGCTTAGCTGCAATGAAGCTCTGTGACAAAATATAGTCTAGTAGTAATTTCAAATGTAACTATTGTAAGATCATCTACATTTTCTATTTTATGTAAACTTCTGCTGTGACTTTTAATTTGTTAGTGGTTGAACTAAATGTGATCATTTATATTTACTCCACATATATAAATGATTTACGAAATAAGTATCCAGCATGTTTGTATGTGAGATGTGCATACATAAGTAAATATATAAAACTCACACTATTCAGTCACTCAGAACAGCACAACATATTGCAGATAAATCAAGAAATATATGAATACAAAAATTAACATCTGATGCTAGAGTAAATGATTTACCAATATGCTTTTATTATTTTCTAAATTGTTTTGGTTGTGTGGAACATATAATGAGCACTAGATCAACAGTTTCAATAAATAATATTCATTATGATCTCCCCATGCAACTGACTTCAACCTTGCAATAACATTAAATATATTTATTACTTTATTTTTAAAACTGGAGATAGAGGTTGTGTGAATAATTTACTCAGAAAGTGATAAAGCTTGACCATCATTGCAAGACTAAGGTCAAATGCATGGGAAAATTAGAAAGGATATTATTCAATGAAATTGTTGATCTAGTAGTCAATACATTTTTAAAACAATCAAGACAGTTTTTGACAATAATGAAAACACACTGATAAATCATTTACCTGTACTTCAACTATATAGAAATTAGGATTTATACAAAGATCTGATTTGCTGTAGCTTTGTGTTTACTGTACCTTTGATTAATCAATTTTACTCAAAGCTCAGGTCCTACACAAAGCTTTCACAGACATAAAATGTGCTTGTTCAATGTATGTTCATATAGAAGACATGATGCAGTATTTCATCACTAATTATCATATTTAGTTCAACCACTAACAAATTAAAAGTCACAGCAGAAGTTTACATAAAAAGAAAATGTAGATGATCTTACAATAGTTACATTTGAAATTACTACTAGACTATATTTTGTCACAGAGCTTCATTGCAGCTAAGCAATGAGTGCAATTTAAATGGCACAACTTTTAAACATGAACTGCCTATAATTAAGAAAGACAATTAACAGAATACTGATATGATTCGCTAGTTATTTTAATTCTGAAATCACAGTACAATAATATGAGACTTCTCAAGTAAATCGGAATAGTGTACGATAAAGATCGGTCCAGATTGCCGTCTATCACTGACGAATGGTTCACTTTGGACAACTAGATCTAGTGTGGGATATTTAATATTACGGTTGATACTCAATACAAAAGTCAACTGAAAGGCATAAATAATGTTTGAAATATAAAAAGAAAATTAAAAATTTGTATTTAGCATTGCTGGATATCATTGACACAAGTAAAATGACGAAAACAATTCATGAGAAGATCACAAACTGCAGCGGTTGTTATGGACGTCGAAAGCAAACCGGCTTCGTAGCACAGAGAAATGGTAAGTTTGGTAGGTTATTGACGCTGTGCAGGCATAAAGTTGTCCTTAGAAGAGAGAAAAATGTTTCTAGTAATGAAAATTTACGAGTAAAGAGAAGTCAATAATGCCGTTGCACGTAAATACGATGTTTATGGGTAGTAAGTACCCAAGCAAAATTTACAAGGTTACAAAAAAATGGTAGCGACCATCGAAAAAAAATTATGTTCAAAATAGCTTCAACTTAACATATAATCATAGAATATTCCAGATCTGTAGAATATGTTTCAGTTACACGTAGAACAATCGGTTTTACTATATGAATGACACATATTTCATATAAAGTAATTTTCTACACGCTGTTTCATCGATTCGATCGAAAAAACACAATGGCTGACTTGTGTGAAATGTTTTTACCGTCACGGACTGCGCTGAAAAAAGTAGTGCAAATTCCTAAAAGTATCTCAATGCAAATATGACCGTGGGTTGATAATGTTCCAAAACCGAAACAACCTCAAAAAAGTTTGAAAGTGGCAAACATGAATATACTTTGGCGAGATCATACCTCATGATGCAGATAAAGATGCTAAGGATGATCAAAATGCTGTTCTAGAAAACAAAAAAGAATTAGAACTTGTCAGACTAGTCATCATAGAATAGAAATCTAAACAAATCCAAAGATGCTTGTCCCAGAATGGTAATGTTCATTCTTCGGAACGACCTCACCATAGGCAGAAAGTAGAGGGAAATTCGATAGAGAAGCTGACTTTTCACTAGTTGTCACTTGTGGTAGAAATTCCGAGGGTACAAGGCTGGGACCAGGAATTTCCAGTAAAGCTCACTGCAAGTGGTTTGGATTATATGTTCCTTAACCACAGATCAATACTTGAGGATCTAATCTACAAATACCTCTGAAATTGGAGAAGGCACACCTGTATGGCTGCAGGCACTGATGAAAAGGAAAGCAGACTTTCACACAAAAATCCATCAGAAGTGCCATACCAAGCACCCTGCTATGCCTAAATTCATAACGGGACAAACGCAAGAAGAAGACCTTTGAATAGGAAAATGAAATGTTACATAATAAACAGAAACATTCATAGACACATGACAGCATAACATGTCCTGCAAAGGTGTCCACTGCAAGAAAATCTGATAAAAAGATTATGCCCACACCCACCAACAAAGAGGAACCATATATGATGGAACTGAATCAAAGTGCAGACTATATCATTATTGGAATCCCAGTCTGAAATTAGTGACTGTCAATGAACAAGAAAATACACAAACTATGAAATGAAAATCGTAGCATATCCTAAAGGACGTAGCCATCAACTACAGTATACGTGTCGTTGATTTTCTAGGCACCACTTATACGTTCAGTAGTTTGCCATTGCTTTCTGAACGGTGGCGCCATCGTCCTTTGTTAAAATCAACGGAAACAATTTGCAAGCAAACTGTCCGCAGCGTGATTCGAACTCAGAACGCCGAGGTTAATAGACCGAGTCGCTAACCCCTAGGCCACAGACGCCACACACAAACTATAGAAAGCTTTACTATTGTATGCTTTATATTATCCTCACCAGTGATACAGAGTTTGTGCACTGCTGCATAGATCATCCTGTGTAAGAAAAAGATAGGAACACACATGGTTACTCACTGAAGTACAATGATGATGGTCCTTTCAATCAATAAATACTTTATATACATTGACAATTTCAGATTTCGTGCTACATGATATATTTGCTGTTAAGTTGATTTAAATCTCGCCCATGTGGTGCTGGACTGGTGGTCTGGGTTCAACTCCCGCAGTGTGCGTGGAATTTTTCCCGACCGCAACGGCTCTCAGGTCGACCCAGCCTCAAGTGGGTACCAGACATGCTCTGGGAAAGTAGAGGCGGCCGGCATGATGCTGACCACATCACCCATCGTGTGCCGACGATCAATGAAAAATACAGGCCTAACACTGTATTGCCCTATATACCACGAGGTATGAAAGGGTTCCTTTACTTACTTTTTACATGTGGTGCTGGGACCCGCAAGGGAAACAAAAAATAGTACCACTGCGACCTACAAGACATGTCATAAGAAGCTACCCTAGTAAATAAAAAGCATAGCATAAATCAGATGTGCTGGCCTACTTATAGACGCATAACTGGCACAATGTACAATTGCTCTTAGGCTCAGATCACAAACAAATTGCACAGTAGTTAATAAGTGGTCGAGATGGAGCGTTCAAAGATGATTTAAATGTAACATTTGTGGGGTTGTGTTGCACATAGATTTTGTGAGTATTAATGAGTTGTATGTTTGCACCATACGTGGTATGGCATTTTTGGTATCTTTTTCATACCATGTGAAATGACGTACCATCTGCTAGAAGTTAATATACAATTGGACAGAGATGAAATGTTTACGCAGACTGCTGGGAGTATCAAAGAGACCGGTTTAGAAATGAAAACATCCGGAAAAAGTTGGGTGCAACATCAGTACTGAACTTCATCAAGAAACAACAAATTAAATGGTTTGGCCACAAAAGCAGACTACCCACAGTGTGCCTCAAAGAGCAATGCTACTTCAATATAGTGCATACAAGGCAAAAGGCTGTCCACACACATGGTGGACCTCAGGAATAACAGAGGCGGTGAAAAATACTGTTTATGAAGCGCACACAAAAGCCTGTTCTATAAATCTCTTCTGATCCTGACGCTGTGAGGCAAAACAGGATTAAAGAAACGTAGAAGAATATTTTATTTAAACTTTATGAATATTGATTATTTCAATGTTTGTGCTGCATGTTGCTGCTGTTAACAATTGTAAGAATATTGATCATTTCGGTGTTTATGCTGCTGCTGTTAAAAATTGTAAGAATATTGATCATTTCGGTGTTTATGCTGCTGCTGTTAACAATTGTATGAATATTGATCATTTTGGTGTTTATGCTGCTGCTGTTAACAATTGTAAGAATATTGATCATTTCAGTGTTTATGCTGCTGCTAACAATTGTATGAATATTGATCATTTCAGTGTTTATACTGCTGCTGTTAACAATTGTATGATCGTTTAGTTGTCCAATTTTGTTAGAATCTTAGCTGCCAGCTCTTCAATCTCACTGACTTGGCTTAAACTTGAAAAGTATTTGTCACATTGATGGACAGACTTGCCAGTAACAATTGTATGTGAGCAAGTTTATATTTAGTTGCTGTTGCAAACATAATTAGAATTATTTGTAAACTTTGGAAATCCAATCTGGTGTATGGCTGATTACAGGCAAATTTTACCCATGTAGAATATATGTACCTAGAGACACCCTGAAATGAACTTTGCTGAGACAGGCAAGAAATATCAGTCTCGGCTCCATGGAGAAGGATGAGCGAGTTGACCAGGATATAGTGGTATGGAGAAATTGCTTGCAGGCCCTATGTATAATGATATGAGAGGATTTATTATTATTAAGAATATATGTGAATTTGACGTGTCAGCTCTGATAGCTTACCTATGACCAATCAGATCTGATACCATGTTACAGTATAACTCCAGATGTGCTACTTTAAAGTTGGTTTTTTGGTTTGTGAAATCTTTGTTACCTGTCCGTACAAATTTGTGTCCTGTTAGGTAATATGCATGCAGGACATCGCCGTCAATCACAGTAAACGAGTTAGTTTTCTAGATACCACTCGCTTTCAAACTGCCCGTAGCAAAGTTTGAACCCAGCACTCTTGGGTTGTGATCAAGCTTTGTGGCGCTAAACAGCAAACGACCACAATTTGTTAGTACTTGTGTATAATACACATCCCAGACATTGCAGGAAAACTGAGTAAAATTGTGCATATTATTCGCTAAAGTTTACAGTGTTTTATTTAACACAAACAGCAAAAAATTAGTTTTATTAAAAATTGCCTTTTGCCAGAAAAGTTGCTGTTTGCATACTGAATAAAATACTGCTTCCAAAACATCCAGGTCTATGCACTTATTTTTACTATCTGTGGACTCACAGATATGTACATAACTTTGTATAAGTCCAAAGAAAGAAATTAGTTATTAGTGAGAATTGCCACCATTCCACTCCATTTCTACAATCTCAGTCCTACTATTAACATGCCCTCCCTAGCAAGGAATGCTGGCCCTACAACAATACATTCAAAACTACATGGCCCCAGAGATGAGCTCCAGACGACTTCATCATAAGAACGCGTCTAACGGTATAATCATCAAAATAGTGATCACAAAGAAGTTCCACTATTCTGTGCAGACACCAGCTGATTAATATTTACAATTTATTTATTGTTATAGTCGTTCTCCATGTTCCTGACCCATACAGCAGAACTGCTTTAACATTGGAGTTAAATATTATAATTATGGTTCTTTCTAGATTTCATTTCTTTAGACGTCCATAAATTTCCTAATGCAGTAAAAGCTCCTCTTGCCTTCTGTATTCTTATTCTGAGATCTCTATCCTATCATCTCTCTTTGTCTACACTGCTGCCCAAGTATGTGTATGATTCTACCTCTTGAAGTGGGGTTTCACCCACAGAGATAGGGTTGTTATTTGCTTGGTTAATTATCACCTTTTTTCTTTTACTTATGAATGTTTACCCCTAGCTGTTGTGACCTCTGATCAAGTGTTGATGTCCATTCTAGTGAACTTATTAGGATCAATAAGCAATGTTTAGCAGCATCAATACACAATGCAATCTCTGCCTAATATGATCAATAAATAATTCAATATATGCCTAATACAATCAACAAACACTGCAATCTCTGCCTAATATGATCAACAAACACTGCAATCTCTGCCTAATATGATCAACAAACACTGCAATCTCTGCCTAATATGATCAACAAACACTACAATCTCTGCTTAATATGATCAACAAATGATGCAATGCCTACCATATACGATCAATAAATAATGCAATGTCTGCCTAATATGATCAACAAACACTGCAAGCTCTGCATAATATTATCAACAAACAATGCAATCTCTGCCTAATATGATCAATAAATAATGCAATGCCTACTTAATATAATCAACAAACAAAGCAATATTTGTAACACAACTCAACGTATATTTAATGCAGACAAACCGTTTACCATAAAGTTTGAACACATACATAACCTTCTTTCTGGGATCAAAATACCAGTCAAATAAATTAAACTATACTAGTCTATAAAGTCAAAATAATAAAATACTATTGCATATAACATGACATCACAAAGGGACAATTTGAATATTTGTAGCTAGGTGTCTGTACAAAGGACAATCCTGGTTGCATATTCTGTGGTTTCGAATCAATTTTCATCACTATTGCACAGACATTACAGCTTTCGTACATATTTTTATTCATCATTGCACATTATTAAGTTCAAACTACAACACATGTAGATTTCCTACAGAAGCTAGTTTGTTTGTTCACTCAGTTACTTCAAACTAAAGAAACGACATCAATTGTTAACAACATCAAAACATATTTTCACCAAGTAAAATAAGGATATATGGCAGGGCAGTAAGAAACATTTTACTGTGCCTTTTTTTTCAAATATTATAACAATAAATATCGTGGTCACTCTAAATGATCGAATAATCAAGTATGAAACACCAAGCAACACAATAGGCGGACATACAATCACCCAAAAAGCATCCATCAGCTATTTGGGGGTAATGCAAGTTATTATTGCCAAGGCTTGCAACGCAATATATGTACTGAGAATCCAGGCAATAAGATTCCTTCTTGACCTCCCCACAATTGACCACAGAATTGAAACGTGAATGGTTAAATCACATCTCTAAAAATCAATGCAAACAAGGAACATCCTCTCCATGAAGAACTCTAAGGAGAAAAGGTGCAGACTCAAGTGGGCAGATCAAGACTGAGTCAGGCGGAAGGTACCCTTGGGAAAATGTGTGAACCATCCAGGATTCAACCAGGAGAGAAATGGATTGCTGTCACTTCAATTTCAGACTGCTTTCACAACTATTATCTCCATTAAGAATCACTGAACGAAAGTTCATTACTAATTAACGCAGTGGTTGGGGCTCTCTTGAATGACAATGTCAATTGAAACAGATGTAGTTATTTACATTGATGGTTCAGTCATTCACCAAGAACGATATACATGGACTTTTTATGCATACTCAGGATGAAAAATAATAAGAGGCCAGTGGGGCATATTCAACAAGTAGTTTTGACAATGTAGGTGCAGGTGGCTACAGTGGCAGTGACGTGGTTGACATCTCATAACTACTCTTGTGTTTAAAAACTCAATTTCTCCATATGATTCGCAAAGTCGAAACAGGAATGGTGAGAAGAAAATGGATGGAGGTACTGGTACTGAGAGTGATCAGAGAAATCACCTGCATTTTCATCCCTGGGCATGCAGAAGTCAAGTAACGAACAAGATGATAGATTGGCTGGCATGCTACATTATCAGAAGGAGTCTTTCCGACAGGAGTTTCAGGATTGTGAATCCCAGTCGTTGACCAGATTGCATGGGTGGCGATATTGGTACAGACTGAAAAAAATGACATACCAAATATGCAAGAAAATTGATTAGTCAACATCGAACTGGATTAGTTGATTCAGGGATGAGAGCACCTATGGGCATGTCTGGAGTGCTATGATGATAGTCTCATACAACTGGTAACTAAAGAAAAAACTTACCTGAGTTGCTATTTATTATTCATGAAAAACATGCAGTCATTGAAAATTTTATAAAGAAAATTGATACGTGTAATGTCTATACATGAGTGCAATCCCACTGCAAACATTTTGTACTTAATTCAATTATAAAGGTTTATTGTCTGTTAGTTCAAACTGACATATATTTATATTATGTCCAAGCATAACTTCAGAGTGGTCCATCTCAAGCCTGTACTGAGAAGAGTTCAGACAGACCTCACAGACTCACCAGTTTTAGGCATGCCCTTTGGATCAATTTCATATTGTGCTATCCACGTGTCTGTAGTTTGATTTTCTTTCATTTATCTGGTCTAGGAGGAAAACTCATTTTCTGATATCTAGAAAGCAGCTTTGTACCATCTGAAGAATATGTCTTGCCATCAAAGACCCAAACCATCATTGTTTTTACAGACTCAATGTCCGTTCTTGAATTTTTAGAAAACGGCATCCATTGTAAATTCAATTTTCTAAACTAACAGAAAAACGGTTTTGCTGTATTCTTCTTTTCACTAATCCTGCATTGTCTCACACAGCATCAGGATAAGAAGATATTTCTACAACAGGCTTTTGTGTGTGCACTTTATAAACAGTGTTTTTTGTAGCCTCTGTTATCTCTGAGGTCCACCTTCTGGGTGGACTGCCTTTTGCTTTATATCCACTGCTTCAGAGCAACATTGCCCTTTGAGTCTGTTGGTAATCTGCTTATGTGGCCAAACCATTTAATTTGTTGTTTCTTGATGAAGTACCCACTTTTTTCCTGATGTCTTCATTTCAAAACTGGTCTATTGAAACTCCCATCATTCTGCGTAGACACTTCATCTCTGTTGTGACTAGTTTGTCTTCTATCATTTGATGTCAGCGTCCAGGTTTGGCACTGATAGCATAATGTTGGGAGAAAGATTTTGTGTTGAACAATGCTCTTTTAGTGTTTACAGTGACTTTATAAAATAAACACGCTGTGCCATCTTGTGTCTTTCAGTGCTTAATTGTCACATCTCAGGATAACAGAGAAGTGACTAAGTGATGTTCAAGATGAGACCCAACGCTGACAAATGCTTAAATAAGACTTTCAATAAAAGTGGATTTTACTGTGAATCATTTTTCACAAATATGTTTTTGCACAAATTAATACTTCATTTGGAAAAATGCTACTTTTGTTCATAAGGCAAAAAAATAAAATATGAAGTGAAGGTAGTTTTACAAAATACAAAAACAAGAGCAGTTAGACTACCAAATGTATCAATGTTCTCAGTGATTTTCCAAAGAGGTCAATAATTGTGTCTCCCAAGTTATTTTTTATCCTTTGCTTGATATGTCATCTGTATGAAAAGTTTGCTTTAATCTGTCTTGTGTGTATGTAACACTATCTTAATTTGTGTTTAATTTGGTACATAGTTTTACTGCAGACTTCATTATTATCAATATTTTGTTCATATATGAATGGAAATAAACAAGCAATTTTAAGTACAATACTAACAGTAACTGGTCTACAAGGTGTGTCCTGAGTCTAGCCCTGCACTGGCAGGGTTGGGATTGACTAGTCTCTCTTAGGAGAGGTGAAAAGTGAAAATTATTAGCCTGCTGATGACCCTCAGAACACACAAGTCAACCCCACCTCCCAGTGATGTAGACCGGGAAACTTTGACTGTGAGGTCAGACTAACGGGGCAATGGCTCGCCTAGGGAGATGGACTCCCTAGGTCAGGTTTTTTAAAAATGTCCTTGGGGAGTTAACTCGACAAAAAATCTTGGTGGAGGTCTGGCCCCCAGACTTGTGATATCAGTGGATTTACCCTGATATCCAAGATTCAGACCCCAGCTATGGGCAAATAGCCCCACTGCCTTGTGGGAGCCTTGGGAGACAAATGCTATGGGAGTAAACCCAAACAGAAAATCCGGAGAGGAGCTCCTAAGGCGGACAGGCATCAAGTGATGTCCTACCGGTAGCTCCTGCAACCGAACTGATACCAGATGTTGTGCTTGCACTCCTCTGGATTCTATCAGCGAGGTTGAGAGGGGGTAGTTGACACTTGGGCAACTCAACTACTCCATAAAAAATCACCCAGGCATTCGTCACGGAGAGTTCAACTCCAGAATAGGCCATTACAGCCACAAGAAATGTTGTGATTCAGCACAGAACATATTACATGACGCAAGACCTATTGTCTCCTGAGACAAAGAGGCCAATGATGATGACTAACAGTAAGTAGGTAGACAGAGATGTGACTAGAAAAACACTAAATAACATACTCTGTGTGTATATCGGGGGTCTCTATGACCAAGTGGATAAGATATTTGCATATCGTTCTGAAGGTTATGGTTCTGATCCAAGTCGCAGGTCAAACAGCTGGAGCTATGAAGTTAGTGCACCACTCTCTGCAGGTAGTGTGCAATTTGTCATGGACGTAGCCATATGGGGAAATCCGGTGCAATGAAATAAATCCTCACCATTAGATCCTTCTTTTTATATATCGAGAGAGAATATTGAGGATGAAGGAGTTTGACAACCAAACCTAGACATGCATAACATAAAGATCAAATAAGGAGTTCCTGCACATTGGGCTAGCAACTAAACAAATTACTACATAACGCGATACTGTGAGAAAATAATTGTTATACTGTACTCCTGGTTAGTGGTTTCGGACATTATTTAGCCTAAAGATTAAAAGTATAGAATTAACTTCTGAGATATAACTGTCAAAATAGGACAGATCTATCTTCATATTATATGTAGTTCACATAGCAGTCGAGTTTAATAATATAGCTATCAGTTGGAACCTTTTACATACAAGAACTAATGTCAGTGTCTTCCTCTTCCACCACTACCCTGACCCCTTCCTCTTCCACCACCTCTTTGGTATCCACCACCTTCACCTCCATAACCACCAGCTCCACCTTGGTAGCCACCTCCTCCACCCCCACCTTGGTAACCACCTCCTCCACCCCTGCCTTGGTAACCACCACCAGCTCCACCTTGGTAACCACCACCAGCTCCACCTTGGTAACCACCTCCACCGCCCCCACCTCCTTGGTAACCACCACCAGCTCCACCTTGGTAACCACCTCCACCACCTCCTTGGTAACCACTTCCACCGCCCACACCTCCTTGGTAACCACCACCAGCTCCTCCATAACCACCTTGGTGACCGCCACCTCCACCGCCACCACCACCGCCTCCCCCTCCTACCGCCATGGCCACCACCTCCTTGATTCCAGTTACCGCTTACATTCTGTGTCTGCTGTGAATCTCCACCCCATCCACTCTGTATACGACCTCCACCACCTCTGTCTCCACCACCTCCTCTGCCACCTCTACCACCACCTCCACGACCTGAAGACAAAAAAATGTCCATCATCAAACATATTTATTAGTTATCACTGCTTAATAAACAAATTCCTTGGACAAAACATGATCAGTAAACAGTGTACATATGTTGAAAGCACAGACACAATGTCAGACAGTATAACTTGTATATTGAAAACTCTAACTAATACAACAGAAGATATTCTTCTTCTTCTAACCATGGCTGCGAGTTTTCACTCTTGGGCAGCCAATGCCAGTTTGTAGAATCTGCATGTGTTCTGTAATTGTGGAAGACTAGTGTAAAGGGTATTATGAATAGATGGGTGTAGTGGGAGGAGTTCTTGTCTAGCTTTATGTAGTCCAGGACATTCAAGCAAGATATGCTGTACTGTCTCACATGAGTGACTGCACTTTCTACAGTGTGGTAGGTGTGTGCGGTTTATTCTGTGTAGGTGGTAATTCAGTCCAACATGTCCTGTTCTTAACAGAAGATATAAATATGCTTTAGCTCTATAGACTAGGTGAAGGCTGGTTCGGTGCGCAGACAATGGACTGAATCATTACAAGAGTCAACAATTTGCAGAATTACACTTATCTTTGTTCTGTGGCACATGGGTGTTGTTGGCAATGAGGGAGCAGAAAGGCTGGGGGCCTGCCAATGAATAGAGCTGATATTTTGAATACCCACATAGAATAAGAAAAGTAAAGGAACCCTTTCATACCTTGTGGTATATAGGGCAATACAGTGTTAGGCCTGTATTATTTATTGACCGTCGGCACACGTTGGGTGATGTGGTCAGCATCACGCCGGCCGCCTTTACTTTCCCAGAGCATGTCTGGTACCCAGTTGAGGCTGGGTCGACCTGAGAGCCGTCGCGGTCGGGAAAATCTCACGCACACTGCGGGAGTTGAACCCGGACCACCAGCCTTGAGAAGTGAGTTCACTAACAACTACGCTATCGCGGCTCTCCCACATAGAGTGTGGCAGCAAATAAGATTTTCATTTAAACCAATCCACGTCAACTACTAGATTGTAAGAGCTGGAATTGAAGATCGAAGTAGCCAGAAATGAACAGCATAACAGGTATATGAGTAGGCTTATCAATCAAAATTGAACTGGTACGGTCAGTCGTTGAACACTGTAGGAGATACTGCGAAGGAGATCGAAGCACCTATGGACATATCCAGAGTACAATGAAGATATTCCAAACTGTATTACACTACTTCAAGAATGACTGGAACAGTTGCAATAATAATAATAATAATAACCAAAGAGGAAGAATGGATCAAGTCTGATCTAGAAATGTCAAATTCTCATACGTCATTATTACACAGGTGCAACCAGGAGGAAATGCACACAGTGATTAATGGCAGATTCTAGAGCTGGATTTGACAGACTCAAAAGTGATCCAGAAGCCATCACAAGAACAGTCATGCAGTGGATTTCAGAGGAAAGGTGAGACAAACCAGAGACAATCTGGCTTAGAAAAGTGTAAGCAGAGATTCACAGTCAGACTAGAGAAAACCCAAATGATATAGATTACAAAAAAAAGGTCCAAAGGCGAAGGATTAACTGGGTTTCCCATATATTTTCATCCCTGTTGGCAGAAATGGCACGCCATCTGTCGAGAACATTGCACAAATTCAGTAGCTCCGGCAACAATCCAAGGGATCTTATGAAATAAAATTGCACATGTGTCTCGGTCCGGATTCAAAATCACAACTTTTAGTATGACAGGCAAACACAACTTAACCACTTCGCCTTAGAGACCCCCAAAAGAGATTACCAGATCAATAGAAACGAGTAAGTAGTAATATTCAAACTGCAAAGGCCACAACAGACTGAGAAACTATCTTTTCAACAAGCTAAAGATATGAACTTCTGAAGAGTGTGAGAGTGGCACTAACCGAATGACTCACAAGGGCGATTGCATGACAAGTTCTTTAGGGATACCAAGGTACTGAGGATGTCTACTGCTTTCTTTGAACATATTCAAGTGGATGTCAGAGTGAACAAAGAAGCAAAAGACTTGAGGCACACAATACAAGCGACGGACACGGGTCAAGCACTTCTGCTGTTGCTGTTACCTTTCTCTCACATTCACCGTCCAGACCGATGTACCAGACCTCCCCATAAATTCTATTCATGTGGAAATCTGATTCATGCAGCCATAGCATTGGTGTGTTTTACGTCACATCTTCAGCACCACTTGGAGCTCTAGTGCTTATCCTTCAACGATGTGTCCAGTTTCAGCCAGCGCTCTGTTTCTTGTTCGCTCTCCGTTCTGTGGCCAACTGTGTTTTTACAGTGTGGGGTAGCTAGCCTCACACCCAACCTCCTTAGTTGCCTCTTATGACATGCGTGGCAGGTAACAGTGGCTCTATTCTTGACACTCCAATTTGGGCCCCGGTAACCACTCAGACGCGTTACCTTACAAGACGCCATTCAGTGTGACCACTGACTACTTTGTTTGTCTATAGCCAAGGAAAATCTGAAGTACATTTTGTATTGGCTTCAAAAAAGCAACCAACACAACAGATGTAGTTCTCAACCTGTACTATATCCAAGTTAGTACATAGATATTGAGATTACTAGTCAGAATGGTGAGACAGAACACTCATATATCTCAAGCACTAAATATTTTGTTGTTCAAAAACAAAAGTTAGCATAACATCTCTTGACTTCAATTATAATCTGATAAATAAACTTACCTTGTCCAGAGTCTCTCGACATAAACGCTGGCATCTCTGGGGGAGGAGGTTCTAATTCCCATGCTCGACCTCCTCTGTCAGGCACCTAATGAGAAAGATGACAAGATATTAACTTGGCGTTTAACTATCTGATAGTTATTGGTTACTGAACTGACGCCATTGCACTCTGGGCAGACCCATAGGTGCTCATCTCCCAAAACAGATGACAAAGTATATGCACAGTACTGATGGTTCCCGTAGTTTGCTGGTTAAACACTCCTCACTCTGCCCCTCAGGCACCTAGTTCTACTTGTGCAATGGATAACTCCAAATTCATCGTTGGATCGATTTAACATCTATTTTAGTGTCTTCATCCAACAGGCAGTCGTGAAGAGACCAAAGAACATCCCCCTTATCCATCTTCAACTACCTGATGAAAATTGTTCAGTGGTCTCTGTGGTGTTGAGGTAGGGTGTTTGCCGCACACTTTCTCGCGCGTTCGTTCTTTGGCCGATTTTATCATTCTATTGTGATATATAAGCAGCCAAACATCAAGAACGGATGTAAGTACACAGCCTTCAGTACCTATTGGAGCTCAGGTGCTTAACTTCGGCGGTGTGTTTGATTTCAACCAGTGTTTACTGGATTCGCTCTCTGTTAGCCTTTTGCTGTCCCCAGCCAAAACCCACAAGGCAGCAGGTTGCTATTTTCTTTTAGGGCAGCGACCCTTAGATGGCCCTGCACTCCTGGGGCTTATGAGCGCCATCTGCCCAGCGAAACCGGTCATTTTGTGGACACCTTGGTTTGCCGCCCGTCCAGTTTTGTGTACGGTTTGCTCCGATAGCCTTTGATTGTCCCCAATCAAACTACAAGGCAGCAGTAGTTCCCTGCAGTGGAAATGCGCACTGGCTTCACCTCTGCTGGACCTTCCAGTTGTTATGCATACTCGGGTGGTCCGCACACCCTCTCGCCTGCCGTGCCCGTCGTGCTATGTTTTTTTACCTGCCTGTGGGCGCATCCGTGCAATGCTCGCATGCATGCACGCTCCACCCTGGTGCCAGCCTCAGCATTTCCGTCAATTCCAAAAGAGCTCACATTTGCCTGTGCTGTACTTACCTGGGGCTCAACCCAGTCCCCCAACCCTGTGATGGGGGCGCGGGTTTCGCCCCATGTGGGCCCACCCGTGCATCGTGTGTACTCACTGTGCCCTGGTGCCTTCTTCACCATTTCCGTCAATTCACACAGTGCTCACATTTGCCTCAGCTGTCCCTGCCTCGGGCTTAACCCAGGCCCCCATCCCTGTGATGGTGGCCTGAGTTTCGCTCCCTGTGGGCCCAGGTGCAGCTCAGCTCGATTCCCAGCATATTCAGGCTCAAGAGAGAGCATGTGCGGGCTCTGAGTTTTGCCCCACGTGGGTCCACATCTCTTCAATGGATGCACCTCACATCCTGTATGTTTATCCTTCCAGCTTTACCCATCGGCCGGAGGAAACGAGCATTAATAGTCACTCTGGGCATTCGCTCATCTGTGTTGCGAGCGGATCCCATCTAACATGACTACCTTTGCATCTCTACTTGCACCAAAGTAGCTCTCCCATGACACCTGCCCTCTTTGCCAGACCGGAACTACCGTCTGTTTCCAGGGTCACCACGAGTAGGTGAGAGCAGGGTCTAGATTAGTGCCAGCTCACTAATCCTGGCGCGCCGTTGTCCCCATGCGCCTTTGACCCCCTGCACGCTTCAAAGGTACTTGGTTTGTTTCCGCGTCAGCAACTACTCTATTTTTTCCAGTGATCCCAGATCTCAATGTAGCCAAGCTTGATGTCCTGGTTCAAGTTCAGTACACAAAAGAACCCTTGGAAGTGTAAAACTGATAAATGGAGACTGGAAAGACACTGACCACGAAAGAAAAATTATTAGTAACAATTAAAATAACATTCCTCCAAATTTTCACCATCATTTCAATTACGTCAGGGACCCTCATTGGTGCCAAGAAGATCATGCACTGCAGCTGAGATCTTCCTGTGTCAAAAAGAGATTGCAGCAAACATTATTATCAGTTATCTATTATCAGGACTATCATCATAGCACTCTGGACATGTCCATAAGCGCCCGATCTCCATCTCAACTTCTTCGAACGCTCCATATCAACCACTTGTTAACCACTCTTTGTGATTTGTATGTGAGCCTAAGAGCAATTGTACCTACAAGTAGGTTATGCACCTACAAGTAGGCCAGAACATCCGATTTATGCGACGCTTTTATTTACTAGGCGAACTTCCATAGGCACCTTCCAGTCGCCTCTTACGACATGCCTTGTAGGTCACAGTGTTACTATTCTTTGCTCCCTTGCGAGTCAGGGCAACACACAGGCATCCACCTCAACAAATCCAGCAGCGACTAGCAGCCCAACATGCCAGTTCGATGTTGATTAATCAATCTTTTTGCATATTTGGTATTGATTCTTTTCAAGCTATTCCAATATCAACACCCATTTCTCTCAATCTGATCAGCGACTGGGATTCATCATCATCATCAAGGTGTGTATCCTTTATATGGTGTTGCTCTCTTTGCAGCACATCTGAAATTCACTGTCTCTAGCCAGTTCACCCACTTCGTCGATGGTCATATTCATAGTTTCTTTAATATCTTGTAGCCATCTTCTTCTTGATCTGCCTCTGCGTCCTGGGACCCTGCCCTCTAGTATTGTTCTTTCCAAGCCATCGTGACGCTTGATGTGACCAAAGTATGTAATTTTGTATGTTGTTTATCAGTCAATTATCTTTAACATTTAGTTCTCTCAGGACATCAGTGTCCTTTCTTTTTCTGTCCATGGTATTCGTAGGATCTTTCTGTAGCATTTAGTTTCAAGGACTGGATTTTCGTTCTTAATTTTTGTGTAATAGTCCATGATTCACAACCATAAGTAGCCACTGGGAAAATGCATGCTCTCAATATTTTTAATTTTAATATTTTGCTGGTGCTTTGCCACATGTTCTTCATTGTGTTTAACTTCTTGATTGCTATTGCCAATCTTCTTGAAATCTCTTTGGAGCAGTCACCGTTATTGTTAATTATTGAGCCCAGATATTCATAGCTCTCTACACATTTGAGTTCACATTGGACTGGGATTCACAACCATGAAATTCCTCTGTTCTGAAAGATTCTCACAATGCGTTAAGAATGTCATTTTGGTCCATTGCAGCTCCCTCTGAGATCATAGCCATGCCAGCCAAAATATCAGCTCATTCATTACCCCTGACTCTTACGTGCCCTGGGACAAAAATGAAGGTGATTTCTCTGATCCCTGTATGTACCAGCACTTCCACCCAGAATTATTAATGGAAGTGCAATGATGATGTTCATATCAATCAAAGATTGTTGAAATTTTTAATTCTCACTGATTGATTGATTGGTCCATTATCCTTGCACTTTGGTGAATAAACATTTGTGCTCCGATCTCTTTCTTACACATGATCTCTTTCTTTAATGTTTATTGTATGTTGTCATTGATCTAGCATATCAAACGTGACTATACTTTCTGATTCTAGTACAAATATTACTATGACGTGATGTTACTATGGCTAGTGGTCTTTAGTACAAGGTTTCCCAGATAATGTTATAAATATTTATGTTTTTTACGGACACTTTCAGCAAGTCTTTAAAGGGATGTTTCTGTCCTTCAACTGTAAATTTTCCCTTGTATAGAGCACTTTACATCAGCTGCTTGGGAAGACCATCAGTCCCATGAACGACAAAGCATGTTCATCTGACATGAGCATTTAGTACAGTTATATAGATATTGTGCATTTTGGCACTCATAAGGACTTCACTATCGTCCATTTGATTATGCCAAATGATACAAAGCATCCTGGGATGATTAGTGTGAAAGTCACTCAGTTTCTCGGTGCCTACAATATGTTCGTAGACTATCAATGCTTCACAAGTATACGAAGAGTAAGTGCTGTTTGTCAGAGTTCGTTCTAGAGCAACCACTTGTAAACCAATAATTGTATGTGATTTAAGCCAAACTGTGCAAATATGTTGTGCTGTAGTTTCATCATTAAATAGCTTGTCCTGAGCAGAACTTGACACCTCAACAGTCCTTCGGAATTACTTTCATACGCCAGATGGCTCACCTCTGCAGCCATCATGCTCAAATCATCAGTTACATCTTGAATCCACCTTTTTCGTGGTTTTCCAGTAGTTTACAGCAGTTAAATTATGATATTATCTGCTATGTCCAACACATTTGATTTGAAAAGAGTTGAGAGCGCTACAGTGTAATATACTATTACTATAGTAGCAAGAAAAATTCCTTTACAACCACAGACACTTTCACAAAGCCCTCTTTAAAAAAAAAGGTCTAGCTTTGATAGTTCTGCAACTGTTTAAAAAGTTCTAAGATTTATCATACCTTTCCTATTAATATTCTGTTTATAGCACACTTTGTTTTTTCTCTGGCTTCACCGCTACTTGTTTTCTGCAACCTTGTCAAATCTGAATGTAGGAATAAGAAAGCAAATAATTGCACAAAAATGATAATACACTCAAGTTATAGTTTCTAAACTATTCAAGTAGCAGCTAAGATTTATATTACATTTACGTAACACCCCAGATTTTTTTTACCTTTACAAAAGAAGAATTTGCGATTTTCGAGGGCACAAAAATAATCAAATAAAGAAGTAAACAAGTTAGGAATGAAAGAGAATTTATGAAGGAGATCAAACAACAGAGACAAATCAAGAGATATGACTGCTGAAAACTATTATGAAGAGAAAGGTTGAAGACAAGTGGAAGATAGTGATATAGGGAGGGAAACATTAAGAAATGGTCAAAGTACAGTTTGATAGAATTTACCATCATGGCAGAAAGTGCTGGGAGATCCACTACAGTCAATCTTCCATGTAGAGATGGCACCCAACCAATCAATGAGAACATCATGAGGAATATCATCATCAAATAGCTTGTCCTGAGCAGAACTTTGTCACCCTAACAGTCCTTTGAAATTTATCTCCCGCATAGGCCAGATGTTCTGCCTCTGCAGCCGTCATGCTCAAATCATTTGTTACATCGTGAATCCATCTTCTCTGTGGTCTTCCTTTTCTTCTCTTTGCCGGGATGCCTCCTTCCATAATAGTCTTCTCCAACCCTTCATGTCTCTTATATGTAAAAAATACTTCAAGTTTCTCATTCTTATTTGTAGCATCAGCCAGTTTTCTTTGATTTTGAGTTATTACTGGATAGATCTATATGTTATCTTCTCTGTCCATTATATACAGAGGACTTGCCTTTAACACATATTTATTCATCATCAAGTAGCTTGTCCGTTCGGAAACTTGTCTCCCATGACAGCAGTCCTGTAAAACTGTTCTATGCAAGTTCGCCAGCGTCAACCGCAGTCATTCTCAGATCGTCAATGATATCTTGCACCCATCATCTTTTAGATCTTCCTCTCTTCTTCCAGGCACCACTGCCTCCAGAATTATTTTCTCTACACACTCATGTCGTTTGATGCGTCTGAAATATTTAATTTTCCTTATTTTTCTGCTCTTTAATAGCCAACTCTCTTTAATATCAAGCTGTTGCAGAGCAGAAGCGTTTGTTCTTTTCTCTGTCCATGATATTCTAAGTACTCTTCTGTAGCATTTGCATTCAAACGCATTAATGATCTTCTCTGCCGCTTTGTCAATGTTCCATGTCTCACAACAATATGTTGCCAAGGGGCCTGTCTGCCCAGCATGTTCATAGCGCGTTGGACTACGGATGACAAGCTCCCTGTGAGTGCAGGTTAAATTCCGCGGGCTGGCAGAAAAGCCACAGATTCACCAGATTCACGGTGTTCATGGAACCAAACCGAAGGGTTACGATGTCCACGGCACCAAAACCGAAGAGCTGATAGCTCAAGTGCTTCTGGATCGGTTAAAAAACAATGTTGCGATTAAACATGTGATTATTGTTCTTATGTCAGTTCCCTTCCATAGGTTAGTTAGTTCTTTCACTTATTAGGAACATAAAATGAACAATTACTGCATTAAAAATATTATAGTAATCCCATTGTACAGACTGTACAAGATACAAGACTGTACAGTGCGGTAAGACAGAAAGTACTAGACCTTCTTAGTCTGTGGAGTCATCTAGCCAGTTCTATTCCTTATTAACTGACTTTCCCAAACCAAATTGAGCCAGGTACCTTATTATCCTGTGGGAGTACCTGGTTCAAGCTCTGTTGAGCAGTTTGGAAACAAATGTGTTCCCGTAGATCTTAACAAATGGTACAAATAGACCTCACTGTTCAGAAAGCAATGGCAAACTACTGAACATATAAGTGGTGCCTAGAAAATCAACGACTTGTTTACTGTGGTTGGTGGCAAAGTCCTGCAAAGGATTTGCCAGGATTTCATTTCACCCTATTACAGCTAAACTGGCTGGAATTGGTCTACATCTAAAAATTATTATGGTATTTTTCTAGTATGAGGCTAGAGTTCTAATGACTTGACCACGCACTCACTTCTGGCACACTCCATTTGACGCTAATGTCTATACTTCTTCTTCTTTGCGTTCGTTCTTTACGACCAATTTTAATCACTCTCTGTGATATGTTTGATCTTTGCCAAGAACGTGTATACGTTGCACATTGGTTTGGTAGGCCCTAAATGCATAGACTTCTACACGTTTAGGACAAGTGCATCCGATTTCAGCCAAACCTCCTTAGTTGCCTCTTCCGACATGCATGGCAGGTAACAGTGGTTCTATTCTTTACACCCCAAATTTGGACCCTGGTAACCACTCGGCGATGTCTATACTTATACTGACCTTTCTTTTGACAAGAAGAAGGAAATATTAAATGAACTGTATAGATATGATTACCTGTACACAACTGTATGAATACATTAATAATGGCATAGATATTTGAGTCTATTGTCTCAATACGGAATTGCTTGTCCACTCTTGCCGTTAAGCATAGGGGCAGGAGCTTTAATTTGCATTCCAGGGCCAGATGAATTGCCCTTGAGTTATAACCATGTTTATTTAGTGTGGTCTTGATATTGTCTATTCATCTTTTCTTGGTCTTCCCTTTGCTCTAGTACCTGATCTCTTTTTATTGTATGCTGTTATTGGTGGTTGGTTGTATTTCATTCTCATTGAATGTCCAAACCACTTTGAATAAATAGACTATAACAACATTAAATGGTATTAAATTATTTTTATATTTCTATGCCATATCTGTCATTTACTACAGTTTGCTCTTCATTTGTATGGTTTATTTTGCAGTTTCAGTGACATACTTCTTCTTTTTCAATGATCCAGCGGCACTTGAGCTCTTGCCCTTCGGCCCAATGCTATGTAGTGGTATCTGCATGTGTTTGTAAGTTGTTCTTTAGTTCTGTATAATGTGTTCCATTTATCTGACCTTGGAGGAAGGAGGGTCTTCCTAATGTCATCTAGTGCTTGACACTTGAAGAGGTGGTGGTGAACGGTTTCGTGATGATGTGCACACAGTTGGCACTCTGGAGTGTGTTTTGGTTGAATTCTGTTCATGTTATTATTAAGTGTTATGTGTTGGGTTCGGAGTCTAAAAATGGTGCTCTGATCTTTTCTTGTAAGGTGGTTGATGTTGTCCTTAATCGGTGACATACAAATGTATGCCGTTGTAAATGTTTCTCTGTAAAGTTTCATAGAATTCTAGACAAAAAAAAAAAAGGTAAAATATCAAAACATAAAGTAAGGTAGTTTTACAAAAGCACAAAATTTGGGATGAACATGAGCTTCAGATCTAATTTTAGCTTCTCTTCTTCTTCTTCTTTGCGTTCGTTCTTTAGACCAACTTTAATCACTCTTTGTGATATGTTTGATCTTTGCCAAGAACGTGTATACGTTGCACATTGGTTTGGTAGGCCCCTAAATGCATAGACTTCTACACGTTTAGGACACATGCATCCGATTTCAGCCAAACCTCCTTAGTCGCCTCTTACGACATGCGTGGCAGGTAACAGTGGTTCTATTCTTCACACCCTAAATTTGGGCCCGGTAACAACTTGGGCGATTTCAGCTTTATCTGGGAGGCTGTCCACAGAAGGATTCCAAAACTGACTGGACAGGTGTAGGTAGAGAGGCAGTGGGAGTTGAGAAAGGGCACTCTGTGCAGAAAATGCTAGATCATCACAAAGATCTTATTACTTACCATCTCTTGCAGCAAGTATTTGTGGCACACCAACATCAGTTTTTGCAACCAACACTTTCCTAATTGGCTGGTAGACTGCAGCTATCTTATTCTCATTATTCTGTTGGACAAGTGTAGGTGATACGTAAACAGGTACACAAGATTTTAAGTTCATCATTAAACACAATTTTTAATCAAGCATTTGTTATTGTATTCCTCTCATACCGATATACGTTACATAGAGCCAGCAAACAATATCCACACCGGTCTATCTTGTGCAATTTGTTCAATCTCTTCTATGGAACCGAGTCCGGTTTTCTCACCTCTCAGTAAAGTTCATTGCAGAGTTCTCCTAGTGTAATCTTTCTTTCTTGAACCTGTGCCCTCCTACTTCAATGCCTACTTTGTGATTCTTTGATCATTTCTTTTCAGAGTAGCCACAACCTATCTTCATCTTATCTTTCTTATAATAGTGGTTACTAGTGATTGACCAGACACTTCTCTGATTTCATCACTTCTGAATTCTTCCCATTTTATGTTCATTATTTTTCGCAGACATCTATTTTCAAATGCATTCAACTTGCTTTCTACATCTTTAGTCATTTTCCAAATCTCACTAGCAGATGTTAGGAGTGATACAACATTGGAATTGAAAATTTATAATTTAGCTTTAAAACTATACAGCTTGCAGTTCCATATTTTATTATTTTATTTAGACTTTTAAAATGTATGTTCATGTAACAATTCATAACATAATTTCTTTTTTAATATTTCCTGTGCAATCAAAATTGCTAATCAAATATTTGAACTACTCTATATTTTAATCATTTTGGATTCCAGCACTGATATCTGTATTACATGTCATATGTGTCTTCATTATAGTTGCCATTTCATATCTTATCTGCAGTCCAACTTTTGATGCTATAAATGACAAGTTATCTGTTTTTCTCTTCACATCTTGGTTGTTTTTACTTAACAGGGCACTATCAGCTACAAAATGTTAATAAGACATGCTAATTTTATTTTTCTGATATTTTTACTCTGTATCTTTCTTCTACCACTCATCACATCATTACTAGGAACTGTGTCTGCTGGTGATGGCAACCATGAATCTTCACAACTCTCAGTCCCCAGCATTGGCCATCAACTCTGTTGTTGACACTCTTTCATGATGTTAGACTGTTCAGTATCTTCTCACTCTGTTGCCTAAGTTTCTAAACATTCTTCTGTAAAACCACATCTTTGTGACGTCTAGATTTTGTATTACTTATTTCTTTAATGTTCAAAATTCCCTTTCATGGGCCAGTACTCGACACAGATAACACTCTTCTTCTTCTTTGCGTTTGTTCTTTACGACCAATTTTAATCACTCTTTGTGATATGTTTGATCTTTGCCAAGAACGTGTATACGTTGCACATTGGTTTGGTAGGCCCCTAAACACATATATTTCTACACGTTTAGGACATGTGCATCCAATTTCAGCCAAACCTCCTGAGTCGCCTCTTACGACATGCGTGCCAGGTAACAGTGGTTCTATTCTTTACACCCCAAATTTGGGCCCGGTAACCACTCGGGCGAGATAGCACTGAAAGCTCCATTTCTTGTCTCAATAGACAAGCATTTGTTACAAAGTATAACCATTTGCCCGCCCGAGTGGTTACCGGGCCCAAATTAGGGATGTAAAGAATATAACCACTGTCACCTGCCATGCATGTCGTAAGAGGCGACTGAGGAGGTTGGTCGTGAGCTGGGTACCCACACCGTAAAAACACCAGATAGCTACAGAAACCACAACCAAGAAAATTCAAAGCTCGCCACCCGAAGAAGAGGGACCCCAAGTAGAGGGACTCATGAAGCGACCCGGTGAAATTCGAAGAAAATCGGGCTGCAGAAGGTGGAGATGGATAGGACACACACTGAGGAAACCCCTGACAGCATCGTGAGACAGGCTCTCCGATGGAACCCCCAGGGCAATAGAAGTAAGGAAAGACCCAGAAACACCTGGAGACGGGAGTTAGAGATGGAATGCAAGAGGACGGGGAGAGAGTGGCGAGATCTGGAAAGGATGGCTTTGGATAGGCGGGCTTGGAAGGCCTTGGTTGCGGACCTATGCTTCCTAGGGGCGAAGGGTGAAGAAGATAACCATTTGCTAGAATGTTGTCTTTTCCTGGTCTATTCTACTTTCTTATCTCTGCACTACATTTCTTCTTCAAACGCACCGTATCGACCACTTGTCAACCACTCTGTGTGATTTGTATGTGATCTGAGCTCAAGAGCAATTGTACATTGTGCCAGTTATGCGCCTACAAGTAGGCCAGCACTTCCGATTTCTGCGCTACTTTTTATTTACTAGGGTAGCTTCCTAGGGCCTACATCAGTCGCCTCTTATGACATGCATTGTAGGTGGCAGTAGTACTATTCTTTGCTTCCCTTGAGGGCCCGGCACCACACAGGTGGCACTACATTTATCTGATGTTATCAGGGTACTCAGATATTTAAATTACTGGACTTGAAATTTTAATAGTTTTCCCTAGACTGTGATTTTGCTTTCAGGAGTTATGTTTCTTAGACATGACCATAACTACTGTCTTTCTACTGCTTAAGCTGAGATTGCAACTGGAACTTTTGTTTACCGCAAGATCTGTACCTTTTGGACCCACTTAACAAGAATTACCAGGACACAACTTGGAGATGAAATAGTCTTCATCCACTCTAGTTCGTTAACCATAACACTGACTTCTGTCATCTCATTCACTGTGTATTAGATCTCACTGATTGAATGATTGATAGGACCATCATCATTGCACTTCAGTGAGTAACCATGTGTGCTCTGATCTCTTTCTTATATAGAAAGATCTCATCAGTAGTGCACGAACTCCACAGCACCATTGAGGGCTCCCGATGATGGTAAAAATATTTTGTTAGAATTTTATTTCTAAAACCATTCTAATGAATTTTGCCAGGGCAGCGGCCTTCCAGCCTGTTCTTCTCAATTTGTAACTGCCATGGGTTCTTTTACATGCTCAACTTGAAGACAGGACCTATATTTTATTGTTCGTCTCCAATAGGACTAGGAACTCGATCTCCCCTATACTGAGATCAGGGATCTTTGGAAAAATATCCAAATGGCTCCATGAGGGAGCGTACCGAGTACCTTTGGAACAAGAGGTGAGCACATAACCTCTACGCCACAGAGATCCCTGTCTTAGACCTCAGGAAGAGTTCCATTCCAGTTTATATCTTTTAAATTGTCTTCTCACCCGAGTGGTTACCGGACCCAAATTTGGGGTGTAAAGAATAGAACCACTGTTATCTGCCATGCATGTCGTAAGAGGCGACTAAGGAGGTTTGACTGAAATCGGATGCATGTGTCCTAAACGTGTAGAAGTCTATGCGTTTAGGGGCCTACCAAACCAATGTGCAACGTATACACGTTTTTGGCAAAGATCAAACATATCACAAAGAGTGATTAAATTTGGTTGTAAAGAACGAACGCGGAGAAGAAGAATTGTCTTCTGTTATTTGCTGCACATGTTTTTCGAGAGCTGCACATGTTTCCTGAGAGCTGCACACATTTCCCAAGGGCAGCACACATTTCCCAAGGGCAGCACACATTTCCCAAGAGCTGCACACATTTTCCAAGAGCTGCACATGTTTCCCGAGAGTTGCAGATACTTACATATCCATCATATTTTTACTATTTATATAACCAGTATAACCGTCATGTTATAAGATATGTTGGGCACACCTTGAGGAGAAATGATCAACGAAAATCAAAGCAGGCATTGAAGTGGGATGCAAAGGGTTCAAGAAAGAGAGGTCGACCTAAAGAGACCCTGAAATTAACTTTGCTGAGAGAGGCAGGAAATATCGGTCTCAGTTCCATGGAGGAGATTGAGCGAGTTGCCCAGGATAGAGCGGTATGGAGAAATTACTTGCAGGCCCTATGTAACGTATAACGGAACGAGAGGAATTATTATTATTATTATAACCATCATTCTCGCAGCTTACCTTAGCTTTGTCAGACCATCTGAATGATTGAATAGTGACATCCAGTCTCTTCAGTAACATCTCTCTTCTGATTCTGTACTCTTCTAACAGCACCTCATTTATGACCAATACTTGAGCCCACTGTTTCTCTGACAACCTTGCTTTCAACAAGGGTTTTCCCGCTTGGTCAGGGTTTAGAGACATAAGTTCTTTCAACTACAAAAATATAAATTTATTTTAAGTCATCTCAGTGTTTCAATTTCATAAATTTCTTGCAGTGATTTAATTTTTCTAAGAAGTTTAAACACACAATTATGATAGTTTTTTAAACTGCAAAACACACTGTGTGTTGCCGGGCCCTCAAGGAGCAAAGAATAGCAATACTGCGACCTACAAGGCATGTCGTAAGAGGCAACAGAGGTGGGACCTAGGGAAGCTACCCTAGTAAATAAAAGCGTCGCAGAAATCAGATGTGCTGACCTACTTGTAGGCGCATAACTGGCACAACGTATAATCGCTCTTAGGCTTGAATCACTACAAATCACAAATAGTGGTTAACATGTGGTCGATATGTAGCGTTTGAAAAAGAAACTGCAAACCTGGAAGAAAGCTTAACTGTGTACAATCATCAATACGATGATGTCCACTACAAACACTAAAGAAGAACAGGTTGTTATCTTCAATTACGTACAGGACACAATAGACTGAAGTACCATCTGTTTAAATGATATAAGATACGCCCTACAGGTATATGAGTAGGCTCATCAATCAAAATCCAACTGGTACGGTCAGTCGCTGGACATTGGTGGAAATATTGCAAAGGAGATCGGAGCACCTATGGACATGTCCGGAGTGCAATGAAGATATTCCAAACTGAAAGTGAAAGCCCTACTGACATATGTACATGTGGCACCAACAAGAAGACAGATAAACACATCCTGCAAGAGTGTTCAAGATACAATGAACAGAGGAAACACACATCATCAACCCCAATGTCAGTCCACGGCAAGCTATATGGAGACATACAAAGACTCCAGTTGACCACTAAATACTTTAGAAGTATACAAGTCGATGTCTGAAAACGTTGGAAGAAGAAGCTGTGTGCAAAAGTTATCTGTCATGCAATACTTAAGACACTTCTTTCTTTTCTCTAATCTTGTTTTGCCTCACAGCATCAGGATAAGAATAGATTTCTCAATGACCCTGGCGTGACGTTGTCCCTTTATGTTATTGCGTCTGCGGCCCCAAGCCGGAAATGACCTTATGTTAAATTAATAAAGGTGGACTGGAATATAAATTTACAACCGTTTAAATTTTACAGTAAAAATGTCCTGTGGTATGGAGTCTTGCAAAAAAAGCATCCAAAACAATTGTCCCATGAAAATGAAAATCGTGGCATATCATTTACAGGACGCAGCCATCAACCACAGTAATTGTCCCATAGTGTTGCATTTAGTCCTCTAAGAGTTAAGTATGCAGAACTGTTGTGATATTTAAGAAGGTTAAAAATCAAGAAAAGAAAGATTGTGTGAATGTGATAAGATTGACAAACATACCTTGCTTTCCACTTTGCTGAACAGCTGAAAGGTTGTGATGCTTGAAGGTGGCTTGGATATTTTCAGAGCCATTAACATTAGCTTCAGATGTTTAGCTATGTCACTTTCAACCTGGGATTTAGAAAACATTTCCGTGAATGAATAAACTAATTTGAAAATTTTTTTTTATTATAGTTCTGTGACTGATTATTGTTTTTGGGAGTCGGCAGTGCACAATAGCAAAGAGCTGGATTCTATCACAACATACAAGGTTCAATATGATAAATATGAAGCCAATATGATAAATTCACTAGTGTATTCTATTCTCTGATCATGTTTTGGCTTTTGGCATCAGGTCGAAAAGGAGACACCTGGATCGAGCCTTCCTTTCTTTCTTTCTTTCCTCTAGTCCTGATTTGCCTCACAGCGTCAGAATAAGAAGAGATTTCTAGAACTGGTTTTTGTGTGCTCTTCATAACAGTCTCTTTCGTCCCCTCTGCTATCTCTGAGGTCCATCTTTTGCATGGCCGGCCTTTTAGTTTGTATCCATTGTATTGGAGTAACATTGCTCTTTGATGCGCACTGTCTGTTGGTAATCTGCTTATGTGGTCGAACTATTTTGTTGGTTCCTTGATGAAGTTCAGTACTGATGTTGTACCCACTTTTTCCCTAATGTCTTCATTTCTAAACCGGTCTCTTCTTGCCCAACAAACACCCATTTCACTATTGTACTTAGTTGAAAATGGTTTGCTTACCGGCTCTGACACATCAGACGCAGACTTGGATGCCTTTAACAACGTTGGTTTCTTGACGGATATCATTTTCACACATGCCAGCTCTGTTAACAAATAATCTGAAAAACAATTACAAACATTCCATAAATAAACGTAAGAACTTACTGTTACCTTTTCTTATTATCTTTAATGTGAGAAGTCGCGGAGTTTTTTTTTAAAACTGAGCTAAGTGTTGTTTGTATTATGTGAAGGATTTCTGCAAATATTCTCTATCTGTCTCTTGGTCTCACTTGTGCTCTAAACCAAGAAACGCCACTATCAATTACAATATAAGGTACCAGAAAAACTTGGATCTACAGAATGTCAAGTAAAAAAAACTTGATACTGACTGCTAAAAAAACAAGCACAGCAGCTTCAGTTCCAATGAACAGAGTATACTATCCTCCAACAACATTCACGAATATTGTCAACACTATTCAACAAATACTTCAAATATATTATTCTATTCACTCTGATATTTTTATAGCATAAATACTTATACCCAATACCGACTATATTGTTAGAGTAAAGTCAAGTTTGTACAGGTTTTTCCAACTTTATTATGTTTCTAATTATGAAATGAACAGACATATCATGATATCACAGACTCCCCCAGACATACTACCTTGTAGCGGTGATCACTATTTGTCAGTTGGCACAAAGTTTTAAAACTTACATGAATAATATTAATTGTATATAATAATGTGCACACTTTTATGGGCTTTTTGTAAACTTTTTTTTATTATACAGCACTGGAAAAAATGTGTGGACAGTTTGTTATTACCCAGGATATTTTGTGTGTGGTTCCGTTATGGGTTTTGATCTTACAGTGTTGACAAGTATTGATGCTTATCAGCCATCAGGTAGGGCGTAATGAATATTAGTTCCACTTTAATGTGCTGCATCGTTTTGGTTTCTTTTCCACCCCAGAGGATGTGTATAGCTCTAATTCATCAGGCTTCATACCATTTTCCCACATCAATTAGATCTGACTTTTTCATTATCAAGAGGATGAGACTCCCCTCCAAACATAATGGTCTTTGGGTGTATTTATGCTAGATCAGGAGAATGTGACAAAAGCGGTTGCTCTTTTTCATGACTGATCACTTGGTCTGAGGTGAAGCAACCCGGAAGTACATAAGAAAAGTTCTCTGCTACAATGCCAGCATTTTCTACTCAATTGTCATAATTGTTTCTCAGAATAGGAATGTCGTCTTCTAGCGCTACATATCAATCACTTGTTAAACCACTCTTTGTGACTGGTATGTGATCTGAGCCTAAGAGCAATTTTATGTTGCGCCAGTTATGCGTCTACAATTTTTATTTACTAAAGTAGCTTCTCTAATCCCATACCTTAGTTGCCTCTTACTATGCCTTGTAGGTTGCAGTGTTACTATTCGTTGCTTCCCTTTGCAAGCCCAGACCACACACAAGCGAGAATAGGATTGGATGGTGGGTTTTATTCCAGCCTATCCAGCCCTGTTAAGTTTAAATGATAATAACAAATTTGATGACTGAGTAAAGCAGACTACAGTATTCACAATACCAGTGCACTTACCTAGCAGTTGCAAACAAGCATTTTTAGATGCCAGTCTTCCTTCTATTGGCCCTTCAGTTAAGTTGGTGTATGGACAGGCTGTAAAGGAAAACACCATCAGTTAGTTCATTGTAAGCTGACTAAAACTGTAAAATTAAATTTATTATTGCTGGTTTGGAAGTGCTTTGCATGAGATGTAAGGGCCAGGAAACACTATCCAAGACTTTGTGTTACCTTTCTGTGGAGCGTCCTGGTAACACACTTGTCTCACTAACAAAACATGAGCCGACTCAAATATGACAACACCTATGAAGAACTATGACTGTCTACTAGGAGAAAATCAACTCATTCATATTCTGCACGTCTTTAAAGTTACAATGTTAAAGTGTCACAGTAAAACACTACAGAAGACTGTCCAGTACATGACATTGCCCTCTTCACCACAATGTGTCAAGCAATCCTTTGGGATAAGAAAGACGACTCTGGATAAACTTGTTTAAATTTGTCATCTGGACGGTCCTTCGCTGCAAAAAAGTATATTTGTCAATTTCCTTCCATCCATGTCCCTCGAGTCATCCGATAATGCATCTTCTTCTTCCCCCTTAATCCCTAAGGAGCCATAGGTCCACAACCAAGGTTTTCCAAGCCCTCCTAACCAAGACTATCTTTTCTACATCTCACCACATTTTCTTGCACTCCATTTCCAATTCCCACCTCTAGGAGTAGATACAGAGAGGTATTCCTGGGTCTTCCCTTACCTCTATTAACCTGTGGGGTCCATCAGAGGGCCTGTCCGTGATGCTGTCTGGATGCCTCAGTGTGTGTCCTATCCATTGTCACCTCCTGTATCTGATGCTACTATACAGCAAAAACTATACTGACAATAGCAAGCTAAACTTACAGAATTCTCGCAAAAATCCACTGAGTTCCATCAAAAAGTTTTCAGAGTCACTTGGCCCTGAAGATATACAATAAGAACAAATTATGTATCACTTTTGGTTTTTCATATCCCGTATTCATTATAAAAGGTATCTTTTGATTTGTGATGTTGTGTAGTGTTGAGGTTTAATTGTATTTATGCATACGACTAAATTTTTACACCATGGATTAGCATAATTAAACTATCCAGAACATGTGCATTTCTTCTTCTTCTTGCGTTCGCCGCTATGGATTCAGGCATAGTCAGGGTGCCTGGTCTAGCGCATCTGACTGATTTTTGTGTGAAGGCCAGCTTTCCTTTTTATCAGTGTCACCCGCCATGCAGATGTGACTTCTCAGACTTCAGAGGTATATATGCATATCTTAAAGTGAAGTCTGACATTTCAAGACGCACTTCGTGAATAAATGGAACATACTAAAAAGAAGGTTAAAATAAAAGGTAAATCATGATTAGGATACCAATGGGGAATTTCTGTCATAGCTATGATGCAGAAATATAGGCAATCAAGGTGACAACTGACAAATTGTTGAACGCCAAGCTTGATCCACAACCTGTTGTATTTTTGACAGATGCAAAATCAGAATTCCAAGCACTTTAGTCCAGAAAATTCTCAAATCTATAAGCCCTACTGACTAAAATGTGCAACCAGTGCAGGGTCATCTTGCAGTTGATACCATCTCACTGTGGAAAAGCAAACAATGAGACAGCAGACAGACTGCCCAAACAAAGGTTCTGCAGGAGAACAAATGGATGTTAACAGTTACCTATCACCGAAAGAAAAAAATGATTAGATCAATCAGAAAGCCAATACAGGACGGCTACCAAATTATGAGCAGATTAGAACAAGTTGTTATTCTGAGCCTCAGAACAGGACATAATCGACTTTGTAGCCACATGTATACAAAATTCAAGATTGACAATTCAGCCATGTGTACAGGCACCCCAGACTGCAGAGCACATACTTCAGGACACCAATGAATTATGATAAACTGAGACAAACTCACTGGCCAAGTGAAACAACACTGGAAAGAAAACTGCACAGACCTCTGTGTGAGCTACAAAAGATAGTGAGTTTTTTTACAAGAGACAACATTTAATATATAGACAATATTTCAAGCGAATGAAAGGAAGGAAGGATTTGACCGTGCTTTAGATGGTATCCAGCAGGCAGGTACATTTAGAGATATTAACCTTGGTAGTGAATAGGTACCAATGGATGTGGATATCAACAGTACCATTTCTATCACAATCTAAAGAAGCTGCAAGAACAACTTCCTGCTGCAGAAAATGCAGAGGTCAAAGCACTATTAGAAAAGAACACATATGAAGAAGACACTATTGTCTTACATGGATGCACCATCATATACATGGATGGCAGTCATTTATGGCAAGCAAAAAGCATTTCACAGCAAGTTTGAATTGCAAACCTATCAAGGAGGTAAGTGGTGCATTTTCTGTGACAGCAAGTAGCTTTACAATGGAAATATCATTGCCACATGAATGAAAATTGTGATCACTGGTCTATGGCCTGAAAGAATCCAAGATTCGAATTAATGGATTACATTATATCGTGGTTAATTCATTCACATACATACAGATCTAAATGTACCTTGTATGGCGGAGACTTTTTCATCAATGTTGCAAAAAGATGCAAGTTGAGAGACAATCCATTCCACTCAACTGTAAATGCCCTGATTAGCCCCAACAAGAGCTCTGACAGACACTTCATCGATAAGAGCCAGTATATCTTAAATACAATCAGTAAAATAATGTATTAATATAAGATTTTATTAAATTCATCTATAACACATTTATTTTAAATATTCGTTTACCACAGAGAACCACACTTAAAAGTATGAGTCAATAAGAGGAAGACCAACATAAGATGGAGTGACTGCATCAAGAACAGCCTTAAGAAAATGAATAACAGCTTGCTCATTAACTTACTCATTATGTCTTAAAACAAGACCACAAGGTTATTAACCACTTCCAATCTACCAACTTCTTATTTATGTGCCCCTGTCCATATCTGTTTTCATTTGACTTTATAATTATTTGATAAACTCTCATACGGCCACAGGTTTGCATATTTTGTAACAATAACAAAAGTAAGTTTTCATACCATGCGGTATACTGAGGAATAGTATTACTGATATAAGGAAAGACTGCACTAAAACTATGTAGCCATTGTAGCCCAGGCAAAACACATAAAAATAAAGTAATATAGTTTTACAAAGCACAAAAACAAGATACAGCAATGTTTCGACCAAAAGGTTTTTATCAAGCTAAGAATACAAATGAAGTGAAGAAATTCAGACTTTTTACATGCTAGACATAACATATACAGTCAGATAATATATTGGGGAATACGGTGCTAGATCAGTTATTCTTTGATCCACAGCACACAATAAATTATGAAGCCTACGTCACATCTGCCACATTTTACTTTCCTAAGGTGTTCTGGTGCTCATCAATTGAGGTTGGGTCAACCCGAGTCATTTGTGGTTGGAAAACTCCAAAGCTGGAAGTCAAACTGGAATACTATGCTGAATACGCTGAGAAACTGAGAACTATCCTGGGAGGCTATAAAGAAAACAGCTAGAGACAGGGAAAAGTGGTGAATAACTGTTGAGGTCCTATGCTCCACGAGGAGCAGAGAGGAATAAGTAAGTATGTACACTAACCACTGAGACACTGCAGCTTACTATTTTCGTAATAGTAGGTAGTTTTATATTGTTATTGAAATCTGCTCAAGATTTGGAATATGTACATTGCTCTTGTCTGGTATCTCTGCAACTGTGCTCTGACTAATCTATGAAACTCTTCTTACTCTTAGTTTTAAACATTGCACTGTTAATTCATCAATATTATAAAAGCCTTCTATTCTGAAGCATCCTGCTGTGTAAGAACAGATGTGGGAAATTCAGACTGGTTCACAGTCAATTCGGGTGTGAAGCAGGGCTCGTTATGTCACCAATGCTTTTGGGATAGCTATAGACTGGATCATGCGCAAATGCACCCAAGATGATCAACTAGGCATCAAATGGCTTAATAACAGCAGACTATTTGATCTTGACTTTGCCGATGACATGGCCATATTGAATTCAACCACACAAGCAACCCACAAACTAACGAGCAATCTTTGCACACTTGAAGAACAGGTTGGTCTCCAGATTAATTCTACCAAGACCAAAATTATGGACCTCACAAACTCGACAGACAATATCGTAATAAATGGCCAAACACTGGAGAAAGTTGAACATTTTACATATTTGGGTAGTAAAGTGTCAAACAATGGAGACACGATGAAAGAAATAAACTCTCGTATTGCTATAGCAGCTAGTGCCTTCACTAAATTAACAATATCTGGCAATCTCAAGACCTTAGTATATGTACAAAAGTTAAATTATTTAGGTCATGAGGTCATGTGTGATTCCTGTACTGACCTACGGTTGTGAAAGTTGGAAATCAACAAAGAAAATTGATAAGAAACTGGACAGCTTTGAGAATAAATGTCTCCAAAAATTATTAAAAGTAAAATGGAGTGATTTCGTTTCTAACAACACAGTGAGAGATAGAACACACCAACAACCCGTATCAAATATTATAAGGAAACGAAGGTGGAAATATTTAGGTCATGTTCTTAGATCAGACGAAAAGAGACTAAATCGACAAGTTGTTATGTGGTCACCAGTTGGGAAAAGAAAACGTGGAAGACCTAAGACCACTCTTCGAAGAACAATCCAACAAGAAAGTAAACTATTGGGATGTAAAACCATACAAGATCTCCAACCGCTAGCAAAGAACCGTATCACATGGAGATCTAAAACCTCTGCCCTATGTGCCGCCTTTGGCACAAAAGGAACAAACTAACTAACTGTTAATTGCATGTGTGTGTGCAATTTACTGAATCAATCATAGGCACTTAGAAATTGATACAAAATATCATATTAAATCTTTAATTTGTACATTTCAATGTTGGTTTTAAATTTATGTTACAGCAAGTTCTCTTGTACATACAGCTGAAAATGGATAGAGGGAATTTCTAAGCTATGGAGAATTTGAAAGTTATTTGCAAATACTGTTTAGTGCTCTATCTATTGTAGATCTTTCAGCTAGCTGAAAATGTAAGAGACTGAGGGGCAGAGTGTGCACTTATGGCAACAAGGTCGTCCTGACTAACCTGAATGCAGATGTTGATTCTATTTAGTTTGACAGCTTACAAGTTACTTTATGATCATGCACTGATGTCTGTGCACCCAGCAGACATAAAACATGCATGCGAAAGAAGATAGCTGTTAAGAGTTAGTGATTTACCCAGTGAGCTTTATTGAGTTTTGAGAGTATCATGACCATGTTATCATTGTTATATTATATGTCTGTGTCATGTATTTCACTTCAGCCGGTATACCTGTTTTACCCACCGACGTTTACTGTGGGGAAACTGCGCACATATGGCCATGCCTGGAGTGCTACAACGCCGGTTTAGTCATTTACTAATACTAACAGTAATAATAATCAAACCTTCGACATGTCAAATGCGCAATTATCATACGAACAGAAGCTGAACTACTACCCCACCTGCCTATCTAGTATCTTTACCGTTAAGAAACATAAAACGATAGAGAAAATAGTAATAAGAGAAAAGAATCAATCAATTAAAATGATTCAAAATGGTCAATTGAAATAATAGGCGGCTAATAAGCTATTGTGTAGTCCAATCATCCAGATAATCAAGAAATTCAATGAAATCAATGAATAAATTGAATATGATTGTACCGGTCTGTCAAGAGTTAGTCAAGACAAGTCTGTGTACGTGTTAGTCGTGTTGCGTTAAATTTTCTTATTTGAAAGAGCAATTATATTATTACCCTTGATCCTCGAGGGAATCCAAAATATCGTTCTCCATTGCACAAAAATACAGCTTATCCTACAATTCAAACACCTTTTTAGTTTTGAACACTTTAAAAAACGTTAACAAGTCAAGAAGACCGTACATGGCATATTTGACATATGCTACTTTTTCGGCACCGAAAGAGGTAGTGATGGAGCGAATAGCAAATAACCGTTACTCGAATACCCAGACCACCGCGACAATATAATCAACTTCTCATGGGTACGGTGAGCAAATGGACGTTTGAATGGCTGTTGCGGCGAAGGATAGGGCACGAATTAGAATGCCCAATGTGCCATGACGTCGATCGCAAACATAACATAAGCTGCCCACGTTAGGCATTAATTAAGATGACACATTATCCTTGTTTTCGGCTCGGACACAACACGGAAAGTAAGTCACAGGTTATAAGCGTGACCCTCCTAAATGCCGTGGGCCACGTTTTAAATCCTCTCAAATTGGCGAATTTGGCACCACAGTTTGCTTTCCACGATGGGAGTAGCTATTCAGTTGAACTGGTTTGTTAGGTGGTGGATTAAGCCTCTATGTGGCCGAGGCACGCTCTTTCAACCTAAGACATGTGTCTTCTTGGTTATATCAGGGCGTATTGGCCTTTTTTCTTGACGTGGCCTGGGAATTGTCCTGGTGTGGACTGTGTGTTGCATATTGTGACTGTCTGTTCTGTCCTAATAAGGTCATTTGGTCTTGATCTGTGTCTGGGTGCAGCCCTGATAAGGGCTTTTAGTGTTGCTCTGTGTAGCTGAACTGGTATCTACCGCCTGCCTTAAACTAGGCAGCCCTAGTCAGTTAGGTGCTGACCCGCCAGATCTGCCTGTCTTGTAGGGTACACAGGGATTTGACAACTGGAGAGGAATAAATCTATCACTACCAGGAAATATATTCTGCGGGGTCCTCCTCTCAAGGCTACCAGAGAAGATATTGAGGAAAGAACAAGCTGGTTTCAAATAGGAGAGATCATGCACTGATCAGATCTATGTACTGAGGACACTGATTAAGCAATCACTTGAATGGAATTCACCCCTATACATACATTTCATAGAGTTCGAAATGGCATTTGACAGTTTTCACCATCCTACACTATTACTTACTTACTTAATCCCGTCATGCCTAGTGACACATGGGGCTTCAGAAAGGACTTTCCATGCTCTCCTGTCCCGTGCAACCTTCAGCGCAGAGCCCCACGTCAGAGATGCGGTATCCAGTTCCTCTTCCATCATGCCCCTCCATGTTGTCCGTGGTCTGACTTTCTTTCTCTTTCCTTCTGGTGTCCAAGTGAGGGCTACCTTGCAGGCATTTCTTGATATTATGGGGAGGGAGGAAAGATAAAAAAAAGAGGTAGAAGAGTTCAAATATTTGGACAGCTATGTAACCATAGATGGGGATGTAGGAAAGGAAATCAACGCAAGAATCAGAATGGCAGCTGCAATATACAGGACAGAGGATAAAATAAACATATACAAATCAAATGTGCGTCTAGTTTTACTATATGGATCAGAGACATGGAAAGCAGGTATCAAGACAGACAGTCGCTAAGAGGCTTTAAGGAAATATGTCTCAGGGAAATTCTCAGAATTCGCTGGGACCAGAGAATATAAAATACACTGTAGGCTACTGAGATCATCCGGCATAAACATCATACGGCATAAATATTAACAAGGAAATCTTCTTCTCTTCTTTGCGCTCGTTTTTTGCGACCAATTTTAATCACTCTTTGTGATATGTTTGATGTTTGCCAAGAAAGTGTATACGTTGCACATTGGTTTGGTAGGCCCCTAAACGCATAGACTTCTACACGTTTAGGACACGTGCATCCGATTTCAGCCAAAACGAGAAAATCTTCTTCTTCTTTGCGTTCGTTCTTAAGACCAATTTTAATCACTCTTTGTGATATGTTTGATCTTTGCCAAGAACGTGTATACGTTGCACATTGGCTTGGTAAGCCCCTAAACGAACAGACTTCTACACGTTTAGGACACATCCATCCCATTTCAGCCAAACCTCCTTAGTCGGCTCTTACGACATGCATGGCAGGTAACAGTGGTTCTATTCTTTGCACCCCAATGGGCCCGGTAACCACTCAGGGAAAACGAGGAAATAAAACGTAGGAGATGGAAGTGGTTGGGACATACATTAATAATGCAGAAGACCAGACACCCACATGTGGCTTTGAAATGGAATCCTTGAAGTAAGAGAGACAGTGGGCGACCTAGAAAGACAGAAAAAGAAAAGGAGGGAAAGACATGGAATGAACTAAGCTGGCTTGCTCAAGACAGATCTGGTTTGAAGAAATGTGTTGATGCCTTATGCTTCAAGAAGAGTTAAGAGAAGATGTCTGAGAAAAGATCTCATGATATAGCGGCATAGATACAACCAGTGGCGGCTCGTGATCCTTTTTGTTGGTGGGGCCAGACTCAAATTTTCGAGAAAATCATGGTTTTGGGTTAGGTTATATTTTAATTTATTAACTAATAAATACACGTAACACATTATTTTTGGTGTGGCCCGGCTCCACTGGCCATTAATAGCGAGCCGCCACTGGATACAACGTTTGCAGACTCTATATAACGGTACACGTAGCATTTAAAAATAATACTTTGTAAGAAGTAACTGGTACGAAGTAACAGTTACTAAGTAACGTGTATTTTAGAGAATAAGTCACCCGAGTGGTTACCGGGGCCCCAACTTGGGGTATTAAGAATAGAACCACTGTTACCAGCCACGCATGTCGTAAGAGGCGACTAAGTAGGTTTGGCTGAAATCGGATGCATGTGTCCTAAACATGTAGAAGTCTATGTGTTTAGGGGCCTACCAAACCAATGTGCAACGTATACACGTTCTTGGCAAAGATCAAACATATTACAAAGAGTGATTAAAATTGGTTGTAAAGAACGAACGCAAAGAAGAAGAAGACAAAGAGTGATTAAAATTGGTCGTAAAGAACGAATGCAAAGAAGGAGAAGAGAGAATAAGTAACAGGACAGAATCGCTATAGAAATATAACGAGACACGTAAAAAAAAGTAATGCAGGTTTACAAAGTACAATAACAATACAAAGCAACGTTTCGACCAAAACTACAAAGTAAAACTACAAAACTACGAACAACGCTTGCACTTTTTCTTTATCAGGGTCTAGTGCTAAGCGTAGTGGACTATGGCTTTGGTCTTCTGACAGTAAGCAGAACATCGCTGGATAAGTTAGAAAGGATCCAAAATGAAGCGATGAGGCTTATACTAGGTTGCACACGTGGCACTTCTTGTGAGGCAATGCGCTATGTCCTTGGATTGCCAACGATGGCCACGAGACACAAAGTCGCACAGGTAAAAGAGTATCTGAGAGTTTCTGCGGACACATATCATCCTTTGCACAAATCCATAAATGAGAAAAAGGGCAGGCGATTGAAGAGAGGTCGATCCTGGATGGCCGAGGCAGAGGATGTTATTAAACAGGTCTGTACTCTAGATGAGCTGAGGCACGGTGACGAATGGATGCCTATATCAGAGGATATGACTGCTTACGCCAGGGTTATCAGCACACTTGGACGCCGCTATAGAGAATGGGCCCCGGGCGTCGTCAATGCGAAAATTCTTGCACTCGTGGATCAGCACTCCCATCCAGGTGATATCATTATCTACACCGATGGCTCTGTCAAGCGTGGCACCAGATCATCGTGGGCTTACTCAGCACAACGAAACGGTTGCACACTTCATGAGGACTGCAGGGCTTTTGAGGCAACGACATCGAGCATGACTATGGAGATCACCGCTGCCTCCAGGGCTCTGTCATGGGTGGCTGAGCAACAGGTTACCCATACGATCATCATATCAGACTCGATATGCTTCAACTGATTGAATCTGGAAGTATGCGTATGGAATGGGTGGACATCATTCGGAGATCACATCTCAAGAAAATGACTTGGCTGTACACGCCTGGACATGCTGGAGTGCGGGGTAACGAGCGTGCTGACTCTCTTGCAAACAGTGCCCCGACTTAAGTGGGCAGAACTACGGACAGAACCGATATCATCAATGCGGTACGCTCTCAATTGTGTGACACGGGCGGGTCTCAGACATTGGAACGAGTTCGAGCATTAGGCGTTAAGTTTGGACATGCCAGACAGTGTCGTCTTCGTGGTAGAGAGAGAAGATATAGTAATCAACTTATCATGGGTACTGTGAGCAAATGGATTTTGGGATGGCTGCTGCAACGGAGGACAGAGCACGAATGGAATGCCCAATGTGCCATGACGTCGATCGCATAACATAACGGTTTACGTGTTTCGCCATTGCTACATAGTTTTGCTGCAGTCTTTCCTTATGTAGAAAAATAACTGAAACACACATCCCAAAACCATGTTGTGTGACTATTTTAGCCAATGAAATAACAAAGATACTTCCGACAATTCAAATACCTTGTAAGTATCTTCACATCTGATAGTAGACTGCACAGGGAGATCGCAACTAAAATCCAGCAAGCCAACAACATCTTGAAACACCCAGCAATTCTAGTAGAGACTTAAAGACAGATTATAAATGCAATCTTCATACCAACACTGTGCTACCAGTGCCAAACATGGGCACTGACAAAAGAACAAGAAAGGAAAATTACCACCTGTGAAATGAGATGCTTGAGGAAAACAAATAAAACAAGAAGAAATAAAAGAAATGAGGAAATTAGAAAAACAGTTGGAACAACACCTGCTATAAGATTCATTTAAAAACAAAAACTCAAATGGTTTGGCTACTTGGTGAGAATGAACCCGAATACAACAGTTGCAAGGGCGTATAACCTGAAAAAGGAAGGGACAGACCAAGAAAAAGATGCGTTGATGGAGTTAAGTTACATACATCTTAAAACTCAACAATACCACAGCATATCAAGCGACCAAGCGTGCACTATCTCGGAAACCGAACATCAGTTAAACCTGCTACGCATAACGGCAAAAAAGCAGAGGACAAAAGAGAAGAAATAAAATATATTACCAAGATAGGCAAAGTTGTCCGCTGGTGTTTAATGTTGATGACTGAATCGTAGTACTGTTCTCTAGGGGCGGGCTGGAACATGGCTTCAGTTTTCTTGGTGCTAATGGTAAGTCCAAACATATCACAGGCCATTGAGAACTTGTCCATGTAAGTCTGCATTTTTTCCTCAGAGTTGGTAGCGAGGACGCAGTCAACAGCAAACAACAGATTTGAGATAGTTGATTCTTTAAAATTGATGGAGGATTTTAACCTCCGAAGATTGAATAGATTGAAGATGGAATGTGGTATTTTTCGAAAAGACGAAAAATTGATTTTGCTAGCATGTTATGAAATGTTCAGTTTGACATAGATCAGAGAAACTCAAATATAACTGCATGCTTGAATTGCCAGCATACATTTTGCGTACATAATTATTCTTGCAGATTGATTATTGCGTTATTTTAAAACACCGCCTTAAATTTCAATTTTCCAGTATCTGTATATTCTGAAGAACATATGGAGTTCAAGAATGATTAGGAATAGAACTAAGATAATGATATTTAACTCAAATGTCAAGTCTGTCCTTCTGTATGGAGCAGAGACACGGAGAACAACTAAGGTGAACACCAAAAAGTTGCAGACATTCATCAATAGATGCCTACGCAGGATACTCCATCTGAGATGGTACGACAGGACCACAAACAGAGAACTGTGGGATAGGGCAGGACAACGGCAGGTGGAACAAGAGTTAATGAGCAGAAGGTGGAGATGGATAGGACACACACTGAGGAAACCCCTGACAGCATCGTGAGACAGGCTCTCCGATGGAACCCCAGGGCAATAGAAGTAAGGAAGACCCAGAAACACCTGGAGACGGGAGTTAGAGATGGAATGCAAGAGGACGGGGAGAGAGTGGCGAGATCTGGAAAGGATGGCCTTGGATAGTCGGGCTTGGAAGGCCTTGGTTGCGGACTTATGCTTCCTAGGGCAAAGGGTGAAGAAGAAGTATCTGTATCAGGGTTGCCAATTTGGCATTTTTTAGGCTAGATTTAAAAAATGTGCCTTTTTTAAAGTTGTTGGTTTAAACAAAATTGTTTGGCCTTTTGAGGCAATTTTTCATATGCAAACTTTATTTTTCTAAAAATTTATATAATTCTTAAGAGCAAATTGAGTAAATATGCTTAATATAGGGTTTTTATTCCTCCCCATGAGGCCATTACCTTGTAGTGGTGGGGAGGCTTGCGTGCTCCAATGATACAGTGAGCTAGGACGGCGGGAACTTATGTTCCCGGAAGGGTTACCAAAGCCGGAAAGGTCACTGAAGAGGGACAGACGAAGCATGGTCTCCTGGTCCTCCAGGTTGGGGTTGGGCTTGGGACTAACGATCCCATCCTTTAAAAAAATTAAAGTTACGGAAACAACAACAAACATACAACCTATCTACGGGCATGAAGGGCTACCAGAGTCATTGACTCACATGACTGGAAGTGGTGAAAGCCGAAAGGAAGCAAACGATAGAGCAAGAGCTGAAGGAAATGAATCATAGCTGGAACACAATACAGAGGAAGGCCATGAACAGGGAAGAATGGTGTACGTTTGTTGCTGCCCTAAACGCCAAGAGCGTAACAGGCTAAAGAGAGAGAGGGTTTTTATTGGTTTTGGTTGGTATTCAACAAAAAAAGTATGCTTAGTGCAATAGTTTAGTTTAGTCGTCGGATCACCATCACTGCACGTCGAACAAATTAGTCCATAAGTGCTCCGATATCTCCCTCAGTATGTCCATCAGCGTGTGGCGACTAACGACACCGGTTCTTTGTTGGTTTACAATTCTTCTTTGTCTGCCAGCATAGCGTTCTTGTCGAGCTACACCACACTTAACTTTGAGTTCTTGCAGTCTGGTTAGTGCTGCATTCGGAAGGTTACGTGTCACTGTGTGGGAACGGAAGGGGATAAGCGTAGTCACAAAGCTGAAAGTTTACCAGGCCATAGTGCTAACCACGCTGCTGTACGCAAGCGAGACATGGACAGTATATAGCAGACACGCAAGAAAATTAAACCATTTCCACACAAGCTGTCTACGCAGAATACTAAAAATAAACTGGCAGGACAAAATTCCAGACAGCGAAGTCCTCACAAGAGCAAAGATCCCAAGCGTCAACACCCTGTTGCAGAAGGCCCAAGTGAGATTGGTCGGTCACGTTGCTCGGATGCCTGATAAATGCATCCCAAAACAGTTGATGTATGGCGAGCTTGAAGGGGGCAGACGTTTAGCTGGTGGACAGAAAAACGCTTTAAAGACACTCTTAAAGTGTCTCTGAAATGCTTCGATATAAACAATACGTGCTGGGAATCCCTTGCGCAAGATCGCCAAATGTGGCGCTGTAACAACAAAGAGGAACCCGAATAGCTGAGAATCATCGTATTGTTGAGTCACAGAGAAAACGACCAGCGCGAAAAGACAGAGCACACAACACGCACATGTCTAACCTTGATCATGTATGCCCCACCTGTGGTCGGGGATTCTGTTCTAGGATTGGACTACAGTCACCTCCGCACACATCAGAGAGGTGCAACAGCACACGTCTGAGATTGTTGTCATCATCGCTTGCGATGGACGGCTATAGACAGTGTTGTGGATTCACCGCTATTACGTGAATCATGTACACGCCCTCTCTCCTTAAGGAATTTATAATATCAGCCTGGTCCATTTCTCGCCCGCTTTGGACAGCAGCCATACCTGCAAGCCTATCCGCACGTTCATTCCCCGTACACCTGCATGCACTGACACAAAAATAAAACTGATCTTTGTCAGCTTAGACCTCCCCAGCGACTCTATCCAATGTCTCCGAGCCCATCCTGTTTCAATCTTCCTGAGCATACTCATTGAGTCACTGAGAAAACAGGCATGGATAAAATTCTGTGATTCTAGCCAAATCATCGCTTTGGTAACCGCCATGATTTCCATAGTGAGACTGCTCGTAGTCACGGCAAAACCACCACTGTCTTCCTTCACAACATCACCTCCGACCTGAGCAGTGAAAGCCCACGAGCTCCGCACATGTTACATCATGCTCAGACGCGTTCTCAGAAATTAATGCAATAGAAGAACAATACAGAAAAAGAATTTGTTTTGATTGGAAAGAAGAAGTCTAATTTAAGAAAGATGGATTTTTAACAGACAGGGAAACTTTTGGGATTAGTGTTTTTCAATACTAGTAATTTAAAGAGAACCACCTTTGCTCTGACTTGTTTAATAACTCGAATTAATAATGCTATTATTGAGAGGGTGTTCTCTTGTATCATCAGTCAAAACAAAAGCTAGAAATAGAACTCAGCTGCGTTTCTTGAGTCAATAGTGAGAATAAGAACATAACTGCTCTTATCTAACAAATGTTGCAAGTACTTTACTGCATCCCCTAATATGGTAAAGAACGTAAGTGTATGGTGCTGGTTTCAGTGGTGAGGATAGTGATGGCCTTGACTTGGACATTACCTACTTAAACTAACGTTAGTTATAGTAGGTCGTGACTTGGAGCTCTTATTACGATGTGAGTATGGAAAAAGCACTGTTTTTTTTTCTTTTGCCTTTTTGGGGGTTCTTTCGGGCTAGTGTTTGGCCGATTTTCTCAATTTTTAGTTGGCGACCCCGATCTGTTCTGTGTGTCCTTCTTGTGTTGTTTGATACCTTGATTTAGAATTCCGTAATATTATCTATGCCATTATCTGCAAGCGGCGCAACAAGGCCTATATTGGAGAAACCGGCAGGAGACTCAGTGACCGATTCGCCCAACACTTGCGCGATATACGCCAATGCTCTGTGACCCCTGTAGCTACCCATTTCAATGATATTGGCCATTCAGGAGCTTGCGATGTCCAGGTCACAGCCATCCGATCATGTTCCTCTGATGATCGTAGTCGATTTGCTCTGGAGAACCGTTTTGTTTCGTTATATGGTACCTTGCGGCCTCTTGGACTCAACGCATTACATTCCTATGCTTCTTAGTACTTTCTAATCTCATGCCTTGTAATCTATATGTGTATTTGCTTCATATATATAATTTATATTTTCACTTGATTGTATATTGTTTCTCTTCTTTTCCACTTCTAGTTTTGTGTTGCACTCATTTCGTTATTCGTTTTTATTCCCAGTTCATTAGATACATTTGCATGTTTCCGTTATCGTCCATTTGTAAGTGTTCTCTATAATTCGTCACTCTTGTTGTGTCGTTTGCTTGATAAAGGTCTTTTGGTCGAAACGTTGCTGTTTATCGTCACTGTTTCTGTATTTTGTAAAACTATAGTACTTTGTTTGTACGTGTTTCGTGATTTAGAATCAGCTAAATGGCGGCAAATTTCAATAACAATTTATTAAGTTATTGTCAGAGAAAAAAGTATTTAGTTTGAACTGCGATTGGACAGTGGTGTAGTGTACACTTTCACATCATGACACGAATGTTTGTAAACGTGAACAAATGGAAATAATTATTAACGAAACTACCAGATTCTAGCTACCAGTCAGAGTCAGTGCAGTCTGAGTCACTACCATTTTAGTCAAACATAAAAAATGTGTAGTGTAACTTCTGTAAGTGAACAATTTGAATTGATTTGCTACACTCACTGCCGGTGTATGTGAGAAAAAAAATACAATATTTAGTAATAATTAGATAGAAAGTAGTAACAGCGTCAATAATACCATTTGAGTATCACTAAATTAAAAAGCACGAGACGAATGAATGTAATATCGCCGTTAACGTTTTTGATGGAGCGCGGCATGGCCAAAATTGATAATAATAACCGTCCATCGACGCAAGTATCATGTATGGCAACATCATAACAAGTGGGTTGTTGCACCTTTTTGGTGCATGCTAACGTGACTGTAGAGTTCCATATCATGGAACACAATCCCCGACTACAGGTAGGTCCCGTATACTCGGTATACATGATCAAGGTTAAACGTGTGTGTTTTTCTCTGCATGCACCTCAGCAGTATGAGTATGAACTATGAGTATCAATATGACAATTCTCAGCTATGATTCCTCTTGTGTTTTGGCGATTTTTAAAACACATTTGCACCATCTTTAAAATTACACACAGTGTGGGTGGCTGTTGCTATGGAGTTCATGTACTGCCTCTGAGATCAGAGCACACATGGTTACTCACTGAAGTGTAATATATATATCATAATATATGATGATGGTCTAACTCTAAGACTCCTATCGGCTATCAGTGAATCAATAAATCAGAATCCATAGTATAGGTGCTTACTCTCCCCAGGAGATGCCGAAGGATATGCATACTGTGATAGCTTCTACAACTACCTCACCCTAATTTATACATTTGATTACAATTTTCTTTAATTGCAGTATGAGTAACTATTATTATTACAGATGCCTCTTAATTGTCACCCTCATCCAATAAATTTATAATAAAAGTATTACGTCCGTTGTTGTAATAACGTAATAAATGATAATATGATACTTTGAACTATTCATATTTTACATCTAGAATTTTAATTTAACACATGATGGCAATAACATTCTTAGCATCATCCAACAAAGTGTCATTGTATTTGATGATATATATATAAAAGCCACCTATATCAAACAGTGATATGCGCAGGACATTACTTTTCTAAGATAGAGTAATGTCTGCTTTATTTATCACAACAATTTATGTTGACTAATGTGTTATTATTTGGACGTCTGTAGCTGAAGAGGTAGTGAGCTCAATCACAACCCAAGAGTACCTGGTTCAAACTCTACAATACTAACCAGACTGCAAGAACTCCAAGTCAAGTGTGGTGTAGCTAGACAAGAACGCTATGCTGGTAGCCAGAGAAGAATAGTAAACCAACAAAGAACCGGTGTCGTTAGTTGGCACACACTGAAGAAAATACTGAGGGGGAGATCGGAGCCCTTATGGACTAATTGGTTATACGTGCAGTGATGATGATCCAATGACTAAACTAAGTGTTACTTAAATTTTGTTGGAATACTGAGTCATTTATTTGCACACTAATTCATGCTGTGCACAGCTGTTCAGTACAGACTATGATTAGCTTTCTTTTTTTTTTTTTTTCGTCTGCTTTCAACTCAGACGAAGTTCCATCTCTGAAACTGATTTTTGCATGAAAATATGTTTTTCCAATTTCTTACAATGGCAGCAGCGTGCACATTGTGAATTACTTTACACTGGCAGCCGTGTTCTCAATGTACTCGTAATTAGTATTCCTCGCCATACAGGCAGATTTTCTCCGACTTCAGAGGTACTCACGTTATCGTCCTGACTAAGACCAGGGGACTTGAACAAATGCCGGACAGTAGGTTCGAACCCGAGCTATGAGGCGTCTCAAAGCTAGCAGGTCGAGCTACTATCAACTACTCTAGGCAGTCCCCCATTAGCTTTCCTAATATAGGACAAAGTAAATAGCCTGTCATAACTGGCACAATGTACAACCGCTCTCAGACTTGGATCACATGCAAATCACAAAGAGTTGTTAACAAGTGGTCGATATGGAGTGTTCGAAGATTATACACATGATAACATGACAAAAAGTTTCATACAATTTTATTAAATGAGGATACCCTAAGCTGTAATTATAAATCAAGGGGAAACAAAACAAGGGAATCAGTAGATACTTCAAACTGTTATTACAATATGTTATATAGCATAATGAATCACATGTTTAGTAAATATGTATTTATAAATGAAATAAAGTTACCTACCCTTTTCACCACCAACATATAAAGTACCCGTTTTCATACTGTGTGGTATATTGAAGAATATAATATTAGGCACATATTTTTCTATGATCAATGGCATACATTGTGTGATATTGTCAACATTACACTGGCTGCTTTTACTTCAGAGTGTTTTTCCGATACTCAATTGAGACTGGGCTGACCTGAGAGCCGTTAGTAATAAATCCCACTCCATTTGGGGATTTTGAACCTGGGACCACCCATCTAGGAAGCAAGTGCACTAATCACTGGTTCTCACTATCAACTTTTATATACAGTCTGTATCTTCTTGCACTTCTATACTCCTTAAGAAGCATATTTCCATTGTTGGAATAGGGGGAGACTGCAGTAAAATTATGAAAAATGGTGAAACACGTAATAACAAAGTACTGTAGTCCCAAGTAGGGTTAAAAATAGAGCAGTACCATCACAAGATATGACTTAAGTCCTTCACATTGGCTACATTTTCTTGAAGTTGGTAAGAAGGTAAATCTAAAGGATGTAATGCTGTTTCAAGTGTTGGGAGACTTCACAGTACTAGACTTTTATATTGCTTGCTCTCAATATAACTATTATCAATTTCTCTCCTACAGCTTCAAACATTAGAAATGAGCTATCCAAGAAAGATTGTTCAAGTGACAAGAAGTAACAGGCGCGATGGTTTGGGCATATGCAGAATCAGATAGGATCAACCACCGTGGCAAACATGAGAAACCAAGGGTCCAGACCTCTAAGGTGTCTGGAAAGACAGTATCTGACGTTCCCTGATTGAATGAGTAATGAACTAGAACATATGCCACACCCAGTCGACCTGAAAACTAAGCTTTGGGAAACCTGACAGACCTGAAGCTGACTGCCCAGTTGTGGTCCACAGTAAATTGAGCGCATGACCAGAGATCGCTGAAGAAGAACTAGAGCAAAGCCAAAAACTGATAGAGAAGTCTGGCATTTCCTCTGGCAAACCTCTACACTCCAGGGAAGAAGAAGATTGACTAAGTAAGTAATTTCTCTTATACCTTTGATGGTCTAGTCTGTCCTAAGTCACTTTCGAGGAAGAGTGGGACAAGACCACTACTAGCTCTGTTTCTTTCAGGGAACTTAGCCTTGAAAGATGTGTTCTACTGTTGATTTTTCTTCCTATAAAGACACATTTATTCTTATTTTGTTGAATCCTATTGTAATTGAGATTGTCAGTTCTCAGTCTGAATTTATTATCTAATCTCTTCTTGTTAGGGAATAGTTATGCTTCTGTTAATATCACATTTTGGGCATTCTTTGTTTTCTATTAAGCAGTTTTTTAAAATTATTGCTTTTATCTCTTCATATATTGTTTTATCATCAATTTCAGGTTTGTTTCCTTATTAGGAAAGTATCTTTTCATTTTCATGTATATTGCAATAGTCAGTTATCCACTGCAGTAAATAAAAAAACACTGAGAAAGTAACAAGCTGGATTTCATAGAGGACGGAGCTGTATAGGCCAAATATTTGCCTACTCTTCTTTTAACTAAACTTAAGTGCCATTATAATTATATTGAAATAACACAAAAGAAATATGAATAGTTTTGAAAATTGCCAGATTACTATATTGATTAAGACAGCAGTCCCAAATGTTGTAAAGAGACTGAACGAATATGTACAAACTTGTGGCTCGTAATCAGCTACGTTGTGTTTAATACAGGGAAGTATAGCAAAGTACAATAAAGTATCTATCTATACACTCATGTTCCTTTTGACACACAAAACTTTCACAACAGAGTTCCATTGTTGCTGTTCTGTCATCTTTCTACTAATTGTTTCACAGATCAGGCCACAATCTTTCAACTGCCTTTCTACAGTTCTCTGTGTTTCCTTTGGCCACCCAGTCGCTTTTTTTCCAATCTGCTATCTTTTGGAGAGCTGTCTTAGCCAATGCCCCTACTGGTATACAACATACATGCCCAATCCACCTCCATCTTTGTCTTTTAATGATGGTCTTCAGTGATTCATAGTACAATATACAGTTTACTTATTTAATGGTACATGCATAGTTTGCTGTTTTAAACAAATATTAATGCCACATCACACAAAATCTCAAAAGATAAGCAGTGTTATTTAATGAACTAGAACATATGCCACACCCAGTCGACCTGAAAACTAAGCTTTGGGAAACCTGACAGACCTGAAGCTGACTGCCCAGTTTTTGGTCCACAGTAAATTGAGCGCATGACCAGAGATCGCTGAAGAAGAACTAGAGCAAAGCCAAAAACTGATAGAGAAGTCTGGCATTTCCTCTGGCAAACCTCTACACTCCAGGGAAGAAGAAGATTGACTAAGTAAGTAATTTCTCTTATACCTTTGATGGTCTAGTCTGTCCTAAGTCACTTTCGAGGAAGAGTGGGACAAGACCACTACTAGCTCTGTTTCTTTCAGGGAACTTAGCCTTGAAAGATGTGTTCTACTGTTGATTTTTCTTCCTATAAAGACACATTTATTCTTATTTTGTTGAATCCTATTGTAATTGAGATTGTCAGTTCTCAGTCTGAATTTATTATCTAATCTCTTCTTGTTAGGGAATAGTTATGCTTCTGTTAATATCACATTTTGGGCATTCTTTGTTTTCTATTAAGCAGTTTTTTAAAATTATTGCTTTTATCTCTTCATATATTGTTTTATCATCAATTTCAGGTTTGTTTCCTTATTAGGAAAGTATCTTTTCATTTTCATGTATATTGCAATAGTCAGTTATCCACTGCAGTAAATAAAAAAACACTGAGAAAGTAACAAGCTGGATTTCATAGAGGACGGAGCTGTATAGGCCAAATATTTGCCTACTCTTCTTTTAACTAAACTTAAGTGCCATTATAATTATATTGAAATAACACAAAAGAAATATGAATAGTTTTGAAAATTGCCAGATTACTATATTGATTAAGACAGCAGTCCCAAATGTTGTAAAGAGACTGAACGAATATGTACAAACTTGTGGCTCGTAATCAGCTACGTTGTGTTTAATACAGGGAAGTATAGCAAAGTACAATAAAGTATCTATCTATACACTCATGTTCCTTTTGACACACAAAACTTTCACAACAGAGTTCCATTGTTGCTGTTCTGTCATCTTTCTACTAATTGTTTCACAGATCAGGCCACAATCTTTCAACTGCCTTTCTACAGTTCTCTGTGTTTCCTTTGGCCACCCAGTCGCTTTTTTTCCAATCTGCTATCTTTTGGAGAGCTGTCTTAGCCAATGCCCCTACTGGTATACAACATACATGCCCAATCCACCTCCATCTTTGTCTTTTAATGATGGTCTTCAGTGATTCATAGTACAATATACAGTTTACTTATTTAATGGTACATGCATAGTTTGCTGTTTTAAACAAATATTAATGCCACATCACACAAAATCTCAAAAGATAAGCAGTGTTATTTCCACCCTCCTCTCTGTTTTTCTTTCAGTCCGCTGTCAACTCAGACGAGTTTCATCTCTGAAACTGATTTTGCTTGAAAATCCGTTTTTCCAATTTCTTACAATGGCAGCAGCGTGCACATTGTAAATTACTTACACTGGCAGCCGTGTGCTCAATGTACTTTAATTAGTATTCCTCGCCATACAGGCAGATTTTCTCGACTTCAGAGGTACTCACGTTATCGTCCTGAGTAAGACCAGGGGACTCGAACAAATGCCGGACAGTAGGTTCGAACCCGAGCTATGAGGCGTCTCACAGCTAGCAGGCCGAGCTACTATCAACTACTCTAGGCAGTGCCCCATTAGTTAGTTAATTCTCATCAAGCCAAGGACTCTCCCAGCTTCCGTCTTTTGCAACTTTCAGCTCAAATATTTCATGCTAGAGACACTCCATGCATTTTGTCTTCTATAGTGTATCTCCAGGTTCTTTTTGGTCTTCCATCCCTTTTTTTTCCTTTCGGTTCCCATGTGATGGCTGTTCTAACAGGTATGTTATGTTTCATTCTCATCATATGCCCTAGCCATTCCCATCATGTAGGCGTCTGTGGCTTAGCGGTAGTGAGCTTGATCACAACCCAAGAGTATCTGGTTCAAACTCCATGGCGGGTAGTTTGGAATCAAATTTGTGCGTGTGGATTTTTACGAACTGTAAAAATATACCTCACCGTTCAGAAAGCAATGGCAAACTACTGAGCATATGATGGTGTCTAGACAATCAAATCAACAACTCATTTACTGTGGTTGATGGTCATGTCCTGTAAAGAATATACCACGATTTTCATTTAATTTCCATCTCCCTTTTCAAATGATATTTTCTAATGCTGAATGTAATTTCTTTTATTACTAATAAAACATCATGTAAATATAATATAAATTATACACTGTAAAAAAATATAAAACATATTCATGTTAGGTAATAAAAGTTGAAAGCAGCGCTGTCGTAGTAAATTACCGTAAAAGCATTAATACTAAAATGAATATAACTGTAGAGTGTAGTTAAGCGAAGTATGTTTGTATACAAAACTTATCTAGCTAAATCCTCTTTGGGTCACGTTTGACACATAAGGCTTCCACAAAGAATTTCCATTGTTTCAGTTTGGCCGCATTTATATTAATTGTTTCCCATTTTAGACCCCAATTTTTCAACTCTCTTTCCGTCATTCTTATCCATGTTTATGTTATACGTCCTTGCCTTCTTTTCCCATCCGCTGTCCATCGGAGAGCTATCATAGCCAATGCCCCTACTAACATACGACATCCCCAATCCACCTCCATCTTTGCATTTTAATGATGGTCTTCAATATGCACAGTATGTTTGTTTTAAGAGCTCATTTGCTATCGCACTTGGTCAGAAATTGTGCAGGATTCTTCTTAAACGTTTATTTTGGAATGTTTCCAACAACTTGTGTGTGATGTTGTTGGCCATTTTCGAGAACTCACTACTGTATAATCACACTCCCAGTACATTGCTCCTATATATTTAAGTTTTGTTACACAAAGCTCTTCATTCAGTACAAAATTTGGCATTCTATAAACAATCAATATAGGCAGGATATCGCGGCACACCTGGTTAATATTTCTGTAATAATCGAAATTTCAGCGCAGCAAATCCCCAGCTAATGGCAGGAAAACAATTGTTACAAGTTTTCTCAAATGAAACATTTGAAAGTATCATGTTTAGTTTATAATCAATGCAGAAGACGGCTGAACATGACCACACCAGCATCAGTCAAACTAGAAGATAAAATCTTTCTAAATACAACTGCTTACAATCTTGGAAGTGTTATCAAGCACAAAGGAGGACCTCTGAGTAAGGCACAAAATGCATTTATAACCCCTTCAGATGTTCTGGAAATCAGCCCAATGCAGCATAAAACCAAGATTGATATACACTGCAGCTGTGTGCTATCAAATTTACTATACAGGTCAGAATGCTGCCCAAGTGGTTACCGGGGCCCAAATTGGGGTGTAAAGAATAGGACCACTGTTACCTGCCACGCATGTTGTAAGAGGCGACTAAGGAGGTTGGGCGTGGGGCTAGCTACCGCACATCATAAAAAACACTAGATGGCTACAGAACGGAGAGCGAACCGAGTAAATGCTGGCTAAAACCAGACACATCGCCAAGGATAAGCACCAGAGCTCCAAATGGTGCTGAAGATGTGATGTAAAACACACCAATGCTAAGGCTGCATGAATCAGATTTCCACATGAATAGAATTTATGGGGAGATCTGCATCGGTCTGGACGGTGATTGCGAGAGAGATCAGAATGCTGGAGAATGATAGAACACGATAGGTCCAAACTCTCCACCTTCCATACAACTTGTCTGAGAAAGATCTTACGTTTGTTCTGGACAAATGCTATCTCTAACCAAGAACTGATTGCACAGTGTCAACAAGAGAATATTTCTTCTTCTGCGTTCTCACTAGATTGGGATTTTGGATTCTCTAATAAAGGCAGCCTTTTGCCTCAGGTTATCAGCCAAGCCATACAGTTTGTCTTGGATGCTGGTGTAAGTGGGCCACCTCTTTCATCTCAGGTCTGCATACTGGAGGCAGTTCAGTAGGATGTGTTCTGTTGTCATACTTGCCAAGCCACAGGGGCACAGGTCGTTGGTGCCTATTTTGAATTTTGTGTACAGGTGGTGTCTCATTCTGTTGTGACCCGTCCGGAGGTGAAGTATGGCTGTCTGGTCCCTTCTGGACAGTTGGTAATATCCATCGTTCGTTTGTGTTTTGGGTGTTCTTTATCCCATTTTGCCTTGTAGTGCCCTTTGACAATGGTTTTTGCTTCTTCATAGCTAACCAGGTTGTCATCTTGGGGCATTCCTGTTCCCTCTTTAGCCAGTCTGTCAGCATCTTCATTCCCTTGATCTTGCAGTGTGAAGGTATACACTGGAATTACTATCCTCTCAGAATCATGGGATAACTGGGCTAAGGTTGACCTGAGATAGAACATTGAACCATAGGAGTTTGTGAACATTGACAATGATGTTTTTACCAGTGCCACTCTCTCAAGCACTGATATTATGGGGCTATGTATGCCAAGGATTCTTCTTCTTCAATGTATGCCAAGGATTCAACAAGCAGAACATTCCAACCCTGACTCTGATGATGAGGATGACTGTGGGCTGCAAGCACAACCTGTATCACAGTCAGATATTGTGGCATGCATGGATAAAATTAACATTTACATGATTCAGACTGGATGTTCAGATGATGTAACCTCACCATTTTTTGCCTTTAAACAGGCCATGGAAAGACATTTTCACAAGCCAAAAAGCAAAGCAAAATCAGACTTTTCTTTAATTAGTTTGTGGATTTTCATGTTATAATTTTTTGTTTTCTAAAATAATTAAATATTTCAACATTTCTGATATTGTATTGCTATTTATTTGTTAACTTATGGTGTTTTCTAAGTGGTACACTTGTTTTACTCAATACTACTGCGTGGTATTAGTGTACATTCTCTACTATGTATGCATCCTGGATAAGTAGAATTTCTGATAAGTGGAACAATCTCCTTCGGCCCCAGTGAGTTCTACTTATCCAGGTTCGACTGTATTACTGTGGATTTGTATGAATGTTGCTACTGCAAAGTATATCAGTAAAGTTGAGCAAGATTAGACAAACAACTATATATAAATATTAATAGAATGCCCACTTGCAAAAAATATCTCCATCAGTTACCAAACAAAATATAAAGAACTTAACCATTGACTTGTCACCCACAATTATTACCCACCATGTTCATTGTGCTGAAAAGTATACATATAAATAGTAGCATTGTTCACTTTGGTTCATATACAAATATATACAGACTATTCTGCATGTATACAAAAGTACAAATAGAACTGTATACAATTTATAAAACAGTATAAAAGTAACACCATACCCACCCCAGTCTAAGTCACAAATATGTACATAATTATTTAGAAAATAATAAATAAATACTTCTCTCTCTCTCGCAATCCCCAAATACATACTTGAGAACTGTAAGATCCATTCCCATAATGTTCAAATTTTCCATGAGTCAAATTATTCCCCCTTTGTGTTTATATTGTAGTCATCTTCTGTAGTTGTCACTCAATCAAATGCCAGGTCTGCCAGCGTAGGCGATAATGTATCTCCACAACTCTCTCATTGGTGCAGCTAATCATTTCTTATGTCAATCTTTTGTCGAACTACAATGTCAGACCATCAGTCTAATACTGTTCACATCAGTATGAACTTTTATAAAGAAAGCAGTGATCAGTCTAATACTATTCACATCGGTATGAACTTTTATAAAGAAAGCAGTGATCAGTCTAATACTGTTCACATCAGTATGAACTTTTATAAAGAAAGCAGTGATCAGTCTAATACTGTTCACATCAGTATGAACTTTTATAAAGAAAGCAGTGATCAGTCTAATACCCGGAGAATGTGCTTACATCTGCCATGCATCGGGTTCAGCTAATTGCTCGCCAGGAGGCCCTCTCTCACATACTTAGAACCCCCAATTCTGACAGGGTTAAACTGATCTTAACTTTCCACCCTCATAGTTCCCTGGTGAAAAAAGGGTTTTTTTCCATCATCTCCTATTCTTCAGTCTGATCCTGAGACACGTTCAGTCTTCCAACACTATCCTTTGGTGGCGTACAGACGGGACAGAAGCCTCAAGGATTTGTTGGTACACAGTCGCCTCAAGCCTAACATCCAGAGTCACTTTGGCACCATCCAATGTGGCCGTCGGCGCTGTAATACATGTGCATATGTAATACAGACCCGTACTGTCTCTTTTCCAAAAGCTACCTATACCATTCAAGACAGTTTCACGTGTGAGTCCCGCAATATCATCTATGCTATCACCTGCAAACGATGCCATAAGGCCTATATTGGTGAAACCGGTAAGAGGCTCAGTGACCGATTCGCCCAACACTTACGCGATATTCGCCAATGCTCTGTGACTCCTGTGGCCACTCATTTCAATGATACTGGCCATTCAGGAGTTGACGATGTCCAGGTCACAGCCATCCGATCATGTTCCTCCGATGATCGCAGTCGTTTCGCCCTGGAGAACCGTTTTATTTCATTCTATGGCACTTTGCGACCTCTTGGACTCAACGCATTACATTCCTATGCTTCTTAGTACCGTCTTATCTCGTGCCTTGTTATCTATATGTGTGTTTGCTCCATATATGTGTCATTTATCCACTATATTGTTTATTGTCCCTCTCCTTTTCCACTTTCGGTTTTTGTGTTGCACTCATTTCGTTGTTCGTTTTTATTCCCAGATTTTCATCAGATAGGTTTATGTTTCCACATGTAATCGTCAATTTGTAGTGTTCCTCGAATTCGTCATTCTTGTTGTATTGTTTGCTTGATAAAGGCCTTTTGGTCGAAACGTTGCTATTTATCGTCACTGTTTATGTATTTTGTAAAACTGTAGTACTTTGTTTACGTGTTTACCTATTTTTCCAAGTTTTACTGCAGTCTCCACCCTTTTCGATAATACTGTTCACATCGGTATGAACTTTTATAAAGAAAGCAGTGATCAGTCTAATACTGTTCACATCAGTATGAACTTTTATAAAGAAAGCAGTGATCAGTCTAATACTCTCCACATCAGTTAAAATATTTATAAAGAAAGCACTGGTCAGTCAAAATGCTATCTATATCACTTTGAATATTTATAAAGAAAGTCGTCAGTCCAAAACTGCCCCTGTCTCTATTGACTTATGGTCAGCTTTCTTAAATGTTGGACACATCTAGACACATGTTAATTTGTTAAAATATATCAGTACCATTATTATTATTGTGTTTCAGGCATGCTAGGTCTCAGTAGATGCTAGAGTGTCAGGAAATACATTGACCAAGACCTTGCTTAGCCTTCCATGAGACATTTTATGTTCTATATATTCTGAGTGGAAATGGTGTAGCACAGTGGCAATTTGTTGAATTCAATCTCTAATGTAAAATTATGATTTGTTGCAGGAGCTACTGTATAAGTAGCAGCAGAAGAACAGAGAAGACAAATTAGACAAGCAGCACATCAAAAATTTGCAAACATCTCCTTCCCAAGAACCTTCCAAGCCTGCACTGGGTGTTCATCAGTCATCCATGAACCCATTGACTAGACCTAAGTATTAACAACATTTATGGATAAACAGCCTGGTCTTCACCACTTGTGATAGACAAACAGCAACAGTATAAATGCTCTGCTGCTAACACTTTAGACAAAGAGACTTAGCACTGAGATGGGCGTCCTTAGCATAGAGACATATATTCTAACCAGTTTTCTGGATTTATAATCTGATTATTTACCTCTACTTTCGATTAGTTTTGTTGCTAATTCTCCCACATCATAATAACTTCTAGCATGGTTATATTTACCCACTTCATTCATAACAATATATATATAAAAAAACTAGTCACATCAGAGATGAAGTGTCTACACAGAATGCTGGGAGTAACAAGAAGAGACCGGTTTAGAAATGAAGATATCAGGAAAACAGTGGTACAACATCAGTACCGAACTTCGTCAAGAAACAAATTAAATGAGCTGGCCTCGTAAAGCAGATTACCAACAGACAGTGCGCCACAGAGAACAATGTTAATCTGTTAACAGTGGATACAAAGCAAAAGGCCGGCCACTCAAAGAATGGACCTCAGATATAACATAGATGACAAAAGACACTGTTTATGATGCACACAAAAGCTTGTTCTAGAAATCTCTTCTTACCCTGATGCTGTGAGGCAAAACAGGATTAAAAAATAGAAAGAAAAAGAATTCATAATAATAAATATCTTAGTCTGTACACAAGTAAAGTGTTTGTCATATGGGTCCTTATTATATACATATCTCAGAGACACAACATATAACGATATAGTTGCAACATACAACAATAGTCATTTTGGTTACTATTGGAAAAATATATAAATATACAAAAGTCATTTATGTCAAAAAAAGTTTGTTTTTCATCATTTATCACTCATTTTGTTTTTTCACAATTCTCGAGTTCAATTTTTTTCTGATATACCATGAAACCCCATGAAATAAGTAATACATTCATCACATATTTCCAACACATAAGAAATTATAATAATATAATCTGGGTCGCTAAGGCTCAGCATAAATTTGTATAAATATACATAACTTTATAGTTGTAAAAATTTGAGAATGCAAATATAAATGTATTTATGAGATGATGATGAATGGCGCTTTTAGTAAAATAACTTTACCTATAATAGATTCATATGTAGTCATTTGAGATTCAAACTCCAGATCCATTTGAGATAACAATAATTGAGTTTTAGTTGTACTCATCCTCCAGTTACACTTCAATGTTACTTTTCCTTCTAATATGGTCTTAAGTCAGGTCTTTTATTGTGGTCAAATTACCCTATTTGTCCAACATTTATGTTTTTTCCGTACTTTATTAGTTTTCCTTCCATATTTTTAACACTTTCGCTGCCACAGGCCACAAAAGTCAAACACACACTCCCTTTGACAATCGACTTTTGTCAGCTGCGGTATGTCTTTTTCACGGGAGTTTCGCTGACCGTACACCAGTATTACATTACACAATACTTCCCTATTGTTCAGAAGAGTTCTCCAAAATAGCGGATCTAAGGTACATGTTTAAAATGCATGTAGTCCGTTTTTAAAATGAGCAATGTAGCTGATGATAGTCAGGTCCAAAATGATTGATTCAGACTTCTGTGATAGTGATAAAACGAGCTCTGAATGTGATACACATTTGGACTGATTCAAGTGAAGATGATTATAGATCAATAGCAGATATTCCCAGGGGCACAGATTTTTAAAAATTATCACCCTGAAAACTGATCATGCCCCAAAAATAGTGTGGCAGTGAGCCAGAACTTAGTTGAAAAATGGGTGGCAGTGAAAGTGTTAATCTCTTGTATATTTCATTGACAATAAGTTATAATTAAAAAAAAAGTAAAAGCAACTTCATAGCATTTAACGAGATATAAGTATGAAGTGTTAGAGACCTCACATTATTATTAAGACCTCACATTCGATGGTTAGATGGAAATTTTTATTTTGCATTGTAATTCCTTTCCCAACAAGCTTACATTTGAGCTGCAGCAGATTCCTACAGGGCATGTTCTGTGTCTTTGGAATGCAATGTTAAACAAAACTATATCAACAATCATGATAAATTAGGAAACACCAATTTAAAATGGGACTATGTCACAGCAACATTAAATGATGTGGAACTGAATTTGCCAATCAATATGCATGCAAAAATAAAATAAGCTATACATGAGACTACAAAGAGATGAATGTAGAGTCATTACCATATAATGTGCAACCTCTAACCATTGTATCAAAATTAAAAAAATAATGAAAACGTATTAAAGTAAAATAATCGAGGACTGTATAAGCTAGACAATACTGAAGGAGAATATAAATGTTTAATAACATGCAAAAGGATATGCATGTTATTTATGGAAAGAGAACATACAACAATATGGGATATGCTGGGATAAAAACCTCATGGATTTTTCATTAATCTTATTCTGACTGTAAAATTAATATATGATTAAATGTCTTAATCTTGTGTAGACTCGAGTTTTCTTGTTGTTCTCAGTTTTTCTACTATGAATAACGAGGATTACATGATCACTTTGTGAGTTAATAATCACATGAACAGATTCAATCACAACACACTTCAAAATGTCAGCTGTGTGCACATCATGAAACCATCCACCACCTCTTCAGGTGTCCAGCTCTAGATGATGTCAGGAAGATCATTCTTCCCCCAAGACCAGATAAATTAAACACATTATACAGAACAAAACAACAACTTACAAACACATGCAGATGTCAGTAGATAGCATTGGGCCGAAGGACAAGAGCCCAAGGATCGCTGGATCATTAAAGAAGTGGTGAGCAGACTTCTGCTCAGATTCTGTCTCTTCAACATCATAAATTGTCAATGCTTATGCCAGACTGTTAAAACCACAGGTAACAAAGTCCCAACAACTAGAATAAAAAGTTCTAAATTTTTAAATCCTTTCTGTTCCTTCATACCAATTGTTCCATCTGCAGACTTGTACTGAATATGAGTAATGGAAACTTCTGGAAGAACATGGACTGTGGCAACATATAAGAAAGTACCAGCACTAAACAACATGGCAATTCCTGTAGTCTGTACACTTGAAACAACTCCTTTACTTTGCTGAAATAATACAAAGTTAATCAAGTTTGATGTGGGATTACTAAAACTTTATATATAAAACTAAAGATTTATTAAGCCTAAATGTCGATGAGATTATACTAAAATGGTACATATGCCATAAGTAAACATTTATTCCCACCATAAATTTACCTCCAACACTGGGTGAACACTTGAGACCTATCTTATCCCCTGCAAATTATCTGTTTTTTTTAACAAGCAGAACATTAAACACCACATGCACATTTTCTCAGTTTCTGTAATTTGCTGGGTTTTTGTGTGTTAATCTGTAAAATAGCTAACACCAGTGAAGTAAACAAATTTCTTTTTTGTCTTCAGTTAACATGCAATGAATACAATACGAGTAAAAACTGGAGTAATGACATTCGCTAGAGAGGAAAACGGTACCAGTAGCTCCACCCAAAATCATCAATTAAACCAAGTCAAAGACTTTACATACTTATGGAGCACTTTTTCAGCAAATGGAAGAATAACTAATGAAATCCAACATGGATGCAATAAATCAAATCATAGGACAAATAGCACAAATTTTGAAATGCAAACATGTCACCATGAACACTAAAGAGCATTGTACAACACAAAACCTTTCTTCCAACAGTGCTATCGGTGTCGAACCTGAATGCTGGCATCAAACTATCGAAGAAAACTAGTCACAACAGAGATGAAGTGTCTATTCAGAGTGCTGGGAGTATCAAGAAGAGGCTGGTTTAGAAATTAAGACATCATTACTGAACTTTTATCAAGAAAAATAAAAATTAAATGGTTCGGCCACAGAAGCAGATTACCAACGGACAATGCGAATGAAAAAGCAATGTTACTCTGATACAGTGGATACAAAGCAAAAAGGCTGTCCACGCAAAAGGTGGACCTCAGAAATAACAGGTGGTGAAAAACACTTTATGAAGCGCACACAAAAGTCTGTTCTAGAAATCTCTTCTTATCCTAACGCTGTGAGGAAAATCAGGATTAGAGAAAAAAAGCTTTTTTCTTTCTTAGTACTAATTTCTAGCAACTGTGATTCTCCAACTGTTTCTACTACACTGTCGACTTCTTCTTTGCAATCATCGCTTAGACTGGTGTACCAGATTTCCCCATAAATCTCATTCATGTGGAAATCTGATACATGCAGCCTTAGCATTAGTGTGGTTTTTTTACGTCGCATCATTCAGTGCCATTTGGAGCTCTGGTGCTTATCCTTCGGTGATGTGTCCAGTTTCAGCCAGCGTTTACTGGGTTGACTCTCCGTCAGCCTTTGGCTGTCCCCGGCCTGCAAGGCAGCAGGTTGCTATTTTAGGGTAGCTACCCTTAGACAACCTTTCTCTCCCAGGTTGTTGAGCGTCAGCTGCACAGGTTACCTGTCTTTTTTGGACTACTTGGTTTGCCTGCCATTCGGTTTTGTGTACGGTTTGCTCCGTTAGTCTTTGATTGTCCCCAATCCAACTACAAGGCAGTAGTTGTCGACTTGAGTTCTACTCATTTGGTACTGGGTTTTCTGGCTTCTCTTGTCTCTTATTGTGGGTTGAAGTCTAGAATGTGTTGTTTCAAACCCACAAAGGAGTCTGTGTATTCATTTTTTGTTACTCTTGTTTTCAAAGAATTCTTTCATGCAAAAGACTCTTAGTGTGTGTGCAATGTTGGGAGGTAGATCCCCCAACCCAAGCAGGGTCACTTGCAACTAGAGTAGCAATCATTTTGCAAAGTGACAGCCACCAGATACTGAATCAATTTCTCCAGAAGAATGCCCTGGTTAGGGTTTTACTCCCAATTGACATTCTTGAAACTTGGCAAGTCCATGTTTATGGTTTCCATAGCTCACTGGCTAATCTGTCCCTCAGACATCCAAACTACTAAAATGCTGTATAGATTCAACATTAATTGCCTTGTCACCATCCCAAAACAACAGACAGTCATTGAGCAACGGCTGAATATCTCTCTTATTCAATTTCTCAATGATCATTTCTGTGGTAGTATAACCATACCATGTAGACCCTCCGAAGGTCAGAATTATTCTTCTGCGATAATCTTATGCTATGTGACTACTCCATTATGTGTCATAAACAGGAACATGCGCTGGGTCTTCACCAGTCCCCCATAGTTTGTTTTGAAGGGTTGTTTCTGTTGGTCAGATTTCCACTCAAGCTGAGGCAAGATGTGCTTTGAGGACTGTTTGGTGCTACACAGATGCAGGCAGCTGAGACCCATTCTATGGGGGTGTGCTCTGAGTCGCAGTGTCCCGTTATAAGTTTGAAGACTGGTCTGCGCTTTTCTGTTTAATATATTTATGTTGTCATGCTCTGGGTTGTATGCACCATTTGTTTTTCTCCATGTCATTTTTCTGGACTGTTTCATGAGTCTTTGCTTCTGTAAAGCTTTATGTTGGGTGTGGTTGTGTTAGGCTCCCTCCAGCCCATGTAAGTTTGTCGGCCTTTTCATTTCCTAGGATGCCATAGTGTCTGGTATCCACTGTAGAACTAATGTCGGATTCCTTGATGGATGACACCCATAAACATATTGACAACTGCAGTTGTATACCTTCTGAAAGCATTGACAGAAAGACTGAACAATAATGACCCCCATACAACAGTCTCAGAGAGGGAGAGGGGGCAGTATTAATGACCTCAACCCCTATCATACTGGGAGTAGTTGTCCTGTATGCTCCACTTCATACTACGTTCTAGTAAACCTCAGCCTAATTTCTTGTGACAATGCACAGACCTATCTAAAAGGGTCTCGGGATTGACTTCACTGCAATGGGTTTCCTGATATTTCTCTCTCCACAGAAATCTGCAGGTATTGCATGAACTCTGTACTCAAGCTCCGACATCAATCCTAGGGATCTCTGGAAAAATACACTCATAAACAAATTTGGATTTAACCCATGACCTTTGGAGTGCAAGGCAAATGGATTAACCACAGAGATCCCTGATAGACCTATCTCTATGTACATCATTTCCTGTCCGCTATCTGCTTAATTTTGAGTAAGAGGAAATACTATACATACAAACCTGAGTAAGAGCTGCATAAGTTATAATTGTTCCTAATGGAGCTGCCGCTGAGAACACTGCTAAATGTTTGCGTACTTTTGTCCGGTCAAAACCTTCATGAAGCAAGAATGACACCAAGCCAAATGCAGCTGGAGCCTGAAACAGAAAAATATAACAGTAAGAAGTATCTGATTGACTGGAGCTTCATCATTTCACTTTGGTGAATAACCATGTATGCTCTGATCTCTTTTTTACACAGAAAGATGTCAACGGCAGTGCACAAATTCCATAGCACAGCGAGGGCCCAATTATAATTTAGAAAATGGTAAATATTTTTGTCGAAAAAATATTTCATTCTTTTTAATGAATTTGGCCCGGGCAGAGGTTTTGCAGCCTATCAATTTTAAACAGCAAATTGTTCTTTTACGTGCTGAACTTGAATACAGAACCTTTAAATATCCCAATTGCTACTCGTGGGGAGTGAACCTAATACCTTTGTTGCAAGAAGTGTGCACTTTACCTACATTTGTCTGTGTGAAATAAGTTTAAACTGTTTAAGACAAATGTCAAATTTGTCTTGCTTTATGGCTCAGGGAAAACTGCCAAAGAATGGAGATGTATCACAATATGACAAGTGGAGAGGGACCATGCTGCTTTCCATTACCAGCAAATTTCTTGCTACAGTTATCTTGGACAGGATGAAAGAGGCCACTGACCAGAGACTTTGAGATGAACAGTCTGGATTTAGGAAATATAAATCTTGACCAGAGAGCCACCCTGAGAATCATTGTAGACAGAAAGATGGCAGACTCCACTCTACATGTGCTTTGTTGATTTTGAGAAGGCATACAGTCATGGACCAGTATGGTCACTGCCAGGAAGGAAAGCAATGGCAGACTACCTTCCAAGACAATGCCTAGAAAACCTTAACAATAATATGGACAGAAGAGTCCTCCGTATATCTTGGATAGAGAAGGGAAAAAATAGATCTATCCAGAAAGAACTCAAAATCAAAGAAAACTGGCTCCTGTTACAAATGAGAAAGAGAAAATTGAGATATTTTGGACATATAAAAAGACATGAAGGGCTGGAGAGACCATCATGGAAGGAGGCATACCGGCAAAGAGAAGAAGAATTCAGGATGTATGAATGGTTTGAACATAACGGCTGCAGAGGCAGGGCATCTGGCCTATGAGAGAGAAATTCCGGAGGACTGTTAGGGTGGCAAAGTTCTGCCAAGGACAAGCTATTTGATGATGATGATTTGACAGCATAGATAGGAAATCGATGTGGAATATTATCCTGAGAAACTATGGGGTGCCAAAGAAGACTGTTGACATCTGGCAATTGTATGAGAATTTGCCTGCCAGGTTATTCACAATGGAAGACTGTCCGAGGATATGGGTGTTAGACAATGATGTTTGCTGTCCCTCTCCTTTTCTTGATTGAGTTACATGCACAGCATATGCCAGGTCTGGAAAAGGCATTCAGTGGACACTTATGTCAAAATTAGAGGACCTGGACTTTGCAGATGATCTTGCATTGCTCTCACACAGGCTACAAGACATGCACGAAAAAGTGGATGCCCTGGCAGAAAGCGGCACACGGATTGGTCTTAAAATCAGCCAAGAGAAGATAAAAATACTGCAAAGCAGCAACATACAGTAAGACCCGATATTGATTGAGGGAAGGGTATAGAAGATGTTGGTGAATTTGTCTCCCTTTGGGAAGCAAGATCAGCCAATCAGGAGGTACAGATAAGGACATTAATGCCAGGATTAGGAAAGCCCAACAAGCCTTTGTTATCCTGCACGCTGTGTGGAAATCTACTGCCATCTCCACGAAAACAAAGCTCAAAATATTCAGCTCAAATGTGTTGTTGAATGGCTTGAAAATATGGCGAATCACCAAGTTCAATACAAATAATATTCAGACTTTTGTCAACAGATGTACTCTGCGGATTCTAAGACTGAGAAGGTATGACAGAGTTGTAAACACAGACCTGTATATAAGAAGCGGACAGGAACCCATGATGACCTAGGTCAAATGAGGAGAAAATGGCGATAGGTGGGACATAGCCTATAGAAGACAGTCAAGTGTCACTAGACAAGCACTTTAGTGGAACCCTCAAGGAAAATGAAAAAGAGGACATCCTAAACAGACCTAGAGATGAAGTCTTCTTGAGGAACTGAAGGGTGTTTGACTATCCTGGGAGACGGTAAAGAATACAGCCAGAGACCGGAAAAGTGGCGAACAACTGTTGAGGCCCTATGCTCCACAAGGAACGGAGAGGAATAAGTCAAGTCTCTGTTATGATTCCTTATAAATAGTTTTCTCAATAACATTTCTTTTATTTGTTTGAACACTGTCATAGAATCGTCATCATCATCATATAGCTTGTCCTGAGCAAAACTTTGCCACCCCAACAGTCCTCCAGAATTTCTCTCATAGGCCAAACGTCACGCATCTGCAGCCGTTATGTTCAAACCATTAGTTACATCCTGAATCCATCTGCATGGTCTTCCTCTTCTTCTCTGTGCTGGTATGCCTCCTTCCATGATGGTCTTCTAAAGCCCTTCATGTCTTTTTATATGTCCAAAAATACCTCAACTTTCTCGTTCTTATTTGCAGCATCAGCCAGTTTTCTTTGATTTTGAGTTCTTTCATAGAATAGTAACTCAGATAAAAAATAACACTACCTTATGCAACATGATAGCCACAAATACAATCACAGTTATGTGGGCTTCTGACAAGGATATGGCAGCTCCCAAGGCAACTCCATCAGCTGTAAACATCAAATATAACATGTTGCAAGCATAATGTATATATTAAGTCAACAAATCTTGTGATTACAATACTATAATTTCCCAGAATATCAGTCTCGGAAAGAAATTATCAGCCCTGGTAGCATAGTATTGATTCTGGAGTAACTAGGGCCAATTTTTGACAGATTACAACACAACTTTCTGGATTCTTCTTCTTCTTCGATCGTTCTAGGCCTGTTTTAATCATTCTCATTGTGATATATAAACAGCCAAACATCAGAACGTGATGTACGTGCACCAGCCTTCAGCACCTATTTGAGCTCAGTTGCTTATCCTTCGGTGGGGTGTTCGATTTCAGCCAGCTTTTGATTTACTAGGGTGAGCTTTCCTTAGGGTTCGATCAGCTTTGCCGTATTTTTGGGCTTTGTGATCTACGCGGGACATTGAGTTACGCTGTTTATGCCTGTTCTGACTGAGAAATATTTCTCAGGGCTTGTAAGCTTATCCTCGGACGGCGTCTTACTCGTATAAAACACCGTGTAAAGTATCGGCCTTCGCCAATGTTCAGACCTGAACTTCCTGTCTGATCCGTGCATTGTCGGCCTTGCTTTACCGTCGTTTTGAGTTTGATCCGGAGAAGGAACATTCTCAGCCTTTTCTAGACGCGCATTAGTACGTGGCAATTTGCAATTAACCTCAAAGCACTGGCATGGGGCGAGTACAAACAATGTAAAGGTCGTTTCAGTCGGCACTATCAGCGTAACTGAGGATTTTGCGCTAGCCGCCATCACCCGCCCCAGTTATTCCGGGATGTCAGTTCGACTGCAATCGAACCTTGCCGGTTGCCCCAAGGCTGGCAGTTCCGTTAGGCATCACCAACCTCAGTTCTTCTGGGGATGTTAATTTTTAATCGCACATTACCTTGCACGGTTTTCCCAGGGCGGGTAGTTTCGTTATGCACTGAAACGCAACTTGTTCTTTTGCGCTCGGCAAACCTTGCCCAGTACATGTGTCTGCACCAGACTACCGATGCGGGGTCAGCTGCAATCTTCTCTCGTACCGACACGAGGTAGACTTTTATTGTTACGGTCCTGTCTTATTTATTCTTGCCGACGGGCTGGCAATGTTGCCCCCTCCTCAGGGCTTCGAGCTTCGCCCTCTGCGGGCATACGTTTGGTCACTGGATGCACCTCTCATCCATGTCAGGGACGTTTCGTTGCTGCTTCTTTGCGTTCAGGGACTTGGGCAATATCTTGTTGGACATCGGTCAGGAGATTTGTGCATTCTCTTTGTATGTATCTTTATTGTATTTCCGTAATTGCACTGCTACCACTACCAGTAGTTTTCTCTCCCCGATCCCTGCCCTCTTAGCCAGACCGGAGCCATAGTTTGTTTCCAGGATCACCGCGTGGAGGTTGGGGGCAGGGTCTTTGTTAGCGCGCCCCCTCGCTAACCCTGGCTCATGTTACCACCATGACCTCATGAGCCTTTTGAATTGAACCTCGACTGATTTAATGAGCCATTCGCGGTTTCACCGTGAGACAGTGTGAACTTAGACATGCATGGCTTAATCTTTGAGACAAGCATATGACTACTGGCAGGATCAACCAGATAGCTGTCATGGACGAGACTGGACCGACAATGTTCGAGGTAGGGAGACAGCGCTCTTTGCAGAGCGGATCGCGTCCCGGCGAAAATGCGAAATTGAGCGAAAGCGACCGGCGCTCGCTTCCCCACAGATTTGCCGGCAAGACTTCGCCTCACCAAGCAAAAACGACACCATGTTACTACCTGCGGACCCACAAGCTAGTTGCGAGCCGGGCCTTTCGAGACCACCGTCGAGCGTTTAAAATTTTAGACTGACTGCATCACATCGCGACCGAGAAACTCCGATATACGGACACCCACACACCACCAATAAGACCGCGCGTGAGCGCGAGTCTTAATAGCAACGCTACCTTGTCCCTTATTCGCTGGGAGCCTCGTTCGCGTGAAAAAGCTAGGAGGCACGCAGCCGTTAGAACTATCCGCAATTGGTTATCGACACTGGGGAACGCGTTCGCTGACTGGCTCGCCCGTCGGTTATTTTCAAAGCGGGAGGCACAGTTTGCAGGCCTAACCCAGATCTTTCTGGATTCATTCAAACTGAAATTTTTAGGCAGAAGGAAAAGAAAAACCAATATTGCTGTTACTGACACCAGGTAGTGCGTAAGTTTGGTTTTAATAAATACTATGAAAGGAAAATGACTGACATTACCAGGGCTCAATCCCATGATATAGATATTAGGAGATTGTATCATAATAAACCATTCGCTCGAGTGGTTGACGGGCCCAAATTTGGGGTGTAAAGAATAGATCCACTGTTACCTGCCATGCATGTCGTAAGAGGCGACCAAGGAGGTTTGTCTGAAATCGGATGCACATGTCCTAAACGTGTAGAAGTATACACGTTCTTGGCAAAGATCAAACATGTCACAAAGAGTGATTAAAATTGGTCGTAAAACGAGCATAGAAGGAGAACCATTCACTTGCTCCTGTTATTGTAAATAAATTTGGAAAAATACCTTCCTAAATAAACTTTATAACCACATAATAATTTGTTAGTCATAAGACAAAATTACCTAACGGAGTCAATTTCATTAAACATACAGACATTTATTCATTATAGCTTTCTTCTCATTCGCTGTTGTTTAATGTCTACACAACGAGTCAGATTCTCTGGATTTATGTTGTTGTGTTTATTAGTTCATTAAGGCTTCCCAACAGCTTTGCATGCAAGTTTGTCTATGTTAACCAGTGTTTTTTTTTAATCAGTTTATTCATCACGTGACAATGTGTAGCTTTCTGTCCACTTGCACATGTAGGTGACGGGTCACTCTATTGTATCTAGTTCTGAGTTGAAACAATATCATGTCTTGCTCTATCTAGATCATAGATTCCCAAACTTATTCGGCCCACTGCCCACTTTGCATAACATAAACTTTGTAACGCCTCCTCCATATTACAACAGTTTGCCAACACCCCCAAACATATATACATGCTCTATTTTCTCTTTGACATAGAAAATGTATATATATTTCTGTAATACATGGCCAATTTTCAAATGATTATATGCATGAAATAGAAAATTGATAAAATTTATCGTGTAAGAAGGGCATAAGATAAATTTTAATGCAGAATTCAAATTTTAAATGATTATTCAATTGCAAAGTCACGAAAATAATTTATTTTAAAATATTTATTATTAATTTCTCCTTTAATTTCCCACCGACCCCTAATCGCCTGAACACCCCCCCCCAAATTCTTCTGAATCCACTATCGCCCCCTAGAACGCTTAGCGCCCCTGGGCGGTACTGCCACTTTGGGAAGCGTTGATCTAGATAGTGTTGATTATCTCTTTGTTATAGCATATATACTGTGTATACTACATTCTCCCGCAGCTCCACCAAAACAACTCAAAGAACCTTTGCACAATGAATGGAGCACTGCTGAAAAAGAGAAAACCCGACTTACCTGGGAGTCAAGTTAGACAAACAACTGAGGATGACAGAACACATTAACAACATAAAAGAAAAAGCATCTAAAAGACTCAACATGGTTAAAAGACTTGCTAGCACCACCTGGGGTGCAGACAAGAGCACCCTTAGGCAACTATATCTTGGCTAGGTAAGATCTACAATGGACAACTGCCTTCCTCTCCAAGCTATAGCAAGTGAGCACATCACAACATCCCTGGACAGAGTGCAGAATCAGGGTCTCAGGTTTATATGTGGGGAATGAGAAACTCCCAACTGCTGCTTGTGAAATCGCGCCAACATCGAACCACTAGATATTAGGAGACGAAGGCACTAATAGAAGCAGTCAAGCGATATAAAAGAATAGAAAAAAACCATCCCAACAGAAAACTATTGACAGGTGGAAATCCAATCAAAGAATCCAGCAAAAATCATTGCTGGAAGTTGGGAAAAATCTCGAAGAACACTACCATCTCCCAACTGACAGAAAACCGATCACAAGATGCCCCGGCCCACCACCATGGCTAAACATAAAACAACCAGTAATCCAGAACTATAAACAAAACTATACTTCTTGACAAAACTATAAACAAAGCAACACTTGCACCGATCTTAAAAACCTGCGCACTGGAGACAATAGACAGTTATCCAACTTCCTCTATCCATGCCTACACTGATGGTTCAGCTTTCAAAGCCACTACTTACGCTGGCTTCGGCATATACCTGAAATATCCAGATGGAACTACCTATAGTTACTGTGCTCCTTGTGGTAATATATGTTCCAACTATGAGGCAGAGATTATAGCCATAAAGACCGCTGTAGAACTAGTCCACCAGCAGTTTGAACTTGGAGAGAATATTGTCCAAGACATGATAGTATTCACTGACTCACAGTCCACACTACAAGCTTTAGAAGAACAGCAGAATCAGTCAGCGAGATCAGTCATTGGCATTAGTCATCCACAATCTGATTTCCTCCTTTGATATTAATGTCATTCTACAGTGGATTCCTGGGCACACAAATATCCCAGGAAATGACAAGGCAGATCATCTGGCCAAACAGGGATCATCAAAACCACAAATAGACAAACCTGTTAGCATACAGAGTATAAAACAGATTCTGAAAAACAACTCCAGAGAAGATTGGCTGAACCGATGGGCTATGGGGACGACTGGTCGGGACATGTATGCAGAGATGAATAGACCAAACCCCAAGGACAATATAAATCTGCTACAACGAAAAGATCAAAGCACTATCTTTCAGTTAAGAACAGGACATGTTGGACTGAATTACCACCTACACAGAATAAACCCACCACACCTACCACACTGTAGAAAGTGCAGTCACTCATGTGAGACAGTACAGCATATCTTGCTTGAATGTCCTGGACTACATAAAGCTAGACAATAACTCCTCCCACCACACCCATCTGTTCATAATACCCTTTACACTAGTCTTCCACAATTACAGAACACATGCAGATTCTACAAACTGGCATTGGCTGCCCAAGAGTGAAAACTCGCAGCCCTGGTTAGAAAGAAGAAAGAATAGTATATATTGCTTATCATGTATACAACTTAATTTAAATTGAGATTTCTTTGCTTGCTGTGTATACAGTTTTTGAGGGGTTCTCAAATATAATACTTTATCTGCATCTTCTTTGTGTTCCGTTTGACTGCTAAGGAATCTACAAGAGATTTCCATTGAAGGAGATGCGTCGACTGGGTTTGAGGTGAAAGGGCATGGGATCGAACTGAGGGCAATTTTGGTTTCTGCCTTATGTGCGACAAGGAATGATGATTTAAGTTGGAGCTAATACATGAACTCATATCATACGACACACATTTTCCCACATCTTTGTCTGAAAATCTAGATAGGAAGTATGTCTCATAATGTGACAATAACAGCTATTGCAATCAAGTTTATTTTCATGTCTTGATTTAACCATTTGACTCCATAATTTTTATGTTACCTCCTGACATGCTTGTTTTGCAATACTGGCTTAGCACAATCTTAAAAAATACAAGCCAATATATTAGCTCAGAAGGGTGAAGAGGTTAAAGACAATTTGAGAGTTTCTGTTATAAAACCAATATACCACACAGCTGTTTCTAGGTATTAGTTTAAGCTGCCAATACAAATAAGCTTGGGTTATTCAAGTAAGAAATGTTATAGGCTCAGTAATCATTTAATCTGACATTCAAATATGGCAGAATAACATGTCTACATTTTATAGAATTCTGCAGCAGATCAAATTGTATGTACAACAATATAGCTTTCTGTGCTGAATCAAATAGCTAGGTGGTACATATTATGAACAGCTGTGGCCACAAATACGAGAAAATGGAGATATGTTGGGCATACATTGAGATGAAATGATCACAGAATACCTAAGCAGGCATTGAAGTGGGAAGCAAAGAGTTCAAGAAAGAGAATGCTCTAGGGAACCCTTGAAACAAACTTCGCTAAGAGAGGCAAGAAATATCGGACTCAATGCCATGGAAGAGATTGAGCGAGTTGCCCAGGACTGAGTGGTATGGAGAAACTACTTGCAGGCCCTATGTAACTTATAACAGTACAAAACGTGCTGCCTTGCAGGTCGGCTGGGGACAGTCAAAGGCTGATGGAGAGCGAACCCAGTAAACGTTGGTTAAAATCGGACACGTCGCCAAAGGACAAGTACCAGAGCTCCAAATGGTACTGAAGATGTGACGTGAAAAAACGGTCTTTGCTCAGGTTATTTATATATCACAATAAGAATGATCAAAATGGCCACAAAGAACAAACGCAAGAGAGAGAGAGATAACAGTACAAGAGTTATATATATATAACTCTATATATATGTCAAAAAATGTAGTAATAAAAAAGTAAACTACAACTACTAAGTACTCTACCTGCTGCATGAACAACAAGTCCTAAAGTAGCCGTTATCTTATTCCTGTTCTGCCCATGTCCTGTGGTCTCTGCATCAACTGGTGCTGAATGAGATTGTATATTGCTTCCAATCTGATCTACCAACAGCATGAAGACAAATCCTGTGACTAGACTGATACCAATTATAGAATGCTTTGCAATCAGTAAGTCATCATGCCCATGCTCATGTTGCATTTCTCCTTGTACATTCTCGACATTTGCATTTGCAGATTCCTTACCAACTATGACTTCTGGATTCTCTTGGTCTATTTGATGTGGACATTGCAAAAATAAAACAAAGTTATAACTTAAAATATTAGAAGTAATGACTACAGAAGAAATTGTAAGTATATTTTGTTCAGAATAGCATGGAGTTCATTTTTGAATGAGAAAATAATGCTGGTAATGGATAATCATCATCATCAAGTAGCTTGTCCCTTCCAGAACTTGGCTCCCATGACAGCAGTCCTGAAAACTCTCTGTTCTGTGCAAGTTGAGCGGCGTTAGCAGCAGTCATTCTCAGATCGTCAATGACATCTTGCACCCATCGTCTTCTAGGTCTTCCTCTTATTCTTCTTCCAGGCACTATTCCCTCCAAAATTATCTTCTCTAGGCACTCATGTCATTTGATGTGTCCGAAATATTACATTTTCTTGATTTTATGCTCTTTAATATCAAGTTGTTGCAGAACAGAAGCATTTGCTCTTTAATGGATAATACAATAAGGAAATGCATAAAAACTGAAAGGTTAATTTAAGAGAAATTGCAGTACAATCTAAGCACCAATAGATATGTGAAAAGTTTTCCTAACCATGTACTATAGAATCAAGATAGCTAGAGGATATTTATATCTCAAAATAAGTGCTAAAAAGATCATCCACTCCCCCAGATGCTCAGCATCATAAGTGGGAATTGGTTAAACATAAAAATTAAAATTGAGAGAACAGAAATCTAACTTACGAAGAGTCTTGCTGAACATTAGGTTGAGTAAACAAATCCGACTGCTCTCTTTATATTGGTAATCCATTTATGAATACATAAACATTAAGAAAATTGTGATTGAATGCATTGTTTATTAACTGTTTACAAACTAGCATCATGACCATTTGTCTTTTTGGTCACAGGGTATCCTAGAATGAATAGTAAACTCAGTTTCACTTCTACTTCTAGCATAAGCCATGATGATATGTATTCATTATCATTTAAACTTAAGTAGTTTCCAGTGAGAGATAGAACACACCAACAACCTATATCAAATATTATAGGGAAACGAAGGTGGAAATATTTAGGTCATGTTCTTAGATCAGACGAACAGAGACTAAATCGACAAGTCCTTATGTGGTCACCAGTTGGGAAAAGAAAACGTGAAAGACCTAAGACCACTCTTTGAAGAACAATCCAACAAGAAAGTAAACTATTGGGATGTAAAACCATACAAGATCTCCAACTGCTAGCAAAGAACCGCATCACATGGAGATCTAAAACCTCTGCCCTATGTGCCGCCTTTGGCACAAAAGGAACAAACTAACTAAGTTTCCAGTTAATATAAAAGTTCAATAAGAACAGAAAGTAATAGAAAAGTAACAAAATAATACAAATCTTTCAAGTGACGTTTCGTCCCTGCGATAAGCCATTTGGATCTTTAAAAAGATGTCTCATACAAAATCAGTTATAATTGAACACACAAAATATTTTTAATAATCTAAATACTCCAACTCTGAAAAAAACCCACAATAAAACAGTACAGGAATAGAATGGGTATGATATAAATAAATACCAAACATGCAATACAAAAGTAAAAATAAATCAAGAATGATGGATGTACATACGCTCAACAGTGCTATACATGGCATGTACTCCTTCTGGAATAATGACTGCAAGGGCTGTGCCTACTAACAGTCCTGCTCCCAGAACCGTTACCAGCTTCAGCTTCTCCTGCAACAACAAACAGAAGTTTATGAATATTAACAAACATGTGCAAAATGTTAGTAAAATCGTGTACTTCTGCGAATGCATATATATGGCACATAGTCAAGTATAAAAATATGTGATACATAAGTCAACATGGCAATTCTGTCTTAAAGCATTCAACCCCATGATGCATAGTAACTAGAGTAAGGTGTTTAAAGAACCTGTGTTTTTCCCTTGGCAACATTATGTTATGGAACATTGACAAAGCGGCAGAGAAGATCATCAATGCCTTTGAATGCAAATGCTACAGAAGAGTACTTAGAATATCATGAACAGAGAAGAGAGTAAACACTTTTGCAACCGCTTGATTTTAATGAGAGTTGGTTATTAAAGAACATAAAATCAAGAAAAATTAAATATTTCAAACGACATGAGTGCCTAGAGAAGATAATTCTGGAGGAAGAGTGCCTGGAAGAAGAATGAGAGAAAGACGTAGATGGTGATGGGTGCAGGATGTCACTGACAAGCTGAGAATGAATGCTGTTGACGTCAAGCATCTTGCATAGAACAGAGTTTTTCAGGACTGCTATCATGGTAGCCAAGTTCCTGTAGGGACAGTCTACTTGATGATGATGAGAGTAAGGTGAACAATAGTAATCTTGTAACTGAAACAAAAAAAGTAACAAATATTTGCTTCCTGAACAATATGTTCATAGATAGCTAGTTATGATGACTACATGTATTGGAAATGTACTAACTAGTAACTTCAAAAAGAATATTTTTTATGCAGTCACTGTGGCTACATGTGCATTTATTCGAGGAGTAACGATTTCTATTAGAAATGTACTTATTTATAAGTAATGCTTTTGGAAGTATGCGTGTGGAATGGGTGGACATCATTTGGAGATCACATCTCAAGAAAATGACTTGGCTGTACACTCCTGGACATGCTGGAGTGCGGGAAAATTAGTGTGCTGACTCTCTTGCAAACAGTGCCCCGACTCAAGTGGGCAGAAGCATGGACAGAGCCGATATCATCAATGCGATACGCTCTCAATTGTGTGACATGGGCGGGTCTCAGACACTGGACGAGTTCGAGAATTAGGCGTTAAGTTTGGACATGCCAGACAGTGTCGTCTTTGTGGTAGAGAGAGAAGATATAGTAATCAGCTTCTCATGGGTACTGTGAGCAAATGGACTTCGGGATGGCTGATGCAACGGAGGACAGAGCACGAATGAGAATCATGAGGGGGGACTGCCTAGAGTAGTTGATAGTAGCTCGGCCTGCTAGCTGTGAGACGCCTCATAGTTCGGGTTCGAACCCACTGTCCGGCATTTGTTCGAGTCCCTGGTCTTACTCAGGACGATAACGTGAGTACCTCTGAAGTCTGAGAAAATCTGCCTGTATGGCGAGGAATACTAATTACGAGTACATTGAGCACACGGCTGCCAGTGTAAAGTAATTTACAATGTGACCTTGCTGCCATTGTAAGAAATTGGAAAAACGGATTTTCACGCAAAAATCAGTTTCAGAGATGAAACTTCGTCTGAGTTGAAAGCGGACGAAAGAAAGAAAAAGAAAAAAAAAAAAAAAAGAATCATGAGAATGCCCAATGTGCCATGACGTCGATCGCATAACATAACTCGAAACCAGATGCACTAATATTTATATCTGATATGATAGAAAATTTAAGTGGGAAGTGAACATCAAGAGGTGGGTACCATCTGGGTAAGAACGGAATTTGACTGATAATCCATTGCAACAAACCTTCCATGTGAGGACGGCAGAAACTGGTAACAGCAGTTATAAAGTAACGTATACTTTTTCTGATATTCGAGTTACTATTCGCAAATCATTATAAAATACAAAATATTAACCTCTGAGAGAGAAATAGTCAGCGGAATTATTCCAGCAAGATAACATCCTATAAGCATTGCTCCTGATAGGCCAAGAAGTGTTAAGATCTCGTCCATGGCTGCAGCTAACTTGTGTAAACTTAACCACTATCGACAGTAATACCGAAGTTGATGTGTTCAGCCACGTATACTACTGGGTCACTGATCTTACATTTATTGAAATTCAATAATCAAGGTGGTAGAAACAACATCCGGCATTTTAACTTAACAACTTGGGGTTAAGTAGCACTTCCAGCGTTTGCGTGAAAATTGCACTTTTGCTATCGTTCAAATAGGGTCGCATTGTTCAGTTACTTTTATAAATTTGTAACCATTTAATAATTTTGCAAGACATACTCGTTACTCTGAAACCGTGACTGTGGGTATTCATCACCAAATAGTTTGTCCTGAGTGGACCTTTGCCACCCTAACATTCCTTTAGATGCTAACCCTGTCACGACTGCACTGAGATGGACACCAGAGAGTAAACGAAAACGTGAAAACCCCAAAGACAGAGGTTAGGAACACAATACAGAGGAAGGCCAACAATAGAGACGAATTGTGTGCATTTGTTGCTGTCTTTAGAGCCAAGAGTGTTACAGGCTAGAGAGATAGAGAGATTTCGTTACTGAACCAAAGTCGCAACACTCTTGGTAGACTTATAAGTGTCCAGTTTCCCCCCAACAGATATCGAAGGACAGGCATGGTGGTGGTTACTGTGATTTCCTGGAAAACACTTCTCATTATCCCCAGACTTCAAGTTCTGCGTGTATAATAAGTTTTCCCATAGTCTTTTCAGACCTTATTGTATGAAGTGCCTGTAACTCCATATTGTGTGAAGGAGGAAGAAGGGCAAATTCGATTCCTCACGTGTGGAACATTGAATGAGGGATTGAACAGCTTGTGTCAGAGTCGACAGGCGAAAGCTTACGATAATCCGTCCCACCAGTTCTGCGTGTTCAACGCATAATTCCAATTCAATTAATGGATAGATTCAGTATGAATTTTAGTTTCTTAATTCAATGTCGAAAAGTTGAAGAGTTAAGGTCAAATAAGGTCCGTCCTGTGCATCTTCAACTTCCCAACAATCGATGTTGTTGATGCAAGTCTGCCCAACCTCCTATTGCTGCATGTTCAGTAAAGTAGATTCAAGTAAGCCTCTGGAGGTTGGATACCTCAGTAATGATATCCACTCATACCACAACAAAGTGTTAAACACCGTGTACCATCGTCAGATTCTAAAAGTTTATTGTAAACTGGCCATCTTCTGGGATTTTCTACATTTCCCCCCAGGTTTATCTGACTTAAGACAACCAAGGTTCAAATTTATAATTCTCCATCACTCCTAGCTATTTTGGAGTTTACAATTTCGTGTCCCGTAATTATCACTTCCTGCCGGTCAAAACAAAACTTTCCAGTTTTAACCGCAATCTTAAAGTTTGTCTTTGTTAGGACTAAGTAAAAGTGTTTCTGTCTTTTGTTTTCACAGCTCGTAAACACTTTTCAGAGTATTACTTAGCTATATTTGTACACAGTGGCGGCTCGTCATTAAGGGTCAGTGGGGCCGGGCCCCACCAAAAATAAGGTGTAACGTGTATTTATTATTTTATACATTAAAATATATCCTAACCGAAACTATAACTTTTCCGAAAATATCTGTCTGGCCCCACCAACAAAACTGATCACGAGCCGCCACTGTTCGTACATCTGTTATTCTAAAAAAGTATGTAGTTTGTCTTCCTAAATCTGCCACACGGGTATTCAGCAAGTACTGTAGGAAATAAACCAACTGATCGCTGCATAACTATTCCGCATAGGTACCAAGTATTCGAAACTACCAGAGCTTACGACAATTTTCTAACTAACTGATACCTTCTTCTTTAGCGATCTCTGGTTATACGCTTAGTTTACTGTGGACCACAAACTAGCAGTCAGCTTCATGTTTCCCCAGAGCTTTAACTAACTGATTTAGCAGAGATATAATAGCCGTCCATCGCAAGCGATGATGACAACATCAGAGGTATGCTGCTGCGCCTCTCTGGTGTGTGCGGAGGTGACTGTAGAGTAACTGGATGCCTGAGAGGCAGAGTGAGAGGTGTGTTTAATCAGCGAGCCAGGGAACCATCAGTATGCATACTCTTCGATATATGTTGGGGAGACTGAGCACCTATGGGTCTGCCAGGAGTACAATGACGTCAGTTTAGTAACCAATGACTGTAGAGTCCAATCCTAGAACACAATCCCCTATCACTCACAGGTGGGGCATACATGATCAAGGTTTGACATGTGTGTGTTCTGTCTTTTCGTGCAGCTCATTTTCTCTCTGACTCGACGGCACGTCAATTCTCAGCTATGCGAGCTTTTCTTGTGTTGTTACAGCGCCACATTTGGCGATCTTGCGCAAGGGATTCCCAGCACGTGGTGTCTATGTCGAAGCATTTCAGAGACTCTTTAAGAGTGTCTTTAAAGCGTGTTTTCTGTCCACCAGCTGAACGTCTGCCCCCTTCAAGTTCGCCATACATCAACTGTTTTGGGATGCGTTTATCAGACATCCGAGCAACGTGACCGGCCCATCTCTTTTGGGCCCTCTACAACAGGGTGTTGACGTTTGGGATCTTTGCTCTTGTGAGGACTTCGCTATCTGGAATTTTGTCCTGCCAGTTAAAATGAATATCCACTCATGAGTCTCTCTTCCTTGTTAATATGTAATCTATCTGGCTCTTAATATCTGGATCGTTCCATTTATACCAAGTCATTACCTGGATTCTCTATGTTGAAAAAGGTGTTTGTAATGACAAGGTCATGCTGTGCACATAAATCTAATAATCTTTCCCCATTTGTGTTGATCTTGCTGTTTTTGCCCCCACATTTACCAAGATATCTTGAAACTGTACTTCTACTATTTCCTACTTTCCCATTAAAATCTCCCATTATGAAAAGTTGATCTTTAGGATTGAATCTAGCAATTTCGTCGTGTACCTCATCAAAGTATTCGTCCTGTTCTTCCTCGCTGTAGTTTCCATTGCATGGTGCATATATCTGAATATATTTTTATGTGCGTGTTCTATTTGTACCTTTATGGATATAATTCTTTCTGAAATATAATTGATGTGTAATATCTTGTTTGCAGTGTTTGGGTTAATAAGGAATCCAACTCCATGTTTTGCATGCTGATGTGTATCTACTCCAGAGAAGATCAGTGTAGTCTTTATCTACTTACTTACTTAATCCCGTCATGCCTAGTGACACATGGGGCTTCAGAAAGGACTTTCCATGCTCTCATGTCCCGTGCAACCTTCAGCGCAGAGCCCCACGTCAGAGATGCGGTGTCAGTTCCTCTTCCATCATGCGCCTCCATGTTGTCCGTGGTCTGCCTTTCTTTCTCTTTCCTCTGGTGTCCAAGTGTGTAGTCTTTATGCATTCTTTTTATTCCCTTTCCTTTAGTCGTAATTCTGCTAGCCCTAGTACCGTCACATGATGTTTCTCCATTAATTCTGCTAGCCTAGTACCGCCACATGATGTTTCTCCATTAATTCGACTAGCCCTAGTACCGTCACCTGATGTTTCTCCATTAATTCGATAGTTTCTCTGCCTTTTTTCCCTAAACCATTTATTTAGTCCCCTATCCTAGTCCGATCTTTCAGACCTTTGATCGCTTACTACTACATTTCCCGTTTCCTGCTTGGGCATCTCTTTGTCGCACATTAGATCTTCTATCGGCTTGCCGGACCTGTCGTAGATTCATTTCTAACTGTACACTTTTCCTACCTAACACTAAGTTCACATTATAACACATTTTAATACTTTCTAACACATTTTAGTATATATATATGGAACTGCAGTAAAACTATTTTACTTGGCAAAACACGTAATTACAAAGTACTGTAGTTTTACAAATTACAAAAACAATGACAAAATACAGCAACGTTTCGACCAACAAGGCCTTTATCAAGCAAACGAACAAACAGGAGTGACAAATTAGAATGAAACACAAATGGACGACCAAATACAAACGTATCTAAGGAAAATCTGGAATAAAAACGAATAACGAAATAAATGTAACACAAAAACACACATAAAAACTAGAAATAGAAAGGAAAGAAACAATGAAACATCTAGTAAATATATAACTTGAATACATGCAACATATACCCATATAGATTACAAAGCAGGGAAGAGAAAGTACTAAGAAGCATAAGAATGGAATATAACATGAATACATGCAACATATACCATATAGATTACAAAGCATGGGAAGAGAAAGTACTAAGAAGCATAAGAATGTAATACGTTGAGCCGCGTGGTCGCAAGGTACCATACAAGAAATCAACCGATTCTCCAGAGCAAATCGACTGCGATCATCCGAGGAACATGATCGGATGGCTGTGACCTGGACATCGTGAGCACCTAAATGGACAGTGTCATTGAAATGGGTGGCTACAGGGTCACAGAGCATTGGCGTATGTCGCGTAAGTGTTGGCGAATCGGTCACTGAGCCTCTTGCCTGTCTCGCCGATATAAGCCTTGTTACACCGCTTACAGATAATGGCATAGATAAGATTACGGGACTCGCATGAGAACCCATCGTCAATAAGAAACGTGCCTAAAGGAAAGATACAGTACGCGTCTGTATCACATAAGCACACGTGTTGCAACGCCGACGACCACACTGGACAGTGCCAAAATGAGTCTGGATATTGGACTTAAGGCGACTGTGTACCAACATATCCTTAAGACTTCTGTCCCGTCTGTAAGACACCAAAGGATAGTTGGGGAAGACAGAACGGTCTCAGGATCTGATCTAAGGAGAGACAGATGACGGAATAAAACATTTTTCACCAGGGAACTATGGGGTGGTAAGTTAAGATAAGTTTTACTCTGTCAGAGTTAGTAGTCCTATGCTGACTGGTAAGGGCCTGCTGGCGAGTGATTTTCTGAACTCGATGCATAGCCGAGACAAGCACCCTCTCCGGGTATAGGCGCCTAGAAAGAAATCAAGCATCTCGCGAGCTCTCTCAAGAAAATCATCGTCCTCTACAAAGGCGACGAAGGGGTAAGAGCTGCGAGAATGGCAAAGAGTCACGACAAGCCCGGATGGGAAGAAGTATAGAGGAGAAACTATGTGCATCAGTAGGCTTGTAATATACTGATGTAGAGATAGTGGATAGGCGTAAGGTGATAGTAATGTCAAGAAAGTTGACACAAGTAGTGAAGATGTGAGAAGTAAAACGAATAAAAGGGTTGAAAACATTAATGAAATTAATGAAGCGTGACAAATCGGCTTCAGGCATATCAGTGATGCAAATACAGTCATCAATGTATCTGTGATAGACAGACGGAAGGGGGCCATCATATGTAGTCCATACTAGGTGTTCAAGATAACCCATGAAAAGACAAGCATAACTAGGTCCCATTTTAGTACCCATGGCAACCCCACTGATCTGCTCAAAGAATTGGTCATTAAACTGAAAGGAGTTAAGAGTGAGAACTAGTTCCGAAGACGGAGGAGAGCAGAAGTTGACACAAGTGGATTAGTTCTCCTATTGAGAAAGAACTGGAGAGCTATAAGGCCGTCAGGATGAGGTATAGAAGTGTACAATGAGCACACATCAAGGAGGAAGAGACGGTAGGTTCTCTCGGGTAGCAACTCAATGGTAGAAAAGACAGACAAAGCGTGGTTTGTATCCTTCAAAAATGACGGGAGTGTGGTGACTATGGGATTAAAGATACTATCAAGGAATTCGGAGATGTGTTCCGTAGGGCAGGAGCAAGCAGAAACGATAGGCCTACCGGGATTGTGGAGTTTATGAATTTTGGGGAGCATATAAAGGCGGGTTTACCCAAACAGCTATCGATCACACAGAGTGATGATGCACTGGATGGAAGGTCGTTCGTGGCAATTAAGTTCTTAATGGCTTCACGAACCTTATTATTATTAGACTGAGTGACATCAGTAGGGCTGGTTTTATAAAACTGAGTGTCACGCAGTTGGGTATGACCTTCCTGAAGGTAAAGATCTTTGCTCCAGACGACTATAGCTCCGCCTTTGTCGGCGGGTTTGAATCCACTTGTGTCAACTTCTGCTCTCCTTCGTCTTGCGGAACTAGTTCTCACTCTTTAACTCCTTTCAGTTTAATGACCAATTCTTTGAGCAGATCAGTGGGTTGCCATGGGTACTAAAATGGGACCTAGTTATGCTTGTCTTTCATGGGTTATCTTGAACACCTAGTATGGACTACATATGATGGCCCTTTCCGTCTGTCTATCACAGATACATTGATGACTGTATTGGCATCACTGATATGCCTGAAGCCGATTTGTCACGCTTCATTAATTTCATTAATTTCAACCCTTCTATTCGTTTTACTTCTACATCTCCACTACTTGTGTCAACTTTCTTGACATTACTATCACCTTACGCCTATCCGCTATCTCTACATCAGTATATTACAAGCCTACTGATGCACATAGTTTTCCCCTCTATACTTCTTCCCATCCCCGGGCTTGTCGACTCTTTGCCATTCTCGCAGCTCTTACCCCTTCGTCGCCTTTGTAGTGAGGACGATGATTTTCTTGAGAGAGCTCTCGAGATGCTTGATTTCTTTCGTAGGCGCCTATACCCGGAGAGGTACTTGTCTCGGCTATGCATCGAGTTCAGAAAATCACTCGCCAGCAGGCCCTTACCAGTCAGCATAGGACTACTAACTCTGACAGAGTAAAACTTATCTTAACTTACCACCCCATAGTTCCCTGGTGAAAAATGTTTTATTCCGTCATCTGTCTCTCCTAGATCAGATCCTGAGACCCGTTCTGTCTTCCCCAACTATCCTTTGGTGTCTTACAGACGGGACAGAAGTCTTAGGATATGTTGGTACACAGTCGCCTTAAGTCCAATATCAGACTCATTTTGGCACTGTCCAGTGTGGTCGTCGGCGTTGCAACACGTGTGCTTATGTGATACAGACGCGTACTGTATCTTTCCTTTAGGCACGTTTCTTATTGACGATGGGTTCACATGCGAGTCCCGTAATCTTATCTATGCCATTATCTGTAAGCGGTGTAACAAGCTTATATCGGCGAGACAGGCAAGAGGCTCAGTGACCAATTCGCCCAACACTTACGCGACATACGCCAATGCTCTGTGACCCTGTAGCCACCCATTTCAATGACACTGTCCATTTAGGTGCTCACGATGTCCAGGTCACAGCCATCCGATCATGTTCCTCGGATGATCGCAGTCGATTTGCTCTGGAGAATCGGTTGATTTCTTTGTATGGTACCTTGCGACCACGCGGCTCAACGTATTACATTCTTATGCTTCTTAGTACTTTCTCTTCCATGCTTTGTAATCTATATGGGATATGTTGCATGTATTCATGTTATATTCCATTCTTATGCTTCTAGTACTTTCTCTTCCCTGCTTTGTAATCTATATGGGTATATGTTGCATGTATTCAAGTTATATATTTACTAGATGTTTCATTGTTTCTTTTCCTTTCTATTTCTAGTTTTTATGTGTGTTTTTGTGTTACATTTATTTCGTTATTCGTTTTTATTCCAGATTTTCCTAGATACGTTTGTATTTGGTCGTCCATTTGTGTTTCATTTTAATTTGTCACTCCTGTTGTTCATTTGCTTGATAAAAGCCTTGTTGGTCGAAACGTTGCTGTATTTTTGTCATTGTTTTTGTAATTTGTAAAACTATAGTACTTTGTAATTACGTGTTTTAACACATTTTAACACTTTTTAACACTTTATAACACATTTTAACACATTTTAACACTAAGAAAATGACGGATAGACAATATCAAGACCACACTAAATAAACACGGACATAACACAACAAGGGCAACTCATCTGGCCCTGGAAAGCAAATAAAGCTCACACCCCTGCGCTTAACGACAAGAGTGGACAACCAATTCCATCATCCACTTGGGGAAAGACAATAGCTCCGGTACTTCATATCCAGTAGGATATGAATAACTTCACAATTATTAGGCAACATTATGTCCCTATACTCAGAAAACAGCCAAAGCTCAGTTAGAACATCAGTGGGAATGACAGACTGGTTCCCTGTTACATCAGGCGGCGTCAGACAGGGGCGTGTCCTCTCACATCTACTTTTTATAATATACTTCTTCTTCTTCTTCTTCTGTATTCTCACTAGATTAGGATTTCGGATTCTTTAATAAAGGCAGCCGTCTGCCTCATATTATCAGCCGCACCATACAGTTTGTCTTCTGCGTTCTCACTAGATTAGGATTTCGGATTCTTTAATAAAGGCAGCCGTCTGCCTCATATTATCAGCCACGACATACAGTTTGTCTTGGATGCTAGTGTAAGTGGGCCACCTCTTTCTTCTGAAGTCTGCATACTGGGGGCAGTTCTGTAGGATATAATTCCTATGATTTCTGCTTCCCGTTTGTGCTGACCTCTTCCCGCAGTAAGTTTTGGTCACCATCGTGATGGTAGGTCTGACATTCTTACTGCGTAGCTAAATCTCCGAGGCAGATTGGCGACCGTATAATCCGTTATCCCATTTCTCATTGTAAGGGGTCGTTGCACCATGTTATGCGCCTTACGGCCTGGTGCATCCGTTTTCTGCAAGCATTTGTTTCGGGTTAGCATTCCTTAGCGGACACGTGCATCTGATTTCAACCAAACCTCTTCAGTCGCCTCTTACGACATGCGTGGCAGGTAACAGTAGTTCTATTCTTTACACGTCAAATTTGGGCCCCGGTAACCACTCGGGCGATTATAACATACATGGATAAAATTACACAGGAGTCAAAATTGGAGTCAAAATTAGAAACGGAAACAATTAATGAATTGTTATTTGCAGACGACCAATGTTTGATTTACCACCAAGAACAAGAGCTTCAGCATCATATCGACACCTTATATTATAACTGTAACAAATATGACATGAACATAAACATAGCCAAAACTGAGGTAATGAATATAGGAAGGAAACATAATACACTAAACATCAACATCAATGGCAATACAATAGAGCAAGTACAGGAATTCAAGTACCTAGAAATCATATTTACAGAGGATGGAAGACTCGACAGAGAGATAGAAACTAGAGTCCAGAAAGCAAATGCAATAACCTACAAACTATCGCCACTACTTAGACATCCAAACATCTTACTGACAGCTGAACAACAGTTGATCAACAGCATCTTCATACCCACTCTATGTTACCAATGCGAAAACTGGACAATGAATAAGAAACATACACAGAAAATAGCAGCATGTGCAATGAGATGTCTCCGCAAAGTCACCAACAACACAAGAATCGACAGAGTAACGAATACCAGCATCAGAGAAAAGGAACAAGACCATGCTTAAATTATACATTTTCTTTCCGATCCAGAAGCACTTGAGCTTTTCAGCTCTTTGGCTCGGTGCCATGGACACCGTAACCCTTCGGTTTGGTGCCACGAACACCGTAAATCTGGAGAACCTGTGACTTTTCTACCAGTCCGCGGAATTGAACCCGCACTCACAGAGGGCTTGTCACCCATAGTCCAACGCGCTACGAACACGCTGGACAGGCGGGCACTTAAATTATATAGTGAAACAGAGAATGAAGTGGTTTGGCCACTTAGTAAGAATGCGAACAACCACCTGCCATGAAGCCTTCCACAACAGAATATCAGGAAGGAAGGCGAGAGGAAGACCGAGGAAAAGTATGAACACGCTGGGCAGGCGGGCAGACAAATATATAAAACCACGACAATGGGTTAACAACCCGGTAACAGTGTGCTGATAAAATTTTAGAAGACCTTGATTTTGCCGACGATATAGCCCTTTGAGTTCATCACATCAAGATATTCAAATGAAAACAAACCTTCTCCAAAATATCTCAGGACAAATTGGTCTCCAAATAAACACCACAAAAACAAAAATTGTTGACCTTACCAGCAGTCCAGAAAATATTCAACTAAAAACTAAACTCTTGGATTAGTCAAAAGTTTTACATACCTAGGGAGTATGATGACATCTACGGGGGATACAGCGCCAGAAATTCCACACAGAATCGCATTGGCATCAAGTGCTTTTAACAAATTGTCAAATATATGGAAGTCCAATTCACTCAGCAAGCACTTAAAATTAAAGATCTTTAACTCTTGTGTGATTCCAGTATTAACTTATGGATGCGAGAGTTGGAAAGCAACAAAAGCTCTAGAAAGAAAATTAGATAACTTTGAGAATAAATGTCTTAGAAGAATATTGAACCTCAAATGGTCAGATTTCAGACCCAATACACAAATAAGACAAGAGACCAAGCAAGAAAATGTATCAAATTTTATAAGAAAGCGTCGCTGGAACTACATCGGCCACACACTTAGAATGGATGAGAGAAGACTCCTTACCAATCCCTCATATGGACACCAGAGGGAAAAGAAAACGAGGAAGACCAAGAGAGACTCTGCGTAGAACCATCACCAGAGAAGGCTCAACGATGGGCCTAGTAAACATTAAAGACCTAAAACAGATAGCAACGAACCGCGAGACATGGAGAGCTAAGACCTCCGCCCACAGGCCCAAGAGGAAAGACTAACTATAACAGTGTGCTGACAAAAGAAGAACTTCGTATTCAGGCAATAGTAGGTATTCGAGTAACGAAAACTAATGTTTTAAAAGCTATTTGAACATTGAGTGTGTAAATAGGGACTTTCTAGTGTAACAAAGTAGATTGTGTAACTTTCATTATCGCATATCCGATATCGCAACATTACAGTTTGCGTTTTCCAAGATGGTAAATAGTTTGTGTAGTTGCTACAATTAAATGTATTTAAATGCATGCATTGTTAGATTATTTTTATATGCGAAGTATTAGCCTTAGGTAAAATAGCATTATTGTAACATTTATTGAATTGTTATGTACTTTTACGGTCACTGCCGCGGCGGCTGCCACCACAACCAAAGTGTGGTCCTGCCACACTCTACTCAACTCACTCTACATACAATCATACATACTACTGTACCTTGTCACGTAGTGTACTTAGTACTGACAAGTACAGTAGTGTCTTAGTAAAGGTAGCCATATACTGAATATACTTATAGGCATGACAAATTGGAAGTTCTCCCCACTTTTGCCGCAGTGAAACGCTGATTTTACTCACTCGTTCCAGAGTTTCGTGAAGTCCGAATATCTTCATAGTCATTTGCTCACTAGTAGTAGTGTGACAGTAGGGATGCATTCCGTCACATTTGTTGTTGTTTTTACTGACTATAGCCTGGATAATGAAAGTAACAGTAACTGCCACCACATAAATATAATTCAATGAACTCTGACAGAGCAGCTATATGAATCAGATATGATCTAGACTTGACTGCAGAAAAGAGACATCTCCCTGTCCCATGCTCATACCAGATGCTGGATAAAGTAAATACACTTTATCGAAAGTCACAACAAACATCCATAGAGAAAAGAAGAAGATGATGAGAATAAACCAAGCAAACAAAACCTTGATCTCTTTAGGTGAAGCACCACTTAAAAAGGTGACATCATACATATACTTTGGTAACATTATTTGAAGATGAGAAAGGGACAGAAATGTCAAAATAATAATTCAAAAGGTAAGGGGAGCTTTCATTACATTAGGAAATTTGTAGAAGTCAAAAGAAATAAAATCTAGAAGATGAAAGATTTAGTTCTAATATTGAATCAGTTCTGCTATATGGGTTAGAAATATGGATACGCACTAAAAATAGATAACGATTCACATTACGTCAACTGGTGGAAAAAGCAATAGAACATAACAAGACCTGTAGTGTGGCATTCATAGTCCAGGAAAAGACATTCGACAGAATCGACAGAAACAAACTATGGGATTGTCTAAGAGAATATGGAATCGGCAAAGTCTGCAAGAGCTTATACGTTGCAAGAAAAAAATTACATAAGAACAAAAGCTGGAACATCAAAAACAGTCATAGTAAATTCAGGAGGAAGACAAGGATGCATGCTCTCCCTACTGATGTTTATAACATACATGGACAACATAAGTCAAATAGCAGGAAAAGAGGAAGAAAATAATATTTCAGAACTTTTATTTGCAGATGACTAAGTACTGATTGCAGAAAATGAAGAATCTTTCCAGAACCATTTGAGCTTAGTTAACATCAAGGGGAGGAGTACAAGATGAAAATAAATATAATAAAGACAGAGACAATGGCCATAAGCAGACAACCAGAAAACCTTACAATAAAACGCCAGAAAATAGAAATTAAACAAACCAATGAGTCAAAATATTTAGGGAAATTTTCACTGCAAACGAAAGTATCGATAAGGAAATCAGCAATCGATGTACAAAAACTAACCGGGTACTGGGACAGTTAACACCACTGTTGTCACATAAAGAGATACCGCTAAAAACTAAAGCAAATCTTATAAGAATGATTTTCTGGCCAACACTATGTTACCAATGTTAAACATGGCCAATAACAGCAGCTAATGAGCGGGAAATTATAACGACAGATATGAGGTGCCTTAGAAGAGCTGCTGGAGAGACAATAAGAGACAAAATTAGAAATGAAGAAATAAAAGAAGACGACTGAATGTGAAACCTGAAACCAGTCATGCAATTCATAAAAAAACAACAGATTAAATAGTTTGGACACCTAACAAGAATGCCCTGATGTCGACTACCACAGAGCAAGAGGAGACTGCACATAAGATGGTGAGATGGCATCAAGAACAGTCTTAAAACAGCTTACAAAGTGTCTTAGAACTAGCACACACACAAGATCACTACACCCCCCCACCACCATCACCTCATTCTACACTTCTAAAAAAGAAGTAAATGGTGGAAGAGAAGAAGGCGACCAAAACAGCTACTAATAATAAACTGCAAACATTCACCAACTGGTGCCTGCACAGAATAGAGCGACTGAAATGATAGGATAAAATCACTAATGCTGAGCTTATGAAGAGAATGAGACAGATCACAGTGAATCAATATTGAAGAAAAGACATTAGCGCTGCAAAGGACACGCCTTGAGAAAAACCACATGGAAGTATAACAAGAAGGACCCTTTCCTGAAACCCCTCAAGGTAGATGAAAGTGTGGCAGAAAAATACATGGTGATGAGATTTGGAGGCAGAGATTAATGATATATGAAAGACATAGAATGAGCTGCTAGAAATGAGCTAAATAAAGGAAGACTTGTTATGAGTTGGCATATGCCCCACCCAAGAATAACAGTCGAGAGAGTATAGTAACTATAAGTAAAAAGTAAAGGAATCCTTTCATACCTCGTGGTATATAGGTCAATACAGTGTTAGGCCTGTATTTTTGTTGACCATCGGCACATGTTGGGTGATGTGGTCAGCATCACGCCGGCCACCTTTACTTTCCCAGAGCATGTCTGGTACCCACTTGAGGCTGGGTCGACCTGAGAGCCGTCGCGGTCGGGAAAAATTCCACGCGCATTGCGGAGCTGAACCCAGACCACCAGCCTTGCGAGCGAGTTCACTAACAACTACGCTACAGCGACTCTCATAGTAACTATACTTTGGATAATATTTCATATTTTTTGTTATTGAATTTTTATGAAGTGATTATTAAAAGAAAAACCAAACTAAGCAAAGTAAAAGTAAGTAAAGGAACCCTTTCATACCTCGTGGTATATAGGTCAATACAGTGTTAGGCCTGTATTTTCATTGACCGTCGGCACACGATGGGTGATGTGGTCAGCATCACGCCGGCCGCCTTACTTTCCCAGAGCATGTCTGGTACCCAGTTGAGGCTGGGTCGACCTGAGAGCCGTCGGTCGGGAAAAATTCCACGCGCATTGCGGAGCTGAACCCAGACCACCAGCCTTGCGAAGCGAGTTCACTAACAACTACGCTACAGCGGCTCTCAAACTAAGCAAACAGGTACAAAATTAGTTTAAACCAAATACTCATCACTAGTGTATTCTTACTGCATGGATTCAAACATGATGATTCATGCTAATGTACACAAAATTCTTGCAAGAGCAGGACTGAACTATCTCTTCATCTTATCTAACTATATGAAAGTGTATGCAAATACATATTGAACACTACAGTCTAGGACTTGTGCCAATTTAAGGTTTTAGTTTTTGTGTGACAGGTGACGAATATTGAGTGTGAAAATCATATTGTAACGTATTACAATATGATATAAATATAATAATAATATTCTTCTTTATAATCCCTTATTATATTTGTTCTAGTAAAATAAGACTAAATTTCAGGCTTCTTCTTTGTGATTGGTTTCATAAGCTTAGTCTACACTATGAGATGGGTTGCCTATATGATGCTTAGTCTACTCTATGAGATGGGTTGGCTATATGATGCTTAGTCTACACTATGAGATGGGTTGGCTATATGATGCTTAGTCTACACTATGAGATAGGTTGCCTATATGATACTTAGTCTACTCTATGAGATGGGTTGCCTATATGATGCTTAGTCTACACTATGAGAGGGGTTGCCTATATGATGCTTAGTCTACACTATGAGATAGGTTGGCTATATGATGCTTAGTCTACACTATGAGATGGGTTGGCTATATGATGCTTAGTCTACACTATGAGATAGGTTGCCTATATGATGCTTAGTCTACACTATGAGAGGGGTTGCCTATATGATGCTTAGTCTACACTATGAGATGGGTTGCCTATATGATGCTTAGTCTACTCTATGAGATGGGTTGGCTATATGATGCTTAGTCTACACTATGAGATAGGTTGCCTATATGATACTTAGTCTACACTATGAGATGGGTTGCCTATATGATGCTTAGTCTACTCTATGAGATGGGTTGCCTATATGATGCTTAGTCTACACTATGAGATGGGTTGCCTATATAATGCTTAGTCTACACTATGAGATGGGTTGCCTATATGATGCTTAGTCTACACTATGAGATGGGTTGGCTATATGATGCTTAGTCTACTCTATGAGATGGGTTGGCTATATGATGCTTAGTCTACACTATGAGATAGGTTGCCTATATGATGCTTAGTCTACACTATGAGATGGGTTGGCTATATGATGCTTAGTCTACACTATGAGATAGGTTGCCTATATAATGCTTAGTCTACACTATGAGATGGGTTGCCTATATGATACTTAGTCTACTCTATGAGATGGGTTGCCTATATGATGCTTAGTCTACACTATGAGATGGGTTGTCTATATGATGCTTAGTCTACACTATGAGATGGGTTGCCTATATGATGCTTAGTCTACACTATGAGATAGGTTGCCTATATGATGCTTAGTCTACACTATGAGATGGGTTGGCTATATGATGCTTAGTCTACACTATGAGATGGGTTGCCTATATGATGCTTAGTCTACACTATGAGAGGGGTTGCCTATATGAAGTTGAGCATCAGATTTAGTTCTTTGTGGTTTCTCCATAGCTTGTTCTGCGAGCTACGCTCATGACACCTTGTTTCGTATCTTTGGCATAGCTATGATAGGCAGAACAGCAGGATGTGCTTTGGAGTCTAGGTTTCAGACTGACATACACACTGTGCAGTCTGAAAAGGCTTCATTCTGTGCTAGTGGGGGTTGAGCCTACAGTGTCCGTTCTGAGATGCAAGATTGTTGTTTCTGTCGAATCTGCTGATAGGATCTTGTGGGTGTTTGCTGTTGGTTTATTATCTCAACAACTGTTTGTATTTTTGTTTGATATGTGTAGTCAGGGTAAATTAAATATTATAAAATGCAGTTTTAGCCTTCTGTTGTATAATATACTGCTAAAACACGTACAAAGTACTATAGTTTTACAAAATACAGAAACAGTGACGATAAACAGCAACGTTTCGACCAAAAGGTCTTTATCAAGCAAACGATACAACAGGAGTGACGAATTTCAAAGAACACTACAAATGGACGATTACAGAAACATTCAAACGTATCTAAACATTAAAACGTATCATTCAAAAATATAATATACTCATACTGCGTTCATAATTCATGAAGTAGTCCTGATCCAATCTTAGGATTCAGTCAAAGAAGTTTATTAAGGATGTATCATAGTCTTGGCTTACGAATGTAGACACTGAATTAGGGTTTTATTGTCATATTTGTGGGACGGATTAGCATAATGCATGTTGAATCAGATGCAAGAGGGTTGTGGGTTCAGTTCCACTTTGTGAGGAAATGAAAATGGCCCTCCTACCTCCTGCTTACTCGGTTTAGAAATGTAAAGTGATATTCTACCATAAGGTCTGAAAAGGCTAAAGGATGTTAAAAAAAAATCATATTTGTTAACTCATAATCAATGATCATATATGTATTAATTCAAATAATGTTGGTTTGTTTTATTCTCCAGTCTCATACAATACTTTTGGTGCAGCCAAATCAGCGTCCAGAAACAAGGACTTATTCCGATTATGAATCTCTCAACGAATGTCTTGAAGGTATTTACAAATGTTTGTCTTAGTTTATTTCATCATAAAATCCTAATGTATCTGTTATTCTTTGAATAGTTTGTACAATATATTCGTCTTCACCATTCACCCCTAGGGAGGCGTAAGTCCGCAACCAAGATTTTCTAAGTCATCTTTTCCAGATCTCTCCACTCTCTCCCCATTTTATTGCATTCTGTTTTCAACTCCCGCCTCCAGGTGTTCCTTGGTCTTCCCATACCTCTATTACCCTGGGGGTTCCATCGGAGGGCCTGTCTTGTAATGCTGTCAGGAGGTCTTCTCAGTGTGTACATCGCCACATTCGGCCTCTTATCTCTTGTTCCACCTGTCGTTGTCCCGCTCTATCGCAGTTCCCTGTTTGTGATCTGTCATACCATCGTATATGGAATATTCTGTTGCATCTATTGATGAATGTTTGCAACTTTCTGGTGCTCCATTTAATTGTTTTTCTTGTACAATATATACTTTCAAAAATAGAGTTCAGGAGAATTTTCTAAAATCGTCAAAAATTAACAAAAGAATATTCTATTACTATTTCATCTTTAATTGAATTTTCATGAACAGCACACATTCTGCACATGCAAGAATGGCAACCAGCAAAGACTGTTCTGGGTGTTCAACTCACAGAGCATACAAAAAAATACTACTGAGAGGTTAAAATTGAGATGAGGTGGAAGCAGGAAACAAAATGTGTTATACTAAAAGAACAAGTGGCATGTAAGAGACTAAAGAGTTAGTCATGAAATGTAGTCACAAACTTGTCCTTATAAATAAAACAGCTACTGCATAATCTATGCAACAACAACATGTCTCAATGAAGAAAGTTAAGTATTGTAGAAAATGAAAGAACGGTCGTGTGAGTGTAAGAAGGTGTAACTATCTAAAATAAATGTGTCCCAGATGCCTGCAGTATCTCATTTGGGGTCTTTGTGGAGTAGGGATTAGGCCCTCACCTCTCGTTCCAAAGTTACTTGGTTCGCTCCCTCGTAGAGCCACGTGGATATTTTTCTAGTGATCCCTGAACTCACTGTAGGTGAGATCGAGGTCCTATCGGAGACGGACGATAAAACTTAGGTCCCGTGTTCAAGTTAAGCGCGTAAAAAAAAACCTAGGCAGTTCAAAAGTGAGAAGAGCAGGCTGACAAGGCCCTGTCTGGGCAAAATTCATTAGAAAAAAGAATTCCTACAAAATATATTCACAATCTTCAAAATTACATAGGGAACTCTCACCGGTTGTTCAGAGTTTGTGCACTGGAGATTTTCTTGTCTAAGAAAGAGATTGGAGCACACATGGTTACTCACCGAAGTTCAATGATGATGGTCCTATAATTCAATCCAAGGAACTAGCTCACAAAGACTCGATTATAGCACTGGCTCAACCAAGACCCATACAACCAGCTAGCACCTTCCACCCTCCTGGTCATGCAGGCTTCCAGAACTCTCTCATTGTATCAGTTTTCTCATCTACATGTATGTTGAATTACATGCATTATTTTTTCATTAATTGTTCTGTACAATATAATCATCCAGTTTTACAATTATTCCTAAGGAATATGTAAGATCTTTGAAGAACATCTGAAGCGTCTCCATCCACATGATCCATCCATAACGTACGATATTTCACAACTGTTTGAGTTCATAGACCAGTTGACAGACTTGAGTTGCTTGGTGTAAGTAATCTATTCTTAATATTAAGTATGTATTTGTTCACTTGCATGTTTGATTATTTCTTCTTTTGTATAGATTGAATAAGATGAAATATTTTGGTCATGTTAAACGTCACTGGTTTGAAGAGGACGTTATTGGAAGCATGGTTTCTGGAGTACGAGACAGTGGACAACCAAAATGAAGGTGGCAACAGGACATCAAAGAAACATTAAACATGAGGCAGGACAACTTGCTAGAAACAGAGAGTTTTTCATCCAGGCTGTGATAATAGCATCGTTCCGCAAGGGACATGCTACTACTTGAGAATAGAATGAATAAATATATGACTGCTCTGTCTCCTGACACAAATCAAATTTGTTCATATTTCTTTGAGCAATTTCTATTGTAACTTTCTTAATTGGGATATATATATATATCTTTTTGATTTACTTTATTTTTTGTGTTTCCTGTTAGCTCGCTATGAATTCGGATGTAGAATTCAACTTCTGACTGATAGTTGTGTGAAGGCTTGCTTTCCTTATCACCATTGTCCCTCGTTATTCAGGCAAGCCTTACTACGCCTTCAGAGGTTCATATTTAAATAAGGTTGCAACCACCATGGTACTTTTTGTAACATAATTATTTTGTTTGACTTATACTTTCTATTTCCTTTTTGACAACTATCACCCATAATTGATTTTTTTTAGGTTGCTGTCCATGAGGTTCCAGTTATTCAAACTTTGTTTTCTGCAGCTTTATAAAATTGCAGTTTTCTTTACCGTGCTGGGTTTCAGTTAAGCACATGAAGAAAGAAGACTTTTCCATACTATGTGGTATATTAGAGAATACAGGGTTAGACCTATATTTTTCTATTGACCAAAAGCATATAATGAGTTTTTGTGGTCAACGTTACTGCAACAAAAAAACATGGTTCCCAGTATTTTATTTCTATCTACCGCTGAAGTCTGAGAAGGTGTCCCTGTATGGTGGGGGACTTTGATAAAAAGTAAATCATGCCTTCATGCAAAAATGAGTAAGAAGCGCCAGACTACGTCTGAATTCATAGCAGGTGAACACCGGAAGAAGAAGTATTTCACTGGTACGTATTTAAGACTAGGTCAAACTTAGAACTGCTTTTGGTCAGAAATATCCTACTTCATCTGGGAATTGAACTGAGACCACTCATCTAGGAAGCAAGTGCAATAGCACCTTGTGACTTTCAGTTAAGCAGATGTCGGAGGATCATATTAAGTTTTTTTTTTGTATACCCCAAGAGGACAAACCCGCTTCAGTTTTTCTCTTCAATCTCATGATGTGTTTTAGTTTACTTAGTGACTCCTTATACTCAAATGTAAATAAATCATCTAGGAAAACAATGCCAAATGATCCTATTATCTTTTGCTGTAGTACAGTGTCCTGTCCTATATTCAACGTTTAGGTAATTTCATATTCCACCAATTTCAAATTAAGTTGTATCTCACATTTTATAAATGAAAATTGAAGTGTTAGAATCTGCTGCTGGCGGTACTTTGAAGCTGAAATGGACAGACCACCAATTTGTGAGCACTAAGTCCAGTTATATTGATTCTGACTAGTTTTTAGTGTTGAGTTTAATGATTTATTTATTCATTATTGTAGTCCAATAATATTATCATCCAGCTGATTTCTTTGTGTAAAGTTCAGTTGGTTTTCTTATGTGTTTGATACATTTTACAAGCACTGCTGCATGGGAACACACACTAAGATTTCAATAGTTTCTTGAACATTCCATATCGACCACTTGTTAACCAATCTGTGTGATTTGTTTGTGATCTGAGCCTGAGAGCGATTGTTCATTGTGCCAGTTATGCGCCTACGAGTAGGCCAGCATATACAATTTATGCGATGCTTTTTATTTACTACTACATCTACAGAGTGGTTACAGGGGCCCAAATTTGGGGCTGTTACCTGCCACGCATGTCGTAAGAGGTGACTAAGGAGGTTTGGCTGAAATCGGATGCATGTGTCCTAAACGTGTAGAAGTCTATGCGTTTAGGGGCCTACCAAACAAATGTGCAACGTATATACGTTCTTGGCAAAGATCAAACATATCACAGAGTGATTAAAATTGGTTGTAAAGAACAAACGCAAAGAAGAAGAAGACTACTACATCAGTCGTCACTTACGACAAGCCTTGTAGGATGCAGTGGTACTATTCTTTGCTCCCATGTGGGCCCCGGACACCACACAGGCGTTTCTTAAAATTGATAAAGTCTATCAGTTACTGCCCTTGTATCATGGCAAAACATGTAAAAATAACGTACTGTAGCTTTACAAAGTACAAAAAACTACACTGCAACTTTTTGATCCAATTATTGTCTGACTATATGTTATGTCTGCCCTATAGGAAGTCTGAATTTCTTTGCTTTCTTTGTATCTTGATAGAAGATATTTTAATTATGTTTGTTGTTGACAGAAATGGTGATACAAGATATTCTATTTTTTATGTTGACAGAAATGGTGATACAAGATATTCTATTTTTTATGTTGACAGAAATGGTGATACAAGATATTCTATTTTTTATGTTGACAGAAATGGTGATACAAGATATTCTATTTTTTATGTTGACAGAAATGGGGATACAAGATATTCTATTTTTTATGTTGACAGAAATGGTGATACAAGATATTCTATTTTTTATGTTGACAGAAATGGTGATACAAGATATTCTATTTTTTATGTTGACAGAAATGGTGATACAAGATATTCTATTTTTTATGTTGACAGAAATGGTGATACAAGATATTCTATTTTTTATGTTGACAGAAATGGTGATACAAGATATTCTATTTTTTATGTTGACAGAAATGGTGATACAAGATATTACTTTTCTTATGTCTGTTGCAGATTTGAAAAGACATATGGCACATACTCTCCACATAACAAGGAGTGGTTGAAAGAAAAGATCTACAATATGTTACGGGAAAAAGGCGGGAAAATAATTTCAACAACTCCATTTGAACTCATCTGTCATGTATAATTCTTTTCCATGACCACATTTTCAATCTTGTGAATCACGTATCTTTTTCATTTATTTGATAACTATGGTATTTTTATACTGTATGTGTGTATGTGTATGCTGCTTGTTTACTGCTTGTATCCCATCATTATTGCCACATGTGAAATGAAATTCTTGAGGAAGGTGGTGGGGGTCACCAGGAAATATAGACTTCGAAACAAGGATATCAGAATCAGAGTGCGCATAACTTCATGCACCGAATACAATGAAAGACAGCAAATGCAGTGGTTTGGCCATTTAATGAGAAGGGCTTACAACCAACCACCAATAACAGCATACAATAAAAAGAGATCAGGTACTAGAGTCTAGGGAAAACCAAGAAAATATAGATAGATAATATCAAGACCACATTAATAAACACAGATATAACACAAGGGTGACTCATCTGGCCGTGGAGTGAAAATTAAAGCTCCCACCCCTATGCTTAACGGCAAGAATGGACAACCAATTCCATCATCCACTTGCGGAAGGCAGTAGACAATCCAATAATTTTTCTGAACGACGCTCACTAGCTATATATTCATAATTCTTGCAGTATTTGTTGCTTGTATGTTTGATATGCAATAACAAACTACTGAACGTATAAATGGTGCCTAGAAAATCTACAACACGTTTACTGTAGTTCATTTCTAAGTCCTATAAGGGATATGCCACGATTTTCATGTTTGATGTGTGTGACTGTGCTAGTAATAATGTTAAAACCCCATATAGCAGCCAAATGAGCATTAGAGACACGTTTTAAAGCACTTGGAAGCAATGGAAAAGAACATTTAAAAGCAGATTGAAATTGAAAGCTGTGAAACTACTTCAAACAGATGCAAGCATTACATGGGATGATTGGAGTAAGTTTGTTAGGAGAAGATATTATGAACAAGTAGGAAAGAGCATCCAGGTGAAGTTTTTTTCAGATATATACACATGAACAAGTGGGAAACATATCACACAAGCCACCAGAAAGATGTTTCAGTTTGGAATATCTTCATTGCACTCCGGACATGTGCATAGGTGCTCCGTCGCAGCATCTCCAACAGCATCCAATGACTGACCGTACCAGTTCGATGTTGATTGAAGAGCCTACTCATATACCTGTTGTGCTATTCCTTTCTGGTCACTCTAATCTTCAATCTCAACTCTTACAATCTAGCAGTTGACATGGATTTGTTTAATAGAAAATTCTCTTTGTGGAGAAAGATGTTTATTACCAACTGAATACAAAAGAACGGTTCAAGATTTCCAAACTACTCACAGGTCACAACATATTGCAGTACAGTTTTCTCAATATGCTATAGATATGAACTTTGATTAATGTAACTGTAGCTAAAACATAATGAGTACAGAATATCTGTTGTACAGGGTGTTCAAGATAAAAGCAGCCTCATCGTTAAGGAAGCATCATCGTCAAGAGAGTTAATCTGTCATATGTTTATGAAAATGAGAAGTTTCAGTTATGACGTAGTATAGGTCAAGGTTGTGTGACGGTGTGTAATTGTAGTGTGGGAAGGGGCGATAAACAAATGTGACGTAGGACGAGCTAGTCAGAGCCGGTTTAAACAGTAAATAGACACAACGGCAATAAGTAACTGGCAACTTTTCATTTGTCACTCGGGCCGCTTTTATCTTAAACACGCTGTAGAAGTGTTCCAGATATGAGGAAAATAAGTGTACATCACTGATATTATTCTGAGAAATTGTAATGAAGTGAAATAAAAATATGTTGGTTTTGTCGTTGCGTTAATGCAGTTTATTATAATTGTTGTGTGCTATCAACTTTACTATACAGATCCGCCCGTATGTTGCCGGGCTCATAAGGAAACAAAGAATAGTAATACTGTGACCTACAAGGCATGTTGTAAGAGGTGAATGAGTAGGGGTCTAGGGAAGCTACCCTAGTAAATAAACACTGTCGCAGAAGTCGAAGGTGCTGGCTTACTTTTAGGCACATAACTGGCACAATGTACAATTGCTCTTAGTCTCGGATCACATACAAATCACAAAGAGTGGTTAACAAGTACTCGATATAGAGCTTCAAGAAGACCATACAGATCAGAATGCTGGAGAATAACAGAACAAGCTATGTCCAAACTTTCCACCTTCCATACAACTTGTCTGCGAAAGATCTTACACAGGTTCTGGCTAAATTCTATCCCTAACCAAGAACTGTTTATATAGTGCAGCAAGAGAATATTAACATCCTCATCCAAAAAAGATGCTGGAGATGGATCGAACAGATAACACGCATGGAGTCTAACTCTGTTACAAAAACTGCACTATGATGGACACCAGAGGATAAACAAAAATGTGGAAGACCCAAAACGTCCTTGAATGAGAACAGTGGAACAGGAACTGAAAGAAATGAATCACAGATGGAACACAATACAGAGAATTGCCAAGAATAGAGAAGAATGATGTGCATTTGTTGCTGCCCTAAGCGCCAAGGACGTCAAAGCCTAGAGAGTTACTAGACAACACTTGCAGCTGCTCTTTGTTTTTTTCACCATAATCTAATGTTCTTTCTTTTGTCCTTCTCTGCTTTTTTGTGATTAGGCATAGCAGGTTTAACTGATGATCGGTTTCTGAGTTAGTGCACGCTCGTTCGCTTGATATGCTGTGATATTGTGAAGTTTTAAGATGTCTGTAATTCCATCAATCCATCTTTCTCTTGATGATTCCATTTTCAGATTGTACGCTCTGGCAACTAGTGTATTTGGGTTCATTCTGACCAAGTGGCCAAACCATTTGAGTCTCTGTTTTTCAATGAATCTAATAGCAGGTGTTGTTCCAACTGTTTTTCTAATTTCCTCGTTTCTTAAATGGTCTCTTGTTTTATTTACCGCTTTCCTCAAGCATCTCATTTTATAGGTGGTAATTTTCCTTTCTTGTTCTTTTGTCAGTTTTGTGTTTGGCACTGGTAGCATAGTGTTGGTATGGAGATTGCATTTATGTTGCATTTGTTAATAAAAAATGTCGACTTCGAGGCAGTAAGAGAGCCACATACAAATCACCTATGGAGTAGAAGACTGCTCAGTTCCTAGCTTTACATTCTTCACCACATTGAGTCGGTTAGTTCTCTGGGATTCGGAACAACCTTACGAAAAATATCCATTCAGAAAGTGTCAACAAGAGGAACAGTTGTAGGCAGTGACGGACTTGCCAGCATGCCCGATGACAAGTAGACGCATTTGGTCTCATACAATATGTTACAAATGAAGACATGATAGAAATTCCATTACTATTTCTGCAATGCAACCAAAATTGAGGATGTGTTTATATTTTAGTAACAATTTAATCAATCATTTTTCATTTTTCAAGAATACTAATAATGGGAAAAATCATAATAATTTGAAAAACAACTTAGTTTGGGTTATGCCCCTTTAAAATATAGTTTTTATAACTATTCAACCCTTCCATCCTGGCAACTTATATTTAAAGTCACCAGGAATCCTTCTTCATTCTCTCTACACCAACCACTTGTTAAACCACTTTGTGGTTCGTATGTGATTTGAACCTTAGAGTGTGAGTTCATTGTGCCAGCTAGGTGCCCACTGACTTGTAGACTAGCACATCCGGTTTCTTTACACTGTTGTTTCCCCTTGGGTTCCCCTCCTTCCGTAAATCCCTCCTCCCCAAAAAATTTAGAAACAAAATCTGACATGAGGAGTTCATCCCCAAGGCCAGCCATGGCCTAGCCTTTGATCTGACGTTAAAAGTTTCCTGGTCTACATCCCTAGGATGTGAGGTTGGCTTGTTCGTTCTAAGGGACATCAGCAGGATACTAATTTTCACTGTTTGCCCTACCTAAGAAAGACTCGTCGATCCCAACTCTACTCGATGCTGAGCCAGGCACAGAACACACCGTGTAGACTGCAGGAATCATTGCTGAACCAGGCACAGTACTCACCTTGTAGACTGCAGGAATCATTGCTGAGCCAGGCACAGAACACACCGTGTAGACTGCAGGAATCATTGCTGAACCAGGTACAGTACTCACCTTGTAGACTGCAGGAATCATTGCTGAGCCAGGCACAGAACACACCGTGTAGACTGCAGGAATCATTGCTGAGCCAGGCACAGAACACTTGATAAAGGATCTTTGATCGAAATGTCCTACAGTTTGTATTTGTGATTGTAACATTCCAGTACTTTGTTGATATGATCATTTCACACAGAATTCAAGTTAAGTATCCAGTGTTGATGTGACACATTTTACATTGTTTAATTCATATAATGCTGTCCAGGCACAGAATCACGGGTGATAATGACCACACAATTTTAATCCAAGGAATGTAGTTTCGTTATGTTTGTCTGTGTGGGCGTAGATGACCAGTGAGCCCGATTCGGGCTTGAAATGTTCTTGTACAATGTGGGCAAGATATACTTGCACTTATGGACAGTTTTACTTCCTTTCTATTTTATTACATATAACTCGATCGTATCGTCTTCTTTTTCTTTACAGACATCTATAAATCAGTCCTTAACAGACTTGTGCAATGTAGATCTTATTTGATTGATTGTACCATTATCATTGCACTTCGGTAAATAAACATGAAGACATTTTATTTTAATCTTTGTACTTAGAGTTTTGCACGGTAGCGGTTTTACAGCACTCTCTTTTCGGTTTTAAACCAATAAAATCCCTAGGGTTCTTTTACATGCTCAATTTGAACACGGGACCTACGTTGGTCTTCGATAGGAATAGGAACTCGATCTCACTGCCACTTAGATCAGGTATCTCTGGAGAAATATTCCGATTGCTACACCCGAGATACGGAGTATCTTTGTAATGAGATTCAAGCACCGTATCGTCACAGAGCAGAGACTCCTGCAATAGCAGGAACAAAATTGTTACACCTTTCACTGTATGTGTTCATCATTTCTAACTTGGTAAGTTTTGAAACAGAGAGGGATAGACCCAGGGTTGAAATAATTACACTGTTCGTTGGACAGATCTGGTAAACAAGGTTACATGGCCCCTATTTTGAGTGTTATATTTGAGGAAAAGGAGTGATCCAGTTGTAGGTTTTATTTTCGCGACAATAACTTGGCTTGAACCAAAAATGTGGAAACATGCGTAATAGTTTGAACAGAACAGAATAGTTAGCAGAAATTTTCGCTCAGAATTAGCAGTTTGAGAAATTCGGAACTCTTCTGGAAGCCGGAAGTATTGCGTAATCAGGTCGACTTGACGAGAAAATATACTTATTCATCGGGAATTAGGTTAAATTGTTTCGTACACACCATAATAGTACATTTCTGGAAACTTTGGGAATTCTTGTGGCGAAATTGTTAGGAAGTATAAATAAGGCTGAAACTGATAAATTCAAGAAGAGACAGAAGAGCCAGACAGAGAGAGAGAGAGAGAGAGAGAGACAGCACATTACCTGATTGAAGATCAAGCAGTTCATGGTCTCTGTCCAATAGATTCTTTGATATAGAAACAGAAGCCAGTGGCAAAGTCTGTGGCAGTACTTGAGGTAGCTTGGTAGAGAGCATAGAAGATGTTAGCGCTCTGATGGACATGTAGAAGATTTCTTGGTAACTAAAATTTTCATGGAGATAGCATTGAGAGGAGTATTGGACATAAAATATAATTTAAAAACGAGACAGTGATAGACGGAAATGACACCGAGTTAATTGATGTGATACACATAATTCTGGACGTACATAAATCACATGGTGAGGATGAGACTTGGTTGTTCCTATTCTTATTGAGGTAGTTCTGATTTATATATTACTGGGAAGACAGGCTTAGAATTGCCACCACGTTATCTTGATATGGTAGAGGAGTAGAGACATTGTTAATAGATGTAGGAAGAATCTCTGACATTCATTACTATTAGAATACTGATTGTATTGTGATTCTGGTTGTTGTTTAGTTTCTATAATGTGAGGTCCCAGTAAAGTGACCTAAATAAAATAAACTGTGAGTTGACAATCGTTTAAATGACTTTTGGTGTCATTATTTACAGAATTAGAAGAATAGAATCATAATAAATTCACGACTACAGAGAATCATCTTTATTCCGGTGTAAATACCGGTGGTGCCGTGGCCAATTAATAGGAGGGGAAAATATTTCATCAGCGTTCTTCAGAGTGGCCGTTTACGGCTCTGATTTCGGTGCTGTGCCCAGTGTTAGAGGCACACTAGTTTTTATGTGTGTTTTTGTGTTACATTTATTTCGTTATTCGTTTTTATTCCAGATTTTCCTTAGATACGTTTGTATTTGGTCGTCCATTTGTGTTTCATTTTAATTTGTCACTCCTGTTTGTTCGTTTGCTTGATAAAGGCCTTGTTGGTCGAAACGTTGCTGTATTTTGTCATTGTTTTTGTAATTTGTAAAACTACAGTACTTTGTAATTACGTGTTTTGCCAATCAAATAGTTTTACTGCAGTTCCATATATATATACTGAATATTTAGGCATAATAATCTCATCATCCCGCCCACTGCTACATGTTACCGGTCTAAAGACTGTGTCCATCATTTCTAGCTTGGTATGTTAACGGTCTAAAGACTGTGTTCATCATTTCTAGCTTGGTATGTTAGCGGTCTAAAGACTGTGTTCATCATTTCTAACTTGGTATGTTAACGGTCTAAAGACTATGTTCATAATTTCTAACTTGGTATGTTAACGGTCTAAAGGCTGTGTTCATCATTTCTAATTGGTATGTTAACGGTCTAAAGACTGTGTTCATCATTTCTAACTTGGTATGTTAACGGTCTAAAGACTGTGTTCATCATTTCTAACTTGGTATGTTAACGGTCTAAAGACTGTTCATCATTTCTAACTTGGTATGTTAACGGTCTAAAGACTGTGTTCATCATTTCTAACTTGGTATGTTAACGGTCTAAAGACTGTGTTCATCATTTCTAACTTGGTATGTTAACGGTCTAAAGACTGTGTTCATCATTTCTAACTTGGTATGTTAACGGTCTAAAGACTGTGTTCATCATTTCTAGCTTGGTATGTTAACGGTCTAAAGACTGTGTTCATCATTTCTAACTTGGTATGTTAACGGTCTAAAGACTGTGTTCATCATTTCTAACTTGGTATGTTAACGGTCTAAAGACTGTGTTCATCATTTCTAACTTGGTATGTTAACGGTCTAAAGACTGTGTTCATCATTTCTAACTTGGTATGTTAACGGTCTAAAGACTGTGTTCATCATTTCTAACTTGGTATGTTAACGGTCTAAAGACTGTGTTCATCATTTCTAATTGGTATGTTAACGGTGTAAAGACTGTGTTCATCATTTCTAACTTGGTATGTTAACAGTCTAAAGACTGTGTTCATCATTTCTAACTTGGTATGTTAACGGTCTAAAGACTGTGTTCATCATTTCTAACTTGGTATGTTAACGGTCTAAAGACTGTGTTCATCATTTCTAACTTGGTATGTTAACGGTCTAAAGACTGTATTCATCATTTCTAACTTGGTATGTTAACGGTCTAAAGACTGTATTCATCATTTCTAACTTGGTATGTTAACGGTCTAAAGACTGTGTTCATCATTTCTAACTTGGTATGTTAACGGTCTAAAGACTGTATTCATCATTTCTAACTTGGTATGTTAACGGTCTAAAGACTGTGTTCATCATTTCTAACTTGGTATGTTAACGGTCTAAAGACTGTATTCATCATTTCTAACTTGGTATGTTAACGGTCTAAAGACTGTATTCATCATTTCTAACTTGGTATGTTAACGGTCTAAAGACTGTATTCATCATTTCTAACTTGGTATGTTAACGGTCTAAAGACTGTGTTCATCATTTCTAACTTGGTATGTTAACGGTCTAAAGACTGTGTTCATCATTTCTAACTTGGTATGTTAACGGTCTAAAGACTGTGTTCATCATTTCTAACTTGGTATGTTAACGGTCTAAAGACTGTGTTCATCATTTCTAACTTGGTATGTTAACGGTCTAAAGACTGTGTTCATCATTTCTAACTTGGTATGTTAACGGTCTAAAGACTGTGTTCATCATTTCTAACTTGGTATGTTAACGGTCTAAAGGCGAAGTATTAACTTCATTGCACCGGGTTTTACCCCATATAGCTCGGTACCTCACCGCAGAAATGGCTAACCACATGACGAGAGTATTGTACAAAGCACGAACGTCGTAGCCCCGGCAACAATCCTAGGTGTCTGTGGGGAAAAATGCATTTGCGAACAGAACAGTGCGGTCTGGATTCGAACCCACGACTTTTGGAACGCAAGACTTCGCCGCAACTACTTTGTATGTGATCTATCGCTGACACTATTAGCTGAGTTCCCACTAGCTACAAGGGAGAGAAATAAGGAGTATCCACAGAGACTTCGCCGCAACTACTTTGTATGTGATCTATCGCTGACACTATTAGCTGAGTTCCCACTAGCTACAAGGGAGAGAAATAAGGAGTATCCACAGAGACTTCGCCGCAACTACTTTGTATGTGATCTATCGCTGACACTATTAGCTGAGTTCCCACTAGCTACAAGGGAGAGAAATACATGGAACATCCTATGGCAAGACTATCCGACTTCTGAAGCTGGCTTTGTGTAGTGATACTAATTTCGTCTGCACATTGTAGCTATTCATGAGTCACAAGTGAGAGAAATAGTAATGTATCCAACAGAGACTTCGCCGCAACTACTTTGTATGTGATCTATCGCTGACACTATTAGCTGAGTTCCCACTAGCTACAAGGGAGAGAAATAAGGAGTATCCACAGAGACTTCGCCGCAACTACTTTGTATGTGATCTATCGCTGACACTATTAGCTGAGTTCCCACTAGCTACAAGGGAGAGAAATAAGGAGTATCCACAGAGACTTCGCCGCAACTACTTTGTATGTGATCTATCGCTGACACTATTAGCTGAGTTCCCACTAGCTACAAGGGAGAGAAATAAGGAGTATCCACAGAGACTTCGCCGCAACTACTTTGTATGTGATCTATCGCTGACACTATTAGCTGAGTTCCCACTAGCTACAAGGGAGAGAAATAAGGAGTATCCACAGAGACTTCTCCCAACTACTTTGTATGTGATCTATCGCTGACACTATTAGCTGAGTTCCCACTAGCTACAAGGGAGAGAAATAAGGAGTATCCACAGAGACTTCACCCAACTACTTTGTATGTGATCTATCGCTGACACTATTAGCTGAGTTCCCACTAGCTACAAGGGAGAGAAATAAGGAGTATCCACAGAGACTTCGCCGCAACTACTTTGTATGTGATCTATCGCTGACACTATTAGCTGAGTTCCCACTAGCTACAAGGGAGAGAAATACATGAGAACATCCTGATGGCATAGACGGCATACCCGACTTCTGAAGCTGGCTGTGGGGCTGCAGTCATAACCAATGTCCTCAGTACTGGCATACATCTGTCCATGCTATATCATGGAAGAGTCACATTTCATGAGAGATCAACTGGCAGTCTACTTAATGTATCCAATCTATGACATGCACTAAAACTGGGTGACATGCACCAGTTAACTTTTTTACCAACATTATTCGGATCATCCTTTTATGTTGTTACTCACGTCTCCGTATATGACACAGCCGGTTCGATATGTTCAGACGTTTTTACGTTGTATATCATAAATTGGGGATGAGGAGGAGGAGGCGTAAGCAATTTTATTTTGCCAGTCGCGCGTGTAATTAGAAAGTGCAGACATAAGAGACAACATAACATTGGAGGACAGCCACTGATGTCAGATTCGACAATGTCAGCAATAGACAGACAGTACGTTATCGAAAAACATGACAAGCTTCTTAACCCGAGACAATAGAGCAGCAAATGAGAAAAGGGAAATTACGGAAGTGGAAGAGTCAATGACGTCAAATACGGAAGTATTACATGTTGAGCAGTGTTCAGTTTAATGAAAACCGCTTAATACAAACAACCTGATAACAGAAATAAGTTATATTATTACTTAGTTTGTTTTCTGTAAATCTTAAACGCTATTGACTCCACCCAAATAAGGTAAACGCTAGGTTCCTTATATTGCATTAACTCTTTCTATACCCATGAATGTTACTTAGTTCTGACTTCAGTTGTTTTATGGCACCAGCATCTTATCACAACAATGTTTTGCGTTTACGTTGTTTCCTGTAGGTATCACATTCATAGTTCATAAGTACGGTTCCAACTTCACTGCAACGGGTCACCCCATAATTTCTCCGTTCCTGTGCCAACGAAAATCACAAAAATGCTAACAACTGTCTCCTCTGTCGTGAACTAATTCCAGAATGAAACAGCCGTACCGCTACAAAAAGCAACCAGCACCGCATAAATGCATATGACCATCGTTAAGTGTCAACACAAACCTGTTCATCACTTGAATTGTAATTCATGTTGAAGGGAACATCAATCACGACAAAATCCAGCTTTCTGCACACTCAAAAACACCGCATAATGCAGATTGAGTTGGTTCGTCATAACCGCTGTCCGCCATTTTCTGAATACCCACAGTCACAACAAACGCACAGCTGACACAGCAAAAAGCATTCCATGTAACATTCATAGCTCACAGCGTTGCTCAAGCACTAACTCAGTAGCTCGGCAAACGAAACAGGAAAATACCCGACCAAACATGGCGGAAATGCTCTAGCAAAGTCGTGTCCAGAATCAAACAGTTCTGATTCTGAATGGCCCTCCCGCATTCAGCCATTGCTGGACATATTTTCTATTCATATATAATCATCAAACAGCTTTTTCTTAGCAGAACTTTGTCACCCTAAGAGCCTTTGGAATTCTCTTTTTCATAGGCAAGATGTCCCGCCTCTGCAGTCATCATGCTCAAACCACCAGCTGCACCCTAATCCATCTTCTCAGTAATTTTCCTCCTATTCTCTTTTCCGGGAGGCCTCCTTTTTAATATGATCTTCTTCAGCCTTTCGTATCTCTTTATATGTACAAAATACTTCAATTTTCTTAATTGTAGTATCAGTCAGTTTTCTTTGATTTTGAGCTCCATCTGGATAAATCTGTTTTTTTCTCTTTTCTGTCCATGATGTACGGAAGATTCTTCTGTAACACCTATATTCAAAAGCAAATACATGTTTTTCACTACCTTGTTAAATGCCCATGCTTCACACCTATTCGTTGTCACTGGGAATATGCATGTTCTTAGTATTCTGATTTTTGTTTTCTTATCAGCTCCATTCCATATTGTGTTCAGTTGTTTAATTTTTGTTGATGTAAGGTCGTGTTTTTAGTTGTTTATTTAAATGTATATATAAGTGGGCGTCTGTAGCTTAAGCGGTAGTGAGCTCGATCACAACCCAAGTTTACCTGGTTCAAACTCTGCGACGGACAGTTTTGACGTAAATTTGTTTCCGTGGTAACGAACGGTAAAAATAGACCTCACCGTTCAGAAAGCAATAGTAAACTACTGAACTACCACATAAGTGGTGCCTAGAAAAATCAACGACTCGTTTACTGTGGTTGATGGCGACCTGTAAAGAATATGCCACGATTTAAATTTATATATATATATATATCTGAAAATGGATTCGAAATATTTGAGTTATCATGCTATTTCAATATCCTGTCCACACACGCTACCATCGATATCGGTGAAAGTTGAAAGTCCTTTTGAAAAAAACAAACCCATTTTGATCAGACCGATAAATAAACTAAGGACAATCAATTGAAAATGATGAAGATAATCCAAGATGTAGCTGCAACTAATGGTGACGATATGATTATCCTTAAAACATTGAAAGACACAGTATGTGTCCTAAATCTCTACGCAAACACACAATCTGAGTCTGACAGAGTAATATTACAGTAATATTAAAAGCATGTACGACGAAGGAACTAGAACAGTTGTGCAAGATATATATAAAACGCTGTTTATAAAAGATACGATTTAGTGAAACTCTTTTGAGAGTTTGATGGTTATGTTATTAAAAACGTTCGTCTGTAGGGCTAGGCAATGGGTGAAAAAAATGAAATTTGAATTTTTGTTTCCCCGAGTGGTTACCGGTGCCCAAATTGGGGTGTAAAGAATAGAACAACTGTTATCTGCCATGCATGTCGTAAGAGGTGATTAAGGAAGTTGGGCGTGAAGCTAGCTACCCCACACCGTAAAATACACTAGATGGCTACAGAACGGAGAGCGAACCGAGTAAACGCTAGCTGAAACCGGACACATCGCCGAAGGATAAGCACCAGAGCTCCAAATGGTGCTGAAGATGTGACGTAAAACACAGCAATGCTAAGGCTGCATGAATGATTTCCACGTGAATGGAATTAATGGGGAGATCTGGTACATCGGTCTGGGCGGTGATCACAAGAGAGAGAGAGAGAGAATCTTTTGTTTAGTAATTTGTTTTTCCGTAAGCCCTAATACTTGTTAACAATTTAGAAATCATATTCATTGGCTCCGGTGCTTTCCCTGGGTTTCTTGAAACGCCTTATTCTCTTCAGATGTATATTACAAGCAGTGGCGGCTCGTGATAATTTTTGTTGGTGAAGTCAGACACAAATTTTCGGAAAAAATCATGGTTTTGGGTTGCTATATTTTAACTTATAAAGTAATAAATACACGTTACATATTATTTTGGTGGGGCCCGGTCCCACTGGCCCTTAATGACCAGCCGCCACTGATTACAAGCATCCAGAATGAGTTTGTACATGCAGACTATCTCCGGTGACTATCTACAACGTCTCCCAAAATCTTGAAAGGATTATACAAAAACTAATAGCTATTGAATTATTTGATGCAGAAAATTATTGGGGAAACATCTAAAGCATACTATCCTGAACATTATTAAAGGTTTCTGATCTAATTTCGCCTAAATCTTGAAGGATATCGGCCTGGTAAGGATTCCTGGTTACACTCTGCTGTATTTGTTTGCATGTGACATATAAGTGGGCTTCCAAATAGAAATGAAAGCAACGACGGCAAAGATTAATTATGCACATAACAAAGTTTCATTTAACTTGTTCATGTACATCCTTGTGGAAATGAGCATTTATCTAGATTTATCAACTTCATGTGTGTTGCCGGGGCTTGCAAAGGAAGCAAAAAATACTAACTCTGCAACCTACAAGGCATGTCGTAAGATACGACTAAGGTAGGAGTCTAGGGAAGTTACCCTAGTAAATAAAAACATCGCAGAAATTGGATGTGCTGGCCTACTTGTAGGTGCATAACCGTCACAACGTACAATCGGTCTTAGGTTCAGATCACATACAAATCACAAAGAGTGGTTTAACAAGTAGTCGATGTGGAGCGTTCGAAGAATTAGACCAACGAGGGGTGGGGGGGAGGAGGAAGGACTTATTTGTCAAAAGAACAGTAGCTGAGGTTGGGTACAAGAGCATGGATAGTGCAGAACATCATGCTCTAGCTATCTCAGGGTCTTTCTCTTACGACTGCTCTTTTCACTCGGTACACGACATGTATCAAGAATGTTCCGAATGTAGAACTGGGATGCACTATCTTTTTTTAAGACAATATGTTGACATACCTGCAGGTTGCAGAGGTTGTTATAGTTGCACGTCACAAGTAATCGTTGTCAATTTTCATTTTTTTTCTCCAGTACCATGTTTTCTAAGGTAGGAAAGAGGTAAGAAAGATAGGTCCCATCATAGATAACACTTAATCGTCTGACTGCACGATAAGAAATATAATACAGCAGGTCACATGGACCTCGTTAATTAAGCGAATCGTCTTTTTTGTGCATGTTTCTATAAATTGCAAAGTAGCCACACTTTGTTCTATGTTTATCCAAAGCTTCACACAAGACCGTTCAACTCAAGTGGAAATTACCGGAAATCAGACCACTCACGTGACATGACCCTTATGTTCCGGTATTATTATTCAAAGACGAATTCATTTAAAAGACAACACAGCATACACACACAATGTTATATTACGTCACAAATTAAATTTACGGAATATTAGTATTATTAACACTTTTATCAATAAATAACATTGGACTCATACAATTGTGTCAAATTTCAAGATGAGCACAAGGAGTTTTTTTATCAAGAACCCCAGAGGAAGCAATGGAAGTAACGAATATGATCAACACATAAACAGGGTACAGGTATTAAGAGCTTTCGAAAAAACAAATAGACAAACACGGGACTCGAACCACTTACCCTAGTCCTTACGACACCAATCGCCTAGCCTAGCAATACGAGTGTTTTTACGAACACAACCAATGAGCCATTCTGAAAAAATGACTCACGGGTGAGTGTCTTTCTCAAACGCCCATTATAACTAAACACAGAACAGTCAGGTAGGGTTCGTTCCAATAGTGTCTGCACGTTAATTTTGATTTAATGTTGTGTGCCCTACATTCACATAGAACCAATACTGACATACGAGTCATGGACAATAAACAAACAGATCGAAAAACCTCTGAGGACCACAGAGATGTGGTTTTACAGAAGAATGATGAACTGCTAAAATGACTGCTAAAATGACTGCTAAAATCACTATTGTTGAAGTTTTGAATGAGGTCAAGACAGAGAAAGCTTATCATCAGTTATCAGTTATCAGAGGACTATCATCAAAGCACTCCGGGCATGTCCATACATAGGTGCTTTGATCTCCGTCTCAACAAATCCAGCAGCGTCCAGCGGCCTAACACGCCAGTTCGATGTTGATTAATGAGTCTCTTGCATATTTGGTATGCCGTTCTTTACTGGCTGCACCAATATCGACACTCATCTCTCTTAATATGGAGAACCAGTGGGACTCGCAACCCTGAAACTCTTCTGTTCGAAAAGACTCTATCAGGTTATCATCAATATAAGACAGAGGCAATCATCATTTTTCGGACATGTGATGAGGAAGTGAGGTTTAGAACACATTGTGACAACCGGTAAAATCGAGGGTAGACGAGACAGAAAAAGACAGAGAGAGAAAATTTGAATAGCCTGACTTCATAGCACGGAAGAGCAATTACATCTGAAATGATAGCAAACACTAGAGACAGAGATTTGTGGAGATCTATGATCGCCTACGCCAGTCGACACGGCAACTGATGATGATGACCCTACATTAGGATTTGGTAAACGTATAGCTGTTGAAAAACTTTCAATCCAGACTAGTAAACAATGTATATCATTCATCCCTCGTCAGATTGATTTATAAGAAACTGATGTTTTTTTTTTCGATCCAGAAGCACTAGAGCTGAAAGCTCTTCGGCTCAGTGTCATGGACATCGTAACCCTTCGGCTCGGTGCCACGAACACCGTAAATCGGGGGAACCTGTAGCTTTCTGCCAGTCCGCGGAGTTGAACCCGCACTTACAGAGGACTAGTCACCCGTAGTCCAACGCCTACGAACACGCTGGGCAGGCGGGCAAGAAACTGATGTTATTGGTTATTGGTTACTAAACTGACGTCATTGCACTCCGGGCAGACCCATAGGTGTTCAGTCTCCCCAACAGATATCGAAGAGTATGCATACTGATGGTTCCTGTGGCTCGCTGATTAAACATACCTCTCACTCTGCCTCTCAGGCATCCAGTTCGACTTGAACAACGGGTAACTCCAAACTGCTTAAATCGCTTGATCGATTCAACATTGATTTTAGTGTTCTCATCCAATAGAGAGTCGCGAAGAGACCGAAGAATATCCCCTTATCCATCTTCAACTCCCCAACAATCGATGCTGTTGATGCAAACCTGTTCGCTCTCTCATTACCGTAAACACCCGCATGCCCAGGACAGTATATCCACGTAAGCCGCTGGAGGTTAGAAACTTCTATTTTACACCACTCAAACTGATGTAAAAATACATAATTAACGATTTATAAAGGCAGTGCTCATCAACTACTGCTGTGACACAAAAATATAATCAGCGGCCTGTCTATATCTTCGAAAGAACACTGTTTGACATTTATCGAAAGCTGTTCCAACAGCTCGTTCTAGGATTTAGGCGTTAATGATAAAATGGTAAAACCACTGAATGACATTCTACGTGATTAGTTGTTCTTAGTAGAGTTGGGCTTCTGTAGCAACAGGGGTTAAAGGTCGTTAGTTCCCGAGGGATCAAAAAGTGATTTCTAACGTGACAAAGTTGATTTAGATGCAGAATATTTCGTTGTTTGCACCGACTTCCGTGCGTGTTGGGACACGATCTTGGTACCTGTTTGTTCTTGAAAAGGAAAGGAACTAATTTCTATGTCGGGTTAATGTCTTTTATTGATGCGTTGTATCTAACTACTTTACGAATGTCAGACGCTATTGTTTCTTTGTTTGTTACGTAGGGTATGAAATACTCTTTAAGCCGAGTCATGCCCTTTCGACATAAGGATGAACCTTTTATTGGTTGTTTCAGAGCTTGTAGACCGACACACATGAGATATAAGAATAAACTTCTTTCCCGAAAATCAGACCTCTCCCGTCACGTGAGCTCTTCATTCCGGTATCGTTAGATATAAACAAATTCATTTTAAAAGCAACACGACATGCAAGAAAAATCTTATATTATGTCATAAATTAAATTTAACAATAAGGAATAACAGTATTATTATTTACTAACACAAAATCCCGTTCTATAAATCTCTTCTTATTATGACGCTCTGAGGTCAAAACAGATTTAGAGAAAAGATGAAGAAGAAGAAGAAGAAGTTAAACTGTCTTTTTCTTCTATTTTCCAACACAGTCTTTCTATAATTATTTTACTTACATTGCTAATACAAACATACACAATATATATATATATTATTTTACATGGTACCGACATTTTCCCTGCGAACAGATTGCACGTGAACACATTTTCCGGTAACGAAACAGCCCCGATTAACCTCGTTTTAAGTGTGTTGCCATGGTGCTGACAGATACTGTGTTTGTATTTATCAAACACGAAGACCAATTATTCGTCAATTGCTCTCCTGTATCCATGATTTCCACCCATCATAAGTGGAAAGCCAGGCTTGTGAAAGCAAGTTCATAATGTCATTGAGATTATTTTTGGTTGTATCATAAAATGATAGCTTCAATGTAAATTTATTTTTGGGTGCAAAAAATGATTGATTGATTGATTGATAAGACCATCATCATTGCATCTTGATGAGTAACCATGTGTGTTCCGATCTCTTTCTTATACCGGGAGATCTCAACGGTAGTGCATAAACTCCGTAGCACCGGCGAGGGTACTGATGTAATTTAGATGACGGTGAAAATATTTTGTAGGAATTAAAAAAAAAATCTTTCTAATGAATATTACACAGACACCGGCTTCCCAGTATGTTCTCAATTTTGAACTAGCAAGGTAACATAGTGTTGGCCAGAAAATCGTTCTGATAACAATTAAAGCAAATCTCATAAGAACGATTTTCTGGCCAACACTATGTTCCAGTGTCAAACATGGCCACTAACAGCAGCTAATGAGCGGAACATCATAACAGAGATGAGGTGTCTTAGAAGAGCTGCAGGTGTGACAATAAGAGACTAAATTAGAAATGAAGAAATCAGGAGACTGGATGTGAAACCAGTCATGCAATTCATAAAAGAACAACATATTAAATGGTTTGACACCTGACCAGAATGCCCTGGTATCGCATACCACAGAGAGCCACACAGAAAAAGTATAATGAGTACAAGGCAAGAGGAAGACCACGCAAAAGATGTAGCGACGGCATCAAGAACATCCTTACGAACATGAATATCAATTTACAAAGTGCCTTAAAAAAGCATAGACAAGATCACTACGTTTCACCCCCAACACTTCTATAAAGTAAGTAAATGGTTGGAAGGAAGAAGAAGAAGAAGGTTTTTACGTTCTCAACTTTAACACAGGACATACGTTTTAGAACCGTCTCATATAGGACTATGAACACGATCTCACCTACTCTGAGATCAGGGATCTCTGGAAAAATATCCATGACTGCAGAGGGAGCGAACCATGTATCTTTGGAAATATAAGCGAGCATCCTACCTCTACGCCACATAGACCCCCCTAACAATACTTTTCTAGAACATGGTCAGAAGCTGTTGTTACAGAGATTCACATAACACCACCCATTTCCCGATAATCTTCTTTATTTAGATCATAGATTCCCAAACTTTTTCAGCTCACCGCCCACTTTGCAGAAAAATAAACTTTGTAACGCCCCTCCACATTATAACAGTTTGCCACCAACGCCCCCATCCCACATACATACATGCTCTATTTTCTCTTTGACATAGATAATTGATATATATTACTGTCAGACATGGTCAATTTTCTAGGCATTATTACGTTCAGTAGTTTACCATTGCTTTCTGGACGGCTGGTGCCATCGTTATTTTGTAAAAATCTACGCGAAATAATTTGCAACCAAACTGTCTGCAGCGTTAACTCTTAAATGTTCATGGGTTTTTAAGTTTTTTTTTATTTTTGAAGGCCTGCTCTATTACTAGAAGCCATATACACTCCATGAATTGAACATAGGAATGTTGTATATGGTTAGAAAGTTAATTGAATGGACTATCAGGATATGTGGTTTCAATATCAGTGTCATGTAATATGTGATATCAGTGACCTAATTTTGATGATGCTAAAAATAGATTTTCAACAAATTTCAAATAATTATACAGTCACAAAGAAGAAAAAAATAAGTATGAATTATATCATGAGAACTATTAATATAGTCTCTTAGTACCTTCATATTTACACAATATATCCAAACATGAAGTTGTTTGGACAATAAATAAGGCAGTAATTAGGATATTTGTAACTTCTAAATATTTCCATATTTTGAAGACACCAATTAATAAATAATAAAAAAAAATAAGAGAAAATGATGCAGAACTGGTCTAGTAAGCAGCACATGAAGAACTAACACTTATAGTCTTGATCAGGACAGTAATCTGAGTCACTAGATGCCATTTTTAAGCAAATGTGTGATTTTTGTCAAGAGCAAGTGAAAACTCGTTGCAGAGATTATCCAAAATGGCGGTCGATCGGAAATGTCGGTGTAATAAAAGCATGTTCTTACCACTGAAGTCGGAGAAGGTTAGACGCAGCTGAATGGCTAGGACACCTTACACACGGTTAGTGGGCTTTCACGCAGAAATCAGTCAGAAACGCCATAAAAGGCTCCCTGACTACGCATGAATTCATAGCGGGCGGAGGCAGAAGAAGAAGAACAAAAAAGCATGCTTTATTCAACGAGATTAGACATCTTAAAAATAAAAATATATTTTTAAACAATTTATTATGGTAATATCATATGTTTTGCATTATAAAACATATATTATATGCATTTAAATGCATAAATAATACACAAATATGGCTAGTTCCGAAGTCATGTAGCCATCTCATTTTATAAATGAGATTTTCTGAGTACCCGAACGTTTTATTCGAACTCAGAACGCCGGGGTTAATAACGAGTCACTATCTCCTAGGCCACAGATACCACCTACTACTTGTACGACGTCTGATTCAAAATATTGAATTCGCTGGATATAGAAAAAAACCCACTGCCATCACTACCTGCGTTATCGCTTTTTAGGACTGTGTAGAGCAGGGGTACATGCACCTGCGGAATTTAATGGTCGTATGGCTAGTGCCAGTCACCGTGATTCTGTTCAGGTTAGGAGTTTTTCTTTATGCCCCGACAGAAAAATCTCCTTGGCCTTACTGAGGATCGAACCTGAATGGGAGCACGCACTCTAATTCATTCGGTTAGACACTGCTCTAGATATATACAACATTTTTTGAGTGCCCACATTCAACAGTCGATCGACAAGAGACAGAAAAACATCCATATTATTCATCCTGAAACACGTACAAACAAGTACATTGGTTTCCCAAAATATAGAAACAGTGACGATAAACAGCAACGTTTCGACCAACAGGCCTTTATCAAGCAAACGAACAAACAGGAGTGACAAATTAAATAAACACAATGACGACCAAATACAAACGTATCTAAGGAAAATCTGGAATAAAAACGAATAACGAAATAAATGTAACACAAAAACAGGAATAGAACGGAAAAGAAACAATGAAACATCTAGTAAATATAAACGGGAAATGCACATACACAACAAAGATTATTCATCCTCAACTCTCAGATGATCAATGCAGTTTACGCAAGTCTGTCCGGCCCCTCATTGCCGCAATAACCCGTAATGTCAAGGACAGAACCATCCTCATTCTCTCAGATGATCAATGCAGTTTACGGAAGTCTGTCCGGCCCCTCTTTGCCGCAATAACCCGTAATGTCAAGGACAGAAAATTCACGTAAGGCTCCGGAGACTGGAAATCTAAATATACATCCAATTATCACAACCTGCCATGTTATAAGGAAATTTGTTTTATCAGCAAGTAGATGCCCGCGTGCCCAGCGTGTTCGTAGCGCGTTGGACTACAGGTGACTAGTCCTCTGTGAGTGCGGGTTCAACTCCGCGGACTGGCAGAAAAGCTACAAGTTCCCCAGATTTACGGTGTTTGTGGCACCGAGCCGAAGGTTACGATGTCCATGACACCGAGCCGAAGAGCTTTCAGCTCAAGTGCTTCTGGATCGGAGAAAAAAATAAGAAAAAGATCTGCAAGTAGATTGTAGTTGTCAATAGCAAAGTTGATAATCTGCTACGGTAGGTGCCCCCTGCTTTGGAACTTCCAAGGTTCGAGGTTGATTTTGCCAAATATTCTCGTTGTGCACACGGCACGTAGTTGGACTACGGAGACTTTAATTGGGAATCTCAATTAAAAGTACCTCTGAAGTCGAAGTAAAGCTCGCCTGAATTTTGCAGGGACACTTGTGATAAGGAAAGCAATCCTTCACGAAAAAATGATGCACATGTGCCATATTAGGCTCGATGACTAAGCCTGAATTCAGCAGGCACAAAAAAAAAAAAAAAGTAACGATCGCCATATCTTGAAAAGACTCGTATTTCTTTATTGATGCCAGAATATACAACACATTCCCCATATTTCTTTGACTCGCATTTGATCTTCATTGCAGTTAATTATTATTGATTGTTTCCTCTATGATTGATATGACCTTTAAACGTTGGTCGACCTCACATTGTATTTTCCATCGATTATCTCCCATTTGATTGTATCGACTATAATCAAATACACAAGACGCCAAGTGCTTCCTTCAATTTATTGAGATTTATTGCCCACAATATCAAAATATATTTTATGAAATATTTGGGGTCACTGATAACACTTTGCGCTATTGATCAAGTGCCGTGAAAATTACTGGGTTGGAGGCCAGTGTGCCCTAAAAATATTATTACAAGTGCTTCTGAATCGTTTCTCGAAATAGGGGGAAGACTGCAGAGCCGGATTAGACTAGCGCGGGGCCCGTAGCAAATTTTAGCGCGGGGCCCTAAGTTTTGTATGATAATAAATAATAAAACATAAATTTTACAAACAAACTTGTCTCGATTTAATGTGAGCAAATTTAGAGATAATACTAGACAAATCAATTTCTCTAAGTAAATTACATTCAATGTTCATTAAGGTGAGGTTATTTAGACGATCTTGTCCCATCATGTTTCTTAACTCACTTTTTATACGCTTTAATGTTGAAAAGAACGTTCTCCGCTGCAGTTAGTAATCATTAAAGACAAGTAAATTCGTAAGACTATTTCTACATTTGGGAAACACGACTCTAATGAATTTTCCATTATAAGTTTATAAAATTGCAGTTCAAGGGCCTCATTCTTTTCGTTGCTAATAGCAGCAGCTACATTAGTTTTAAGAAGTTCAGCGAACTGCACAAGTTCGTCGCCTAGGCTTTCTTCCAAATCCTCTTGGTAAGAGTTGACAATATTTGGAGTTCTTTTCAAGATCTCTTCTGCTGTAAGAGATTTTAACTGCCGAAATGTTCCAAATACATCAGTCACTCTATGGTACGCTTCCATGCGTTTAGCTAAGGCAGAGTACATTATCAATTATGACAATAAACACCTGACTTTCAAATTTTTGTTTGGGTGTTTGATTTTCTACAACTTCATCGAGCGTAGTAGAGCCACTAAAATCGTCGTACTTAGTATTTCGCTTGCGTCGTCGTGAAGTTTGTTGCTGATATTCTTGACAGTGAGTCAGGATTTTGGCTTTAGCCTCAATATCTGAAAATGTAGGCCGCATTGCTTGAACGTACCCGTGTAACGATTCATAAAGATCATATCCCGTGTTAAGGTCTTGATCAGGTGACTGTAATGAAGCGCTAGACGCTTGCAAGCGTTCTAGAATTCCGTTCCATAAAATGCTAACTATTCCCGTTTCCAACTTACTCATCTCCAAAACTAGCCCATACGCTTGATTACGACACTCTACCTTTTGATCCATGTTATTTGAGATGTCATCCAAAACTTGTTTGATAATGGGAAAACCACATAAAAGTGCTTTTGTCGCATCAGCTAGGGAAGACCACCTGGTGTCCGACAGTCTCTTCAAAGTCGGGAGTTTTGAACCTGTATCTTCCAGTGCTTTTGTAAGAATGCCCCATCGATAGGTAGAAGCGGAAAAGAATGTATAGAGACTTTCAACAAAATCGAAAAAATTTAACCACTTAACATGACTATAACTCTGATTTAAAACATTTGAATTCATTGAAAACGAAAAATGATAGAAACTATTTTTAAAAATTAATTTCTCACTGAAACATAAAATTAGCTATGTAAAATAAAATAATAATAAAATAACAAGATGGGAGGATTTAAATACATTCAAAGTTAGCAGAACAAATAAAAATTACTCTCTGTGTCCGTTTGTGTGCTTCTCTGTAAAATTATGCAGCTCTGTGTTGCGACTTCTTGTTGCGGCTCCTTCAAGTGTGTCCAAGTTTTCTGTTTAATCATTTGGCCCTCCTCGAATTATTTTCTGGGACATCTAGTCGAGTGCAAAACAGTTTCTCACAAAAACGTGAATGACATGAAATTTATTTAGGAGTGCCCAGATCTGCTCATGTCTTAGAACAATATTTCATACGCCCACTTGCATTTATTTTAAACTAAGTTTCGCGCAAAAACTACTGAACGAACAGAGACTTGAACTGGGTTATGAGTCAAATTTAATTGTTCTTTTGTTCAAGCTTTCAAGTTTTCGTTTATTAGAAGCGTGTGCACACAAGAGACACTCCTATACAAAAAAGTAAAAACTATTACGTTGTTAATGAGCTCAGTGTGACCGCCCAATTAAGTCCGAAATTGAGTAAACATGGCCTTGGCCCTAACCTCAATAAAAAAAAATGAAAGGGGGAAATTATTACCCACCTCCCAAACTTGGTTCCTTGTTTATGACTAGTGACAACTTAGCTCCAGAGGCGCGCCCCCAAGCGCGGGCCCGTAGCATTTGCTACTTCTGCTACTATGCTAATCCGGCTCTGGAAGACTGCAGTAAAACTTGGTAAATAGCGAAACACGTACAAACAAAGTACTATAGTTTTACAAAATACAGAAACAGTGACGATAAACAGCAACGTTTCGACCAACAAGGCCTTTATCAAGCAAACGAACAAACAGGGTGACAAATTAAAATGAAACACAAATGGACGACCAAATACAAACGTATCTAAGGAAAATCTGGAATAAAAACGAATAACGAAATAAATGTAACACAAAAACACACATAAAAACTAGAAATAGAACGGAAAAAAACAATGAAACATCTAGTAAATATATCACTTGAATACATGCAACATATACCCATATAGATTACAAAGCATGGGAAGAGAAAGTACTAAGAAGCATAAGAATGTAATACTTTGAGCCCGCGTGGTCACAAGGTACCATACAAAGAAATCAACCGATTCTCCAGAGCAAATCGACTACGATCATCAGAGGAACATGATCGGATGGCTGTGACCTGGACATTGCAAGCTCCTGAATGGCCAGTATCACTGAAATGGGTAGCTACAGGGTCACAGAGCATTGGCGTATATCGCGCAAGTGTTGGGCGAATCGGTCACTGAGTCTCCTGCCGGTTTCCCAATATAGGCCTTGTTGCACCGCTTGCAGATAATGGCATAGATAATATTACGGGACTCGCACGTGAAACTGTCTTCAACAACGAACGTGGCTTTTGGAAAAGACACCGTGCGGGTCTGTATTACATAAGCACAAGCGTTGCAGCGCCGACGGCCACACTGGATGGTGCCAAAATGACTCTGGATATTAGGCTTGAGGCGACTGTGAACCAACATATCCTTAAGGCTTCTGTCAAGTCTGTACGCCACCAAAGGATAGTGTTGAAAGATTGAACGTGTCTCAGGATCAGACTGAAGAATGGAGAGATGACGGAATAAGACTTTCTTCACAAGGAACTATGAGGGTGGAAAGTTAAGACAAGTTTCACCCTGTCAGAATTGGAAGTTCTATGCTGGTTAGAGAGAGCCTCCTGGCGAGAAAATTGCTGAACGCGCCGCATAGCAGAAGCAAGCACCTTATCCGGGTATAAGCGCTTACGAAAGAAATCCAGCATCTCGTGAGCTCTATCGAGAAAATCGTCGTCCTCGCTACAGAGGCGACGAAGGCGCAAGTTTTGAGAGAATGGTAAAGAGTCACGACAAGCCTGGGAATGGGAAGAGGTATAAAGAAGAAAACTATGTGCATCAGTAGGCTTGTAGTATACTGATGTAGTGATGGTGGATAGGCTGATAGTGATAGTGATGTCAAGAAAGTTGACACAAGAGGTAGAGATGTGAGATGTAAACCGAATAGCTGGATTGAAGACATTAATGAAATTAATGAAGCGTGACAAATCGGCTTCAGGCATATCGGTAATGCCAATACAATCATCAATGTATCTATGATCCACAGACGGAAGAGGGCCATCATAGGAATTCCATACTAGGTGCTCAAGATGACCCATGAATAGACAAAACGGCCCCAAACGCCTAGGGCATTCTAACATGTCTCCGTCCGAGTTTCGTGCTCTATCACACCTCCGTCGACGCGATGACATTGTTATCAGACCAGCCGATAAAGGCGGCGCAATAGTGGTATGGAGCAAAGAACTATACCTTCAGGAAGGCCGCAACCAATTACTTGACACCCAATTCTATAAAACTAGTTCTTCTGATTTAACACTATCTAACAATAGTAAAGTCCGTGCAGTAATTAAGAACTTAATTGCCTCTAACGACCTTCCTACCGGACATGTTAGAATGCCCTAGGCGTTTGGGGTCTCAACTCCTTTCAGTTCAATGACCAGTTCTTTGAGCAGATCAGTGGGGTCGCCATGGGTACTAAAATGGGACCCAGTTATGGTTGTCTATTTATGGGTCATCTTGAGCACCTAGTATGGAATTCCTTGTCGTGACTCTTTACCATTCTCTCAACTCTTGCGCCTTCGTCGCCTCTGTAGCGAGGACGACGATTTTCTCGATAGAGCTCACGAGATGCTGGATTTCTTTCGTAAGCGCTTATACCGGATAAGGTGCTTGCTTCTGCTAAGCGGCGCGTTCAGCAAATTTCTCGCCAGGAGGCTCTCTCTAACCAGCATAGAACTTCCAATTCGGACAGGGTGAAACTTGTCTTAACTTTCCAACCTCATAGTTCCCTTGTGAAGAAAGTCTTATTCCGTCATCTCTCCATTCTTCAGTCTGATCCTGAGACACGTTCAATCTTTCAACACTATCCTTTGGTGGCGTACAGACTTGACAGAAGCCTTAAGGATATGTTGGTTCACAGTCGCCTCAAGCCTAATATCCAGAGTCATTTTGGCACCATCTAGTGTGGCCGTCGGCGCTGCAACACTTGTGCTTATGTAATACAGACCCGCACGGTGTCTTTTCCAAAGCCACGTTCGTTGTTGAAGACAGTTTCACGTGCGAGTCCCGTAATATTATCTATGCCATTATCTGCAAGCGGTGCAACAAGGCCTATATTGGGGAAACCCGCAGGAGACTCAGTGACCGATTCGCCCAACACTTGCGCGATATACGCCAATGCTCTGTGACCCCTGTAGCTACCCATTTCAATGATACTGGCCATTCAGGAGCTTGCAATGTCCAGGTCACAGCCATCCGATCATGTTCTTCTGATGATCGTAGTCGATTTGCTCTGGAGAATCGGTTGATTTCTTTGTATGGTACCTTGCGACCACTCGGGCTCAATGTATTACATTCTTATGCTTCTTAGTACTTTCTCTTCCCATGCTTTGTAATCTATATGGTATATGTTGCATGTATTCAAGTTATATATTTACTAGATGTTTCATTGTTTCTTTTCCGTTCTATTTCTAGTTTTTATGTGTGTTTTTGTGTTACATTTATTTCGTTATTCGTTTTTATTCCAGATTTTCCTTAGATACGTTTGTATTTGGTCGTCCATTTGTGTTTCATTTTAATTTGTCACTCCTGTTTGTTCGTTTGCTTGATAAAGGCCTTGTTGGTCGAAACGTTGCTGTTTATCGTCACTGTTTCTGTATTTTGTAAAACTATAGTACTTTGTTTGTACGTGTTTCGCTGAATCGTTTCTCGGTCTTTTGGCAAAGATCAAAGTGGTGTGCCCACTTGATTGCGGTCAAATGTTATGAGCCTTAAAAAAATGCTAAAATGGCACAATCATGCACACTTAAACAAACTCCGAGCAGCTCTCATTCGAAAAAATAACGACTCTCCGAGGTTAAACGTTCAGTCTTACTGGGTCCACTCGTTGTGACACTTTCGGGTAGAGAGCAATACAATTTAAAATTAACGAAAGTGTTTCTAAAGTAGATGTAAGACTCGTCTGAATAGTGCGGAGCACTTGTGCTAACGAAAGGACGTCTTCCTTCAAAAATCACTCAGAGGTGTCTTATTAGGTGCAATGACTACGCCTGAATTCACAGTATACGAGAGAAAAACACAAATTAAATGTTTATTTTTGCGTGAAGACGTGTTTCTCGCTAAATAACTCTGTGATCTAGTTACGATGTCAGTTTACAGCAGATGTTGATTGTAGCATGCATGAAATGAGAATATTGAGTCTCTGTGGCGTAAACATTAGAGGCTTGCCTCTCGTTCAAAAAGTACTCAGTTCGCTCCACCGTAGAAACATCGAGATATTGTTCCAGAGATAAATGATCTCAGTGTAGGTGAGATCGAGTTCATAGTCCTATCGAAAAAGGACGATAAAATATAGGTCCCGTGTTCAATTTGAGCACATAAAAAAACCATTGGCAGTTACAAATTGTGAAGAACAGGCTGGAAAGTCGCTGCCTGAGCAAAATTCATTAGAAAAAAGTTCAAACATAAAATCCCTATAACATGTCTTCATCATCTTCTAAATTACATCGGGACCCTCGCCGGTGCTACAGAGTTCGTGCACTACCGCTGATATCTTCCTGTTTAAGAAAGAGATCGGAGCACACATAGTAACTCTCCGAAGTGCAAAGATGATAGTCCTATCAATCAATGAAATGAGAAGGAAGATGAAATCATTGTGGTTTTTGTGTGTGTGTGTATGATGCCAGCGATGTCACCAGTTGACACAGCCATTGATCTATGTAGGGTAAACATCAGTAACATTGATTACCAATAGTTAAGACTGAAGAGCACAGGGATTTTGACAGGCTAACATTGACTTTGTCTGTTGTTTTACTTCGCAAGTCTAGTATTATATTGAGTTGGCGGGACGGAATAGAGAAACGCGTCAAACGTTTGTTTTTTGAATTGAGTACAGTTGTTCAACTGTGGGTTCCTTCCTTTCCTTTGCGTTCCCGGCCTAGACTGATGAACCAATTTTTATCATGAATTTTACTGTTGTTTTTAGGGACTCCGTTCCTCCGTACAGGTTTCGCTGTGTGTTGTGGCCACGACTCTTTCCTTATATCTGCTAACCGTTGACAGTCTTGCAAGACATGTTCTGCCGTCATGTCTGCCATTTTGCAGGAACACAGGCTAGTTGTGCCAATTTTAAATTTATGGAACATGTGGGCTCTGAGCTTGTTGTGTCTGGTACGGAGGCGCAGTATGGCAACTTGTTCACGTCGAGAGAGACCATAGTATCCGTCACTGGCTATGTGCTGAGGGTTGTCTTTTGCCACTAACGCTACGGACGTTCCTCATATGAAGAAAGGAACTGACCCGTCTACCTCTCGTGTAGTTGATCCTAGAAATGTGAAAGAACAGATATTTCATCCCTACGGAACATTTTCATATAGGATTGAGGAAATAGTACTAATAGTAGCAGTAGTAGTATTAGTATTAGCAGTAGTAGTAGCATTAGTATTAGCAGTAGTAGTAGTAGTAATAGTATTATCAGTTGCAGTAGATAGTTTAGCAGTAGTAGTAGTAATACGTGCAGTAGTAGTAGTAGTAGTGAGCTGTAGTAGTAGTAGAGTTTATCAGTTGCAGTTGCAGTAGTATGTTTAGCAGTAGTAGTAGTATATTATCGTAGTATAGTAGATTATCGTTGCAGTAGGTAGTAGTATAGCAGTAGTATAGTAGTATTGCAGTTGCAGAGTAGTAGATTAGCAGTGAGTAGAGTTGCAGAGTAGTAGTATAGCAGTGAGCAGAGATTGCAGTTGCAGAGATTAGCTCGTAGTAGTATTAGCCGTAGTAGTAGTATTAGCAGTTGCAGTAGTAGCAGTAGTATTAGCAGAGTAGTGAGTAGTATAGCAGCAGTAGTAGTAGTATTAGCAGAGTAGAGTAGTATTGGCGTAGCAGTAGATTAGCAGTAGTAGTGTATTGCAGTTGCAGTAGTAGTAGTATTAGCAGTAGTAGTAGTAATGTAGCAGTTGCAGTAGTAGTAGTATTAGCAGTAGTAGTATTAGCAGTAGTAGTAGCAGTTGCAGTAGTATTATCAGTGAAAATCGTGGCATATCCTAAAGGACGTGGCCATCAACCACAGTAAACGAGTCGTTGATTTTCTAGGTACCACTTATACGTTCAGTAATTTGCCATTGCTTTCTGAACGGAGAGATCTATTTTTACCTTTTGTAAAATCCCACGAAACGAATTTGCTTCCAAACTTGCCCACCGTGGGGTTTGAACCAGGTACGCTTGGGTTTGTGATCGAGCTCACTACCGCTTGAGGCTACATATTAGCATAGCAGTAGTATTGCAGCAGCAGTAGTAGTAGTATTAGCAGTAGCAGTAGTAGTATTAGTATTAGCGTACCGAGTATTAGGCAGTATCAGTATTAGTAGTATTAGTGTAGCAGTTGCGTAGTGAGTATTAGTATTAGCAGTAGTAGTAGTATTAGTATTAGCAGTAGTATTAGTATTAGCAGTAGTATTAGTATTAGCAGAGTAGTGGTATTGTATTAGCAGTGTATTAGTATTAGCGGTAGCAATAGTATTAGTATTAGCAGCAGTATTAGTATTAGCAGTAGCAGTAGTATTAGTATTAGCAGTAGCAGTAGTATTAGTATTAGCAGTAGTATTAGTATTAGCAGTAGTATTAGCAGTAGTAGTAGTAATGCACCCATCGTCTTCTAGGTTTTCCTCTCATTCTTCTTCCATGCACCATTCTCTCCAAACTTATCTTCTCTCTCCACTTATGTCGTTTGTTGTGTTCGAAATATTACATTTTCCTTGATTTTATTGTCTTTAATAACCAACTCTCTTTAATATCAAACTGTTGCAGAACAGAAGCATTTGTTCTTTACTATGTCTATGATATTCTAAGTATTTCATAGCAGTTGCATTTAAGGTATTAATGAGCTTCTTATATATATATATATACTAGCAGTTTAACTCTTTCTTCACACGGGGAATCTAGTTTAAATCTAGTTGTAAAGTCACAAACAGTGCGATATTGAGCATATTAAAGAAACATCACCCGTTGCCTCAAAATCGGCTTCTTTCCCATTAAAAACAATACGTTTTCTTTCCATGCTTGGCGGGAAAACTGTGTTGGTTGACCACATACGATTAAAATGTCTCTCATTCCGATTGCGAATAAAACCTGATACAATAGAATTCTCGGGAAAGTTGAGAAATAACAATTTGTAAATTGAATTTATTCAGAGTCAGTTCTATTGTTGCAAATGACATTTCTGTAGTTCTCATAATCAAATGTGTTAATAAAATAAAATGTTAAAAAAAATTGTTGTCCTTTCCGTGAATTGAACATGTTGAAAAACCAATAAATATGTTCGTATTCGTGTGACTGTTGTGAGTATCCCGTGACCGGAACGTTAAAACATAGACACACGTATTCTGCCTTTTCTGTACATGACCATTTGCGTTAAGTTGGAATATGGTTATAGAAACGAACAAAGTCTAGTTTTATAATTTTTACATCTTCCCATGTATGAAAGCTACGCTCTTGCCAAATTTCAAGTCTGTAGGATGTCCAAATATTTTCAAACGATTGGGACAAATATATATATACAATTCCATTCATCTTTGTCTTATATATATATTAGAGAAATATATACTTTAAAAAAAGATTTTATCCTTTGACTTTCTAGATTTTGTTTCGCATGGTGAAAGTTTGATTTGCTTTCTCGATTTTTATAAAAGATATCTTTTCCAAATCACCGCCCTGCAATCATCTTTCCGAATTTCTTAAGTATCATTATTGGCATGAATTGTTTGAAGGCTTATGTTCCAATCGGGGTTAAACATGCATGAACGAGAGGAGAGAGAGAGAGAGAGAGAGAGAGAGAGAGAGAGATATCCACGGCGTTCTTGGTATGAGTTGGTTCTGTGCTCCAATGGGGGTTTAAAAAATTATGAAAGAGAGGGGAGAGAGAGAGAGATGATCAGCATTCTTGGTATGAGTTGGCTGAGAGCCTATGCTCCAATCTGGTGTAAAAAGACATGAACGAGAGGAGATAGATAGATAGATAGAGAGAGAGATAGATAGATAGATAGAGAGAGAGATAGATAGATAGATAGAGAGATAGAGATAGATAGATAGAAGAGAGAGATCATTGGTATTCTTGGCATGAGTTGGTCGTGGGTGTGTTCCCCAATCTGGGTTAAGAAATCATGAAAGAGAGCGAAGGAAGGAAGGGGGAAGGTGGAGAGACCATCGGCAATCTTGACATGGTTGTGGGCTTATGCCCCAATCGGGGTTAAAAACGCATGATAGAGAGGAGACACAGAGATCATCGGCATTAACTGCGATCGTTTGAGTAATTTCAATTCATGTTTTTCATTTGCCCTAATCTCTACGTTAGCCCCAAGAATAATGATACTGTTGTGACGTTGAAACGTTGACCGATGTACAGTTAGTAACGATACGGTAGACCAGAAGAGTACTCTTTATAAAGCAAGTTCACTCTGATAAAAGTTAATTGTTACATTCTAGAGTATCATGGAAGACTAAAGGATAGGTCAGCAGTCACAGATAATTGTTGTGCAAGAGGAATGCACTGTGCTAACATGTACAGAATATGGTTCTAAGTTAGACTAGAGCTGTTCAACGAGGTGCCCGCCGGCGCCATGACGCCGATGTGATACATCACTGGCGCCCTATTTACTTCACTGGTTTTAACAGAATTAACCAGAATTGAAAGGAAAAAAATTATTTTTGAATAAAAAAATCTTGTTTCAGTATTTGTTTTTCGTAAGCAGAGTATTTAAAACAAATTAAGCGTTTAGTTATAGTTTTCGTTTGTTATTTTAAAAATTAATGTTACTATTAGTATTACTTTATTATTTTTATTATTGTTATTGTTATTATTATTATTATTATTGTTATTATTATTATTGTTATTGTTATTATTATTATTATTATAGAGAAAAAATATCGTGGCATATCCTTTACAGGACTTCTTCATTAACCACAGTAAACTAGTCGGCGATTTTCTAGGCCCTACTTATACGTTAAGTAGTTTACCATTCTTTTCTGAACGGTCAGGTCTATTTTTACCGTTCGTAAAATTCCACACGAACAAATTAGCGTCCAAATCGCCGGCCACGGAGTTTGAACACGACACCCGCACTTCCAAAGTCATTAGTCAGATGTGCAGCAATATAGAAAAACGTTAGATAGCGCTAATGTAGACTGTTTGACATGAAATGAACAAAGAACAGCTCCAGATAAACAAACAAACAAACACTGATGTAGACTGTTTGACATGAAATGAACAAAGAACAGCTCCAAACAAACAAACAAACAGACACTGATGTAGACTGTTTGACATGAAATGAACAAAGAAGAGCTCCGGACAAACAAACAAACAAACAAACACTGATGTAGGCTGTTTGACACGAAATGAACAAAGAAGAGCTCCAAACAAACAAACAAACAAACACTGATGTAGACTGTTTGACATGAAATGAACAAAGAAGAGCTCCGGACAAACAAACAAACAAACACTGATGTAGGCTGTTTGACACGAAATGAACAAAGAAGAGCTCCAAACAAACAAACAAACAAACACTGATGTAGACTGTTTGACATGAAATGAACAAAGAAGAGCTCCGGACAAACAAACAAACAAACACTGATGTAGGCTGTTTGACATGAAATGAACAAAGAAGAGCTCCGGACAAACAAACAAACAAACACTGATGTAGGCTGTTTGACACGAAATGAACAAAGAAGAGCTCCAAACAAACAAACAAACAAACAAACAGACACTGATGTAGACTGTTTGACATGAAATGAACAAAGAAGAGCTCCGGACAAACAAACAAACAAACACTGATGTAGGCTGTTTGACATGAAATGAACAAAGAAGAGCTCCGGACAAACAAACAAACAAACACTGATGTAGACTGTTTGACATGAAATGAACAAAGAAGAGCTCCGGACAAACAAACAAACAAACACTGATGTAGGCTGTTTGACATGAAATGAACAAAGAAGAGCTCCGGACAAACAAGATTAAAATATGGACTTCTAATAAGTTTTGAACGTCGAGGAACAATAACTCATAAGCAATATCATGTCTTGGAAACTAACATGTTCTCATCATATTAAACAATTAATGAATGTTATTGGTTATTGGTTACTAAACTGACGTCATTGCACTCCGGGCAGACCCATATGTGCTCAGTCTCCCCAACAGATATCGAAGAGTATGCATACTGATGGTGCCTGTGGCTCGCTGATTAAACACACCTCTCACTCTGCCTCTCAGGCATCCAGTTCGACTTGAACAACGGGTAACTCCAAACTGCTTAAATCGCTTGATCGATTCAACATCGATTTTAGTGTCCTCATCCAACAGAGAGTCGCTAAGAGACCGAAGAATATCCCCTTATCCATCTTCAACTCCCCAACAATCGATGCTGTTGATGCAAGCCTGCCCGCTCTCTCATTACCGTAAACACCGCATACACCGAATGAATGTAACAATACTTAGTAAATTGATTGGACCATCCTCATTGCATTGACTTGTGTGCTTCATGTGTGCTTCGATCTATTTATTACATAGAAACGTCTCATTGGTAAGTGCATGAATTCAGTAGCACTGACGAAGGTCCTTCACTTAATTTTCAAGAGGCTTTACCAGTTATCAGTTACACGAGAAGAATCATCATAGCACTCCGGACATGTCCATATGTGTTTCGATCTCCGTCTCAAGAAATTTAACAGCGTCCTGCGGCCCACCACGCCAGTCGATGTTTACTAATCAATCTTTGTGAATATTAAGTATGTTATTCTTTTCGGGCTGTACTAATATCGACACCCATCTCTTTCAATCTGGTCAGCAACTGGGATTCACAACCCTAGCGAAAACACGTAAAAACAAAGTACTATAGCTTTACAAAATACAGAAGCAGTGACGATATACAGCAACGTTTCGACCCAAAGGCCTTTATCAAGCAAACAATACAACAAGAATGACGGATTTCGAGGAACACTACAAATGGACGATTACATATGGAAACATTCAAACCTATCTAATGAAAACATGGGAATAAAAACGAATAACGAAATGAGTTAAACACAAAAACAGAAGTGGAAAAGAAGAGAAACAATAAACAATTAAGTGAATATATATATATAACTTATATATATATCGTCACTGTTTCTGTATTTTGTAAAACTATAGTACTTTGTTTTTACGTGTTTTCGCTATTTTACCAAGTTTTACTGCAGTCTTCCCCTTTTTCGATTCACAACCCTGAAACTCTTCTGTTTGGAAAGACTTTCAATGCCTTTCGATCCATTGCAGCTCCCTCTGATATCGTAGCTACCAGCCAAACTATCAGTTTGTTCAGACTCCTGCCTGTCCAGCGATAAAAATAAAGATGAAGAGAGAGGTTTTATACAAAGGAAATGTTAGATTACGAGAAAGAAGAAGAAAATGAAGAAGATTAATCAAATACAGCAACAGATATTCGTATTCGTTCTGAAATTAACGTTCGTGACATTTTATCTCCGAGTACTCTTTGACCCCATATCGATCTGTGTACCTGGACGACCATTTTATCTGACTTTCAAGTTGCTGAATGTCAGAGGTAAAATATATTTGCTGAAACTCACGAAAGAATATATATATACTGAATACAAATATTCTAAAATAGCTGCGAGATAGTTATTTTTAAGTATAGCGACAATTTTCATAGCTATAGCTTAAATGTAAATATAGTGGATGGAACAGGCATAGAATACAATAAGCTTCCTGTGGTGAAGTGATCAAGTAGTTTGTTGTGCGTTCTGAAAGGCGAGGATTCGAACAATGACCGCATTGTTTGTTTTACTAGCACATTTTTTTCAGATAAAAGAATTGTTGTTGGAACTATGGAGTTCGTGCTGTTTGTGACACTCGTCAAGTAACGTGTCATTTTTACTGAAAGGAACATAGTCGCATGCTTAAACCTGGTGCATTGAAGTCAATCATTCTCGTTTAAACCATTTACGCCTGTGTGTTGTCGGGGCTCACGGGGGAGCAAAGAATAGTAACACTGCGACCTACAATCATGTCGTAAGAGGCAATTGAGGTAGGAGCCTAGGGAAGCTACCCTAGTAAGCAAAAAGCGTCGCAGAAATCGGTTGTGCTGGCCTACTTGTAGGCGCATAACTGGCACACGTACAATCGCTGTTAGGTTTAGATCACATACAAATCACAAAAAGTGGTTAACAAGTGGTCGATATGGAGCGTTCGAAGAAGAAGAAGAAGTAAACCTTTCATAGAAATGTTTATGTAATGAAATAAACACATTGTATCAATACAACCAGCATGATCAAAAGAAACAAGAAAGAAGAAATATAAAAGTGGAACTAGATCATATATATATAAAAAAACTGATTGATTGATTACTACTTACTTACTTAATCCCGTCATGCCTAGTGACACATGAGGCTTCAGAAAGGACTTTCCATGCTCTCCTGTCCGTGCAACCTTCAGCGCAGAGCCCCACGTCAGAGTTACTTACTTACTTAATCCCGTCATGCCCAGTGACACATGGGGCTTCAGAAAGCACTTTCCATGCTCTCCTGTCCCGTGCAACCTTCAGCGCAGAGCCCCACGTCAGAGTTACTTACTTACTTAATCCCGTCATGCCCAGTGACACATGGGGCTTCAGAAAGGACTTTCCATGCTCTCCTGTCCGTGCAACCTTCAGCGCAGAGCCCCACGTCAGAGATGCGGTGTCCAGTTCCTCTTCCATCATGCGCCTCCATGTTGTCCGTGGTCTGCCTTTCTTTCTCTTTCCTTCTGGTGTCCAAGTGAGGGCTACCCTTGCAGACATTTCTTGTCTCATTCTCATAACATGTCCGAGCCATTTCCATCTTCTCTTTTTGAGTATGTCATTCATTGTCTCTTGTCTTGTATCTTGGAGTAGTTGGTTATTGGATATTTTTACTGGCCAAAAGATTCTCAAGATTCTGCGAAGACAAGAGTGGTGGAAAACTGACAGCCTGCTAGTATCTCCTTTGGTCATCCTCCAACACTCCGATCCGTAGAGCAAAACTGGCAAAACAATGCTTTTATAGAGTTTAAGCTTTGTGGTCCTATTGTAGATTTTGGACTTCCATACTGGTTTCATTCTGGCAAAAGTGGTTCTGGCCTTACTTAGACGTGATTTTATATCTTCCCCTGTGATTGATTGATTGATAGGACCATAATCATTGTACTTCGGTGAGTAACCATGTTTGCTTCAATCTCTTTCTTACACAAGAAGATCTCAACGGCTGTGCACGAACTCCGTAGCACCGGGGAGGGTCTTCGATGTAATTTAGAAAAAGGTGAAAATATTTTGTACGAATTTAACTTGTATGTGCTCTAATGAATTATGTTCAGACAGCATCTTTCCAGCCTACTGTTCTCGATTTTGAACACACACGGTTCTTTTAGTGCTCAACTTTAACACAGGACCTATGTTTTATCGTCCGTCTTCGATAGGACTAGGAACTCGAACAACTACACTGAGATTTAGGAAAATATATCCCGATGGTTTCACGAGGGAGAGAACCGAGTACAGTTGGGACGCGAGGCGACTACTTTACCTCTACACCACAGATACTACTATACTAAGAGTTAACAAATAATAATTTGTAAAGAATAAAACTAGACAAGAACGTGGTCGTAAGTTCTGGGCACTTCATGAAGATACATTTCAGCGTCTTACAGAACTAATGGGTACGTATTAGAGTAATTTGTAAACGTTCGCTAATCGACTCAGATACAAGAGAGTTAATGTCTCTCTCTCTCTCTCTCTCTCTCTCTCTCTCTCTCCTCTCTCTCTCTCTCCGCTCTCTCTCTCTCGCTCTCTCTCTCTCTCTCTCCTCTCTCTCTCTCTCTCTCTCTTCGTTCTTAGACCGCTTTTTATCTATCCTCATTGTGATATATAAACAGCCAAACATCAGAACGGATGTACGTGCACAGGCTTCAGTCCCAAATTTTGGAGCTCAGGTGCTTATATTTCGGTGATGTGTTCGATTTCAACCTGCGTTTACTGGGTTTGCTCTCCGTTAGCCTTTTACTGTCCCCAGCCAACACCCACAAGGCAGTAGGCTGCTATTTCTCTTTAGGGCAGCGACTCTTAGACGGCTTGTCCTCCGGGCTTATGAGCACCATCTGCCCAGCAAACCGGTCATCTTGTGGACTCCTTAGTTTGCCGCCCGTTCAGTTTTGTGTACGGTTTGCTCCGCTAGCCTTTGATTGTCCCCAATCAAACTACAAAGCAGAAGTAGTTAATGGTTCAATCCAACACTCAACGTTACAAAAGAGATGGTCCTTCTACCTCCTGCATACTAGGGTCTAGAAATGTAAAGTGACAGGCACTTCATACCAAAATTCTGAAAAGCTACAGGACATTTGTATTTTATAATAACAGAACGAATAATTCATTTCCTAATCAGTGTCTGACAACTAAATAATGTTTACACTTGACTCAATCCTTCTTCTTCTTCACTCTTCTCCCATAGGGAAGCATAGATGTACATCAAAGGCCATCTTTTCCCAGATCTCTCCATCATCTCCACATTTATTTGTATTCCGTCTCCAACTCCCGTTTCCAGGTGTTCCTGTCTTCCGTACCTGTATTTTCTGGGGTTCCATCTTCTGCGTTCACCTCTATGAATTCGGTGTAATCAGGGCGCGTGGTATTGCGCTTCTGAATGATTATTATGCGAAAGCTTGCTTTCCTTCTTATCAGTGTCCCCCGCTAATCAGACTCCGATTTTATAGGTACTCGTTCATTCCCGTCAAAGATAATTTTTTACAATGTGTTTCGACAATAGATTTGGGATGGTAATTCTTTCGTTACAAGAACATGTGTAAGCATTGCTTTTGTTGAAGAAAACACATCGCACATAATCAACACCCAAAGCACATGTGATCACATTATTGCTCTCTCTCAACAAACTGAAACTCACACTATTGATTGATAGCACCATCACCATTGCACTTAGAAGAATAACCAGGTGTGCTCCGATCTCTTTCATAACAAACTAACCAACCCAAGCAACCAAGCAACCAACCAACCCAACCAACTAATCAACCAGGCAGCCAATCAACCAACCAATTAACCAACCAACCAACCCGCCAACCAAGTAACCAACCAACCAGCTAGCTACCAACCAACAAACCAACTAACTAACTAGCTAGCCAGTCGGCCAATCGATCGATCAGCTAATCAACTAGCTAACCAACCAAATAACCAACCAACCAACCAGCTAGTCTGTCTGCTCACTCACATACTCGCTCTCACAAGCCACACCACACAAGCCGATGTTCATATATAAATACTCACATCACAGATGGCAATAGCGCATACATATATGTGTGTGTATTTATGTAAATAGCACGTATAAAATTTCCTTTATCAAAACTACAGCCTGCAGCTTGCTACACACACACACACACACTTGATTAGTCTTCGATTTAGATCGAGCACGCGGGCTCGCCTAATCTCGTGCACGCTCGCGACTCGACTGCATCATACGCATAGTTTGCCGGCTTGGTTTGTTTTGTGGTGTAGATGAGAAACAGTACCTGAATCTGCCATTTTTCACGGAGAAAAAAAATACATAATGATTCTGCCTGGTTCACTTGTAAGCGCATCCTAAAATTAGTCAGTCACACGGTGGTGGAAGTGTGGAAGAAAATCATATTTGTTGAGTAGGGTTAGTTCATAGAAGTGAACCTGCTCTCGATATATGCTTACATATAATTCATATCACATATTGAGTGGTGTGTGTGGCTGCAAGCGATCCGCGAATGAAAACATGCGCACACAGTTACTCCGATACAACTAGCCGCTTATGCACTGGATGATTTGTGTAGGCAAAATAAACGTGTGTTTTTTCTCTCAATCGGAATCATATATACTGTGTCTCCATTTTCAAACGTGGTTTCTTTAGGGTCAAACTGAATACTGACTACGCATGTTAAGGATTTTTACAGTGTTTCCTATAAGGTTTGTTTTTATTTTAAATGTTGTTTTTTTGGTTACTTTTGATAACAGTAATGTAATAGAATACTTAGAATATTATGGACAAAGAAAAGAACAAATGCTTCTGTTCTTTCTTTTCTTTTGGCACTCTCTGCTTTTTTCAGGGCGTAGCAGGTTTAACTGATCATCGGTGTCCGAGATAGTGCACGCTTGGTCACTTGATATGCTGTGGTATTGTGGAGTTTTAAGATGTCTGTAACTCCATCAATCCATCTTTTCTTGATCTTCCCTTCCTCTTGATGATTCCATTCTCAGGTTGTACGCTCTTGCAACTGGTGTATTGGGGTTCATTCTCACCAAGTGGCCAAATCATTTGTCTGTTCTTCAACAGCTTGATATTAAAGAGAGTTGACTATTAAAGAACATAACATCAAGGACAATTAAATATTTCTGACACATCAAACGACATGAGTGCCTAGAGAAGATAATTTTGGAGGGAATGATGCCTTGAAGAAGAATGAGAGGAAGACCTAGAAGACGGTATGTGCAACGATCTGACAATGACTGCTGTTGACGCCGGTCAACTTACACAGAATAGAGTGTTTTTCAGGATTGCTGTCATGGGAGCCAAGTTCCGGAAGGAACAAGCTACTTGATGATGATGATGTTGAATGTAATACCTTTCTTGTATTCCTTTTTGAAAAACTGAATATAATGTGTACGCTTGTAGAAATAATGGGAACACTTTCTGCTGCTAGCTAGTATATGTGTGAATTACACAAAGGGACAACACCGCACGAGGGTCAGTGAGCTGGCACTGATCAAGACCCTACCCACCTCCTCGTCGTGGTCCTGTAAACATACAGAGGATCCTGTCTGACTAAATGGGTGGGGATCGAGGAAGAGCTACTCTGGTATAAGTAGTAGTGCACGCACAGCCACGTCTCACAGGTCCAAAATCCTTAGTGAGTGCACCATACCATGGCCAATATCTAATGGAAACGTTGCATAAATGCAAAGCAAATGTAAGAAGTAACAAGGTACGAATCGTCTGTAAGCGTATATTCACGTCCCTCGGAGTCAATGTTCGCCCTTCCATTGGCACATGTCTCACCTGTCTGCAGCCTCCATAAAAATGGTATTACAGGCAGTAACGACAGAAAAAACCCCACACATCATTGGCACAAACTACTGCGCTATCCAATGTATGTCTATTTCAGCGGCACCCTTCAATGATAAGTGACAAGAAATATATCCTCTCTATCTGGTAGGATATTATCCTGACGATTATTATCTCCATCATCTTGCCTATCGTATTCTGCATAACTGTTGTCTCGCAATATCCCGGAGTGTGGTCTTTGCCAGGCAGAGACATTAGACGGTAATGCAACCCTTCTTCTTTGATGATCGCAATCTCAATGCTGTTATTGTATTGATACAACCACAACAAAATGATTAACGTGATTGATAGAGACGAATACAAAGAAGAAGTCTACATTATAAAGCAGCGATAGATCAACATCAAAATGCAGTGATATAGTTAATCCAAAACGTGAAAGTACTGACGTTCAGAAACAAGCGCATGCAACCCGCCGCCATGTTAACCCTTTAGCTGCTAAGGACGTATATATACGTTTTCCCCCTTCACTTCTAAAGATGCATTAACACGTCTGTTATTATCTTTCCTCTGTGGGCTAAAGACGTGTTAACACGTTATACATTGCTACTGTCACTGCTATAGGCGTACATTCACGTTTGTGAATTAGAAACAAAGAGTAGCTATTTTTAGCTCAGCCTTCAGAAAGTATGTAGCAGCGAAAGTTAAACCAGAAGTCAGGTAATTTAACTGAAACTGGATACCATTTTCCCGGTGTTAAGAAATATATGATGGGAAAAGTGCTTGCCACTTCATATCCAAACGCAAGGGCCTAGTACTACGAGATCACTAAAACTTTATAACCATGCAGCGTTATGTGCTATTGTATCATCTAGTGACTAAGAAATAAACGAGGTTTCTGTAATGTTTCTTTACTAGTAACAACTGTAACATCTTTATAACATGCAGCTCTTGTGTCCTATCCAGTTTTTTTAAAACTATGGTATCCCCACGTATCAGAACTGCGTTGTTGACAACAGTTGCCAATAACTGAACATTTACCCTTCCATATTTTCTTTTTCCTTTCTTTTCTCCAATCCTGTTTTGCCTCACAAGTCAGGATGTGACATTGCCAGAGTCAGGATAAGTAGACATTTGCCTCACAGAGTCAGGATAAGTAGACATTTGCCTCACAGAGTCAGGATAATTGCCTCACAGAGTCAGATAAGTAGCATTTGCCTCACAGAGTCAGGATAAGTAGACATTTGCCTCACAGAGTCAGGATAAGTAGACATTTGCCTCACAGAGTCAGGATAAGTAGACATTTGCCTCACAGAGTCAGGATAAGTAGACATTTGCCTCACAGAGTCAGGATAAGTAGACATTTGCCTCACAGAGTCAGATATGACTCCTCACAGAGTCAGGATATGACATTTGCTCAAGTCAGATAGACATTTGCCTCACAGAGTCAGGATAAGTACTTCACAGTCAGATATAGACATTCTCACAGAGTCAATAAAGAAATGTCTAGAAAGGTTTGTAAGCGCTTAATAAATAGTGTCGTCTTCCATATCGAAAGTAATTAAATGTTTTATTACGAAATCTACGGAGTTTGTGCTTTGTGCAATGTTCTCGGCAGGTGGCGCACCATTTCTGCGAGAGGACCGAATCATATAGGGTACAACCCGGTGTGATGAAGTCAATCCTTTGTATTTAGATTCTTTATCCGCCGTCTGGTGCGGGACCCGCAAGGGAAGCAAAGAGTAGTACTACTGCGACCTACAGGACATGTCGTAAGAGGAGACTAAGGTAGGGGCCTGGGAAGCTACCCTAGTAAATGTAAAGCGGAACATAAATAGGATGTGCTGGCCTACTTGTAGACGCATAACTGACACAACGTACAATCGCTCTTAGGCTTAGATCACATACAGATTACACAGAATGGTTAACAAGTGGTCAATATGAAGAGTTCGAAGAAGCAGATCTTATATTTCGAAACGGAACCATCTGTTGATTTTGATCTGATAACAAATCTGAGTTGTTCCTTGCAAACGATATCTCATGATTCATCGACCACCAGTGTCCAGTTTGATCCAAGGGAATTAATCGTGATTTTCTAAGAATGTTTGTCAGATGTTGTCATGTTGAGACTTTGCTGATCGGTTGTGTCAATATCATGTTGGAGACTTTGCTGATCGGTTGTGTCAATATCATGTTGGAGACTTTGCTGATCGGTTGTGTCAATATCTGTTGGAGACTTGCTGATTGGTTTTTGAATATCTGTGAGATGATCGGTGGTCAATATCATTTTGGGAGACTTTGTACAAAATAATCATAATTGAAGCTGACGTCAAGTGCTAGAAGAAAACTAGTCACGACAAAAATGACATGTTTACGCAGAATGCTGAGAGTATCAAGAAGAAAACTAATCATGACAGAGATGAAATGTCTACACATAATGCTGGAAGCATCAAGAAGAGAACGGTTTAGAAATAAAGACAACAGAAAGAAATGGGTAGAATATTAGTACCGAACGTCATCAAGTAACAAAATATTGAATTGTTTGGACACATTTGCAGAAGACCAACAGACAGTACGCCTCAAAGAGCAACGCTACTCTGATACAGTGGATACAGTGGATACAAAGTAAAATGTCGTCCACGCAAAACATGGACCTCAGAAATAAAAGAGACAGTGAAATACATTATTTATGAAGCGCACACAAAACATTTTGTTATTTTACTAGTTTTTCCGTCATTACTTATTATTTTTCGCTTACTACTGAACGACTCAGTGGGTGCCTCCGAGCTACGCGTACCATCGGTTTGTAACCGATGGTTTAATTCTTTCGGAATATCATATATCATTGGTGACTTCCTAGTAATAACTCAATGATTACTTATCGATCTGCATAGTGATATCAGTTTGATAACGTTGCCATAGCAATGTAATCGTAATACCGTACTGGCAACATTACTATTCTCGTTATAGCATTGTCAGTGGTTGGTAGTTCATGTGTTTCTTAAGGGATTTCCTGAGTTTCCGAACTAAAATTCGTTCCAAAATTCATGAACACACTAAGATTTAATTTGTACGAAATCTACCGGATGGATAAAAGTAATTTTTGCATGCAGTCTTATATACCTCACGACCTTACGAATTCAGGTTTAACTAATTGTTTGATGCAAAAAACAACGTTTTTGTTATATAATTTTGCAGCATAAGTACAACAAAATGATAATCGAAGTTTAGAATTACATTAATACACAGAATGGTGGCGAATGTTTGCAAATGTGTTTCTCTATTATATATTAAAACAAAAAATGTGACATAGTGAACAAACGATACCTTCCACTTCTACCAATGAAAATAAATGGTGTGTGTATACGCAAATGACAATCGTTCCGATACATTGTGAAATGGTTAATTCCACGGGAATCCCGATTGTCACTTGCGCTGAATTGCATGTTTAGCAAGCAAATGCGTAATTTTAGAAAAACTTGACTACCGTACTGCTAAACTTGTACATTTATAAACAAAAATCAGCATCCCTGTTATTTTAATAATAACAAATAAGTAAAATCTTACAACCCTAAAGGTTTGGGTGAGCAAAAAATACTTTACGAAAGTCGCCACTGTTATCTATAGAAAATGTAAAAATGAATAACACTTCATTTGATTGCTAAATAAAAACAAAGAACCATTTTTAATACCATGTGGTACATAGGAAATACGTGTGTTAGACCTGTATTTTTAGAAAAATCCTGGTCATATATTTGTGTCGTCTTCAGAGCAGATTAAGCACCGTCTCCAGTAATATTCTAGTCAAATATTTATGAGACTTTCAGATCAAATCAAGCGCCGTCTCCAGTAAGATCCTAGTCATATATTTGCGTCACCTTCAGATCAGATCAAGTGCTTTATCAGTACATCTATGGCTGACTTTGAAGTGTTTCCCAAGTGTTTTATCGCTTTCATGAGTGATATTCCTAGCGGACATATTTGTCCACTTCTTAATGTCCTCATTTCACTTCTAGCAATATCTTCTCCCATAATTTCCTGCACCAACCGTTCCTTCTAGTATGGTTCTCAAAGTATCATATCTCTTCCCATATCTACAATAACACTCTTATCTCCTAAATTTAGCAATCATTTATTGTACTCTTGTATTTATCAAGTTGTAAACCAGCGATTCTCATGTTATTGTTCATGTAGAACAAAGTAATTTTCCGAGGACGTAAACTTATTTATTCCAAATTTAATTTGTTTCTTGAACATGTGGATGCTTTCTGTTTTTCCTTTTTTAAAGCACTTTTATTTAAAAATGATGAAAGATGATGATATTGAAACAAATTGTTAAAGAAAAGTTCTTAGAACATCCTGGACAGAGAAGAGAACAGAAACAAAGACATCCTACAAGACCTCCCGAGTGGTTACCGGGGCCCAAATTTGGGGTGTAAAGAATAGAACCACTGTTACCTGCCACGCATGTCGTAAGAGGCGACTAAGGAGGTTTGGTGAAATCGGATGCACATGTTCTAAACGTGTAGAAGTCTATGCGTTTAGGGGCCTACCAAACCAATGTGCAACGTATACACGTTCTTGGCAAATATCAAATCATATCACAAAGAGTGATTAAAATTGGTGTAAAGAACGAACGCAAAGAAGAAGAAGAAGATCCTACAAGACCTGCATATCAAGGAGTATTGAGTCATAAATAACATCACGAGAGAACGGCAATGGAAGACATGGTTCGTGAAGTACGAGGTAGGGGACGACCAAGACGAAAGTGGCAGAAGGACATCAAAGAAACCTTGATTATGACGTTGGAAGGCGGGAGAACTTACTGGAGACATAGTTTTTCAGGCGAACGTGAATGAAGCGAGTTGAAGACTTTACTACTTGAGTAAAATGATATTACAGTAGCAAGACAGTTTGAGATCGTTTATTGACATGATTTCGTAAACAAATACCTTGAAGTTAGCTTTAATTTAAGTTTAGCTTGAGGAGATATGACTATTGTGTTTTGTTAAAGAAATACCTTGAAGTCTAGCTTTAGCTTTAAGTTTAGCTTGAGGAGATATGACTATTGTGTTTTGATAAAGAAATATCTTGAAGTTTAACTTTAGCTTTAAGTTTAGCTTGAGGTGAGATGACTGTTGTGTTTTGATAAAGAAATATCTTGAAGTCTAGCTTTAAAGTTTATATTGAGGTGAGATGACTGTTGTGTTTTGATAAAGAAATACCTTGAAGTCTAGCTTTGACTTTAGTTTAAGTTTAGCTTGAGGTGAGATGACTGTTTTGATAAGAAATGTTGTTATCAGACTATACTATCACACTTATCTGATTTTTATTTAGAATACTTTGCTCGATAATTTGGTTGATACAAATTTTGAAATATTTTGTTGTTGCATTTGCCGAAATTACAATCTTTGACGGCTTTAACTTCTAAAACACGACGCGCCATCTGACAAACCGTTCTGGCTACTCCAATTTTTCACACGAATTACGTCACGTACCAAAACAATAAACACCGACCTTCTTTGTTTCTGAGTGTTTTTCTGGTATCAACTTGGGGCTGGGTTGACATGATAATCTAGATTAAACTTTGGAACTGAACCCGGACCACCATCTTATGAAGCTGGTGTACTAATCACTATGCTATTGAGGTTCTCTAGTTTGCGTATAATGTTGGGGGTGAAAGTTTGACTTTATTCCTCTTGGTTCAACTCCGAATAAATGTCACTTCACCTGCCGAGAGTATTGCACAGAGCACAAATTCCGTAGCTCCAACAACAGTGCTAGGATCTCCGATAAATTTGCACTCGTGAACTGAACGACGCCGCTAAGTTTCAAACATACACACTTCAGAACGCAAGGCAAACTGCTCCATCACACGGAACCCAAAAACTACAGTGCTTGATATTTTCTGGTGCCTTTTGTTTTAATATCTTTCAATACTATAATTGTCAATGTTTACATTTAAAAAAATATCTTTCAATACTATAATTGTCAATGTTTACATTAAAAAAATATCTTTCAATACTATAATTGTCAATGTTTACATTAAAAAACATATCTTTCAATACTATAATTGTCAATGTTTACATTAAAAAAAATATCTTTCAATACTATAATTGTCAATGTTTACATTAAAAAAAAAATATCTTTCAATACTATAATTGTCAATGTTTACATTAAAAAAAAAATATCTTTCAATACTATAATTGTCAATGTTTACATTAAAAAAAAAATATCTTTCAATACTATAATTGTCAATGTTTACATTTAAAAAAATATCTTTCAATACTATAATTGTCAATGTTTACATTTAAAAAAAAATATCTTTCAATACTATAATTGTCAATGTTTACATAAAAAAAAAAAATATCTTTCAATACTATAATTGTCAATGTTTACATTTAAAAAAATATCTTTCAATACTATAATTGTCAATGTTTACATAAAAAAAAATATCTTTCAATACTATAATTGTCAATGTTTACATTAAAAATATCTTCAATACTATAATTGTCAATGTTTACATTTAAAAATATCTTTCAATACTATAATTGTCAATGTTTACATTAAAAAAATATCTTTCAATACTATAATTGTCAATGTTTACATTTTTGGGGAAAAAAAATATACTTCTCAAAAACTCTTCTCAGTAAATATAACGATCAATTCTAAAAATGAAAAATAGCATACTCGAAACATCAAATTTTATCGGTTAATGACAAACACAATAGTAAATATCACAGACCGAGATTTCTGGACCAAAACCATTTTATTATGCATCAATAGATTTAATACATTAGATCGATACCTTTTGTAGTGAAATGCTAACAGGTATGTATCATATCGCGTGTGTTGTGTGAGCTTCGTGACTGGTTTAAGTGATCATGTATAATAGTTGAAATAAATGTTGTATTTGCGAACAGTTTCACGTTTAGTTAACTCATTGTGCCAGAGTAACTCAGTGCAATGAGCTGGATATGTCTACCAGTGGATGGTACTCAAATTTAGATGTAGTGAATTTGAGATGCAACAAGTCACTGTCTATTGAGGTGATAGTGAGAGTTATTCAGTGGTATATACAGCCAATACTGACGTACGGATGCGAATCTTGGATAGTAAGCAAACATATAGAAATCTCTGGAGGCAACAGAGATGTGGTTTTACATAAGAATGATGAGAATCCAATGGACTGCTAAAATGGCAAATGTGGAGGTGTTGAATGAGACCAAGACACAGAGAAAGCTTATTATCAATATAAGAAAGAGGCAATCATTATTTTTCGGATATGTAATGAGAAGGAAGGCTTAGAACATATTGTAACATCCGGTAAAATCGATGGGAAACGAGACAGAGGAAGACAGAGAGAGAGAAAGAGTAACAAAGAGTTTGAACAGCTTCACTTCATGGCACGGAAGAGCGTCAAAATTTGAGATGATAGCAAACACCAGGAATAGAGATTTGCAGAGATCCACTATCGCATACGCTAGCCGACACGTGATGATGATGGTGATATTTGAGATAAATTGCTGAATTAGCTACAACAGAAGTACTCAAACGTTGACATTTTAAGTATAACTGAAAAAGACAGAATTAAATGCCAATATGGCGATGTACAGAAACCTACAGATCGGAGGAAGTCGGACTGGATCAGATCTGGAAAAACCGTGGAAGGATGCGGTATTACTGGGTAAACGACCGCTTTCAGCATTCACGTATTCATAAGACATGAAAAAAGAAATATTAATAAACTTTCGATTTAATTCAACCCAAACAAAAGGTGTAGCTATTTTTAGAAATGGTGCTATTTTAGATATTGACTATTCTTAGTATGTTAGTGCCATCCTGTAGAACAGTCGATTATCTTCTTCTTCTTCAGCGATCTCTGGTCATGCGCTTAATTTACTGTGGACCACAACTGGGCGGTCAGCTTCAGGTCTGTCAGGTTTCCCAAAGCTTAGTTTTCAGGTCGATTGGGTGTGGCCACATGTTGCTTCTCAGCACACCCAGGAGAGGACAGTCTTGCAGGATACGCTCCAGTGTCTGTTCCGCCTGCTGACACTGGCAGAGAGCTGTTTGACTTATTCCAGTCTATATAAGTGTTTGTTGAGTCTGCAGTGTCCGGTGTGTAGTCTTATTATAATGACCTGGTCGTCAAGTCGATTATAAGGACAGGGAAAATAATTATCAAATTAAATTAAAAATTATTCGTTGATGACGGAAAAGTCTGAAACTGTTTGGTTAATCAATCAATTGATTGCTGATCATCATTGTATAAATCATGAATTTCCTCGAAATGTTGTGCAAAGGCGTTGTGCAAACAACCATGTTCTATTATTATCGTTAAGTGCACGTGTTGTTTTAAAAAAAAAAAAATTCCTCTAAAAGAGTTAATGGAATAAACCTCATGTTAATTTTTACGTTTAAGAATCACCGGAAACCTTTTGGAAACTCTCCGGAAACCCCAGTCTCCCTTTTTTGGGGTGAATTAAAACGATAGTACCATTTTGGGTCGGTAAATACCACAATTAACAGTTACAGAGCTACGTTGTATTTCCTGCTGAATGTACAAACCATTTACGTTCAATATTTACAACATTTTTACGTGCCATTAGCGGCCGCGTTGGAAAGGCAGCTACTGCTATGTTGAAATTAACAAAGCGTGAATGGGAAAATAGCGTACTCAAATGAAACACCAAAACACCCTGTATACGGCCTGTGTTCTCATCACTATGCTTTAACTCTGAAGTCGAAGAAGGTACTTCTGTATGGCTGGGGAGAATGATAAAACGAAAAGCAAGTCTTCACGCAAAAATCAGTCCGAAGCGCCATACCACACGCATAGACTACGCCTGAATTCATAGTGGACGAACGCATGAAGAAGAAGAAGCACTGTGCTGTATGGTAGTGAGACGAGGACCACCTATACCAAACAAGAACATCGCCTTAAACCTTTCACATGCTCTGTCTCAGCCGAATATACAACATCCGATGGCAAAATCTCATCTCCAATATATAAATCCTGGACATTGCTTTCGTTCCAAGTATATACATCTTGTTGAGTCAGCGACGTCTGAGATGGCTGCAGCACATCTGCTGTATGAGCAATGGTAGAATCTCAAAGAACATTCTATATGGCCAACTCGCTGTAATCAATATAGGACTAGGTTTGAGGTAGAAAGAAAAGCACAAAATCAAACTGAGTGAACATTATTTGTCTCTGCCTTATGTGCTATTGGGTGCCGTCGAGGACTGATGATGATAATGAGGATAATCTAGTTATTTTCTTGTTTGATTTCTACCCTTACATATATCTTTAAACGTAAAGGGCATATTTATTGTTTTTGTTGAGAATTTCGTGTCATTCTTTCGTGCATTTCGCCTGGAGATCTCTATGATTGTTGCGTGAGTTGCAGAGTTTGTGTTTTGTGCACTACCCTGGGCAGATGGCGTGCTATTTTCAGTGGATAGAGACCGAGCCGTATGACAAAAACACCAATTGCAATTGAGTCAAACCTGCATCTTTAATCGCCTTTAAATTGTATGTTGCGTGTACAATGTAGGGATAGTTTCAGATTTATAAATAAAAAGCTACAACAAAAACCAAAGAGAGTATTGATTTCTAAAAATATAAAATAAAATGTTGTAGTTTGTTGTTTTTCCCGCCTTCCTTTGTGACTTTATTTACATTGATGATATTCTTCTTATAAGTTGTTCTAATGGTTGTTTGAAGATTGTATATTACTCTGGGGTGATGATGTTGGTGTTTGCATAGTGCTCACTGATGATGGTACAGAACAAAAAGTCATAACTTTTATTCATTTATTGATGTTTCTAATACAAACCTCTATTGGGTTCAATGTTTTCGTCTTTATGTGTATACGTCCTAGAAAAACGTCAACATGCACTACGTCGACAGTACAACAAATCGTCAACAGTGTCACTACTGAGATGTATAACAAATCTAGTAATTCTAGTGTCACTGATGTCGTTACAGTACAAACACAGTCTATTAGTCTTATATTCTTTATGTGTCACTACGTCGCTAAGCAGTACTAACAAATTACGTCAACTAGTGTCACTACGTCGCTAAGCAGTACTAACAAATCTACGTCAACTAGTGTCACTACGTCGCTAAGCAGTACTAACAAATATACGTCAACTAGTGTCACTACGTCGCTAAGCAGTACTAATAAATCTACGTCAACTAGTTTCACTACGTCCTACAGTACTAATGAATCTCGTTCTAGTGTTGCATCTGCTCTAGTGAGCATATTGCAGTGTGCAAACACTACAGTCTCTACATATCTCATATCTACAAAGTTATCTATCTAAACTACCTGTCTAGTCCGTTAGCTACTACCTGGAGTTGGAGAACGGTTGTACCCGGTCCTGGCAGACTACTACAGAAACTCAAATACTGAATATAGTTTTTCGCCCTTGTGTTGCCAGGGCTTGCAAGGGGAGCAAAGAATAGTAGCACTGCGGCCCACAACGCATGTCGTAAGAGGCGACTGAGGTAGTGGCCTAGGGAAGCTACCCTACTAAATAAAAAGCGTCGCAGAAATCGGATGTGCTGGCCTACTTGTGCGCGCAAATCTTTCACAACGTACAATCGCTCTTAAGCTCAGATCACATACAAATCACAAGAGTGGTTTAACAAGTGGTCGATATGGAGCGTTCACAGAAGCAGAAAGAAGACGAATAGAATATTGTTAAAAACGAAATTTATTGTGTCAGGCTGTTTCATTGCAGCAGGGAGACGAGAATATTGTATCAGATAAGAAATCGTATAAGAGGTCTTCATTATGAATGGATCAAGTGTGTACTTATCGTTAAATTATCCTGTATCTTTTTAACAGTTTGTCTAATGTTTCATTGTGATTGATTGGTTAATATGATTACCATATTTGCACTTCGATAAATTACCATATGTGCTCCGATATCTTTCTTACACAGGAACATCTCAGTAGAAGTGCAAGAACTCCGTAGCACCTGCAAGGGTCCACTGAGGGTTCCGATGTAATTTTAAAAATGATGTTATTGTTTTTGTAGAATTCTATTTGAAAATAAATTTGGTCTGGGCAGCGGCTTTCCAACCTACTCATCGTTTTTTTAACTGTAATGGGCTCTTTAACATGCTCAACATGAACACGGGATCTTCATTTTATAACCCTTCTCCAATATGACTAGGAACTAGATCTCACCTACATTGAGATCAGGAAACGGAAAATTATCCCAACTCGCTCCAGGTGGTCAACGAAACGAGTAACTTTGGAGCGAGAGGGGGTGCCCGGGCCGAAAGGGGATCAAATAATAGTACCACTGTTATCTTCAAGGCATGTCGTAATAGGCGACTTATGTAGGACCTTGGGAAGCTACCCTAGTAAATTAAAAGCACCGCAGACATCGGATGAACTGGCCTACTTGTAGGCACATAACTGGTACAACGCACAATCGCTCTTAGGCTTAGATCACATACAAATCACACAGAGTTGTTAAGAAATGATCGATATGAAGTGTTCAAAGAAGAAAGAGCGAGGGGCAAGTACCTTACCTCTCTACCACTGTATTCAATACCACAAGCGTATACGTACAGCTCAGCCATACATCGGATGTTGAAACAAAAAAGGTAGACTCAATCAGATATGAAAGAATCTCAGTGGGGGTTGCTGTAAAACCTGAGTAAACAGGTGATATATAGGAGAACAGGTAAATGACAGTTTTACACCAGTTCAGATAAGAAATCACAAAATAAGATAAGATATAGTTTATATAAACATAAACACAGTTTACACGTTGGGGTTTTTTAACCTTCCAAGTGACGCAACGGACGTTTGAGGAGTCAGTCTACAAGAGATAATATGATGGGTAGCAAATAGGTAAAGGAGGCAGGAAATATCGGTCTCAGTTCCATGGAGGAGATTGAGCGAGTTGCCCAGGATAGAGCGGTATGGATAAATTACTTGCAGGCCCTATGTAACGTATACCGGTACGAGAGGAATTATTATTATTATTAAATAGGTAAGGATCTGGTTAATATAGAAATAACCAACTGGTTAACATATAAGTAAACATATGGTTAGCACATAGGTAATGATTTGAGTAGCAAAGAGGTAACCACTTGGTTAGCACAGTGTCAATCACATGATTAGCATAGAGGTAAACACATGGTTAGCACAGAGGTAATGATTTGGGTAGCAAAAAGGTAACGACATGCTTAGCACAGATAAAATAATGATGATAGCAATCCATCGTACGTGATGATTACAACATCCTCAGACCTGTGTTATTACACCTCTCTGGTTATGTGGAGGTGACTATAGAGTCCTATCATAGGAGACAATCCCCGAACACAGGTAGGGCATGTATGATCAGGGTTGGAAATGTGGGTTTATGTGTGCTGTTTTTTGTGTGTAGCTAATTTTTGTGGTGCTTCAGCAGTACGACGATCCTCAGCAATGAGAATTCCTCTTGCGTTGTTACAGTGTCACATTTGGCGATCTTGCGCAAGGTGTTCCAAACACGTGGAAATTAAGAAGTCTAACGAACACATGTAATACTAATAAATCAAGAATGTAATATCTGATGAATGACTGCAGTGGCGGCTCGTAATCATTTTTGTTGGTGGGGCCAGACACAAATTTGCGGAAAAACCATGATTTTGGGTTAGGTTATATTTTATTCATAATACAAATACATGTTACACATTATTTTTGTGGGGTCCGGCCCCACTTGCCCCAATGACGAGCCGCCACTGAATGACTGTAACAATAACTGATAACTGAGGGTAATAAAAACGTATCTGCATTGACCCAATCTTGCAAGATGAGTGACAGCTAATCGATAATGGAATAAACACACATGATCTTCAAGAAACACGCAATGCTGATGTCTGTGCGATACTGAGAAATATGACAAGTATAATTTAGAAGAAATATAAACAAATAATTTTACGAATTATTTTAAAGGGTCTAAAGGCGAAGGATTGACTCCATTGCACCGGGTTTTACCCCATATGGCTCAGTCCCTCTTCGCAGCAATGGTCCACCACTTGCCGAGAGTATTGTGCAAAGCATGCACTCCGTAGCCCCAGCAACAATCCTAGGGTTTCTGGAAACAAAAGCACACGGGAACAGAACGGCGAGGTCTGGATTCGAGCCCACGACTTTTGGAAAGGCAAGGCTGGGAAATGCTGAACTAACACATTTCTTCAATATACGCATGGAGAAAGGAAAAATGCTGAACTAACACCATATTCTTCAATATACCGCATGGTATGAACAAGTGCTCCTTTACTTTCTATTATTCTTGTTGCTGTTGAATGTATATAATATGGGTGGGGCGGATAGACTAAAACTTAACAGGGTTGTGGGTTAAATCCCACACTCGACGTCCCACACGAGAGGAAAGGAATTGGTCCTCCCACCTCCTGCACACTAGCGGTTAGAAACGTAAAGTGAGGTGGTTCATAACCTAAGGTCTGCAAAGGTTACCGGATATTTTGTTATATTTATATATAACATGGACTACGCCTTATTTGAACGCTCCATATCGACCACTTGTTGAATCATTCTTGTTGATTTGTATATAATCTGACCCTAAAAGCGATTGTACGTTGTGTCAGTTATGCGCCTACAAGTAGGTCAGCACATCCAATTTCTGCGACACTTTTATTTACTAGGTAACTTCCTAGGTCCCTACTACTTACGTGTCGCCTTTTACGAGATGTCTTGTAGGTCGCAATGTAACTATTCTTTGCTTCACTAGCGATCCCTGCAACACACAGGTGTAATACGGACTAACTCTGTTTCTTGTCTCAATAGACACGTTTTTGATTCTTTGCTTCCCTAGCTATTCCTGCAACACACAGGTGTAATACGAACTAACTCTGTTTCTTGTCTCAATAGACACGTTTTTGATTCTTTACGCCTTTCACAGCTATCCCTGCAAACGACAGGGTAATAGCGGACTAACTCCTGTTCTGTCTCAAACAGACACGTTTTGATTCTTGCTTCACTAGCTATCCCTGCAACACACAGGTGTAATATGGACTAACTCTGTTTCTTGTCTCAATAGACACGTTTTTGATTCTTTGCTTCACTAGCGATCCCTGGCAACACACAGGTGTAATACGGACTAACTCTGTTTCTTGTCTCAATAGACACGTTTTTGATTCTTTGCTTCACTAGCTATCCCTGCAACACACAGGTGTAATACGGACTAACTCTGTTTCTTGTCTCAATAGACACGTTTTTGATTCTTTGCTTCACTAGCGATCCCTGGCAACACACAGGTGTAATACGGACTAACTCTGTTTCTTGTCTCAATAGACACGTTTTTGATTCTTTGCTTCACTAGCTATCCCTGCAACACACAGGTGTAATACGGACTAACTCTGTTTCTTGTCTCAATAGACACGTTTTTGATTCTTTGCTTCACTAGCTATCCCTGCAACACACAGGTGTAATACGGACTAACTCTGTTTCTTGTCTCAATAGACACGTTTTTGATTCTTTGCTTCACTAGCGATCCCTGGCAACACACAGGTGTAATACGGACTAACTCTGTTTCTTGTCTCAATAGACACGTTTTTGATTCTTTGCTTCACTAGCTATCCCTGCAACACACAGGTGTAATACGGACTAACTCTGTTTCTTGTCTCAATAGACACGTTTTTGATTCTTTGCTTCACTAGCGATCCCTGGCAACACACAGGTGTAATACGGACTAACTCTGTTTCTTGTCTCAATAGACACGTTTTTGATTCTTTGCTTCACTAGCTATCCCTGCAACACACAGGTGTAATACGGACTAACTCTGTTTCTTGTCTCAATAGACACGTTTTTGATTCTTTGCTTCACTAGCGATCCCTGGCAACACACAGGTGTAATACGAACTAACTCTGTTTCTTGTCTCAATAGACACGTTTTTGATTCTTTGCTTCCCTAGCGATCCCTGGCAACACACAGGTGTAATACGGACTAACTCTGTTTCTTGTCTCAATAGACACGTTTTTGATTCTTTGCTTCACTAGCGATCCCTGGCAACACACAGGTGTAATACGGACTAACTCTGTTTCTTGTCTCAATAGACACGTTTTTGATTCTTTGCTTCACTAGCTATCCCGGCAACACACAGGTGTAATACGGACTAACTCTGTTTCTTGTCTCAATAGACACGTTTTTGATTCTTTGCTTCACTAGCGATCCCTGCAACACACAGGTGTAATACGGACTAACTCTGTTTCTTGTCTCAATAGACACGTTTTTGATTCTTTGCTTCACTAGCGATCCCTGCAACACACAGGTGTAATACGGACTAACTCTGTTTCTTGTCTCAATAGACACGTTTTTGATTCTTTGCTTCACTAGCGATCCCTGGCAACACACAGGTGTAATACGGACTAACTCTGTTTCTTGTCTCAATAGACACGTTTTTGATTCTTTGCTTCACTAGCGATCCCTGGCAACACACAGGTGTAATACGGACTAACTCTGTTTCTTGTCTCAATAGACACGTTTTTGATTCTTTGCTTCACTAGCGATCCCTGCAACACACAGGTGTAATACGGACTAACTCTGTTTCTTGTCTCAATAGACACGTTTTTGATTCTTTGCTTCACTAGCGATCCCTGCAACACACAGGTGTAATACGGACTAACTCTGTTTCTTGTCTCAATAGACACGTTTTTGATTCTTTGCTTCACTAGCGATCCCTGGCAACACACAGGTGTAATACGGACTAACTCTGTTTCTTGTCTCAATAGACACGTTTTTGAACCCTGATCGCCCGAATGGTTACCGTGACCCAAATTGGGGTCTAAAAAATAGAACCACTGTTACCTGCCACGCATGTCGTAAAAGGCGTCTAAGGAGGTTGGGGTGGGGTTAGCTACCCCACACCGTAAAAACACTAGATGGCTACAGAACGGAGAGCGAACCGAGTAAACGCTGGCTGAAACCGGACACACCGCCGAAGGATAAGCGCCAGAGCTCCAAATGGTGCTGAAGATGTGACGTAAAACGCACCAATGCTAAGGCTGCATGAATCAGATTTCCACATGAATAGAATTTATGGGGAGATCTGGTACTTCGGTCTAGGCGGTGATAGAGAGAGAGAGAGAGAGAGAGAGGGAACCCTGATTATTATTTGATAGATTTTTCTTTCTTTCTTAGAATCGACCACTATAATAGTCCGTTCAACAACTCATACCCACAGTCCAATGCGAGTTGTAGCAAAACCATCAAATCTAAAGTAGCGAAACTTTGTACCCAATCTTAGAATTATACTGACGCAAATGTCTGATGGAAGAAATTTCTATAGGAAACCTGGATTTTGTAATATAACGATTTCCTTTGATGTTGGCGGCATATTTGACGAGTCTGATACAGAATTTTAGATTTTACAGTAAGCGCACCAATATGACATATGATGACAAGTCTCATGCAAAGGCGTATCATCTCAGCTTATATATGGTGGTCAATGTTAATATTTGCAATACAGTCATGAAATAAACAGGAAATGTAGACATAGTTGTATTATTGTTTTTAAATAACTTACATTACAGTTAAAGTTAGCTTCCATGTCATAGTGCCATCCCCCTTTCACGTGCAGGCTTGGGATTGGCAATGGCGGAGCTACTGGGAGACGTTCTTTTCAAATCGCCACTTCTTCGGTACAATGTGCGTGTGTTAACATATGTGGTATGGAGGTATCACTACAATAAAATAACTCTTTTCTCTGGTTCTTGTATACTTTGGTATAGATGACCTATATGTGCCTCTTCGTGGAAATGCGCATATAGCATTAATGACACTTTTTGCATTGTAACTTCAAACTCATTAGAAATGTTATTACAATGTCTGTTTTGAGAAGTCAACAATATGACCCAATAGCTTCACACTAATTTCGATATATGCCTTTAACTAAAAGTCCGTGTCGCACTTATGACTTCATTTGTTTACCACGGACAACGGCGTTTGAAATTGGTGCGCGAGAAATGTAAGAATCGTTCAAAACCCCCAGATTTCGTCCCAAATGTTTCTATTTTTGTCATCAATGTATTAAATGGCTGTAAACATTAGTTTTCTCCAACCATGTCAATGGAGGTGTTAAATATATAGCATAAAGAAGGAAACTTCTAGATGTTATGATTGTTTGAATGGCAAAAAATATTTTGTAGCGTCGGGAACATTTGTAGTTCACATGTAAGTTTTCAAGTTATTCAAATGGTTACAAAGATACAAATTTTTATCTGTGGGCATGACAAGTTGAACGGATTATACCAACTTCCACCTTACAAGTGTTGATTGAATTGCCAGCTGTAAAACATTGGTGGTGTTAGTTTGGGTTAGGCGTTAACGCACCTTCGTTATCAACATACTGTAAATCTAAAAGGAATTTGTTGTTTATTATTTATGTGTTCTTTGACTAGCAATAAGGAAGACGAATCTTATTTTATTGATTAACACGGGACAGTGAAAAACCAGCAAAGAATAGCAAAACGAACAGAAAGTTCGATTCTCATTTAAAGCTATCGATGGTTCTCAAGTGAGGAAATAAATGATCCGTCTACCTCCATCATCCTGGGCTATACAAATTGAAAGTGACAAACATTTCACAATCTACAATGTGTAAAGGATAAGAGATATTTTTATTTCCGTTGAATACTAATTTTAACTGTGTCTAAGTGGTTCAGATTTTCGCCTTGCGTTCTAAAAGGTCATGTGTTCGAATCCTGACATCGTCTTATGGTTAACAGATGCAATTTTCCAAGATTTCTACCGAAACTACAAGATAATGTTTTGTGCAATACTCTCAGTAGGTAACGTGTCAGTTATGCGGAGAAGGGCCGAGTCATATTGGGAAACTCAGTGCAATAAAGTTAATCCTTAGCCTTTAGATCCTTGCTATTGTGACTATTGCTGACTATAGACCACTCAAGCCACCCATGTGGTGCCGGAACCCACAAGGGAAGCAAATAATAGTACCACTGTGATCTACAAGGCATGATGTAAAAGGCAACTGATGTATGTGCTTAGGGAAGCTACCCTAGTAAATAAATAAATCGCAGAAATCGAATGTGCTGGCCTACATGTAAGCGCATAACCAGCACAACGTACAATCGCTCTTAGGTTCAGATCACATACAAATCACACAGAGTGGTCGATATTCAGCGTTCAAAGACGAAGAAGAAGACCATTAAAACAAAAACCATTTTGAAAATAAATAACTTTTAACATAACATTTTGGTGCATTTTGAACACGCTCTATTTTTCCATTCATTCTACCCTATGTTATGTCCTCTGAAATTGTATATTTTTTTTCTAGCCAATTTGATTTAAGTTGTCTATGTTACTTAAGAGAAGCCATTGATCGAAATGTCTGCCGTTCGTTACAATTACAATTTGAAGATAAATAATTCATATCAAAACGATCAAGAACAGCAAAACTGTAAAGGATAACAAGAAAAGAAACGAAATAAATAAATCTGTAGATAATGAGAAGCATTTAACATAAAAAGTATGGGATTTTCTTCAAAGAGAGAAAGACAGATATTCGCTGCAGTTATCTTGAAATATCAAATATCTTTTGATATCTTTTAATTCCTCTTCGCATTACTCATCTCTCATGTTTTTGTCATTTTATGATCGTGTCTAACAAACGATTATCTGCCAGTCCAACATTTGATCTTTTGTAGAAAGGATGTATTAAAACATATTACAAGCTGATATGTTTGATATATTAATATGTTAATCTCAGTGAATATCCAACATACATCTCATATCTTGTCTAAAATGTGGTCTACACGTGAAGGATTGACTTAATTGCACCGGGTTTCCGCATATGGCTCAGTTGCTCTTAACGGAATTTGCATGCTGTCTGATGAGAGTGTTGCACAAAGTACACACTCCGTAACTCCAGCAATAATTTTAGGATCTCATGAAAAAATTGCATATGTGACTCGGTCTGAATTCGAACCTACAACCTCAAAGCGACATGCAAACGCTAACCACTTTGCCATAAGACCCTCTCTTAATACTAATGATGTGACTTACAACAAAAATGCAACGCGTAACAGATTTGACATATAACCTCTTATACAATGATGTGACTTCAAGCTAATGCAAACCAAGAAACCCATGGACCCTCTCTTAATACTAATGATGTGACTTCAAAGCTACATGCAAACGCCGTAACCACTTTGCCATAGAGACCCTCTCTTAATACTAATGGTGTGACTTTAAAGCTACATGCAAACGTCGTAACCACTTTGCCATAGAGACCCTCTCTTAATACTAATGATGTGACTTCAAAGCTACATGCAAACGCCGTAACCACTTTGCCATAGAGACCCTCTCTTAATACTAATGGTGTGACTTTAAAGCTACATGCAAACGTCGTAACCACTTTGCCATAGAGACCCTCTCTTAATACTAATGATGTGACTTCAAAGCTACATGCAAACGTCGTAACCACTTTGCCATAGAGACCCTCTCTTAATACTAATGATGTGACTTCAAAGCTACATGCAAACGTCGTAACCACTTTGCCATAGAGACCCTCTCTTAATACTAATGATGTGACTTCAAAGCTACATGCAAACGCCGTAACCACTTTGCCATAGAGACCCTCTCTTAATACTAATGATGTGACTTCAAAGCTACATGCAAACGCCGTAACCACTTTGCCATAGAGACCCTCTCTTAATACTAATGATGTGACTTCAAAGCTACATGCAAACGCCGTAACCACTTTGCTATAGAGACCCTCTCTTAATACTAATGATGTGACGTTATCCAACAAAAATTAGTGTAGACGAGAGTGACTAGATTTGAATATATTAATTCATTGATAACATGTATCGGGTACTAGAGCTAAGGGAAGACCAAGAAAAAATGGATAGACAATATCAAGACCACACTACATAAACACCGGGTATAACACAACAAGGGCGACTCATCTAGCCCTAGAACGCAAATTAAAGCTCCCATGCCTACGGTTAACGGTAAGAGTGGACAGCCAACTACATCTTCTATATGGGAATAGACAATAGACAATAGATAACATGTATCAGTCAGCATCAAGAGATGGACACATTACAGTCTGACAGAGTACAATAACAAAGCAAGGGAGAAACACATAAATACAAGGTACTGTAGATTTACAAAATTCAAAAACAAAAACAGTACATAGCAACGTTTCGACTAAACGGCATTTATCAAGAAAAGGATACAAGAGAGGTGAAGACTTTCACTTCTCGCACAACACACAACATGTAGAGTACACAACAAATCTAACTACTAAATCTCACATAACTACGTCACGGCGAATAGTTGCAGCAAAATGGTGGATAGTATTATCGATATAGGGGAAGACTGCAGTAAAACTATGTAGCCTTGCATTATTCTATCGATATTACTATCCGCCAGTTTGCTGCAACTATTCGTCACAACACAGCAAGAGACAATGAGTGTTATATGTCCATTGTAGCCAACATTAGGTTTGAAGGCGGCACCTATTGATGATGCTGACCATCATGAATATTCATCTATGAGTATCAGCTGCGTTTGTAGATTTATGTTCAAAGCGAATAACTGCTTTAGATCCCTCCAGGGTAACACAAAGCCAATTTCTAACTACTCCAAGAATATATAATGTAATTATATCTTGCTTAGCTGGTTAATTTTTTTGTAGGAAGCTCAGAAAGTGTAAACACTAATTTCACTGACAACGACGAGGTGTCGATGCAATAGTTTTACAAAAAAACATATTCTAAACTTACTCAAAGAATTATGTTATCTTGTCTTGTCATGTCTTATCCACATGTCCTGTGAAGCGTCATGGGGAGGTTTAGTTTCTATCTTGTGCCAGGTGTGCTGCATCTGTAGTTGTAGTTCACCCGTGTGGTGCAGGAACCCGCAAGGGAAGCAAAGAATAGTACCACTGCGACCTACAAGGCATGTCGTAAGAGGCGACTGATGCAGAACCTAGGGAAGCTACCTTAGTAAATAAAAAGCATAGCAGAAATCGGATGTGCTGGCCTACTTGTAGATGCATAACTGGCACAGCGTACAAAAGAATGCAAGCATGAGTGTAGTTTTGTGACTCAAGCAAGTGTAGTTAGTACAGTTACCGCCAGTACCTCCATTGTCATGCTACTTGTTGTTATACTAAATCCACCGCTGGCTACCTTGTCTTTACTGACGTATGAACTTGCAGAGAAGACCCAAGCGAACCTTTCGGTTTGCAGTACCTCCATTGTCATGCTACTTGTTGTTATACTAAATCCACCGCTGGCTACCTTGTCTTTACTGACGTATGAGCTTGCAGAGAAGACCCAAGCGAACCTTTCGGTGTGCAGTACCTCCATTGTCATGCTACTTGTTGTTATACTAAATCCACCGCTGGCTACCTTATCTTTACTGACGTATGAACTTGCAGAGAAGACCCAAGCGAACCTTTCGGTTTGCAGTACCTCCATTGTCATGCTACTTGTTGTTATACTAAATCCACCGCTGGCTACCTTGTCTTTACTGACGTATGAGAGCTTGCAGAGAAGACCCAAGAAGAACCTTTCGGTTTGCAAATTATCGATGCAAGGTCACCAGCAGTAATGTGTTCATTAATGATGGCCTTGACCTCTGTCTCCACCGCCAGGAGATTTCTCTCTCTGTTACTTTTCTCAAATTTAATGTTGGTCGAAAAGCTATTCCAAATACTGAAAGCACCGGTATCCATTCCTCCCCTGCGTCAATATTTGTTAGCTTGCATACCAGTATTGGTTGTCTTTTTAAATTGTAGAAAAAAACAACAAAGAACCTAAAATCAAGAAAAAATAAAAATAAAAAAAAACCCGAGGGCCAAAAAAACGTCAAAATCTGAAGAAACTAAGAAATCCTACAAGCCATGTCAATCATAAGGACATACTTTATTGCTGTCAGATTTTACCCATCGTAGCTTTGAAGGTGTTTCTTACGAATATACAGACCCAACCCAAGTCTCCGGTTGAGAACTGGATGGACGGTCGCTGTTGTCTAGCGCATAGTTTGATGTACGTAAAGCATCCATTTCTCCACCACTATGCTTCAATCCCTCAAATTCCGTTATTGAAAGCTGGGTTTAAAGTTATCGATTACATACTTGTGTAATCATTGTAGTTTTGTATCTACGATATTACGATTGACAATCATGTTGATCGAGCAGATAATACCCCGCCTCCATGACGGTAAATGTGGGTTGAAAAGTCACATCAAAGCTATCATGCCACAAAGCATGTCATTCTTCTTCTTCTGCGTTCTCACTAGATTAGGATTTCAGATTCTCTAATAAAGGCAGCCGTCTGCTTCAGATTATCAGCCACGCCATACAGTTTGTCTTGGACGCTAGTGTAAGTGGGCCACCTCTTTCTACTCAGGTCTGCATACTGGGGGCAGTTATGTAGGATATGCTCTGTTGTCATACTTATCGCTTCTCGGCCTTGTGTAGTATCTGTTCTTATCAGCTTAATATCTGATACATGTGTGAGTGTTTTTCATTAGTTGTGTGAGTGTTTTTCATTAGTTGTGTGAGTGTTTTTCATTAGTTGTGTGAGTGTTTTTCATTAGTTGTGTGAGTGTTTTTCATTAGTTGTGTGTTTTTCATTAGTTGTGTGAGTGTTTTTCATTAGTTGTGTGAGTGTTTTTCATTAGTTGTGTGAGTGTTTTTCATTAGTTGTGTGAGTGTTTTTCATTAGTTGTGTGAGTGTTTTTCATTAGTTGTGTGAGTGTTTTTCATTAGTTGTGTGAGTGTTTTTCATTAGTTGTGTGTTTTTCATTAGTTGTGTGAGTGTTTTTCATTAGTTGTGTGAGTGTGTTTTCATTAGTTGTGTTAGTGTTATTCATTAGTTGTGTGAGTGTTTTTCATTAGTTGTGTGAGTGTTTTTCATTAGTTGTGTGAGTGTTATTCATTAGTTGTGTGAGTGTTATTCATTAGTTGTGTGAGTGTTTTTCATTAGTTGAATGTCAAGAATTTTACAGAAGTGTTTTTCAATAGTTGTGTGAATGTTTTAATTATTTAAATCGGTGTTATTCATTAGTTAAGTGAGTGTTATTTATTCGTTTATCTCTAGGAGTGTTGCCGGAGCTAAGGAAGTTAGTGCTTTGTGCAATATTCTCGGCAGGTGGCGCACCATTTCTCCGAAGAGGGACCGAGCCAGTTGAGTAAAACTAAGGGGAAGAAAATTATTCTTTCCTCTTGGAACCTTTCTGTCGACTCTTTATTTATTCGCTGAGCGTGTGTCACGAATTCTACAGAAACGTCAATGTTATTTATTAGTTGAGTGATTGGTACAGACTGTACAAACATCTGAGATGTTCAACACGATCTCTGACTCTGTGTGTACACTTTTGTTCCATCTATGACCTTTCCTTTCGTGTCATCTGATTATCCTTCTGTCCAGGAGTGACTTCCCTTTGCCTTCCATTTTGTGCTATAAAGTAAATAAGTAATTTCTACTTAGAAATAAAGTAAAGATCATGTATATTGGAACAGAGACGATGCTATTTATAGAAGGAAGGAATGTAATATTGAATGTTGAGAGTCCTAAATACAACGGTACAATTCATGATAAGATTTGGTTCATCGGTCAAGGCGGGGATCGACAGAGAGAGAGAGAGAGAATGTTGCGAGTGAACAGGACGTGGATATACGAACACCCCAATCCTCCTTGATGTTGAAATGAGCGATTAAACGACCGTATTTCGTCACATTTGAAATAGATTGTCAAATAAAGTAATACAAATCATCGTTTCATTAAATAGAAAAGCTCTCAATATAATAAACAGAGAACATGAAGGAGAAACAACGGAGACAATGAATATGATCAATAAATAAACAGCGAACAAGCATTAGGGGCTTCCAGGAACTGAATATTTTTCCACAGATTCCTGATCTCAGTGTAGGTGAGATCGAGTTCCTAGTCCTGTAGGAGACGGACGATAAAACGTAGATCCCATTTTCAATTTGAGCATGTCAGAGATCAATTGACAGTTCAAAATCGAGAAAAGCAGAAAGTCGCTGCCCGGCAAAATTTATTAGAAAAGATTAAAAATAAAATTTCTGCAAAATGTCTTCATCATCTTCAAAGTAACATCGGGGATCCTCACCGGTGCTTCGGAGTTTGTGTGTTGCAGCTGAGATCTTCCTGTGTAAGAAAGAGATCGGAGCAGATATGGTTACTCACTGACGTGCAATGATGATGGTCTTATCAATCAATCAATCAATCAATCAATCAATCAATCAATCAATCAACCAACCAACCAATCAGTCAACTAATCAATCAATCAACCAATCAATCAATCAATCAGTACCCTAAGTGCTAAGTTCTTTCAGGCTGTTGAAAGTGAAATTTTCAGATTACTTTTACATTAGCTCCGGCGATGTTTCAGAAGTTCTGTCCAGAAAGCTAGTTACTTATCTTGTTATGAATAGACTGGGACATCGGTAGCACAGGAAATGAATTTGAACGGCAAAAATGATGTTGCTTGAATTTCACTCCTTGTTAGCTGTTGGTCTAAGAAAAATTCTGACCTAACGTCTTATTATCAAATATACTAGTTGCATGGCTCGGATACGTGGCCAGTCACGAAGTTTAAATACAAATAATATTGAAACCTTTGTCAACTGATGTCTTCAGCGGATTCACAGACTGAGATGGTATGATAGAGTTGCAAACATAGACCTGTGGATAAGAACAGGACACGAATCAATGATGACCCAGATTAAGATGAGAAAATGGCGATGGGTTGAGCATAGTAAGTAAAAGTAAAGGAACCCTTTCATACCTCGTGGTATATAGGGCAATACAGTGTTAGGCCTGTATTTTTCATTGACCGTCGGCACACGATGTGTTATGTGGTCAGCATCACATCGGCTGCCTTTACTTTCCCAGAGCATGTCTGGTACCCAGTTGAGGCTGGGTCGATCTGAGAGCCGTCGCGGTCGGGAAAAATTCCACGCGCATTGCGGGAGCTGAACCCAGACCACCAGTCTTGAGAAGCGAGTTCACTAACAACTACGCTACAGCGGTTCTCTGGGTTGAGCATACCTTATGGAAAAACACAGTCGAGTGTCACTAGACAAGTACTCGAGTGAAATCCACAAGGAAAACGAAAAGTCCTAAACAGACCTGGAGACGAAGTCTTCTTAAGAAACTGAATGGTTCTTGACTATCCTGGGAGACCATTAAGAAAATAGTCAGAGACCGGGACAAAGTGGCGAACAACTATTGAGGCCCTAAGCTCCAAGAGAAACGTAGAGGAAACAGTAAGTAAAGAAACACCGTTACACGTATTTCTTTCTAATAATATTTGAATATTAATATCATATGACGTTATCTATAAAATATATGTTGCTATGAGCAGAGATAGTTTCAAATATTTCACATCAAAGTCATCTTAAATTGTGTTTGATTCTATTGATGACAAAAAAAATGAAATTTCTTGGCATATACTTTACAGGACATAGCCATCAACAACAGTAAACGAATCGTCGATTTTTTTCTAGACACCACTTAAACGTTCAGTAGTTTGCTATTGCTTTCTGAACAGTAAGGTCTATTTTTACCGTTTATAAAAATCCAAGGGAACGAATTTGATTCCCAACTTGCCCGCCCCGGTGTTTGCACCAGGCACGCTTGGGTTGTGATTGAGCTCGCTACTGCTTAAGGTACAGATATTGATACACTATTATAAACAAATGTTTTTTAAACACTGCGTTACTATGGTAACTATTAGAAGCGATGTATACACCTTGTCCGGAAACAGGAAGTCTAGACTTCTTGTCTAGCACAGCTTATTCTCTTCAGCATTTTTGATTAGCATGTTGTGGCTATCAGTCTTCTAGACAAGCGTTTCCCAAAGTGGGCGGTACCGCCCCCCTGTGGGCGTTGAAGCCTTCCAGGGGGGCGATGGTGGGTTCAGAAGCATTTGGGGAGAGTTTTTTTTCTTGATTTTGCTATTGAATAATCATAAAAAATTGGAATTCTACATTTTAATTCATCTTATGCCCATCTTACAAGATCCATTTTTCATCAATTTTCTATTTCATGTATAGGAACATTTGAAAATTGACAATGTATGACAGAAATATATATCAATTTTCTATGTCAAAGTGAAAATATAGCATGTATATATTTATGGGGGTGTGCGTTGGCAAACTGTTGTAATGGAGAGGGGGCGTTACAAAGTTGATGTCGTGAAAAGTGGGCGGTGGACCGAACAAGTTTGGGAATCTATATTCTAGACTAACAATGCTTGTACCTGGTCTGTGCTTATAGTGCTCTTCGCGTTTATATTCTCAGAGTTTACGTTTATTTTCTGTTAGTTGTCTGTCCTTCCCGTTATCTATCTATGGCTTCCTGTCTCTCATCGATCTGACATTCTTTGCTGGGTAGTCTCTGATGATATCTTTGGTATAAATTTAACCTCGATGTGTCGCTCTTCTAATATATGTTTCTATCTTTGGTATCATATCTCTGTTCTATCTGGCTTTGGTTATTGACTAGTCTCTACTTCTATCTTTGGCATCATACCTCTGTTCTATCTGGCTTTGGTCATTGACTAGTCTCTGCTTCTATCTTTGGTATCATATCTCTGTTCTATGTGGCTTTGGTCATTGACTAGTCTCTGTTTCTATCTTTGATATCATATCTCTGTTCTATGTGGCTTTGGTCATTGACTAGTCTCTACTTCTATCTTTGGTATCATACCTCTGTTCTATCTGGCTTTGGTCATTGACTAGTCTCTACTTCTATCTTTGGTATCATACCTCTGTTCTATCTGGCTTTGGTTATTGTCTACTTCTATCTTTGGTATCATACCTCTGTTCTATATGGCTTTGGTCATTGACTAGTCTCTACTTCTATCTTTGGTATCATACCTCTGTTCTATCTGGCTTTGGTTATTGACTAGTCTCTATTTCTATCTTTGGTATCATATCTCTGTTCTATCTGGCTTTGGTTATTGACTAGTCTCTACTTCTATCTTTGGTATCATACCTCTGTTCTATCTGGCTTTGGTCAATGACTAGTCTCTGCTTCTATCTTTGGTATCATATCTCTGTTCTATCTGGCTTTGGTCATTGACTAGTCTCTACTTCTATCTTTGGTATCATACCTCTGTTCTATCTGGCTTTGGTTATTGTCTACTTCTATCTTTGGTATCATACCTCTGTTCTATGTGGCTTTGGTTATTGACTAGTCTCTACTTCTATCTTTGGTATCATACCTCTGTTCTATGTGGCTTTGGTTATTGACTAGTCTCTACTTCTATCTTTGGTATCATACCTCTGTTCTATCTGGCTTTGGTTATTGTCTACTTCTATCTTTGGTATCATACCTCTGTTCTATCTGGCTTTGGTTATTGACTAGTCTCTACTTCTATCTTTGGTATTATACCTCTGTTCTATCTGGCTTTGGTCATTGACTAGTCTCTGTCTTCTATCTTTAGTATCACGTGATTAGTAAGGATCATCATCACAGAGCACCAGACGTGTCAATGGGTGCTCCGATCTTTCCAATATCTTTAACAGCGTATAACAACTGAGCACACCCGGTCTGTGTTGATGAATCAAATGTCTCTCAGTTAATCAGACGGTGGTGATGATACAGTTACATAAGTCCGATACACATTGGAGCATATTTGAAACACCCATCGATTTAACATGCATTTTTTGGTTATTGTTATTAAACTGACGTTATTGCACTCCGGGCAGACCTATAGGTGCTCAGTCTCCCCAACATATATCGAAGAGTATGCATACTGATAGTTCCTGTGGCTGGCTGGTTAAACACACTCCTCACTCTGCCCCTCAGGCATCTAGTTCTACCTGTACAACGGGTAACTCCAAACTCATTGAATCGTAGAATAAATTCATCTTTGTGTCTTCATCAAACAGATAGTCAAAAAGAGAGCGAAGAACATCCCCCTTATCCATCTTCAACTCCCCAACAATCGATAATGTTGATGAAAGCATGGTCGCTCTCTCATTGCCGTAAACACCCGCATGCACAGGACCGTAGATCCACGTAATCATATGTAGGTTAAAAACGTCTATAGACGACATACATGCATAACGAAACATTCCCGTTTTTATCTTGCGAAACACTCATTTTACACAAGAAGAAAGAAATATCACTAAACATATTTAACAACATAAGAAATATATGCACATATAAACAAATATATCTATGCCTTTGTCTCTTATACAAACAAATCAAATAATGTATTATACAAGACATACGTACGTGGCTAACAACGACTGGTTTATTAATCTGATACCTGGTACTGCAGAGCAAATTAAATATAGTTATATGTTTTTGCACGTGGGCCTGGCTTCCGTACCTCCCATTAAACTACTGGTACTCGAATGTTCATGATGTTGGGAAAGCAAGGAAACCAAAATGAACATTATCATCAGCAACATCATTACGCCATACAACCGAAGCAACACAGCATGTGAGAGCAAGTTATTGACAAAACCGATCTCGTTGGGTTATATCGCCAGTCTTTGTTTACTTTGACGTCATCATACCATATGTTTAGTGTAGTAAGGCATGGTAATGTCAGGATTTGCACAACAACTGGGTACTTTTGATGTGGACAAAGAAATATGTAGGCTTAGGGGGAGAACAAAAATTAGTAAGCGGGATTAAAACACAAGTAAATAAAATATTTTGGACATAATTAAGCATGAAGATGTGATGATGATGGTGATGAATGATAATGTGGTGATGCTGTTGATGGTGGTGGTGGTGATGATAATGGATGATAATGTGGTGATGGTGATGATAGATACTGCTGAAAGTTTGTCTAGTGGGAAAGACTAAGACTAAGTATACATAAGAAAGACAAAAAGTAAACAAAAGAGATATTATATCGTGTGTGAATGTACTACTATAACCAGTGACAGAGTATAATGTGAACCACATGTAGCCACACTTTTGTGTGGAGGTGATACTTCATCTTGATAATGTAAAACTTGACATTTTGTTAATGCTCTCATCTGTTTTATAATACTGGGCAGCTGTGAAGCTGAGTGACATGTTTTATAATACTGGGCAGCTGTGAAGCTGAGTGACATGTTTTATAATAGATGGCAGCTGTGAAGCTGAGTGACTTGTTTTCTTTGTTGTTTGTTTGTTCTATAATAAATCCTCTAAAAGCCGATGCAACCCGTTTAACCTAAGGACAATTATATGTAGGGTTATATCAGATTCTATTGGCCAACAAACGTATAAACAAACAAAAACTCATTGCGAAGAATTCAAGGTAATACGAATGTTTGAGTGACGGGTTGATATTTGAGTGACGGGTTGATATTTGAGTGACTTGTTGATATATGAGTGACTTGTTGATATATGAGTGACTTGTTGATATATGAGTGACTTGTTGATATTTGAGTGACTTGTTGATATTTCAGTGACTTGTTGATATATGAGTGACTTGTTGATAATTGAGTGTTGTTTTATTGTAAAGATCATCATCATTGGTCTCTTTGTCGCAGGAGAGCAATATGTTTTGTGTCGCGATTTTAATCTGTACTAAATCACAGCGTCTATTGTGGTTGAAATGGTCTATTCTGGAGTGGCAATCCTTGTAAGGATGAGAAACATGAAATATAAACTTCATTCTTAGACTTAACAAATAACAATCATAGAAGTAAGAATAAACGCTCATATTCTAGTGATTGCACCAAATGCGTTTTGATAAAGCGAATTGTCAGAACCGAATCAAACGTTTTAGAAAGCTTAAATACTGACAGCAAAGATCTAAGAGTCATTAAGAGTATTTATTGGCAACGAAAAGCAGTTATGCTAGTCGACAAACAAATGGAACTTTTCCAGAAGATCAAAATGGGAGTTAAGCAAGCTTGCATATTATCTCCTGATCTGTTTCTTCTGTGCAGTGAAACCACTTTGAGAGATCAATAAAAGAGATGGCTGGAGTAGAAGTATATGGATATAGCATAAATAACTTGAGATATGCTGACAATATTGTTTTGATAGCGAGAAATGAAACTGAGCTTCAGGAACTTAGTCATTTGTTGGTCATCAAATAGCTTGCCCTGAGCAGAACTTTGCCCCCTAATAAGCCTTCGGAATTTCTCGTCTCTCATAGTCTAGATGTCCTGTCTCTGCATCCTTCTTTCTTTCTTTTTCATAATCCTGTTTTTCCTCAGTGTTTAAAAAAAAAAAGGATAGGAAGTGATTTCTAGAACGGGCTTTTGTGTGCGCTTTCTGAACAGTGTTTTTCGTTGCTTCTATTATCTCTGAGGTTCACATTTTGGCGTGTGCAGTCTTTTGCTTAGTATCAACTGTATCGGAGTAACATTGCTCTTTGAGGCACACTGTCTGTTGGTAATCTACTTATGTGGCCGAAGCATTTCAGTTATTGTTTCTTGATGAAATTCAGTACTGATGTTGTCCTCACTTTTGCTCCTGATGTCTTCATTTCTAAACCAGTCTCTTCTTGTTACTTCCAGCATTCTGTGTAGACACTTCATCTCAGTCGTAACTAACTTTCTTCTATCATTTGATGTCAGCATCCAGATTTGGCACTGATAGCATAATGTTGGGAGAAATATTGTATTTTTCTTTCTTTCTTTTGTCCTTCTCTGCTTTTTTGCCACTAGGCGTAGCAGGTTTAACTGATGATCGGTTTCCGAGATAATGCACGCTCGGTCGCTTGATATGGTGGGGTATTGTGGAGTTTTAAGATGTCTGTAACTCCATCAACCCATCTTTTCTTGGTCTGCCTTTTCCTCTTGATGATTCCATTTTCAGGTTGTACGCTCTTGCAACTGGTGTATTCGGTTCATTCTGACCAAGTGGCCAAACCATTTGAGTCTCTGTTTTTCAATAAATCTAATAGCAGGTGTTGTTCCGACTGTTCTTCTAATTTCCTCATTTCTTATATGGTCTCTTCTTGTTTTATTTACTGCTTTCCTCAGGCATCTCATTTCGCATGTGGTAGTTTTCCTTTCTTGTTCTTTTGTCAGTGCCCATGTTTGGCTCTGGTAGCACAGTGTTGGTATAAAGATTGAATTTATAATCTGTCTTTTAGTCACTACTGGAATAGCTGGGTGTTTCAAAATTACAAATTTCAATATTGTATTGAACAATGCTATTTTAGTGTTCATTGTGACATATTTGCATTTCAAAATTGACCCAATTTGTCCTATAATTTCTCTCTTGCGATCATCGCCCAGACCGAAGTACCAGATTTCCCCATAAATTCTGTTCATGTGGAAATCTGATTCATGCAGCATTAGCATTGGTGTGTTTTACGCCACAACTTTAGCATCATTTGGAGCTCTGATGCTTATCCTTCGGCGATGTGTCCGGTTTCAGCCAGCGTTTACAGTGTTTACTCGGTTCGCTCTCCGTTCTGTAGCCATCTAGTGTTTTTTTACGGTGTGGGTAGCTAGCCCCACCCCAACCTCCTTAGCCGCCTCCTACGACATGCGTGGCAGGTAACATTGGTTCTATTCTTTACACTCCAATTTGAGCCCCGGTAACCGCTCGGGCGTTTGATTTGATTTACTTTATTCCATCTATTTTGAATTTCGTTATTCTTCCGTTTTCTGAAAACTAATGTTTCCTAGGTATGTAAAACGCCTCTGCATTCGTCATGCTCAAATCATCAGTTATATTACAGCCCCCACAGTATAAATATCATCACGATTACCAACCCGCTATCACCAACACAACTTTCGCCACCACAACTATTCAACATTAAGACAATCAGGTAAGGATTTCAGAACACAACATCATCACTTTAACTGCCACAGCATTACATTAACCCCAGTTCTCCTAGCAACTACAGCGTGCTTTATTGACGTATTTCAAAGATTGTTCGATAAGACTTTGAGAAATCGTTCCTGTTGAGAGAGAACGACCAAAGTATATACAGAACTAGATGAGTATCGACGTTAAGAACATCAGACTGTTTAATTTTCAAGGCGACATTTAATATAAACACACAATAAAAATCCTATCCATGTTTAAAAGGAGAAAACAGAATGTAATATATTAATATCGTCACGTGATATTTTGCTTGAAGGATAAACGTGACGTCGATTAGGCATTATCTAGCTTCTTGTTTCTCTTCAACCGTTATTGCACCCTTTTCTCTAGCTTCTTTTACTTTCTCAATCTTTGTTGCTTTTCTCTGAGATGTACATAAATATATAGTACCCATGTATAGTACATGGGTAAAGAAGATTGTCGCATAATACGTTGTTTTTAAGGGAGATTTAATAATAATAATAATAATAATTACTCTCGTACCGTTATACGTTACATAGGGCCTGCAAGTAATTTCTCCATACCGCTCTATCCTGAGCAACTCGCCCAATCTCCTCCATCGAACTGAGACCGATATTTCCTGCCTCTCTCAGCAAAATTCGTTTCAGGGTCTCCTTAGGTCGACCTCTCTTTCTTGAACCCTTTGCATCCCACTTCAATGCCTGCTTTGATATTCTTTGATCATTTCTTCTCAAGGTATGTCCAACATATCACCATCTTCTCTTTCTTATAACAGTTGTTACTAGTGGTTGCCTAGACATTTCTCTCATTTCATCACTTCTTCTTAATTCGTTCCATTTTATGTTCATTATTTTTTGCAGACATCTATTTTCAAATGCCTTCAACATGCTTTCTATATCTTTAGCCATTTTCTAACTTCCGCTAGCATGTTTTAGGATTTATACTTCTTCTTCTTCAGCAATCTCTGGTTATGCACTTAATTTACTACATTTATACAACATTTTAATTAAAAATTCGTACTATAGCTTAAACATAAAAAAAAATGATCGACTGACTGCAGAAAGACACGATATTCTGGAGAAAAAAAAACCACGATCAACCGACTTCATAAAGAGACGATATTCTAGGAAAAAAACCACGATCAACCGACTTCATAAAGAGACGATATTCTAGGAAAAAAACCACGATCAACCGACTTCATAAAGAGACGATATTCTAGGAAAAAATTACTGAGCCTAAAGCTGAATAAACGCTGACTTGGCAAATTGAACAAATCACAGTGAAGCCTTCACGGAATTAGTGCCCCTGGAATCAATGAATAGCGAATTCTAGTAGGGTAGAAGAGATAATAAATCCAATGTGATTGATGGCAAATGACCAGGCAAGAGGAAGGAACTGTAACTTCATAAAAATGGGTGGAATATTCAAGGGTCGATTGTAACAAGTTCAGACGAAATAGGCATGAGAATTATCAACGGAGAAGTGAAATTATTCCAATTTTATTTAGTACAAATATCATGCATATTCTTCTCTTTCTTCATCTTTCAGCTCCCAACGGAGCACAGGTCTTCAACAAACTTCTTCCAGATCTTCCTTTCTCCTGCCATTCCTTCCAATTCTTTCCATGTTTACCTATTATGCATGTAATAACAGCATACAATAAAAAGAGATCAGGTACTAGAGCCAAGGGAAGACTAAGGAAAAGATGGATAGGTAATATCAATCCCACACTAAATAAACACGAATATAACACAACAAGGGCGACTCATCTGGCACTGAAACGCAAACTAAAGCTTCCACCCCTAAGCTCATCGACAAGAGTGGACAACCAATTCCATCATCCACCTGGGGAAGACAATATACCTATTATGCATATTATCTTTAGTCTTATTCTTTTCCACTCCCCGAGAAGCACAGGACTTCGACAATTGTCCTTCACTTTTTTTCTGTTTCTGTCCAATTTGTTAATGGTATTCCAGCATATTCAGTATCCTTCAGCTTGTCAAGGAGAATCCGTTACCATGTCTATTTAGGACACACTCTTTACCGTTTTCCCTGCGGGTTCTATTTTGGTACATAAAGTACGTACATTATGCTAATTTAATCTTGTACATAAATTTAGCTGGATCCTTACTGTTGACCCAATAAAAGCACGAGATCAACATATAATTAAATCTATACCTAAAATATGTACTAAACCATTCAAGTGCTCTTCATGTGTGCAATAAATAATAAAAACAAAACAAACAACAAGTTTAGAAACACACCACCAGCATTGTATATGAATAGAATGAGAACGTATTCTTTCTTTCTAAACAGACTGATAGTAAAGTTGGAACCCTTAAAATGAGTCTCGCAGTATAGTAAAGGTTAATCCACTCGCTTTGTCGGCGCATGGTCTAGGGTTAAACACTATTATACAACTACAGGGTGTTCAACATAAAAGTAGCCCAATTTACAGTCTTTTATTAGTCAATTGGGCTACTTTTACCTTGAACACCCTGTAGATATCGTATTGCGTGGTTGCAAGTTAGAACACTATAATACAACTTGATATCGTATTGTGCGGTTGCAAGTTATAACACTTTGATAATACTAGTTCATTCTGGATTACAGTTGAAAGGTATCCTCTATGCGTTTATCGATTAGCTAGTAGTAGTTTGCTTGCCACTATTGGCTGTGACGTAATAGTGTCTAGTTTACCCTTGCATTACTTTTATAGCAAGCTCAGACCGTAGTGAATGTAAGCAATAAAAATGGCCTCTGTAATTGGTCTTCAGAAACTGACGCGCTAGTTGATGAGATCTGCACCAGCTTAGTGGTTAGTGTACATGCTTGGTAGTTGTGTGGTTGCAGGATCAAATTCAAATGTGTAATGAGGAGATATGTGGCTAATTACTGAAGCTATTTACATTGCGTTTCGAAGTTCGTGGATTCTAACCGCAACTTTCTGCTCACAAGTGAATTTATTTCAAGAGGACTCTAGTATTGTTGCTGGAGCTACGGAGTTTTGTTTAGTGCAATATTTTCAGCTGGTAGTGGGCTATTTCTGCGGAGAGACCAAGCTAAATCGTGTGTAATGAATTCAGTCATTGTCATTTAATCGCCTTTATTCAAACGTGAGAGAGCAATTTTTGTTTCGTAATATACAATTTTCAAGTCGTCATAGACCAAAATGGACATCAAAGAAACACTGGAAACTAAACAGGATTTACTTTATTTCTCTTGTCTTTGGTCATAGAAAAACGGATCTAGGTTCAAAGTTTGCAAAATAAATACAAATTCTTCACGTATTCTTTTAAATGCTAATTGATATAAATCACATGCATGGGTTGAGAGCCATAATAGTGCAGCTGCTGGGAAGTTGCATCTTAGCATAGTGGTACGGATTCAATTTCACAGTAAGCTTGGGATGTTTTCCTACTGTCAGGTGGACCCAGCAAATTACCATTGGAAACCAGAAGAAAAGCACTGTGAAGTAAAGGTGTTGATGCTGACCACATCACCCATCGTGTGCCGACGATCAATGAAAAATACGAGCCTAACACCATATTAGCCTATATACCTAGAGATATAACAAGGGTTACTTTACTGTTATATCAAACAGGGCTCTTGATCACATTTATACATTTACTGTTATATCAAACAGGGGCTGCGTGATCACATTTATACATTTACTGTTATATCAAACAGGGGCTGCGTGATCACATTTATACATTTACTGTTATATCAAACAGGGGCTGCGTGATCACATTTATACATTTACTGTTATATCAAACAGGGGCTGCTTGATCACATTTATACATTTACTATTATATCAAACAGGGGCTGCGTGATCACATTTATACATTTACTGTTATATCAAACAGGTGCTGCTTGATCACATTTATACATTTACTGTTATATCAAACAGGGGCTGCTTGATCACATTTATACATTTACTGTTATGTCAAACAGGGGCTGCGTGATCACATTTATACATTTACTGTTATATCAAACAGGTGCTGCTTGATCACATTTATACATTTACTGTTATATCAAACAGGGGCTGCGTGATCACATTTATACATTTACTATTATATCAAACAGGGGCTGCGTGATCACATTTATACATTTACTGTTATATCAAACAGGTGCTGCTTGATCACATTTATACATTTACTGTTATATCAAACAGGGGCTGCTTGATCACATTTATACATTTACTGTTATATCAAACAGGGGCTGCGTGATCACATTTATACATTTACTGTTATATCAAACAGGGGCTGCGTGATCACATTTATACATTTAACTCAGAGATATATGATCGTCTGTAGCTTAAGCGGTAGTGAATTCGATCACAACACAAGAGTACCTAGTCCAAACTCTGCGGCGGGCAAGTTTGGAAGCAAATTAGTTCCTTGGATTTTTACGAATGGTAGAAATAGACATCAACGTTCAGAAAGCAATGGCAAACTATTGAACGTATAAGTGGTGTCTAGACAATCAGCGACTCGTTTACTGTAATTGATGACTTATCTTAACCACATTTGCCGTGAAGCGTCGTGGGGAGAGTTAGTTTTCTATCTTGTGCCAGGTGTGTGTTGCGCTTGACGTTGTCAGTCCATGCTTTCGCAGGGACTCTGAGATGTTATCTATCCACCGTGTTCTTGGCCTGCCTCGTGCTCTGCGCCCTGATGACTATGTTCAGTAATTGATATGCCACGATTTTATTTTCACACATATGTTTCACGCTGAAAATCTGCACAGCATGAATTTAATTATTGAATATATGACTATTGAAAGAAATACAACAAGGAAATATGAAATAATTTGGTCATATAAAATGTGGTGAAATCTTGGAAGAAAACAATAATGACAAAAAGTGTGTAGATGGAGAATGCATTATGCGATAAACGAATTGCAAATGGATGCATCAGATAATGAAATTGAATAGAGATTTTAATAAAAGCTGTCACTTGAGTGAAGTACCTTTAAGAGACATGCAACATAATGAATGAATGACGTGTACACGTGAACATACAAACGCATACCCACGTACACGTATGCTCACATGCACCTACACTACACACTAGCATAAACACACATGTATACATATTGATTGATTTATAGGACAATCATCATTGCACTTCAGTGAGAAACCATGTGTGCTCCGATCTCTTTCTTATACAAGAAGACCTCAGCTACAGTGCATAGCACCGGCAAGGGTACCCAATGTAATTTTGAACATGGTGAAGATATTTTTGAAGGAACTTTAATTTTTAATCTTTTCTAATAAATTTTGCCCGGGCAGCGACTTTTCAGCCAGCTCTTCTCGATTTATAACTGCCACGGGTTCTTTTACGTGCTCAAATTAAACACGGGACCTACGTTTTATCATCCGTCTCCGATAAGAGTAGGAACTCTATCTCACCTACATTAAGATCAGGGATTTATTGAAAAATTTCCAAATGGCTTCACGAGGGAACGAACCTGTTACCTTTGGCTCGAGAGACGAGTATCTAACCTCTACGCCACATAGACTCCCACATGTCTAGACATCTATCTACGAACGAGTACAACTCATGCTTACATGCACCTACACCACACACTAACATAAACATACATTTAAACACACACATATATATACGCACGACTACAACCACATACGTACTGTACACATGCAGAACTACAGTGTAGTATTGATCTTTGCCCCAACACAGAGCCAGTGAGTGGTTGGTAAATGATGTGCTCGACAAGCGATCATAAATACTATTGGTTCTATGTCTGTTAACACAGACACAAATACATACTATTGTTTCTATGTCTGCTAACACAGACATAAATAAATACTATTGTTTCTATGTCTGCTAACACAGACACAAATACATACTATTGTTTCTATGTCTGCTAACACAGACATAAATAAATACTATTGTTTCTATGTCTGCTAACACAGACACAAATACATACTATCTATTGTTTCTATGTCTGCTAACACAGACACAAATAAATACTATTGGTTTTATGTCTGCTAACACAGACACAAATAAATAAATGTTTTTTTTCTTCGACCACTTGTTAACCACTCTGTGTGATTTGTATGTGATCTGAGCCTAAGAGCGATTGAGCGTTGTGCCAGTTACGCACCTACAAGTAGGCCAGCACATCCGATTTCTGCTATGCTGTTTATTTACTAGGGTAGCTTCCATAGGTCCTACATCAGTCGCCTCTTACGACATGCCTTGTAGGTAGCAGTGGTACTATTCTTTGCTTCCATTGCGGACCCGATACCACACGGGCGGTATATGTTCAGAGAAGGGCAATTGATGGGGGAACTACAGTGTGTTCCATTTGTATGTTTGTGTCAATAACTTGTGGAGGACAGAATGTGACCTACATTACGCTTGGGAATCAATGAATGTTTGTATGTTATATGTGCCTCAGAGCTATGTACAATTAGTAAACATACCAAGTTATGCTGAGGAATAAACACAACATGTTTGATCGATAAATACAATAACATGATGAGATCAATATATGTGGGATCAATAGTTGAACTTAAGGAAATGATGAGATCAATAGTTGAACATAAAGATATGAGGAGATCAATAGTTGAACATAAAGATATGAGGAGATCAATAGTTGAACATAAAGATATGAGGAGATCAATAGATATGGTGATGGATAAAAAAATAATAAAAATAAACTTTAGAGCAGACACTAGCAATACAACATTAGAGCAAACACTAGCAATACAACTTTAGAGTAGACACTATAGCAATACAACTTTAGAGCAGACACTAGCAATACAACATTAGAGCAGACACTATAGCAATACAACTTTAGAGTAGACACTATAGCAATACAACTTTAGAGCAGACACTAGCAATACAACATTAGAGCAGACACTATAGCAATACAACTTTAGAGTAGACAGTATAGCAATACAACTTTAGAGCAGACACTAGCAATACAACATTAGAGCAAATACTAGCAATAGAACATTAGAGCAGACACTAGAAATACAACATTAGAGCAGACATTAGCAATACAACATTAGATCAGACACTATAGCAATACAACATTAGAGCAGACACTATAGCATTACAACATTAGAGCAAATACTATAGCAATACAACATTAGAGCAGACACTATAGCAATGCAAAATTAGAGCAAACACTAGCAATACAACATCAGAGCTGTTAGTAGCAATATAGGATCAACTCAGCATCAAATAGCTTGTCCGGAGCAGAACTTTGTCACTCGAACAGTCCCTCGAATTTCTCTCTCGCAGGCCAGATCCTCCCCATGAGGCCATTACCTTGTAGTGGTGGGGAGGCTTGCGTGCTCCAATGATACAGTGAGCTAGGACGGCGGGAACTTATGTTCCCGGAAGGGTTACCAAAGCCGGAAAGGTCACTGAAGAGGGGACAGACGAAGCATGGTCTCCTGATCCTCCAGGTTGGGGGGTTGGGCTTGGGACTAACGATCCCATCCTTTAAAAAAATTAAAGTTACGGAAACAACAACAAACATACAACCTATCTACGGGCATGAAGGGCTACCAGAGTCATTGACTCACATGACTGGAAGTGGTGAAAGCCGAAAGGAAGCTACTTTCATGAGGATGGAAGTCCTGAATGACAAAACCAAGACCAGAATTAGATACTGGAATGTAAGAACAATGTACGAAACCGGAAAACTATCACAAATAACAGCAGAAATGAGAAGATATAATCTACATATCCTAGGGGTTAGCGAGAGCAGATGGACAGGAAATGGAAGAAGTACCACTGCAACAGGTGAAACAGTCCTTTTTCTGGATGAAGGAGTAGCAGTAATCCTAAGAAAAGGCGTGGAAAAGTGTCTATTAGAATGGAAACCTATCAGCAGCCGCTTGATTAAGATCAGACTAAAGGGAAGCATACAAACATCACAATCCTACAATGCTATGCGCCAACTAATGATAGCGAGGATACAAAGAAAGACTCGTACTACGAAAACCTACAAGCAGAATTAGACAAGACACCATCCCATGATGTTATCATTGTTATGGGAAATCTAAATGCTAAGGTCAGACAACACAACACGCATAGTTATAGAACTATGGGAAAATATGGATGTGGTACGATGAACGAAAATGGGGAACGTTTAGTAAACTTCTGCAGCATGAACAATCTCGTTATGGGAGGAACCCTATTTCAACATTTAGATATCCACAAATTAACATGGTATTCCCTAATGGCAGAGATAAAAACCAAATAGACCATATAATGATCAATGGACCATGGAGACGCTCGCTGCTAGATGTTGTAGTCAAGAGAGGTGCAGATGTTGGTAGTGACCACCACCTAGTCACAGCTTATGTCAAACTTAAACTAAGAAAAACAGGACAACAGAAAAACTTCCAAAAGAGGTTCGATGTGGATAGACTAAAAGACAAGTAAGAGATAAGTTTATAATGCAGATAAAGAACAGATTCCAAGCCCTAGAAAGTAATGAAAATACGGATGAAACTGACAACATAGATAGAACATGGGACAACATAGCATCTATATATAACAAGAGCAGTGAACCATGTCTAGGGTACCGCACAAAGAAAAGAAAAGAATGGATAACACCAACAACATGGAAAATAATAGACAGCCGAAGAATATTACAAAAGAAATTGTTAGAAGCAAAGTCTGAAAGACTGAAAGCAAGATACCAAGAACAGTACAAAAGAGCAAGTAAAGAAATCAAACGGGCTGTGAGAGCTGACAAAAGAATTTATGTTGAAGACCTGGCAGTACAGGCAGAAGAAGCAGCAAAAAGTGTGATCAGGGAACAGTGTACAAAATTACAAAGCTAATAAGCGGAAAACATTACAGGAGATCAAATACTCTCATAAAGGATAAGAATGGAATACTATTGACAACGGAAAAGGAACAAGAAATACGATGGACAGAGCATTTTAAAGAATTGCTAAACAGACCACCGCCAACGGTAGTAGCAGACATACCAGAACCAACAGAGGAATTAGAAATTGGCATTGAAACACCCAGCCGGGATGAGATAATTACAGCCATTAAATCTCTTAAGAATAACAAGGCACGAGGGAATGATAACTTAAACGCAGAACTATTCAAAATAGACCCAGAACTTGCAGCTAATATATTGCAACCCTTGTTTACTACTATATGGAATGCCCAAATAATATCTGATGCATGGAACAGAGGAGTCATCATCAAGATACCCAAAAAGGGCTCCATTGCCGATTGTAATAATTGGCGTGGAATAACACTGCTTTCTGTCCCAAGTAAAATCTTAAGCAAAATCATCGTACAACGCATTACTGATGCTGTGGATAAGAAACTGAGAAAGGAACAAGCAGGATTTCGCAGAGGACGGAGCTGTATAGGCCAAATATTTGCTCTTAGAAATATCATAGAGCAATGCACAGAATGGCAAAGCAAACTCTATATCAATTTTGTAGATTTTGAAAAAGCTTTTGATAGCAAACACCGCGAAAGTCTATGGCGTATCCTAAGATGGTATGGAATCCCACTGTGTTTTATAAATATTATAAAAAGCTGCTACAGCAAGTTTGCATGCAGTGTTGAAACCTCAGAGCTGAAGTTTGAAGTCAAAACAGGCGTGCGACAAGGATGTGTTATGTCAGCCCTATTATTCAACACTGTCATAGATTGAGTGACGCGTAAAACAACGGAAGATAAGGCAAGAGGTATTAGATGGACGCTCACATCTACTCTGGAAGACCTAGATTTTGCAGATGACATCGCACTCCTATCTCATACACATAGAGATATCCAGGAAAAGACCTGCCGCCTTAACCAATATAATGAGATGGTTGGGCTGAAAATAAATCAGAAGAAAACTGAAGTAATGACTCTGAACATAGCAACTCCAGCACCAGTCAAACTAGAAGGTAAAACCCTCCGAGATACAACCGCTTTCACATACCTTGCAAGTGTTATTAATAATGAAGGAGGCGCTGGATCTGACATTAAAAACAGACTGAGTAAGGCACGAAGTGCATTCATGACCCTTCAGACCTCCTGGAAATCTGCCCAATACAGCATCAGAACCAAGACTAGTATCTACAACAGCTGTGTGCTGTCAACATTGCTGTACGGATCGGAATGCTGGAGAATGACAGAACAGGATATGTCCAGACTCTTCACCTTTCATACAAATTGTCTGCGAAAAATCTTACGCGTGTACTGGCCGACTACTATCTCGAACCAAGAATTGCTTGCACGATGCCAACAAGAGAATATGGGCACTATCATCTGAAGACGACGCTGGAGATGGATTGGACATGTGATGCGCATGGAGACTGGCTCCGACACGAAAACTGCACTGAGATGGACTCCAGAGGGTAGGCGAAAGCGTGGAAGACCCAAGACGACCTGGAGGAGAACGATAGAGCAAGAACTGAAGGAAATGAATCATATCTGGAACATAATACAAAGGAAGGCCATGAACAGGGAAGAATGGTGTGCGTTTGTTGCTGCCCTAAACGTCAAGGGCGTAACAGGCTAAAGAGAGCAGGCCAGATGTCCCGCCTCTGCAGCCAGCATCTTCAAACCATCAGTTACATCCTGAATCCATCTTCTCCGTGGTCTTCCTCTTTTCCTCTTTGCCGGTATGCTTCCTTCCATGATGGTCTTCTTCAGCCCTTCGTGTCTTTTTATATGTCCAAAATACCTCAATTTTTCTTTCTTATTTGTAGCATTAACCACCCAGTTTTCTTCGATTATAAGTTCTTTCTGGATAGATCTATTTGTTCTCTTCTCTGTCCTTGATGTACGAAGGACTCTTCTGTAACACTTATATTCAAAAGCATATATATGTATTTTGTTATACTGGATCAACCACAAAGCATATCTCAATAACATACAAGCTTCCATTCCGGAAAGTCAGTTTCTGTTCTGATAAGACAGAGAGAACATTCATGTTATTAAGAGAAAGAAACAGCAGCCAGACTGAGCTGCAAAGATGAACTTTTACCTGCTAATATATAAACACTATCTTTCAACATCTGGGCTCGCGTATACACAGATGGATCAACAATAAATGCAATACACAAGGGAACCGGAAAATCTTTCTCAAGCTCATGGGCGTCTACATATATTTTTCTAGTAGGGTTCAACGGAATTTTAAAAAAGTTTAGTGGGTAGTATAATTCGTGGAAATGGAGAAAAGTTGAGTAGGATAAAACTATAGTCTGTCCATTAATTCGTGAGCACGTTTGAAATTGATTTTCCTCGAAAACTACCTGTTGGATCTCAGTGATTTTTGCAAGCAGCCTTAGAATATCCATGACGCTAGAGAAATATTTTTTCCAAGAAAATTTGATGTAGTTTGAAATATTTCTTCTTCAGGTTATATTAAAATCAACCTCACCGGATTGTACACAATAGTAACAGATCTACGGTACACAGACGCGTTGTTCTAAAATACATTATGGTAACATAGAAATATCGTGAGTATACAACAATTTCACGAAATCCCGTGCACCTAACCCAGTCGACTTTGAAAGCGGAAAGCATATGACGTTATAATTGGGATACCGTTGTATAGTCATAGGTGTATCTCGCTATTTGTATGAAGCTATTGTATCATATTTGTTGGCTTATCAAAACTGACATTGATATCACATTCATAATGAGTCTGAAGTGCACATTTATAACAATACAGAAGGTTACAGTTTTACTATACCAACACTTCCGTAGGGAATCTAAGAGAGGTCATCTATATTGCGATATTCATAACCCTGAGAAACGAGCGCAACTGGCGCTTGGTCTGAATAGAGAATCCTTTTCCCGATGGATTAAACAGGACACAAAGTGCACTAATGTCAAGCAAGGACGGAAAAGAACAATTGACGACTTTGACATAGATGTCATAAGACGGGAGCTCTTGAAAATGTTTGCGACAAATCAACTTGTTACTCTCAGGAAACTGAAATTAAAACTGCAATCAGATTGCAGCATAGACATTTCTAAAAGTACTCTATGAAAAATTGTAAGAGCCGCCGCTTCACCTTCAGAAAAACTATAGGCGGCAGGAATATTATTTGTGAAAACCACATTTAATTGCTGCCCGAAGTAAATACCTGAGGCAGATCCGTGAGAGGCGGAGGCAAGGCTATGATATTGTATATTTGGACGAATCCTGGGTCAATGCTCACCACACCAATGCTAAAGAATGACAATCAGTAGACGGTGAACAGAAAAGAAAATACCAAGCAGCAAAGGCCAGCGTATTATACTAACACATGCAGAAAGTAGTGAAGAAGGTCTTGTCCATGACGCTAGACTTATTTTCCAATCAAAAAGTACCGACGGTAGGGACTACACACATACATGAATGGACATATTTTCAGGCACTGGATGGAGAAAGATCTACTTCCAATTCTAAACAGACCATCATGCTTGGTAATGGATAATGCATCCTATCACAACGCAGTATCAGCGGAAGACAAAGTACCAACTGCATCAAATACAAAAGATCAAATTAGGACTTGGCTTGCTAAGGAAAATGTCAGCTTCGATGATACATATTTGAAACCCGAGTTGTTGCACCTGGTGAGGATGACAAATAAGACAAAGGTGTTTCATATTGACAAAATCATTGCGGAATACTGCCACACTTCTTTGCGACTACCTCCATATCATGCTCACCTCAATCCGATAGAGCTTGTCTGGGCTAAAGTAAAAGGGCAAGTTGCCGAACAGAACAGGGCGTTTAAAATGTGTGATGTTGAAGTTCTGACACGTGAGTCCTTCTCAATGATAGACATGCAGTTCTGGAAGAAGTGTGTTGAACATGTGCTCCGAGAGGAAGACGAGTACTGGCACCGAGATGGATTACAATTTGTCCAGCCAGTAACAATTATCAACCTCATGGAATCGTCAGATTCGGGATGATACAAATCATATTTTGATTACAGACTGAGAAATAGCAACGTATACATTTCCATATCCAAATGCGTCTACCATCATACAATTTGTGGTGAAGTTAAGACACCCTGGGGTCTAATGGTGACCGAAGGGAGGACTAACTGTTGCATATTGTATCCAAGTTCACGATTGCACATAAAGGGCAACACACTTAATTACTTTACCTATCTAGTTAATATGGAGATACACCTATGAATAGAATTGACATGGACAAATTCTAGGGATACTGTAAAATCTAAAATTTGAGCCCCGTATTTGCAATTGTCATAAAAGATCAAAGGAATTCGCCGATGTGCAAAATCCGTAGCATCTATGGACTACTGGTTAGCTTTATTTTAGCTTCATTGATATTCTAAGGCTGCATGCAAAAAAGCACTGAGATCGAACAGGTAGTTTTCGAGAAAATCAATTTCAAACGTGCTCACGAATTAATGGACAGACTATAGTATCAAAATGCAATTTTCAAGAGGGTGGTACTTATCACCCACCCCTTTCTCTCATTGTCTTAACGTATAGACGCCCATGTTCAAGCTTAGTAAAATGAAACAAAAAAATGTTTTAGTAACAGCTGGAAAATGGGTTAGCAATCACACAAGCAGACACATTGAAAACTTGGACAGAAGAATGACTAAAACACAAGAAGACACATTGAAAACTTGGACAGAAGAATGACTAAAACACAAGCAGACACATTGAAAACTTGGACAGAAGAGTAACTAAAACACAAGAAGACACATTGAAAACTTGGACAGAAGAATGACTAAAACGCAAGCAGACACATTGAAAACTTGGACAGAAGAATGACTAAAACACAAGAAAACACATTGAAAACTTGGACAGAAAAATGATTAAAACACAGATTTAAATAGTTATTTACAAAAATATTTTGTCATTAGTTTCATGAATAAGAGCAATATGAATACTAATCTATATAGTGATTTAAGAAAAACACTTATACAAATTATGCTGTCAATTTAAAATAACTTAAGAAACACACTTATACAAATTATACTGTCAGTTGAAAATAACTTACCCATGTCACTCCGTAATTTACTTTACCAACGTACACATGTACTTTGTAATGTATACTAAATTTGCCAGTATACTGGCTTTGCGCTATCTTAAAAATACTGTGAGCCACTAGATCGGCTCTGAAGGGCGAAAGAGTTAAGAAAAAACACACAAATTATGCAATTACTCAAAGATGGCTGTAAAATTGCGGATACTCACTGCTAGTTTCCTTATCATGGTCAAAGTTGTCATACGATTTTGTTTGCGTGTTTGGGATAGTTGAATAGATATATATATATATATATATATATATATATATATATATATATAGATAGATAGATAGAATAATAGATAGATAGAGAGAAATAAAGAGAGAGAAATAGAGAGAGAGAGAGAAATAGAGAGATAGAGAAATAGAGAGAGAGTAATAGAGAGAGAATAGAGAGAGAGAGAGAAATAGAGAGAGTAATAGAGAGAGAATAGAGATAGAAATAGAGAGTGGGGGAAAAATAGAGAGAAGCAAATATGACAAGTAGAAGAAGCACAAAATAATGTATTCACCTAGGCCAGGAAAAAAGTAAGAAGAGATATCAACAATGTCGAAATACTGCAGCGCTCTCTCACAAACTCCCACAAAAACGAGCTCACACACACAAGCACACATCGTACACACTCTCACAAATACATGCATACACAAAACAGACTCACACACACACACACGCACACATCGTACACACTCTCACAAATACATGCATACACAAAGCAGACTCACACACACGCACACATCGTACACACTCTCACAAATACATGCATACACAAAACAGACTCACACACACACACACGCACACATCGTACACACTCTCACAAATACATGCATACACAAAGCAGACTCACACACAAGCACACATCGTACACACTCTCACAAATACATGCATACACAAAGCAGACTCACACACAAGCACACATCGTACACACTCTCACAAATACATGCATACACAAAGCAGACTCACACACAAGCACACATCGTACACACTCTCACAAATACATGCATACACAAAGCAGACTCACACACACGCACACATCGTACACACTCTCACAAATACATGCATACACAAAGCAAACTCACGAAAGGCAAAAATTAAAACAAGACCGAGAGTAAAAAAACCCAAATCACTTTGATTGCAGAGCGCGTGAATAAAAACAATGAAATGAACAAGAAATACAAAATCTGTGTGTTAGTGAGATAGAGAGACAAATAAAGAAACAGAAAAATAAAAAACTATGAAAGGAACAAGAAATACAAAATCTGTGTGCTAGTGAGATAGAGAGACAAACAAAGAAACAGAGATAGAAAATAAAGAAATGAAGCAATGATTTATATCTGCCATTTTGGCAGTTTAAATCGCCCTTCATCCTTTTAAAGTTAGCCACAAATAATCCCCCTCAAAGCACTGGCTTCCCATGGTTCCGCTCTCCTCCAGAAAAGGAAACAAATGTGGTATGTTCACTTCCAATCCCTCTCAACGAGAGGTTAAGAGCACTTTGTTATTTTTTGTGCGCCATGTGGAGAGTGAATTCTTGTTTGGCGCGTGCTGAGGCAGCCGTTGAGGATATTGAGGTGAACAATATAAAAATGGAAGGGGAAACAACATTGATATAAAAGCAAATATGATGTTTGTATATGTTCGTGAGTACATGTATGTATATGTTCGTGAGTACATGTATGTTTGTATATGTTCGTGAGTACATGTATGTTTGTATTTGTGCGTGAGTACATGTATGTATAGGTTCGTGAGTACATGTATGTTTGTATATGAATTCCAATAAATCCATAAGTATATATGTTATATGTGTACATAATTTTGTACAAATTTGTAAGTAAAGTTGTATGTGTGTATGTACTTCTTCTTCTCTTCCACCATTTACTTCTTTATAGAAGTGGGGGAAGGAATGAAGTGATCTTGTGTCTGCTTCTTCTAATACCCTCTGTGAGCTGTTTTTAATTTTCTTAAGGATGTTCTTGATGCCGTCAATCCATCTTTTGCGTGGTCTTCCTCTTGCTCTGCACTCGTTTTACCCTTTTTTGTGGCTCTCTGTGGTAGGTGATACCAGGGCATTCTTGTCAGGTGTCCAAACCATTTAATCTGTTGTTCTTTTATGAATTGCATGACTGGTTTCACATCCAGTCTTTTTCTGATTTCTTCATTTCTAATTTTGTCTCTCATGTGTGAACGTATGCGCATACTATCAAATAATGTAATAAGCATATATGTATGTATGTATATGAAGATTTGTAACAAATTCGTAAGTATAAATGTATGTGTGTATATATAATTTGTAATAAAATTGTAACCAAAATGTAAGGTGATGAAAATTTGAAAGATCTAATTCATTTGCGAAAAAAATCAAACTCTTCGAAAAGAAGATTTTAGAGGAATTTTAGCATTCAGCACTGGATAACTTTCTAAGACTTGGAGGAATACGAGCTCTGTGTCTCATTCCATTTGCAACGAAACACTTCTGTGAATCTGAATTAAGTTATCTTTTGTCAGTCAAGGCCAGATCTAGAAATTGCCAGAATTCACAAACAGACCTGCAGATCGTAATCATCAATTAAGTTCCATATTTGCATATAATCAATAATGAGAAACAGGAAGAAAGAATTCATTGAATTCCATATCCCAGTTGGAATTGATTTTATTGTTGACAAATTTTTCTAATTGCTCAAATTATATGAGCTTTTGTTTTGTTGAGTTTAATTATTCACTCGTTGTAATTTGTATGGCTCACTGTGTGGTTGGGATATGACAATTCAGCTTTTCATCTTCAATGTTGAGATCTGCAGTAGCGTAGCTGTTTGTGAACCTGCTTCTTAGACGCTTGGTCCAGTTTCAATACCGTATTGCGCTTGGAATATTTTTTCCCACCGTATTGTGTAACTCACCCCAGTCTCAATTAGGCACCAGAAAAACCCTAGAAAGTAAAAGCGGCCGGCGTGATGTGGACCACATCACCCATCGTGTGCCGAGGGTAACAAAATACAGGATAACACTATATTTCCCAGTATACCTCGAGGTATGAATATTTGTTCCTGAACTTGTTACGTTTACTTGTAATTGTTATTGTGATATTACTTTATTTCGGGGTTCGAACGTTAATCAAATCTGTCGTAGTGTTACTGGGTATAGAAATGTGTGGAAGTCATTGATGTAGGGAATATAATCCTGAGAATGATGAAATTTGGTGTAAATCGTAAAATATGTCGACTGGGACATCTTCAAGGACGTATATGACATGAGCATAAACGTCGTGATAAATGAACTATCAGAATACAAGTTCTTGAACTTTCACTGAAAGGGACTAGGCACCCACGAGTCCGCCAAGAATGCAGAAACGACATTATCCCAACATAAACATATAACTAACAAAAACTCGTATCTGACTTTATATATATGCGAGATTTGTATACACACACGAGATTTCTTGTGATTGAGTTTTTCTTTCTCTCTCTTCTTTTGTTCAAGCTCTAACCATAAGTTTCCTGTTGAATCATCACTCATAATTCTTAACTTGTTCTTGTCTACACTCCCTTCTGATTCTATTCTCTGTTTTCTATTTGTTCTTGTCTACATTCTCTTCTGATTCTATGCTCTGTTTTCTATTTGTTCTTGTCTACACTTTCTTCTGATTCTATTCTCTGTTCTCTATTTGTTCATGTCTACACTTCCTTCTGATTCTATTCTCTGTTCTCTATTTGTTCTTGTCTACACTTCCTTCTGATTCTATGCTCTGTTTTCTATTTGTTCTTGTCTACACTTTCTTCTGATTCTATTCTCTGTTCTCTATTTGTTCATGTCTACACTTCCTTCTGATTCTATTCTCTGTTCTCTATTTGTTCATGTCTACAATGTCTTCTGATTTCATGCTCTGTTCTCTATTTGTTCATGTCTACATTCTCTTCTGATTCTATTCTCTGTTCTCTATTTGTTCTTATCTACACTCTCTTCTGATTCTATTCTCTGTTCTCTATTTGTTCTTGTCTACACTCTCTTCTGATTCTATGCCCTGTTCTCTATTTGTTCTTGTCTACACTCTCTTCTGATTCTATTCTCTGTTCTCTATTTGTTCTTGTCTACACTCTCTTCTGATTCTATGCCCTGTTCTCTATTTGTTCTTGTCTACACTCTCTTCTGATTCTATTCTCTGTTCTCTATTTGTTCTTGTCTACACTCTCTTCTGATTCTATGCCCTGTTCTCTATTTGTTCTTGTCTACACTCTCTTCTGATTCTATGCCCTGTTCTCTATTTGTTCTTGTCTACACTCTCTTCTGATTTCATGCTCTGTTCTTTTTGTTCTAGCCCAAATTGTTGTTTTTATTTGACTATGTTTATTGAAATAATCACGAGCAAGACTAGACATTGGACATTATGATCGAGCAAGACTAGACATTGGACATTATGATCGAGCAAGACTAGACATTGGACATTATGATTTATGTGGTACCATGGTATATTAAAGAGTTTTAAAGCCGAAGGATTGACTTCATTGCACCGGGTTTTAGTCCATATGGCTCTGTCCCTCTCCGCAGAAATGGCACGCCACCTGCCGAGAGTATTGCACAAAGCACGAACTCCGTAGCTCCGGCAACAATTCTAGGGGTTTCTAGAAAAAACTGCAATCGTGAACAGGAGGCCGCGGTCCGGATTCGAACCTACGACCTTCGACTCGCAAGGCAAAGAGTTTAACCACTCAGCCACAGAGACCCCACCATGGTATATTAGCTGAGAAGAACAGGGAATTTACATTATGGTTAAATTACAGCGAGTAACATTATGGTTATGATACATATACATGCGGACAAGAATAGACAATTTACAATATGATTATTAGGTAGATAAACGGACAAGAATAGACAATTTACAATATAATTATTAAGTAGATAAACGGACAAGAATAGACAATTTACATTATAATTATTAAGTAGATAAACGGACAAGAATAGACAATTTACATTATAATTATTAAGTAGATAAACGGACAAGAATAGACAATTTACATTATAATTATTAAGTAGATAAACGGACAAGAATAGACAATTTACATTATAATTATTAAGTAGATAAACGGACATGAATAGACAATTTACATTATAATTATTACGGAGATAAACGGACAAGATTAGACAATTTACATTATAATTATTACGGAGATAAACGGACATGAATAGACAATTTACATTATAATTATTAAGTAGATAAATGGACAAGAATAGACAATTTACATTATAATTATTAAGTAGATAAATGGACAAGAATAGACAATTTACATTATAATTATTGAGTAGATAAACGGACAAGAATAGACAATTTACATTATAATTATTAAGTAGATAAACGAACAAGAATAGACAATTTACATTATAATTATTAAGTAGATAAACGGACAAGATTAGACAATTTACACTATAATTATTAAGTAGATAAACAGACAAGAATAGACAATTTACATTATAATTATTAAGTATATAAACAGACAAGAATAAATAATTTACATTATAATTATTAAGTAGATAAACGGACAAGATTAGACAATTTACATTATAATTATTAAGTATATAAACAGACAAGAATAAATAATTTACATTATAATTATTAAGTAGATAAATGGACAAGAATAGACAATTTACATTATAATTATTAAGTAGATAAACGGACAAGATTAGACAATTTACATTATAATTATTAAGTATATAAACAGACAAGAATAAATAATTTACATTATAATTATTAAGTAGATAAACGGACAAGATTAGACAATTTACATTATAATTATTAAGTATATAAACAGACAAGAATAAATAATTTACATTATAATTATTAAGTAGATAAACGGACAAGATTAGACAATTTACATTATAATTATTAAGTATATAAACAGACAAGAATAAATAATTTACATTATAATTATTAAGTAGATAAACGGACAAGATAAATAATTTACATTATAATTATTAAGTAGATAAACGGACAAGATTAAATAATTTATGATCAGAATGTAGAAAAGCTAAAACAAAAACCAAAGGATTTCATAAATATAAACAAATGTAAGAAACAAACCAAAAAAAAAAACCAACATGCAATGTTTCCTTAATGTTGTTAAAATAAAAACACATAAACACCCATCTTAGATAGACAGATTTGGTGACAGCTTGTAGCAATTAAATATAGGTAAATCAACAATCTCAAATCTCCATAATATGATCAGTAAACAAATCCGTGGCAAGTCATTGGGAAACATTTGTTCGATGTAGGTTAGTTTATTCATAGTTGAATTGTTGTTGGCATACACAAGGAATTATGAGTTTTCACACTTTTTTCTATATTGCATTGGAGAGAGGACCCGGCTTACTTTCAGACCCAGAAACCTCCAATAACTCTAGGCGTGTAGTGCTATGCTTAGTACTGCGGAGATTCCTACTCAACAACTCTATACGTGTAGTACTCTGCTTAGTACTGCAGAGATTCCTACTCAACAACTCTATACGTGTAGTACTCTGCTTAGTACTGCAGAGATTCCTACTCAACAACTCTATACGTGTAGTACTTTGCTTAGTACTGCAGAGATTCCTACTCAACAACTCTATACGTGTAGTACTCTGCTTAGTACTGCGGAGATTCCTACGCAAGTAGTCTATTGATAGTTGAAAAATGTCAAACTAACTTATGTTTTAACCTGTTCTGTACCGTGAATGTTGCTACATTGTTCTGACTTGTACCTAGTGAGTCTCTGTGGCGTAGATGTTAGCTTCTCGACTCTCGTTCCAAAGCTACTCGGTTCGCTTCCTCGTGGAGCCATCCAAATATTTTTCAAGAGATCTTGAAATCACTGTAGGTGATATCGAGTTTCTAGTCCTATCGGAGGTGGACGATAAAACATATTACCCGTGTTCAAGGTAAGCACGTAAAAGAACAATTAGCAGTTAAAAATCGAATGTAGACTGGAAAGCTGCAGCCCGGGCAAAATTCATTAGAAAGATTAAAAAATAAAATTTCTGCAAAATATTTTTACCATTTTCTAAACTACGTTGGTGATCTTCGTCAGTGACACGGACTTTGTATACTGTGGCTCAGATCTTCCTGTGTAAGAAAGAGATCGGAGCATACATGGTTACTCACCAAAGTGCAATGATGATGCCCATATCAATGAATGCATGAATGAATGAATGAATGAGTGAATCAATCAATCAATCAATCAGTCTGTCCTAACATGAGTTCTGGTTACATAGTTTTATGATACAATAATTTATGTATCACATTAATACAAATCTAAAGTACTATTTATACTGCCATTATCAATCTTCCGATGCATCGACTGTGAGTCAGAAACAACAACGGCACCAGTAAACGGAGTACCAGAGAGTCAATGGAAGGTTGCTTAACGGCCTCAGTCTCCATCCTCCTACTGGAAGTAGCTGTCCTGTATGCTTCTTTCGCTCTGAAACAAGCGAGATTAGCCTTCATGTTGCCCTAATATCTACATTCTCTTCCAAGAGTAATGATAACGTTGCAGTAGTTGGTCATGCTACGATCTATCAGGATCCATTCTTTCCCTTTTGGTAGGTTCGCAACTAGCTAATTATTTTCTCGGCCTGAGCAATCCACGACATACCACCGTTATTTCTCGTTCCCCTAACGTCATTAGTGTTCTTGTGCGGCGGATGTCTCTCTCCACAGTATATGCATAGGTTTGAGCCATTGCACGACAGGAGCGTAGTACCATAAGCACAATTTAGTTTTGTAGATGTGAACAGATTATCGAACTGCATACGTTCTCACCCTTCGACTCGGGCACAGTATGTTTGCGAGTTCAATTCTACACTCACGCTTCTCACGTGAGGAAAGAAATTGGCCCACCTACCTCCAGCACACTGAAAATGAAAATAGCGGCATATCCTTTACAAGACTTCGCCATCCACCACAGTAAACGAGTTATTGATTCTCTAGACACCACTTATACGTCCAGTACTTCGAACTGCTTTCTGAACGGTGAAGCCCGTTTTACCATTCTTTACCACGCGAACAAATTTGCTTCCAAACTGCCCGCCGCGGAGTTAGAACCAGATACACTTGGGTTTGATCAAGCTCACTACCACTTAAGCTACAGACGCCCACACTACGGAATATAAAAGTGAAGTAAAATGAACTTCCAACCCTAACGTCTGAATAGGCTACGGGTCGTTTTAAAATATTAAAAACATTTATAGGCGTGGCCAATGCAATGTCCAATTTAGTACAATATGTATAGAGAATAAAAGGTACAAGTTAACACAGAAAATGTTGAGAACGAAAGATCCATTGCAGACAATATAAATAAATTGAAAGTTTCGAATGCTCAAACGCATATTAAATAGAAAAAGATATGCTGAAACACATATTAAATATAAAGATAATATTACCTGACATGTAAGAGCTTCATAACATGTGGATTTGATTATTCAGGTGCAACTGTTTATACTTTATACCAGTGGCGGCTCGTCATTAAGGACCAGAGGGGCCGGGCCCTACCAAAAATAATGTGTAACGTGTATTTATTGTTTAATAAATTAAAATATAACCTAACCCAAAGCCATGATTTTCCGGAAAATTTGTGTCTGGCCCCACCAACAAAAACGATCACGAGCCGCCACTGCTTTATACTATAGAAAACCATTGTTGAAGCTAGTCAGTATAATATTAACATAGAAATAAGTATGCTGAAACAATAATATAACACTAGAGAAAGTGATGTCTTGTTATTCTTGGATTTAAGTATTGCCAACTATATATATATATATATATATATATATATATATATATATATATACAATTTGACTACATTTATATGAATCGTTTGGTCCAAGTTTATGAACAAATTTATCATCATTTATTCACATTTTTATGAACATTTGTTTCTTCATATTTTCATGAACATTTCCACCACTAACTGCAGTTTACAGCAAAGATGTCCACTTTTATACTGACTGTTCTCTTAAATATTTGTTAGTACGACGTGTCGATGTACTGATAATGCAATGTTTAAGAGTTCGACTTTCGACTCGGAAACAAGATTGTTGTGAAGTAAATCCCACACTCGATGTTCCACAAGCGAGAAAAGGAATTGACCCTCCTACCTCCTCCACATGAGGGCCTAAAAAAGGAAAAGCAACACGCACTTCATACCTTAATGTCTGAACAGGCTAAGGGCAATTTTATTACTATATGAAGTGTCGACATTTATTTTCTAATTTTATCTATTTAATCTTTGTATAACATTAGAAATTGTATTCTTTGACATCTGTTTTGCAGAGAAACTTTGAATTGTGAATGTTTTGTGTGTATTCAGAATTAGATTAGTCATTATGCAAAAAAGGCACGTGGGTTAGAATATCAAAGAAAGGATGGAACTGCAATATATTTTCATTAGCGGTTTTGTCATGGGCCATATGGCTGCAATGCTATAGAAAGCAAGTTGAATGCATTTGAAAATAGATGTCTGCGAAAAATAATGAATATAAAGTGGGACGAATTCAGAAGAAGTGATCACATCTGAGAAATGTCTGGTCAACCACTAGTAACAACTGTTATAAGAAGAGAAGATGGAGATAAGTTGGGCACACCTTGAGAATAAATGATCAAAGAATATTAAAGCAGACATTACAATGGGAGAGAAAGGTTCAGGAAAAAGGGAATACCCTATGGAAACCTTGAAACGAACTTTGCTGAGTGGTGAGAAATATCGGACTAAATTCCTTGGGAGAAATTGAGCGAGCTGCCCAGTACAGAGTGGTGAGGAGAGGTTACATGCTGGACTAACATATATATAACGAAAGGAACAGGGGCGGCTTGTGATCATTTTTGTTGGTGGGGCCTGACAACAATTTTCGGGAAAGTCATGGTTTTGAGTTATGTTTCGAATCCTGAGTCAGGTGTACACTGGTGCAGTTAGACCGACCCTCGAATATGCATCATCGACATGGATATCAGCAGCCCATTCAAACAAATCGATACTGGAAAAACACAAAACAGGTGTCTGCGTACTATTTGGGGAGCCATGAAATCTACACCAATTGTAGAAATGGAAAAGGCAGCCAACATCCAGCCCTTGGAAGACAGAAGAAGGAAAAAGTGATTCTACAGACTGAAAGGATCAAAAGAATGCCTCACCATCCACTGCATGAAAAAATGGCGGCTAGAACAAAGAACAGACTAAAACGCACAAGTCTAAACCACAAAGCAAAAGAAATAGGAAAGTCATACTTGGAACTACTAAATCATAATTCCATACCTGAAGAATTGCTTTTTGATCTCTGGGAACCAGACTCAGTACCACTAAACTTCTCAACCTCCATCCCTAAATTATTAAGCAAAGATGCCGAGCCTAATCTAGTGAAAAAAGCAATTACAATGGAACATCTCCATTACATGTTTCCAGAAGACAGCTGGATAAGAATTTACACAGATGGATCGGCAATGGAGGCAACCATGAATGGTGGAGCAGGAGTGTACATTAGGCACCCAGATGCTACCACTGTGTCTCTAGCGGCTCCTACTGGAAGAATATGTTCCAACTACAAAGCAGAACTCATAGCCCTTCTGATGGCAGCACAGCACATGAATAAGCTGCAAGCAGCTGCAAGCAAGATGGTATTTCTTACAGACTCATTGTCAGCTATACAAGCCCTGGAGGCTAAATCCACTGACAGCACAGTACAAAAACTACAAAGAGAACTTGCTCAGCTTTCAGAAAAGGCAGAAATTCACTTGCAGTGGATTCCATCTCACTGTGGCATTGCAGGCAATGAGAGTGCTGATGTCTTAGCTAAGGAGGGCAGTGCCAAAGAGCAAATTTACCAACCCTTGTCTTTTCAAGAGGTCAAAACCCTCATACAGAGAAAATCTGCAGTAGACTGGAAGACAAACACTGGATATGATTATGGAAAAGACTCCCTCAAAGACCTAAGCAGAACAGACCAGGTCATTATATTTCGACTACGCACCGGACACTGCAGACTCAACAAACACTTATACAGACTAGGAATAAGTCAAACAGCTCTCTGCCAGTGTCAGCAGGCAGAACAGACACCAGAGCATATCCTGCAAGACTGTCCTCTTCTGTGTGAGCTGAGAAGCAACATGTGGCCACACCCAGTCGACCTGAAAACTAAGCTTTGGGAAACCTGACAGACCTGAAGCTGTCTGCCCAGTTTGTGGTCCACAGTAAATTAAGCGCATGACCAGAGATCGCTGAAGAAGAAGAAGAAGAGTTATGTTTTAATTTATAAAATAATAAATACACGTTACACATTCTTTTAGTGGGCCCGGTCCCAGTGGCCCTTAATGACGATCCGCCACTGGAAATATATATATATATATATATATATATATATATATATATATATATATATATATATATATATATAGTGCTCTGATTCATAATAATACAATGACTAATAAATGAGGGCACCAACACCTTTTTGTAGTCCTTACAATTTTTAAATTTTGTAGTCCGACCTTATGTGTACTGAGAGTTGCGGTAGCGTAGTTGCTAGTGAACTCGCTTCTCAAGGCTGGTGGTCTGGTTTCAATTCCACCAGTGCGCGTGGAATTTTTCCCGACGGCGACGACTCTCAGGTCGACCCAGCCTCAAGTGGGTACCAGACATGCTCTGGGAAAGTAAAGGCGGCCGGCGTGATGCTGACCACATCACCCATCGTGTGCTGACGGTCAATGAAAAAAACAGGCCTAACACTGTATTGACCTATATACCACGAGGTATGAAAGGGTTCCTTTACTTACTTTTTACTTATGTGAACTCTACTTTTTTAAATTAAACTCAATTTTTGTATGTGTTGCCCCTGTATCTTTTACTACTTCTTCTCAGCAATCATTGCTAGAATATCTGTTTGTTCTCATCCTGTTATGAATTATTTAGACGCCCGAGTGGTTACCGGGCCCAAATTTGGGGTGTAAAGAATAGAACCACTGTTACCTGCCCGCATGTTGTAAGAGGCGACTAAGGATGAAATCGGATGCACATGTCCTAAACGTGTATAAGTCTATGCATTTAGGGGCTTACCAGGGGGACTGCCTAAAGTAGTTGATAGTAGCTCGGCCTGCTAGCTGTGAGACGCCTCATAGCTCGGGTTCGAACCTACTGTCCGGCATTTGTTCGAGTCCCTGGTCTTACTCAAGACGATAACGTGAGTACCTCTGAAGTCGGAGAAAATCTGCCTGTATGGCGAGGAATACTAATTACGAGTACATTGAGCACACGGTTGCCAGTGTAAAGTAATTTACAATGTGCACGCTGCTGCCATTGTAAGAAATTGGGAAAAAACGGATTTTCACGCAAAAATCAGTTTCAGAAATGAAACTCCGTCTGAGTTGAAAGCGGACGAAAAAAAAAAAAAAAAAAAAGGGGGCTTACCAAACCAATGTGCAACGTATACACGTTCTTGGTAAAGATCAAACATATCACAAGAGTGGTTAGATTTGGTTGTAAAGAACGAACGCAAAAAGAAGAAGAAGAATTATTTAGTCGTAGACATTGTGCATAATATGGCGTCTGTGATTGATTATTGCGTTAGCAAGCTTTTCTTATCACCAGTGTATCTCGACCATTCTTCTTCTTCTTCTTCAAACGCTCCATATCGACCACTTGATGGGTAGAGGGTGTCAAGTTGGTCTCGATCTCAGCATTTTCATGGTACGGGATCACTAGGGCAAAGCGTTATCAACTGCGCTATCGACGACCCCTTATAATATCAGTTTAATACTAACTTAATACTATAGAATGAAACTGACAGGAGAATAAATATCAGAATAATAAGAGCATGCATATTCCCAGAGACAACGTATGGGTGTGAAGCATAGAGCTTTAACAAAGCAGTGGAAAAACATATATGTGCTTTTGAATATAATTGTTACAGAAGAGTTCTCCGTATATCATAGACAGAGAAGTGAACAAATAGATCTATTCAGAAAGAACTCAAAATCAAAGAAAACTGTCTGATGTTACAAATAAGAAGGATAAAATTAAATTGAGATATTTTAGACATATAAAGAGACACGAGGGGTTGGAAAAGACCATTATAGAAGGAGGCATCCCGGTAAAGAGGAGAAGAGGAAGACCACGGAGAAGATGGATTCAGGATGTAACTGATGATTTGAGCCTGACGGCTGCAGATGTGGAACAAGTGGCTTATGAGAGAGAAAATTCCGATGGACTTTTGGAGTAACAAAGTTCTTCGCAGGACAAGCTATTTGATCATGACGATGACGACTATCTTAAAGAACGTTTCATCTTATTAGATAATTTTCTATAGATGTGCTACTGAGAAAGCAACAACAAAGCTGACGTAGTTGAATATCGTCTTATGGTGTAGGACAGGGACGTGTCTGTGGATTTAATGGCTGCATAGTATTGCTGCTAGCTGTTCAGTGATTCTATTTGCGACAGAGTAATTTTCATGTTGAACCAGTCCGCATGAGAACCGCCTTATGACCGAGCTCATCTCTTCGTTATGCATTGAAACCTGAATTGGCCGACGCTCATCGTCTAGTTACATTGAAAACCTCGATCGTCACGCTCACTCAGTTATTGAACTCGACATTCGGTCAGACGCTGTCTAGTTCTTGAACTCGACATTCGTCGACGTCATCCGTCTGTTATGCATTTTGAAAACCCTGACATTGCCGACGCTCATCCGTCATTATACATTGAAAACCTCGACATTCGGTGACTCGTCAGTTAGCACATTTGAAACCCTGACATTCGGTCCGCGCTCATCTCGTCTAGTTATGCATTTGAACCTGAATTCGGCCCGACCTCATTTGTCTAGTTATACATTTTGAAAACCTCTGCATTCGGTCGACGTCATCTCGCTCTAGTTATACATTGAAACCTCTGCATTCGGTAGACGCTCGTCTAGTTATACATTTTAAACCTCTGCATGGTTCGAGTATCTCCTAGTTATGCATTTGAAAACCTCTGATCATTCGGCCCGACGCTCATCTCGTCTAGTTATGCATTTTGAAAACCTCTGACATTCGGTCAGACGCTCGTCTAGTTATACATTTTGAAAACCTCTGACATTCGGTCCGACGCTCATCTCGTCTAGTTATGCATTTTGAAAACCTCTGACATTCGGCCCGACGCTCGTCTCTAGTTATACATTTTGAAAACCTCTGACATTCGGTCCGACGCTCATCTCGTCTAGTTATGCATTTTGAAAACCTCTGACATTCGGCCAGACGCTCATCTCGTCTAGTTATGCATTTTGAAAACCTCTGACATTCGGTCAGACGCTCGTCTAGTTATGCATTTTGAAAACCTCTGACATTCGGTCCGACGCTCATCTCGTCTAGTTATGCATTTTGAAAACCTCTGACATTCGGTCAGACGCTCGTCTAGTTATGCATTTTGAAAACCTCTGACATTCGGTCCGACGCTCATCTCGTCTAGTTATACATTTTGAAAACCTCTGACATTCGGTCAACGCTCATCTCGTCTAGTTATGCATTTTGAAAACCTCTGACATTCGGCCAGACGCTCATCTCGTCTAGTTATGCATTTTGAAAACCTCTGACATTCGGTCCGACGCTCATCTCGTCTAGTTATGCATTTTGAAAACCTCTGACATTCGGTCCGACGCTCATCTCGTTATACATTTTGAAAACCTCTGACATTCGGTCCGACGCTCATCTCGTCTAGTTATGCATTTTGAAAACCTCTGACATTCGGCCCGACGCTCATCTCGTCTAGTTATACATTTTGAAAACCTCTGACATTCGGTCAGACGCTCGTCTAGTTATACATTTTGAAAACCTCTGACATTCGGTCCGACGCTCATCTCGTCTAGTTATGCATTTTGAAAACCTCTGACATTCGGTCAGACGCTCGTCTAGTTATACATTTTGAAAACCTCTGACATTCGGTCCGACGCTCATCTCGTCTAGTTATACATTTTGAAAACCTCTGACATTCGGTCCGACGTCTCTCGTCTAGTTATGCATTTTGAAAACCTCTGACATTCGGCCCGACGCTCATCTCGTCTAGTTATACATTTTGTAAACCTCTGACATTCGGTCAGACGCTCGTCTAGTTATACATTTTGAAAACCTCTGACATTCGGTCAGACGCTCGTCTAGTTATGCATTTTGAAAACCTCTGACATTCGGCCAGACGCTCATCTCGTCTAGTTATGCATTTTGAAAACCTCTGACATTCGGTCAGACGCTCGTCTAGTTATACATTTTGAAAACCTCTGACATTCGGCCCGACGCTCATCTCGTCTAGTTATACATTTTGAAATCCTCTGACATTCGGTCAGACGCTCGTCTAGTTATACATTTTGAAATCCTCTGACATTCGGTCCGACGCTCATCTCGTCTAGTTATGCATTTTGAAAACCTCTGACATTTGGTTCTGCTCAATCTCACCTTTTTTTGTTTACTTGGTTTCATCATCATCATCAAATAGCTTGTCTCTTCCGGAACCTGGCTTACATGACAGCATTCCTGAAAAATTCTCTATTCTTTACAAGCTGACCGGCGTTACGTGATTTACTTTCTGTAATTAAGACACCCCCCATCCACCCCCATCCACCCCCATCACACTCGCCTCTTCTTAGTATTACTTCCGCACGTTTCAAATGAGCCTGCTCATTCTATTACATTTTTCTTAGTTTAGTGTCTCTCACACGAAGCCTGTGGGTTAGGGGGTAGGAAGCATTGACAAATCGATATCTTCTACATCCAGTGTGATCACGTCAATTTGGGTAGAATAATTTTATTGCGTTCAATTTTTGGAGAGCATTCTTTTTAACCACACGTGGGCGAAGGAATGCGCGTGTTGTTGCATACTATCTGTGATTTACTGACATGATTTGTTGGGAGACAGATTACAGACCAAAGAACCTCAATGTTCTCTGTTGCTAAAAAAAATATTTAAAATTTGGACGGCACGATCACAAAACAAATTCTAAAATTGGATTAAGTTAAACAAACTCTCTCTTTTTCTCTGTCTCTCTCTTTCTCTCTGTCTCTTTCTATTTCTTATGTATTGTGTCGACTGCAATAGATGTTTATTGCTCTAGATAATCGTCTTTCATTAGGAATGTTTACCAAATATATTGCTGATTTTGTTCCTTTTCATCAGTCAATCGTCTTGGACAGTTTCCCAAATTGGGGTTCACGGATCCTCCGCGGTCCGTGTGGTACTCACAGGTGGTCCTCAAGCGCTTGAAGAAATATTATGATCTTTGACATTTCTAGTAGAAAAATACATTTTACAAATATGTATAAAAACAGTGGTCAACTAGTTTCGCTGTGAAATCAAAAGATTTAAAACCAGACCGGAGTCTAAATGTCTGACAGGACAAAATGAAAGATCATTTGCAGTTCTCCACAGTCTGAAAACATTGTTTACTATTGTAACACAAATATAATTAATTCCTGTCCATTTTCAAATATAATTAATTCCTGTCCATTTTCAAATATAATTAATTCCTGTCCATTTTCAAATATAATTAATTCCTGTCCATTTTCAAATATAATTAATTCCTGTCCATTTTCAAATATAATTAATTCCTGTCCATTTTCAAATATAATTAATTCCTGTCCATTTTCAAATATAATTAATTCCTGTCCATTTTCAAATATAATTAATTCCTGTCCATTTTCAAATATAATTAATTCCTGTCCATTTTCAAATATAGAAACTTTTGGGTGTTCGCGGTAATGCAAAATTTGGGAATCGCTGTTCTAGATAACCGTCTTTCATTAGGAATGTTTACCACAATCTGTGCTGACTTTGTTCCATGCCATGAGGGAATGTTTACCACAATCTGTGCTGACTTTGTTCCATGCCATGAGTCAATAGTCTAGGAAAAAACATTTTCAGTTAAGTTCAAAGAGAAAATATCTTCTTATTCTTTCTCTTATTACGTGTTCGTTCTGAGCACTATTTGTTGGCATCTCTCTGTAACTTGTTTGTGGTTTGAATCTAAGCAAGAGAGTACGTTGTGCTGTTTGTTTACATCGAAATATCCAAATACGATGTGTAAGATAGTTTATAAAGTACAAAAAACATGCTAAAACGACGTTTCCTGGAATGATCTTTATCAAGAAAAGGATACAAGACTAACATGGTCTATAAAACAGTGACACTCTATGGAAAATACGATGTTTGTGTGTAACGCTGCTCTTGAGATTCACTGAAAGGTTTCTCAGATCATCAGCATCATTCTAGTCGCATGGAATACAAATAAAACCTGTGATTACATTCATAAAAGAACATCATATTAAATGGTTTGGTTAACTGATAAGAATGTCCAGATATCGTCAACAACAGAGAGGCACAATGACCAAAAATATAACGAATGCATAGCAAGAGAAAGACCACACAAACGATGGAGTTTAAGAACAACTTTATAGAAATGAAAATCAACTTACAAAGCGTGTTAGAGAATGCGCACAGAAGATCACTACATCTGCCGCATCTAACATCAAATTGCGTACAATGAAAGATACAATATGTATGTTACTGTTTTCTGCAGTGAAACTTATTTATTTTCCCATACATTTATTGGCTCTTGATTTGACCCTTTGTTTTCTTTGGTTATTGATTATTTGTTACTAAACTGTCGTAATTGCACGCCAGGCAGACCCATAGGTGCTCAGTTTCCCCAACATATATCGAAGAATATGCATACTGATGGTACTCGTGGCTCGCTGATTAAACACGCTCTTCACTCTGCCCCTCAGGCATCCAGTTCTACTTGTACAGGGTGTTCAAGATAGTTGCAGCCCCATTGACAAATCGAAAGTTGCCAGATAACCTATCGCGTTGTGTTTATTTACTATTTAAACCGGTTCTGACTAGCTCGTCCTATGTTACATTTGTTCATCGCCCCTTCCCGCACTACAATTACACACCACCACACAACCTTGACCTATACTACGTCATAACTGAACCTTCTTATTTCCATACATATATGCCAGATTAGCTACATTCATAGGCTGCTTTTAAGTTGAACACCCTGTACAATGGGTATCTCCAAACTGCTTAAATCGCTGGATCGATTCAAAATCTATTTTAATGTCCTCCTCCAACAGGCAGTTGCGAAGAGACCGAAGAACATCCCCTTATCCATCTTCAACTCTTCAACAATCGATGCTGTTGATGCACGCTTGTCCGATCGCTCATTACCGTAAACACCCGCAAGTCCAGGTTAGTAGATCCACGTAAGCCTCTGAATGTTAGAAACTTCTATACACGACATCCACTCATACCGAAACCTGCCTTTTTGGATCTTGTAAAAAATCGACTGAGAGTCAAATACTATTACTCCCGTACTATTAATAATTAATTGATATGATCATCATCATTGCACTTCTGTGAGTAACCATATGTTCTCTGTCCATCCTTTTATTTTCTTTGTTTAATAATCTGCCAGCACCCTCACATCACCATCTGTTACGTCATATGACTTTCTTTAGTTATTGTCGTCAGATCATCATCACTGCACGTTGAAACAATTAGTCCATAAGTGATCCGACCTCCGCCTCAGTATGTCAGTCAGCATGTGGCGACTAGAGACCGCAGTTGGTTTACGATTCTTCTTTGGTTACCAGCATAGTGTTCTTGTCTAGCTACATAAGTCGCTGGTTGTGTTCGTAAGGACGCTCGTATTGCTAAGCTAGGCGATGGGTGTCGTAAGAAATGAGGGTAAGAAGTGGTTCGAATCCTGTGTTTTCTATTTGTTTTTTTTCGGAAGCTCTTAATACCTGTACACTGGTTATTTTTTATCATTGTCTAGCTACACCACACTTGACTTGAAATTCTTGCAATCTGATTAGTCTTGTAAATTCACCAGTATAATGTGAATCCTGTACACCGCCTCTCTCCCTTAGGGATGTCTTTCTATACATCCTTACTCTCAACCCTTACCCCACATACTACTATTCCCTTCACTGGCTACATTGAATGCATTATTCACATTTCCCGATAAATCAGTAGTTAATATGAGAATGTATTGGAGAATAAGTCAGAACCATGTCAGTCGCTACATTACAACGCTCCAGTCTGTTGGGCATCTGATCGATCCGGTGCACAGCTGTGTCGCATGGCATGTGTCATTGAAGAATAATGTATGCTATCAGAATAGCATTCTATTCTTAGAGCCTATCCATATAGTATGTTGGTTTGTTGTTTATTTGTATGTTTATGTCTATGTTTATGTGTTTGCCTGTTAGGTGTAAATCATTATCATTTCTTTCATTATCATCATTATAGCAGGCACGATTTTCGTCAGCGTCATTATCATCATCATTATCTTCGCCGTCATTATCGTCTTCGCCATCGTCATTATCATCATCGCCCATCATGATCATCAACATCGTTATCATCATCACCGATATTCTCCTCCTCCTCATCATCATCATTATCATCATTAACATCATCATGACATGAGTCAGCTCTGAGGACCTCCCTATGAGTAATTAGTTCTGATATCATGCTACAGTATATCATGCTACAGTATATCATGCTACAGTATATCATGCTACAGTATATATCCAGATTGAGTAACTGAAACACCATCATCATTGTACTTCTCCCACCCGAGTGGTTACCGGGACCCAAATTTGGGGTGCAAAGAATAGAACCACTGTTACCTGCCACGCGTGTCGTAAGAGGCGACTAAGGAGGTTTGGCTGAAATCGAATGCACGTGTCCTAAATGTATAGAAGTCTATGCGTTTAGGGCCTACCAAACAAATGTGCAACGTATACACGTTCTTGGCAAAGATCAAACATATCACAAAGAGTGATTAAAATTGGTCGTAAAGAACGAACGCAAAGAAAAGGAGGAGAATATTGCACTTTTCTGAGTAACCATATGTGCTCCGATCTTTCTTACACAGGAAGATCTCAGCAGCAGTGAACGAATTACGTAGAACCGGAAGAGTCCCGATGTACTTCAGAAGATAATGACAATATTTTGTTGGAATTTTATTATTTAATCTTTCTAACGAATTTTACACTCCTCTCACTCACTCGACACATCTACATTACTCTCTCACTCACTTGACACATCTACATTATTCATTCCTGAGTAACCATATTCTCCGATCTCTTCTGACACACGAAGATCTCAGCGCAGTGATACACACATCTCTACACTGGAACATCCCATTATGTACTTCAGAAATCAATTACTTTATTTTGATTGGAATTTTTATTATTTAATCTTTCTAACGAATTTTACACTCCTCTCACTCACTTGAACATCTACTACTCTCTCTTCACTTGATACATCTACATACTCTTCACTCACTTGACACACCTACACTACTCTCTCACTCACTTGATACACCTACACTACTCTCTCTCACTTGACACATCTACATTACTCTCTCTCTCACTTGACACATCTATATTACTCTCTCTCTCATTTGACACATCTACATTACTCTCTCTCACTTGACATATCTACATTACTCTCTCTCTCACTTGACACATCTACATAACTCTCTCTCACTTGACACATCTACATTACTCTCTCTCTCATTTGACACATCTACATAACTTCTTTCATCAATTCATCTCATTCTTATAGATAGATAAAATAAGCAACAGATAAAAAACAGAAGTGGATTGAAATATGGAAGAGTTGCAGAAATGTAATGGTTTTCCCCTACTGGATTGCTTAAAGCAGTACAGTTATGCAGGGAGTCGATCTTTTCTGTTTTAGATGCTATACAATGATGATATTGACAGAAGTGTCACGAATTACACCTCGGGCAAAGAACTAGATGTAGAGAATGCTATGGGAGAAGGCAAACCAAGTATTGTGAACTAGATGTAGAGAATGCTATGGGAGAAGGCAAACCAAGTATTGTGACAGCAACATACGGTTAAATATCTACACATATAAAGTTAGGATGATATCTGTGGCGTAGTGGTTAAGACAGTTGCCTTGCGTTCTGAAGGTTGTGGGCTCGAGTATGGATTACATTGTTCATTTCACATGTTAATTCTTTCCGGAGACCACTAGGAT